>CAWLCW010000027.1:11200000-12400000 GCA_963856015.1 Helicoverpa assulta | reverse complement strand
ATTATTAATAGCGGTACGGGAGCGGTAAGTGTCATAAACTAGTTTAATTAATTTTGACAAAAGAAGAGCGGCACATAGCTCTAGACGAGCCAGAGATACGACCTTAACAGGTGCGACTTTGGATTTAGCACACACCAAAGATACGTGTGTGTTACCATTTGTATCAGTGACATGTAAGTATATGACGCAGCCATATGCCTTCATGCTGGCGTCAGCAAAACCTACTACATTAATCACGCAACCCATAGAAACGGCTACGTGACGCGGTATATAATAACCTACTGATTTATCAGAGGAACTAGACGTAATTTCAGTTAAATAATTTTGATCGAGATATTCTTTAATTATTTTGTTATAACTATCGCGCAAAGCAGGGTCGCGAAGTTTAGTATTTTCTAAATGAATAAAACGTCGATAAGCGACATAAGAATTTCCAAGTGAATCTGGATTTTTACAAAAAGGTAACGCGGTACAATACCTACCACTAGCGTCGCGTGACACAGAAGAAGCGTACAACTGCTCACACTCAAGTTCGGCAGGGCTCATGAAAGATTTTGAAGGTACTTCTTCGATATTCCAAAATTTATGTAAAGATTCTTCTAAAGTAAGAAAACAATGAGTGTTATCGATGTTTAATGCGGTAGAAAAATATGAGGCAGTATTTAATTCACTGGATGCGGGACTATAATTTTTGTTAGATAAACTAGCGGGTACCTCACCCATAAGAATATAACCAAACACGGTTTCAATAGCGGACGGCGCGGTAGGTGAGATAATTTTGTTATTTAATAATAAATACGGGAACAGCTTTGCCCCTAGCAGCAATTCCACCTCACCAGGTATATGCCATAGTGGGTCAGCAAGCGGTAAGTCGAACAAATGTTGCACTGTAGAAGTGTCAACAAAGTGAGATGGTAAGTTATCTGTTATGCAATCGACAACAAGCGCGGTAATTTTGAAAGAAATTGTTTTATCTTTCGCGGAAACAGTTATATCAACGTAACCTAAGATAGGACGCGATGAGGTTCCAACACCCTTTATAAATGAATTTGAAAGCGGGTTAATATCTAATTGCAGTTTTTTACAACAAGCGGACGTAATTATATTATTTTGCGAAGCATTATCTATTAAACATCTGACCGAAATGTATTTATTATGTTTAGTGTCCACGTATACTTGCGCAGTCGAAAGAAGTATTGTAGAACGCGGTGTGTTACCTACGCTAGCGCATGCACATAGCGCCACCTGTTGCGAGGTCGCGGAACTAACGACAGTGGCGGCCGACTCAACCGTGGGCGCGCGAGAAGGCTGCGTTTGCGAGCTATTATTATCAAGATGTAAAAGTGAATGATGCTTCTTATTACACTGTTTACAAGTATGTATAGATTTACACTGTGAAGCAGTGTGCGTAGCACTAAGACAGTTTACACATCCCCGTTTGGTTTTAATAAAATCCAAACGCGAATTGGGTGAAAGCGATTGAAAAGATGGACAAATATAAAGTTTAAAATGATCCTGTTTACTGCAATACAAACAAGACTGGTTATTATTGTCACAAGTAACGAAAGTATGTACCGTGCTAGTATCACGTGACTGAGTACGCGGCGCGGGAGAAATACTTTTATTAGGGTGATTACTCACTAGAGCGTATCGAGATGATGTTGTGCGATCTAATATTTTAACTTGCGATTTTATAAATTCGACGAAATCCGTGTAAGTAGGAATCTCCTCATCTCTCATATGCATTTCAAATAATTGTACTGTAGTAGGATCTAATTTTTTCAAAGCTAAATTTAATAAAATAAAATCTTTTAGGTCTTTAATCTGTAATTGTTCTAAAGCTGAAACTGACGCGTGGAAACTTTCTATGAAATTATTTAATGAAATAGAATTGTTAATTGCGGGTTTAATATTGAAAATATTAGAAAGATAATGCGAACCAAGTGCCCGTTTATCTTGGTATTTTTTTACTAAACTGTCCCAAATAGCTGAGTAATTTTCCCCGCACGGAATAATTCCGGTGGTAATTTGTAAAGCGTTGCTTTTGAGACTACCTACTAAATATTGAACTCGTTGGGAATCTGTAAGATTAGAATTATTGTGGATATTTGATTTAAATGATTCATAAAAAACCGGCCAGTTGTTTATTTTACCATCAAAAGAAGGAATGTGAATCGGTGGTAGTTTGACTACACCTTTATTTTGCGCGGCGCTCTCGTGCGACGTTGCGCTCGTCGACGATTTTGAACGATTAGTCGTGATAAGAGAACGAACTCGTTCTACACGAGTGTAAACACTGTCGAATGAGATGAGGCTACTATATTCGACTGTATGATCGGGATTTAATTGTAAAAGGTATGCGTTTAGTTTATCAAGGTTGGAACTAAATTCCTGGCGGATTACCGAAAGAATCTCCGTGTCTGCCATGAATGTCTCCGCAGAACGAAGCTCCATATTATTTATATTTATTTTCTTAGAAGATTCATACAATGAAGTTAAGCGTTCGTAAATAGCATTGTTTTTAGCTTGCAGTATTTTAACTTTTATTTTGATATCCTCCATGTTGATAGGTAGGAAGGAATAATAAGAAAAGATGGCGGATAAAATAGGTAGTTATTTAGCTGTTGACTAAACAAAAGAATGCGGTTGAAATATAAGTTTGTACTTATGATAACTGAATTAACTGACTAATATTAGCAGTATTTACCTATGCTATTACAATGCAGTAGGTATTAAGTTGATACAGTAGTTCTCAGTCAAACAAGTAGGTAGGTACCTAGCGGGAATGTTCGAGAATGCACGCGTAATATGACGATTTTACGAAATTAGGTATTTAGACCTAAAGCCCAGGTAAAAGACCTATAGAATGCGGGAAAACAATGAGAAAAGATCACTGATTCTTGGGATCCGGGTCGATTTGGACCAGAAAAATGGTGGTGCAGTGTTGTTACACCACCGTGTGGGGCTGTATCGAAGGACCGTAGCGGGTGCGGGAAAATAGCTTAGTCGGTGATTAGGCGAACCGAGACACAGTATGAGTGAAGGCTAAAGGGTTTTGGTGAAAGGAAAAAAGGACTTACTTGTGCTGGATGGTGGACGTGCACGTTGTCGCAGGTCTGCGATGCTGTTTCCTCTACGCGTAGGCTAGATACACTATCACTCACGATTAGTTCTTGTGTGCCGGCTACACTAACACTGATATATGCGGTTTTTGAGATGAAGCGGTGCGGTTAATTAATTTATTTCACATAAAAATGCGGAGCGGTGTTGCGGTGATTCGAAAAGTTTTCGGAATACAACGGCGGGAGCGTTGCGGCGCTAGTCGCGCCGAGAGTTGGTGCGCGCGGCGCATCTTCCTTCTCTTTCTGGGATATTGTAGCGGGATAGGAGGGAAAGGGAAGGATAGCCAACTCATACTGTGCGGTTGCGGAAGTATTAAATGTTAGAAAAGATGCGTTCAGAAATTGTATTAGAAATAATATAGCTAATGAAATTAAAATGTAAAACTTGCGCGAGCAATATGCGACTATTGTAAGATTTAGAAACATTTTATATTTATGATCTTATCTAGTAATTCTATTTTTTTTTAATAAATTAATACTTATCTACTTTATGATTTTAACAACAGAGATCATTAGGTAGGTACTTATTTTACTTTAGATACCTACTTAGTTATATGAACTGTATTGTGAGTTTTGTAGCTCAAAACACATCTCGAGTGTAAGTAGGTATAGTTCTGGTCCAACTTAATGACGACTCGGAACATTACGCGTGTCGCTACGCAGAAACCAATTTTAGGTATGTATCAACACTCGACGGAGTTGTACCATATGGGGTATGGCACTTGTGCTCGAAAAATAGTTGGAAACCGCCTTTGATTTTGACGAAAGCTTTACTTAAGTACTTACCTATGCTTACGTATTAGGTAATATTTAGTAATATGTACCCATAGGTACTCCATTTTAGTAGGCAATACAATAGTTAACTAAAGAAAAATATTCTTGATATTACTTTTTATTTAAAAACTCAGTTTTAAAAAAGGCTATCTTAAAATAAGCGTAACTTTGTTTTCCTACTTAAATATTAATAAATTGTAAGAAGCAACCCTAAGCACGGCCACGGCACGGTTGCGGTCACTGAACTGTGCGCTATCGCATTGGAATAACAATCAAGCGCTCGAGCTTTTAAGGTTCATTTTATAACGCAGCTAGGAATTTGTAGGTAGTTGGGGAACTTGTAGGTGCTTATAACAGTAGGTATGGACTTTTTTGTATGGAGTGATTTATCTGTTACGTAGTAACTATTATATAATCTGTGGTAGGATATATTTTTAAAACACGACAAAATAGTGAGAAGCTTAATAACATGTGTATCAAGCTAATGTTAAGTTCGGTTTTGCCACAACTGATGTTAATTTTTTCGATATCGTAATGGTTAAGTAGTTTCACCGGGACACTACATTATTGCTTTCGAAATAAACATTGCTATTTTAAATATTGAAATTAAATAATTTCTACCCTTTCTTATTAAGAATTAACAAAAAATAAGAAATCCCTCGTCGTAAAACACAGGACAATCGCAAAACTGACCGTCCATTTTTTGTAAGGCTGGGCTTACATGAATTTTTTGAGAGTTTAATGCGATAATATAAAAATAGGTGTCTATGACAGTTACTAAATAATCAAGTAAATAATAAAGGCTATAATTGAACCTTCTGTAAATGAAACCACAAATAGTAACAAAAAAACAAACAGAAAGGTATTTTGTACCTAAAATAATATTTGAGAGTTATCATAATGAATACTAATTCCAACAAATTACACATTCATCAGCAGGAAAATGATCGTAAACACATAGTTGGCAATCATTGCACCAAAAATATGAAGTTAACTCACTTTGTCAGAACTGAATATTGCTATGGGTGTCGAGAGGAGCTACATACGAATAATGCACAAAGACCGACGCATTTAATGCTAACCATGACAAGAACTGATATTTTCTGACATAATAAGTAAAAAATATCAGTTCTTGTCATGGTTAGCATTAAATGCGTCGGTCTTTGTGCATTATTCGTATGTAGCTCCTCTCGACACCCATAGCAATATTCAGTTCTGACAAAGTGAGTTACAGGCCAAGGCCATTTAATATGATTGTAGTAACACTGTACAAAATCTTATCTTGCTAGAATTTTATCAACATCCTAATAAATAACCATGCTGTAGCTTATTCAGTTCAATTGATATTTAGTTCAATCTGAAAAAAAAATTATTATTAAAATCAGTAAAGGTGCAACTATCGAACCTTGTATTAAATCGGTAAGGGAACTACAAAGATGCTCATTTGGATAGGATTGCTTTAGAATTGAGACTGAAGAAATTAATACACCTACATTATTTTTTAGGTTTCTAGATATGGATCGCATATAAAATCAGGATATTTATTTATTTATTTATTTATTGACACACCAACGACTTATTCACTAACACATTACAATAGGTATTAAGTTATATTGAATGGCGTTGCGGTGAATTCGTCACTTATAGGCGTGCACAGCTCTTCTATAATCATTAATGAGAAAAAAATAAAAATAGGATATATTTGCTGACCAACACATTCGCTGCAATATTTTTGTTTGCAAACCATACATGTCTCTTTTCGTCCCGAGATGGTCGTAAGACATTTCCGACATTGGATACCCTTTGTTTGAATTTTGCAACATTGAGTGCTTGGAACGATATTGTCGACGGAATTATGATTAATTTCAGTTAAGACCTTTTTTGATTTTGGAAAGAACCTCCTCTCTTCTAATATCTTTATTTTAGGTTCATTTGTGGAACTACTCTCATTTGTAGGTAAATATTCTTCCAATTGTTGTACGCTAATTATTGGAAGCTCCATCGTATCAATTATTTTAACACTATCAATTATTTCACTGATAGATAACGACCAGTTAGATCCAATTTCTGATGTCGCTTGATCGTCATTAATACGAGTATCTACAGGTTGTTCAAAGGGTAGATTCATCACAGCTGAAGACAATAAAAACGAATCAACTGGATTTATACCACCCATGCCATCATGAGTTATTCTAGGATCTATCACATAATGAGGTTTTGGAGAAAAACACTCACACTGTCCTCTTTGTTCTCCACAAAAGCAGCTTACATCTCTATATGCTATTTTGAATTTGTCATTTTTGTCTGTTATTATCTGATGCAATTGCATAGTTCCTTTGAGCACTGGAACTTTAGTTGGCAATATTTTTGATATATTTTCAATATCGCTTTTTAAGATAAGGAACACTTTGGTTTTTTTCAAACACTCTTTGCACACTTCATAAGCATCTTTTGCATCTACTATGTCGGTTCCAAGACATACTTTTTTATCTAGACTCCGTTTCACGCTGCCACCGATTCCATCAGCTACACTTTTGCCATGATGCGCTTCAAAAAACGACCAAGTCACGGTAAAGATATGGACAGTATGGAAACTAAGCCTGTTTGCGGACATAACTACATACGCTCCGTTGAAGCAATAGGGTTGTCACTTTTAATGATATTGGTGATGATTTTTTTTTACTTTTTTGTTCTGTAGTGATCAATCATCGAATTTAATTAACTACCTAACTAGCTTACAATACAATTTAAATAGGTAATTTCATGGCTTTGGTTAATCTCAGCAAAAAACGATAGTTTGAACACGAAACACATATAATATTTACACAACAACTTGTTATTACTAAATTATAGCTTTATATTAGATCTGTAACTTTTATAATTACGGTGGCGTAACCTTTGCGAGTTTTGGCGGGAGTAAGCGAGCCGAGTTGGGACGAAAATGTTTCGGGCGTTAGTTGGAGCGGGCGCGCGGTTGTCGCCGCACCACCTCGCGCGCGATGGCGCGCAGACAAGGCTCAAGGACTTTTTACACAAATACATAATTATCAAACAAATAAACTACTGCTTAAAATAATCTTCCAATTGATTAAGTAATTGTTGTTATTGTGTTTACACTTATTTTTAGCTGTTCTTTATTCATAAACTGAGTTTTTTCAATTAAAAGTCTTTAGATAACTACCTAAAAAGCTGGAGTAGGTATAATAATTAAAAACCCATTACATAAAAAATACCTATTGTTCATTTATATCTACAACATATTAACAGAAAAATATTTTCGTCTGCTGCGGCACGTTCGAAATTCTTTGTTTATTTATTATTAAATTTTGACTGCACTATCGTTTTAAGCACCCTCAAAAACCAGGAAAATAATACCCATGACGAAAAAAATTATAACTGTTGCAGCCGCCATCTTGGATTCATGTTTTGATTGCACTATCGTTTTTAGAACCCTCAAATACCATGAAAATGACACCCATGACGAAAAAATGATACCTGTTACAGCTGCCGTTTTGGTTTTACGTTTTGACTGCACTATCGTTTTAAGCACCCTCAAATACCATGAATATGACACCCCTGACGAAAAAAATTATACCTGTTGCAGCCGCCATCTTGGATTCACGTTTTGACTGCAGTATCATTTTTATCACCCTCAAATACCATGAAAATGACACCCATGACGAAAAAAATGATACCTGTTGCAGCTGCCATCTTGAATTCAGGTTTTGACTGCAGTATCGTTTTTTAGCACCCTCAAATACCATGAATATGACACCCATGACGAAAAAAATTATGCCTGTTGCAGCCGCCATCTTGGATTCACGTTTTGACTGCAGTATCGTTTTTAGCACCCTCAAATACCATGAAAATGACACCCATGACGAAAAAAATGATACCTGTTGCAGCCGCCATCTTGGATTCACGTTTTGATTGCAGTATCGTTTTTAGCACCCTCAAATACCATGAAAATGACACCCATGACGAAAAAAATGATACCTGTTGCAGCCGCCATCTTGGATTCAGGTTTTGACTGCAGTATCGTTTTTAGCACCCTCAAATACCATGAATATGACACCCGTGACGAAAAAAATGATGCCTGTTGCAGCCGCCATCTTGGATTCACGTTTTGACTGCAGTATCGTTTTTAGCACCCTCAAATACCATGAAAATGACATCCATGGCGAAAAAAATGATACCTGTTACAGCCGCCATCTTGGATTTACGTTTTGACTGCACTATCGTTTTTAGCACCCTCGAATATCTTGAAAATGGGTGATGGGTGTCCTATGACGAAAAAAAATATACGTATTTCGGCCGCCATCTTTGATTTACATTTTCTACAACTATTACACTATCGGCTTTAAATATCCTCATAACCTCCGCATCACAGTTAAAATATAATTATTTCGAACAACCCGCAGCAGTATAACGATAATAACAATAAATAAATCGTTCGCTCGCGGCATTTTCGGAAAAAAAAATAAAATTAAACGCGACCACTCGTCTTGACACGCGTTACTGAGAGCACCGCGAGATCCCCCCGGAGCCTCGTCGGTGTGCTATGTTTGTGTGAGTGAGCCGTTTCGAACGTTTGTTCGTAGTTTCCGAACTGCTCTACATATATTTAAACTGTGACCAAGTCGAATACTTGAATCCGTAAGTCTTTGTGAAATATGCAAGTAAGTAGAAATTGTTCTTCTGACGGTACTGCGAAGAGGGGCCATCAGTGTAAAAATGAAATATCTCTAT
This sequence comes from Helicoverpa assulta, assembly GCA_963856015.1. Taxonomy (NCBI): domain Eukaryota; kingdom Metazoa; phylum Arthropoda; class Insecta; order Lepidoptera; family Noctuidae; genus Helicoverpa; species Helicoverpa assulta. The sequence continues at coordinate 12,391,355 of CAWLCW010000027.1, read as the reverse complement.
ATTCGGTGTTCTTGTTTTTACCATTTCAATTATAGGAGCTAGGTGAGCCCAAAAGCGCCGATGGTTGGTGGCTGTTCTCGTCTGACATCGTACAAAAAGATATACCATACCTGTGTGCAAAGATATTTGACGTTTGGAGGCGCCAAAGTGCATGCTTTGAACTTCATTTGCCATTTTCGCTTCATAAGATTCCGAAAAATTAGACGTTGTCTTTCAGCTCGGACACAGCGGTTTTTCGGTTCTCATGGTCATTTATAAATAAGGTATATTCCCGCTGTCCACCCCCTGCTTGTCCACCCCGGGTGGACAGAGACACAAATGATTTAAAAACCGATTAATTTTAAATGATTTAGTAGGTAATATGAAACTCGTGTCTTTTTCCACCTGGGGTGGCCGGCGGAAATCATTTAAAATTAATCGGTTTTTAAATCATTTGTGTCTCTGTCCACCCGGGGTGGACAAGCAGGGGGGTTGACAGCGGGAATATACCTATATAAATACAGGCCTAGTTCAAGGCATTGGATAGTTCTCATTAAAATCACTTATTTCGTCTTCATGAGATTGGATAGATGTCTCTGGATTCGGGTGAGGTGTAGCTCGAGTTATTGGTGAAAATATTGGCAAATATAATGTAGTTGGAGTTGCCGGAGGTGCTAAGGATTGTGCTCTTTCATAAGCTCCCGGTGTCCGCGTTTGCTGATATTCTGAAATGCTGAGTTGATAAGCTTTCTCATCATAAGTTCGGTGTCTTGAAGGCCCAGCTATTTGTTCAATTACAGCCACTGCCGCCGGTGGTGCTGGATTTATATACTCTCCGGATATCAAAGTCAGCTGAGTTTCCGGATTTTTGTTAGCTGCTGCAGTATGTTTAGCTGTCTGCTGAGTCGAGGTAAACAAAGGTGCTGGACTTGTATTAGCTCTGGATGTAAGAGTCTGCTGGGTTGCACCTTCATTAGGATCATAATCTGTCTCTCGAGAAGGTGTTCGTGGATAATACGGCTGTGTCCTAGGATAACTAGGTACTGGCTCATTTAAAATTTGCTCTGATAAATTGAGAACGCCCATTTTAAATCTTCGTTTTTGGGCTGGTGTCATTGTTTTCATATCTGGAAGCATGCTTTGAAAAAAAGCTAGATCGCTGTCTATTTCAGGCTCAGCTCTATGTATGGTCTTCATTTGTAATGCTCTTTGACTGAAATATTCATGTGCTGATTTATTGACATCTTTTAAAGAGATTGCCCTAGATTTATTTAATGCAGGTAGCAGTAGCGGTGTTGGCGTGGATTGATTGGAGATGGAATCCGAATTTGTGTTTTCACAAGGTAGTTGACCAGTACACAGTGTCTCATCGACTTCTTCACTATCATTACCGTCTGTGCTATCATATTTGCTTAGATTACTTTTGGTTGGTCGGGACTTCAAGTAATTGTCTAAAAAATGTAGATGTGGTGAAAGGTAGTACTCTTTAATCGTCTTTGCACCTGATCCAGATGGCAAATCTAGCCTTTTCTTGTTTTTGCTGTAACTACATCGAATATTCTCTCAAACTCAATATTAAACTCAATATCGTCACGCATCCTGTATACGAAGCGACGTGCGTCTTGCGTTATCTTTTGTTCGTGACTGAAGGCGGCAAGCGGACGGCGTAGGCACGCCGCTCCTCGCCCCCCGCCACGTCGCCAGCAGATGTAATAACGGTAAGGCGCAAGCGGCGTCTCGCATTATATACAGTATGAACAAAGATACGTAGCGATATATTTTAAACTGTTCAAATTTTCGTCCATATGGATATTTAAAGGCTGATTTACATTGATACAGTAGCTAATCCATGATTTTAATGAAAATCCGATGTAATTTAACTTATTATGATTTGATTTATGTATTTCGATGTTATTCGTATTTTAAAGTAGTTAAATAGCAAACATAGCGGTTACATATTGCAAACATAAGTACAGTCGACAGCACATCAAGCTATACAGTTTGACCTTGAGCACGCCTTTATTGCACTTGTAATAGTGGCGGCTTTCGTAGCGCAATGTTACACTTGATGTGCTGTCGACTGTACATAGGAATTATAATGATACAAAAGGAGGGAATTAGTATTCGAAAAAAAACCGAAAGGATGTGTATTAAATGTTATTTCCACTAAATAGCACCTTGTATAATTATACTCTGTGCCGTACCGTCCCCGCGTCTGTTTGCGCAGATATCGCGCCTGCACCGTATCTGCGCCGTGTCTGTACCGTACCTTCGTCTCGCCGTCTTCTATTTGCGTTGCCCCTTAAGCGTCTTTTCTCGTGCTACTGATGATTCCGTTATTAAATACCGTGAACCTTGATCAAATTGATCTGAAAATATGTAACTAATACTTTTATTAATATTTGCAATGGAGTCATTGGAATCTACTACTTGACACACTGGAGCCATGCTGGTGACTAACTGAAACTCAGGAGGATTACATGAGAGAGTGTCTACTGGTTGAGACACCGGTGCCATGGTGGTGATTAATTGTGGCTCAAATTTTGAAGTGCTTGCATAATTACAAAAGAGGTATTTTGTCGGGGACTCATGCCTCTCTGCATTTTGCCTCACTAGGTCAGCCAGCTCACAGGCCTCCTGCATGCGCTCACTCAGGACATGTTGCGATGCTTCATATTTGCTAAAAATATCCCTAAGAGAAGATTCTGTACGACAGAGATCCTCTTGTAAGCGCTGAGTGTTTCTCTCATAGATATACCTTTGTAGGTACATCCAAATTTTCTTCACAAAACGAATTAATGTTTTTCTTTCACTGCTGACGTGGCCCAGGTTAAGATCTCATATTTCAGGAGTAAAGTTCTTGCAATAGATCGACAAAATTCCAAGATTGCTATTTATACGTTTGCCCCGTGTGATCTAGCGAATAAAGTAGCATTGTTCACAACGACGTCACACCACATCAATATGGGCACATACCATTTTTTTCCTCTAATGGCAATCCGGTAAACGCCAACATTAGCATCAAGTCTATCTACTCCACCCATAAATCGGTTGTACTGGTGAACAAAATTTGGCTGATCAATATCGATTTTCTGTTTATCGACGATAGCAACTGAATATCGACGTGTCTTTTGAACAGGGTGGACTCCAAATTCATTTGACAAAATTTTTAAGACGATGTTGTCATTCCATAGTACAGCACATATTTTATCATTTGTGTCCAATCTATAAATCTGAGCATTTAGTTGATTTATTTGTGAACCCTTTTGCTTGTATCTTGGAAGGCCCGAAAGAGAGCTTGACTGATTTCCCCCCATGCTGTAATCTTGGAAAGCATAGAGTTTGTCAAGTTTTCGAGTGCGGTGGTGGTGTTTAGCATGGGTAATAAGCAGTACATTATCAGCATAAGCTTGATAGTGGCAGCCATATTATAGTAGTTCAGTAATTCTACCAGTTGGTAGGACAGTTGGTGGTGCGAAGTCCTATCTGTCCAGACTTTCTTGATGAATAATTGCTTGTGTTGCTAGAGTATAGTAAAAAGGAGTTCGTTATGGCTAGATCTACGCAAAAATAGAAAATACGAAGCCAAGCGTCTGCCAACTTCGTAAGTGGTCCGCTCTGATCAAATCAGTCTACACCGCTCATGCGCTCTGTATATTGAAGTAAAGTTGAAGGACACAGAAAAGAAGAAAGACATGCCATAGCGAGTTCACTTATGTCTTCAAATATATGTATGATCTCCAGACGCATTTTGGTACTTTTTAACTTCCACCCAAAACGGTATGATTTCTTGTGATACCCATTTGAATGCATGAAGAATATGCCACTGTTGCATTATCTTATCTTTTTTTTCTGGTGTGAATCCTAAAATTTCAGCAGGATTCATAATATTCATTTTGATCTGTTTTACTGAAAGCCTTTGTTGCAATTCGGTAACCAGGCGCCTTAGAAATGTGATGCAGCGTTGTCTTATTCCATTTTAAATCCCAGAATCAAATGAATGTCCAGTTATTTCTGTTTCAAACATACAAGAACGGTCTAGGATTTAAATCTGTATCAGTGATGGGATCCAAAATATTCCTCTGCAATCGTGTTGGCATTAAAATTATCTGGCTTACTGACTGTATAAGTGTTTTTAGAGTGTTCAGCAGTTTCAGTGGGTTGGAATCGTCGCTCTCAAATGCCTTAATTGCAAGCTGATCATCGTTCAAAATGCTTCTTAAAAATATTAAATTTGGTTTTGGTTGTCCTCGAGCACACTGTGTATTAGTTCGGGAGAGTAACAATTTCATTTCCTCTTAACAAGTTAAAATGCAATTTCAACTCTTCCCATTGCGATAAAATCTTTGTAAATGCTGTTTCTATTGAAAGCCGTGTTTCTGTTCGGTGTTCGTGATTCGTGACTTGATAACGATTTTAAAAAGTTATTGAAGTGTGTTAATCTAGATTTAACGGAGGCACATGTTTTGACGAGTTCTTTAAGCCGCGTTTCACTCATTTTAAATGCGATTAGTTAGCGAACCTGTGTAAATATATAGCGGCAAGAGAAAGAAAAAAAAATATACTATATAAATTGCCAGCGTGAGCGGAGAACGAGCAGAGGTTCAAGCAGAGGAGCAGAGGTGCAATTTACAGTTTCATCAAAAGATGAAACTGTAAATTCTGATTGGTTTGGGATATATGAAGGGGAGGGTGATAATCGCATTGGAGAAAACTGCGTTTCTGATTGGTATCCATACTGGTAACGTAAAATCATGCCATCAATGTCATGCATCAGTTTAAGAGCATTTCTCAAAAAAAAATGTACCATTGCTTAGAAAATGGGATAAAATTAAAATATTGATATATACCTGATTTCTTTGTTTTAAGCTACGGGTAAAGGTCTAAAGATTATAAATATAAGGTTTGTTTCCTTATAGAAAACGTTAATAAAAAATAGCAAAATCTATCAAAACAAAACGAAGGTGCAAAAAAAATCTTATTTTGTTACCCTCCCTAGATTACGTAAATTTAATGTTGAATTATATTACTAGAAGTTTTATTTGATCAAAATGGGATAATAAAACAAAATTTCATTTGTTTTTTAAAAAATCAGTCTATATTAACAGTATAATCTCAAAATATCGGCAGTAATGTTTCCTTTACGTTACTATTCGGCCACAACTCTTGATTAACTTTACATTAATGAGTCTGTTGAATTTTTTATATTGAATAATGCAAAAATGAAATATATTGTTGTTTTTATACAAGAACATATTAAAATCTTATATAATATTAGAAAAGAAATAAGTGCCCGCTTTTATGGGACGGTAACAAAAATATTATTCTGGTAACAAAATAGGATTTCTTTTAAGCCTAGACTTCACAATACCGCAAATAATTATTTGACGTAATTATATTGCCACTGTCGTAGATATTTTTAACAATTCTTATTATTAAACCTGAAAATGCTTAGAAACGTTCAGAACAAATTATAGGAATGAAAAAAAAAAAACGATTTAAATTAAACTTGATATCCACGCGCAATACATCAAGATCTTAATAGTTACCAGAAAACTATTTTAAATAAGTGTTCAGAGAGATAGAGAAATACAATTTTAAGTTTCCTAATAAAATTAAAACACTCGACTAAAGGCTAGACTGCTCGTTTAAAGTATTTTTCGAAAACACTTTCTCGTATCTATTTAGACCTTGACGTATTCCGGGTATCACAACGCTTTAACTAATTAATACCCTCAAGGACGTACCTAACTAAGCTTCATAAGTTTAACAGTCTATAAAAGAACAAAATGGTTTATTTGGTAACAAAAATTCAAACAAACAATCACACAGAAACATCAGCCTCAATTATACAATCATATTATTAAAAAAAAATCTGTAATCGCCATTAAACCAATAAAACTTAATGAGTGGTTGATATACAATTAAATATATAAAATTACAATATTCCCACTCATCAGTTGGATAATGGTCATACATAGCAAAATTACATCTGTGGCACCAAAAAATGGACAATTCAATAACACTTTTATTTGTTCTGCATGCATAGTGGAGACAAAATGCAGAGGATTATTAGATACATTTGGAATAAACCCACAGCCGTTACATTTTGGAGCGACAATAAAATGTATAGATGACCAAGGCCATAACAAACCGAGGCGTAACCACGCTAGGAAATCATCTTTACGCAAAAATTCTGTTATATCTAACAGTATCATTTTTCTTTTAAAGAAATATCTGAAACAAAATATTGTTTGCATTAATCTTGCCACATAATTAATTAACTACATACTACTCAAAATTATACGTTAAAACAGGATGAACAAATAATGAAATCTTTAAAAGTTTGGCTACCACTACACTCTTCACAGAAGTAAAAATTGCATGCCATGCACTTTGTCACTTTATGCATCAATACCGACCGTTTACATTTTTTGCATTGCATGATAATTGTCGACGTACAACCGTTCGTATTGATTTTTGTTGAGTTGTTTTACTTTTGTAATTAACACTTTGGGACGGTTTTAAAATAACATCTGATATGATATTTATTACTTTGGAACTTCCTATTGAACTATTGGGCGTGCTATACATTTTATTATTCTCTATGGCGTCGCCGATATATCTACTGTGTTATTATCAATTGATGCGTCTGTGGATGTATATGTTAATATATTTTTATCAAAAGTATTAGGGGAGGGCACATTCTCAATATCTGCTAGGCAAACTAAATCGTGACTAGTGATCATATCGGCAACAGATATGTCATTAGAAACATCGTCAACATCGTTTAATGATATTATATTCGTCACATCGGCAAACTCGTCCATTGACGATATCACATTTGATGATCGCGAAATATCAAATGTGTGTATTTTCGGATTAAAACAACAACAATCATCCATACAAAAGCAGCTAAGTATTCGATGTTTAATTTGATTATAATTTAAAGTAACAATTTGGTGAATTGATCGCGTATTCGGAATAGTTTTGAGTATCGGGGGTAATAATTTTTAAATTTCGTCAATATCTTCTGTTTTGATGTAATAACATTTTACTGACTTCACACGTTCTAAAATGATTTTATATACATCATCTGCGTTAGCTACATCTTTACCGTACGCTACTTGTCTATCTAAAGATCTTTTAACAACCCCTCCAATTGCATCGGCAACGCCTTTTCCATGGCCACTCTCAAAGAATGACCAAGTAATTTTAAGTTGTTTTATAGTCGCAAAATGATTCATTAAAAAAAGTTATTTTTTTGGCGATACTGCGAGCTTGGGCCATCTGAAAATATGTGAATAACTTTTAATTGTGGATCTAGAAATTGTGCTAATTCGATTATTGGGAAAAGATGTGCCCATATCGCACTTGGTTGATGTATATTGGAGGGCGACACTGTACAAAAAGATTGCTTTTTGCGGTTCAAGAAAAGCACGCCGCGTATGTAAGGAAACTTGATTTTTTGAAGCACCGAAGTGCATTGCTTGTACTTCGGAACTTAGTTTACATTCGAAATTTTGGGAAAAATCACAATGAATGGCTGCTTCTCCGGGGTTGAGGTTATTACAACATTTATTATATTCGTTTATTTGGTGCCACATATTATAAGAATGAATTTTAAATAATTTAAGATTATTTTCAAATATATCAATTAATTGCCTAATAGTATTCTTTTTTATAGTTTTCATCATCCGTTTTGTTTTGACTAAAATTTGATTACCCTCCGCAATTGTTTTTTTATAAGTATGGTCAGTCATCTCCCACATATGCCAACTAATTTCCTCTGTAGGAATGAATTCTTCCGGTTTAGTTTTATTTTTACAGTCAGTCTTTAGATTTAGTTTTACAGTCTATACACTTACTATACATACAGTCGTAACAGTAATTGTCACAGACAAGTGATTTTAATAGATCGGTCATATTAATGTAGTTAAATATATTTGCTCTTTTTAAACTATGAAAGGGAAATGCCCATTCTTGGCCAAGTACTTGCCCATCTATGTGATAAATACAATAAAAATACTAAATAATTAATTTAAATATTGCGAGTATTTATCTGATAAAAAACCCCGGAAAAAAAAAGATGAAATTATTCAGAACTCAGTTGTTAAAATACTTCCGCTTCCGCTGTAACGATCATGACAGTCTTGTCAAAATAGAGAATTAGGGATTGAAACCCATATTGAAAAAGTCGATTTATTAAAAACCGGTTCTTGAAAATCGATTTTCTTTAAATATTTTCTAATAAACTAAAAAAAATATTTGTAAATATATATTCATTGTATTGTTATCATTAAACAAAATGTTTGGTGATTGATGTACCTTTAAACACGATTTTATGCGACTCCTTTCAAGGATTCCGTGTTTTCGGTTTATGACAAATATAGATTTTTCGATAAATTGATCCTACGTCCCATCCCTAATGCTCTTGTTTGTTGACGTTTATCGTTGACGTTTCGTATTTCACAATTTGGTTTGTGCTGTGCTCTTACGACTTGTATCTTTTCTTACTGCGTTTCTGATATTTCGACGAATGTTTACGATTATGGACCCCGTACCCGCCCCCGATGACGACCTTGGCTTTACATTGGATTCAGTACTGGATATTTTTTAAGTATTGGATTGAATAAAAACTTAAAAAATATATGTATGTATTTTTAGCATTATTTTCTGTTTACAGTTTGTGATGTTCCACCAAGTTCTATGTAAACATTTTTAGTTATTTCGTTATCTACGATGTCAACTCTAATGCCTACAACTTGTTTCTTTCTTGGGCATTACTTGGCCAAACCTTCTTTATCAAATGGGCATTTCCCTTTAAAGTCAATGTTGCTATGTTTTTCGCACAAACAAGTGTCTCTGTTTTTAACAGAGGGTGATAGAACAAAAATGGTTTATATCTGCAAAACGAAGAAAATGACACCAGATTTCCTTCTTGTTTTTTGTCATAAAGACATTTCAATGAATTATTAAGATATCTGATTTGCTTTTTCGTTATATGTAAAGTTCTGCACTCTCTTTTACCGGCAGTAGATCGGCTTATATCGTCCCTTAAGAAGATTTTTTCAATAGAATTCTTAATTCCCAGTATTTTGGCTGCCTTTTTTCGTTTTCTTATTTTTCCTTTTAAGCCAAGAGTTTTCTGAATGAATGATGACGCTCTTTTTTCTTTTACTACATCATTGTTGGCGATAGACTTGAAAACGTCTTTTTCTTTGTTGCTATGACATCTTTTATAAGCATTTTTCAGTGATATCTCCAAAATTTCATTCCTAGCCGTTAACTTAGTAATTTGTTTCTTCAAATCTTCTTCTTTCTTCTTGTTTTTCTGATTTAAACGATTAATCTTTTTCCGTAAGTTTTGCGTAAGCCGGTTTAGGTATTCTATTCGACTTTGAGCATTATTCCATTGTTTTCTATAAACGTTTCTGGATTGTTTTAAACGTTTGATTGCTTGCAATTTGTCTGGAATCAAATTAATTTCTAAATATTTTTTTTCCGTCGTATCAATGTCATTTTTCATCTTCTGCTTTGTTTTCCTTTTCTGATCTCGCCACTTTTTTCTTTGTATCTTTTTTTCCCCTTCAGTCATGTCCTTGACTTTTTTGTAAACATACTTTGCTTTTATTCTTTCAAGGTTCTTTTTTCTTAGTTCTTCACACTTTTCTGGATTTTATTTTAACCTTTCTCTATACCGCCTCATTTTTTTGGCCGGGGTTAGAGGCATTTTTAATTCGGAGCTGTAAAATATAACCAATCACCATACCGTACACAATGCGAACACATATAAAAAGCATATTTTTAAACATGGTGAATAAGCCATACATACGAACAGGCCAAACATTGTTTAAATAAACATAATTTGAAGCACCAGCAAAAATAATTTCACATTCAAATAGAAGCAGCCCACCATTATCTATATATTTATTAAATACTGGCCTTTCCCGCGGTTTCACCCGCATCCCGTGGGAGCTACTGCCTGCACCGGGATAAAATATAGCCTATGTTACTCGCAGATAATATAGCTTCCTAATGGTGAAAGAATATTTAACATCGGTCCAGTAGTTTTTTAGTTTATCCATTACAACCAAACAAACAAACAAAGTTTTCCTCTTTATAATATTAGTATAGACTAGCGACCCACCCCAGCTTCGCACTGGTGCAATGTAGAGGTAGATATGCAGTGTCAGTCTTTTTACAGGAAAAAAAAACTTTATACAGGTAGGTATGTTATCGGTTTTTGAATTTCGTAATAACCATTCAAAAATTAAATAATATGTTGTGAGTATGAGCGAGTAGTAGTAGCCAAAGGGTATTTAATATATGTTATTTTTAGTAGATACCTAAAATATTTTTATAAACACAGCAGAAGACAAAAGCACAAAGCTCCCAATGAATTTCGCACATTACCTACTATTTATTCAATACATTATAGGTAATATTATATTTCAATAAAACTTTGTCGTAATTATTATAATAAAAATCAGATAGTCAATACTTTGCCTTACAATTTCCTATTTTGTTACCTTCTTTTCCATGTATACGTTACCACTCAAGAGTAACAAAAAAGGAGGTAACAAATCAAGTTAAATAAATTATTAAAATTGTATACGCATACAACTAACACTACTACTTTATTATGATTTGACTTACGAAATCAAGATTGAGAGCTTTAATGGTTGTACATGCGAAATGTTAATAAATATTAGAGCTTACCTGCGTTTGTGGGGTAACAAAGTTTGGATCTTTTTTGGACTACAACGCTAACGGACAACCTTTCGTTCGCGCACATGCGACGTAAAAGAAATGTCAAAACGTAAATAAGATGGATGCCGATCTTGCCAATGTTGCCACTATCCTAAAACGTGTTTATACCAAATTGACTCTATTAATCTTCAAAAATATGGTAACAACAGAGGAATTTTAAATGGGAACTTTTTACGGAATACAATAAAAGTCTTATTTATTACATAAATAAATTTCTTCTAATACGACACAATATTTATTTAGAAATAGGTTATGGCCGTGTTGTTCTAAATAAATACATTAATTATTTTTACGATTTCCTCAAGTCGTCTCAAACACAATCGATTGTTTAGGAAGGTATGAAATAGGGACACTTCACTTTTCATGTAATTAAATTAGACTGATTATTAAAGAATTTTTATAATAAATAAGCTATTAATATAATTCTGATTTGTTAATGTTTTTTATTTTGTTTATTTAATTTAGCAAGAGTATAATTTAATAGAAACTGGCAATGGCCTATTTTATACATAGAAAAAAATATTTTAAAACATGGGACAGAGATTTAGATAAAAAGTACATTTTTTTTGAGAAATGCTCTTAAGTATTTTTTCTTCAGACAAATTTCTCAACTTTGTTGCCAGTAGTTGACCATATAAAATCACAATCGTCAACTACTTTATTACGTTGTCTTGCGGCATCGGTTCTTTTCAATGTTGACGCGAAAGTATCCAGAGCTTCTTGGATAACTTTTCCCGCGGCTAGAAGTTCCCCCCGATTTTGGCGTCGGCGAATTGTTTATAAACATTTAACCTGGTAAGGTTTATTTCTTACAAACGATTTAGCAGAAGCCAACTTTAAATAGCAAACACAATATCGATGATTAATTATAAGATCATGACATCTTCAACGTCCGTCATCCTTCCGCCCGTCATAACTTCTTCTATACCAGCCCGGTCAGTCCAGGTTGGTAGCAAGGAGGATTCATATCTATATATAAACAGAGTAAGACGATCTGGCCCCACAAGCAGCATCCATTCACGAGCATAACGCGAGGATCGCACATTTTTGAGGGAGGGAGGCAACCCGACCGCCGATGCTACCGCAAGCAGTGCCGTCTAGATTATACGTCCAAAGTTGGCGTTTGTAAAATACTATACCTGTCTTTTTTTTTTGTAACTTGCTGCACGACCCCTTTCACTCGATATAACGTTACCGCATTTAATTTTTTTCTCACAAATAGTTTGGATAAATCTGTTGCTTTCATCAAAAGTTGTTAAAAATATTTCTTGCACATATCATAGACACTGTTATCAAATTTTAGCACATATTTGTTAGCATGCTCTCTACCCTTTTTTTTGATCAATTTTAGCAACGTTCTTTTTTGCCAATAATTATAAAATTTACCGATATAATTTGCTCTTTTTCATATGAGCCTAAGTGCCAGTATTCTGTAAAAACATTTTCCAATACCTGGTTTGGGATTTTTTCCTTACATTTAGCTCTACAGTCCGGTAACTCTTTTAATTCTTTACGTTTCCTTAATTTACCAGTCTTTGTAAAATACTCTTCTCTCTTGCTTCTAGAGATATTTCGTGCAATTCTTTCACATCTTCGTTATTTTTTAGCATCTCTTTTCTTCCTCTTACGGCCGTCCCTAGTCACGGTTTTGTTTTCCCAAAATGAATAAGATGGTACCGCATCATTGGACTGATTTGGTTTTTCAGATAAGTTGTTTATTTTATTTTTATTTATTTATACCTTTAATTCAGGCAACTAAGGCCCATAAAAAAAACATTACAAAAATATAAAAATACTTAAACTAATACATAAGGTTGTAACAATAAAAATATAATACTATAATATTTAACTTGAGATACTATACATACATACAAAATAACAAAGTAAATAAAAACTACTGCACACGAATCATCGGCGTCGTGCTACGCTGACTGGTGTCACGTAGCCGGCCACGAAACCGGCGGAACACAACACCTTTCGGCAAAAGGTCTTCCTTAAGGAACTTGTCGAGATCGCTCGCCGGAACACGCACCACAAACGAATTGAAGTTCATGTTGTGACGCGGCTCCAACCTCTCGACCCTCACGGTCCATTTGGTCTTAATACGCAGGTACTCCACGATCTCCTCAGCTTTCGTGGAGTGGTTTGGTATTAAGAGATTTCTTGATGCTATCTTTTCTCTTGTTATGTAACCTATACCTAGATGCCTAGGAACAAAATCTTGGTGTTAAAGTTCTCTAATGTAGTTCTAGGAACTTGAAATAAGGAACTTATTCTGTCTCCAGAGTCACCATTTCTTAATTTCATTAAAAATGCAGCAAGAGCAGTAGAACTTCTGTGCATATTAGCCAGCCGTGGAGTTTCTATTAATATATTTCTGAACTCTTCCTTACTCATACCAAACCAATAATGCACCAGGTAGTCATCCATATTTTGGACATCTTCAAAGTCAATAGAGGTCTGATGTTTTAATAATTCTGTGAAATCATAAATATGTTGTGCCGTAAATGTGTAGATAACATTAACAGATTCATTCAATTCAGGCCAGTCATTGCTCCTCAAATGGTGAGAACAAATTCGACAGTTTTCTGGCACATAACAATTAAACTCCGAAAATAATCTTCTTCTAATTGATATTGGAACAATCATTCTCTCAAGTTGACGGCAACTAGGGAAGAAACAACGAACCTGGGTGTCGGCTGCCCGGCCGAATTCCAGTAATTCAATGACATTCATAGGCACTTGTGGGACTGACAATGGCAATGATGGCCCTGGTGCTGCTATCTGCAGAGATGGCTGAGATTCTTCTACAATTGACTGACTTGATTCACTCACCTCATGCAATGCTGGCAAGGTCGATGATGGCCCTGATGAAGTTACTGACTGCAGAGATGGCTGGAGTCCTTCTATAATTAACTCACTTGATTCACTCTCTACATGCAACGGTGTTGGTTCATCAGAGGCTGCTGACGATTCATCAATACTTGATGATGATGGTGTGGTTAAATTCCTTTGAATAGAACGGTAACTTCTTTGCCAACATGGGTGACAGATCTTATGTGTTGATCTCAGCTGTAACAAAAACAAAAAAATCTTATTGCAATCAGAAGAAACAATAGTTCATTCATCAACCAGCCATACATAAAATCATTGAAGGATTTTGCTTACCTGTAGTGGTGCAATCTGTTGCTCTATCACGCGTCTGATAGCGTCTTCTCTTTCTGAACTGCTGTTTAAGGCATGAGACCTTACACGATGCAATGAATGACCGCAACCAATACAAACATATCGGTGCACAATTAGTTCAGTTGGCGCATTGCTACTTGATGCATTATTTGTTTGTTCAATTATTCTCCAACACTTATGACAAACAACACTGTCATTTGGAATCTAAAACAAACAATATACAGTTATGTTAGAAATTAACATTCAGAGAGAAAACAGTTTACATAGTATTAATAAGAATCGTACTTTACCTCAGAAAGTGAAGTCCATTGCCGTAACAATGAACGGACATCGTCCGAATCAACTAAATGCCGTTTCATCCGGAACACATTTATACCACAATTGATACAACGTACTTGATGTGACATTATTACAAAATGTAGGGTATGGGATATAACACAATAAGTGTATAACGCAAACGCAGAAAAATTCGAGAAAAACAAGAACAACAACACAACCGAGGTGTTTGACATCGAATAACTGTCAGTGTAAATAAGCGCGCGATCTTGATTTTTTTTTTTTTTAATTTTTAATGGCATGGCATGCGCGATCTTGACAGCACCTAACAGGGTTGCCATTACATTACGATTAGGTTATCGACCACGGGTCAAGAAAATCGATTTCTTGAATTTCGTTTTTATACTCTTTAAAATTACTACATATTCATAATAAACAAGATGAACGTATTGTTTAAGTAAAAAATAATAATAAAGACATTTGTGAGGTGGTAAATAAATAAATAAGGGTAAATCGCTTTCATTATTTATAATAATCGATTACAGTGGCAGAACAGGTAACTACCTCAACCATTTTATTAATAAAACGAAAAACCTGAACTCGATAAACAAAATAATTACTTATTAAAATGATATTTTTTTCGAAAAGTTCTAGACAACAATTAAATATTTTATAAGAAGTTAGTATTTTATATTTAAATTGTTGTAGTAAAGAACTTTGTGTCCGTGAGAATTTAGTTTTAAAAGTTGATTGGGCCGAAACCTGACATTGTTCTTTCCGGAACTCAACTTCATCAACCATTCGAAGCGCGTGGTACCCTTTGGCAATCATTCTAACTGTTGTCAAGCTGTTGCATTCGATGCCTAGGAAGAGTTTTTTTTGTTTGTATGTAGTCTGTTATTGCAGGAGCTGTCGGCAAACTTGTACCATAATAGTCACCAAAAGTTCGACTGATAAATTAAATTACAACAATACTTTTTGGCGCGAGAAATAGGAACGAGGCGGTGCCAAATAAAATTAAACCTTATTGCATGAACAATACTATCAAAGCGGCCAGACTTCGAGTCAGCCGCGCCTATGCGCCTCGGCGGCGGCATGCGAGAATGAGATAACAAGTGTGCAATGCGACGTAGTTCGAACCCTGCCGAATAGGGCCGAACGAACAACGAAATCAACCGATCAAGAACAGAACAGCCCCGCCGCGCGCACTCAGTACAAGACTTGCATTGCGTTATGGTAATGTGATGCTGATGTGTCATGCTTAATTTGGTGGAGTAATAAGTAATGTTATATTACTCGGTCGGGTAATATTACGCGTAATGTATCAATCGCATTACTTACACATGTCTATTAGCGTCCTCCCACAGAAATGCACAACCTACATCTCCTAAAGAAATTTCGTTTGAGGTTTCTAAAAGCCTCTCTGTTGCTTCTTATTGTATTTCCTGTTTCTTTAATTTTCCGCCTCAGCTGTTCTTCACTATTAGACTCCCGCGCGTATACGTTTTCCTTGTAGTACCCCCAGATGAAAAAATCGATTGGGTTGAGATCAGGTGACCGTGGCGGCCACGCAATTGGTCCACCTCTTCCAATCCACCTGAAAATCAGATAAAAATGTGTAATTAGTAATTTGTAACAACTTTTACATTGTAAATAGTAAATTGTAAAAATGTAAATATCGTGTTTTACCTGCCAGGATAGTTTTTATCTAGGAAGCTTCGCACTTGACTTGCGTAATGGCACGGCGCCCCGTCATGTTGCAAAATCATATTGCGATAACGCAGCAACAAGTTAACATCCTCCAGCAAGTCTGGAAGCCAAGTCAATAACAGAAAACAGAGTCCGATGAGGTATATGACGTAACGAGCAGCAGTTAACACAGTGTGAGAACGACTGAGGCGTTGTTTGAGTTTGCGGTCCTCTTGCGTCGCTAGCTGTCTCACTCGCACAAACCAGTTTCATTGTTCGCGTTCGCCGAAACCACGACTCAGGTGAAGGATTTCTTTACCTGTGGAGATGTTTTAAGGTTAAAAAAAATTAAACCGACTTCCAAAAACACTAAAAAGCAAAAAAAAAAAAAACAAATTTTAGGTGCATCGGCCTAGAAGTCGGTGTCTAATGGATGTTATTAAGTTAATTTTGCCACCGACTTCTAGGCCGATGCACCTAAAATTTGTTTTTTTTTTTTTGCTTTTTAGTGTTTTTGGAAGTCGGTTTAATTTTTTTGTAAAAAGTTTTTTATTTACAGCTTTTCAGTGATACGAATAGTTGTCACTATCCATATAAGTGGAAAGTTTTCATCAATACAAAGAATATTAGCCCAAATACGAGGTATTTTACATATTCAATTGTCGAGTTCCCTCGACCTTCTCTGGTCTCCATCATCAGGTCAGCTCCAAACCTTCACTGTTGCAAAGGTCTTGTCAATACAAATAATATAAAACCAAACACGAGGTAGTTTACATATTCAGTTGTCGAGTTCCCTCGATCCTCTCTGGTCGCCATCATCAGGTCAGCTCCAAACCTTCACTGTTGCAAAGGTATCGTCAATACAAATAATATAAGCCCAAACACGAGGTAGTTTACATATGCAGTTGTCGAGTTCCCTTGACCCTCTCTGGTCTCCATCATCAGGTCAGCTCCAAACCTTCACTGTTGCAAAGGTATCGTCAATACAAATAATATAAGCACAAACACGAGGTAGTTAAGATGTGCCGTTTAGGAGTTCCTTCGATCCTCTGTCGTCTCCATCATCAGATCTGCCCTAAACCTCCATAGTATTGTAGTCTCATCAGATATACACATAAATATAAAGTTTTTACCCCATGCTCGCCTACAATTTTCAAGAGATGCCCTCGATTTCTCAGGGTTTCCACCATCAGATTCTGATCTGATGACGATGGGACCAAATGACAAGCATACCCTTTCAAATAAAAAAAGAATTTTTGAAATCGGTCCAGGCGTCTTTGAGAAATCGAGTAACAAACATAAAAAAAAAAATACAGCCGAATTGAGAACCTCCTCCTTTTTTTGAAGTCGGTTGAAAAGAGATATTCCGAGAAGGCTACACCTATCTGCATAATACAAAAATCATCTGAAGCCTATAACATGACCGCCATGCAGTACCGAATATTAAGTAATACTAGACAAGTTACAATTCAACATCACCTAAAGAAAAAATAAAAATGAAAAAGACATTTTTTCATTTTTGTTTTTTCAATTTGTCGACCTTTGTTTACCTCAAAGCCAGTTACAGGAGAAACACCACTATTAGGTTTGATTTTTATGAAATGATATTTATTGTCACAGGTTCTTAGCAGTTTTTAAGAATGCTTTGAAATATTTTTTTTTAAGCCCTTAAGATTTTTTGCTACTGAACTCCAACAGTAATTTTGAACTTCGGATAAAATTTTATGTAAGTTCTAGAATGTTTAGCCAAACTGCTTTTTTCAGGTGTTAGCTACTATCATGATGATTAATTACACAAAAAAAAACATCTGTAAACGTTAGGAAAAAAAAAGATAAAATAGAAAAAACAATGTTGAAATGAAAATTACGGGAAAAAAAAATAATTCTAGCTCCTAAAGTACAAAAAATCGCTAAACATACATGGGGGTGATTCGGATACCCCATAGCATAGAGCTTCTAAATTTTTCTTTTCGACGCCTATAGATGGGCCACCCTGTATAATCAAAATCTACTTACATTATTACAAAAGTTTTTATTATTTCTTTTAAATTAGGTTGTTCAAAATTTTGTTTAATAATTGTGTAAGTAATGTCTTGGACTGCCGATATGCTATTTACAATTCGGTGGGACTGCAAAGCCACTGACGACCAGCATATTCTCTATATTTTATGTATTCAGAGCCTTCAGCAGAAATTGTGCTTTTATTGCATTTTTTGCAATTCTTAAATACTTTTTTTTAGCATTTCTTATGAAATAGCCGCTGACGTATTCTAAAGCTCCTTTAATGCGGGATCATTTTTTACCTTTATGTCCTCTATTACAATTTCGGTATTTAAATTTATTTTTGAACTGGTTGATGTGGCTTTGCAGTTATCGGTGACGATGAGGGCATACAATTTTTTTGCGAAGTCTTCCTCACAATTTGCTCCAGTAGGGGCATGGACACTTGAAATGTTATTAATTAACATTGTGGTGAATTTACCTTCAAATTCTTCAGGAGAGGGGTTCGTGTTACGGCCGGCACCCATGGCTCCTAATTGCACCAAAAAAGTTTTCTAGCGGATCCTGATTTAGGTGCCGCATCCACACCGAGGTTACATTGTAATCTTTTTCAAGTTTTTATTAAAATAAAACTTCAGAGCCATCAAGTGTCCATGGCCAATTATTTAATGTACTGTAAGGTACACTTTCTACCTTCCCTGATATTGGATGTACAAATCTCATTGTTTTCAATTTTTTTTTTGCCTCTGCCCACTATTTGTGGTGTATTGATTTTGGAGTGACTAGCCCTAGAAGAGGCTTTGCGTATTTTGCATATTTTTTCCCATAACTTCCATTGCAGGAATCAAATAAATTATCTAATAGTACTAGGAGATCAGCTGTTTGGGTGCATTCTTTAGGGAGAATGCCTTTATCGAAAAAAAAAAAACAAATATTAAAGATGAAATATACTGTCCTTGTCAATTTAATGCTAATGAATAGAGATGGTTTACATTTTGAATTATCGCAAAGTATTCCAGATTTTTGGTTAATAAATTGTTACGAATACATTTTAATAAATGCGGCGGATCATACAGTGGAATAACTTCTTCATTGTTGATCAGAATAACATTTTCTTTTGGCTCTTCTCCGTTTTTCAAATAGATACCGCGTGATTCTTGCGCCAGTAACTTTAAGGCTAGTCTGTTGTTAGCATCTTGGTCACAAATTGTTGCAACAACAATAAGCCCAGCCTTCTGTAATTCTGTTACAATTTCCTTTATTTGAATGGCAAATAAAGGAAACTGCTTATAATTATTTTAAAGACCCCGTACCATAAACACTTGCGCATGGTCTGCAAAATTAGGCTTAGTTTCTTTTCCATCTGTGACAAAACCAATTATTTGATCTCTTCTTTCATTGAAATTAACATTAGCTTTGAGAAACATCTCATCAAAAAGGAGTACACATAGTCTCTCTTCTGTTTTCATTCTTTCAGACACTTTTTTTATTTGCTCAAAAATTTTTTTGTTGATGCCTGGTTCTACATTTGCTTGGCTTAAAAGTTTAAGCCAGGGTTTGGCGTGCCGGTAAAATAAGCATTTTCCGTAAAAATCTATAGCCCTTTGGTGTTTGTTTGAAAATAGACAAAGCTAGGATTTTTTCCTGTAAAGAAAATCTTCGGCCTTTGTTTCTTTTTGTTAATTCCCTATATTGCATGATTGTTAAGAGCTTCGTGGTGCTAGGCATTTTTTCTAATGTCGCTAAAAGTGCTGGGTTTGTGGTAATATTTTTCGCTTCTCTTATACTGGCAGACTGCTTTTTAATGTTATTTCGACATTTACGGAGTTTTATCAAGCACTATTCCTGATACCGTGATCCTTATATTCCTTACATTTTGTGTCATAGAGAACTTTGTATTGCCGTACTAGTTCAATAAGTTCATCAGACATTTTAAAGAACGAAAAACAGAATTGTAACAGAAAATAATAATTGCATGAACTGTGTTCCCTCGCAATAACGCGTCGTAAATGATAGATTCACATTTGTGTGGCGCGAAAGATCCCCCACCACCTCTCTGGCGCGATCGGGCGTCGAGCGATCGCGACATGATAGAACGCGCCACAACACAACACAACCTACTAATGTGAATCTACTCTGTGATTGCGTTCTGGCGCGCCCCAATACACCCCGACACAGCAATATGAACCTAGCTTAAGGGTTCGGGCGTATTTCACCGCTAGCGAGAGCGAGACAGCTGTATGTGGAGTAATGAAATAGCAACTATCTGGTTTCACCCCCTGTCCGGTTTCCCCCTCATTCCTCTAGTATTTTCATTGACTAATTAAATATAAAAAATCTATATACTATATTGATTTAAAAATCTATTAATTTATTTCTATGATCAGTACATGTTAAAAACTTAAAATCAAGAAGTAACAAAATAATTGTCTTTGTATGTATCTTGAGGGACCTTTGTTCTAAATTATTACTTAATATATAATTTATTACGTCTTGCATGTGGGAGACACATTCTTAAAAATCCGAGCTAGGACTGGAAAGCCAACGACGACTGGCAAATTCCCTTCTTTTAATGTAATCATTTGCAATTTCGCTATAGGGATTACTTTTACAAATTTCACAGCACCTAAATATTTTATTTTTTGATTTTTTTATTAAATATCCGGAAACATATTGAAGGGGTCCCATTATTTGGGGCTGCCTTTTTTCCTCTATAGGTGTAAAAGTAATCTCATTTACTATATCTAAAGGGATTTCCTCAGTCGTCGCAGTCGTCGCCAGTAAGTCTGACACCAGTTTAACCAAGGGGTATCGGGTTGCCCAGGTAACTGGGTTGAGGAGGTCAGATAGGCAGTCGCTTCTTGTAAAGCACTGGTACTCAGCTGAATACGGTTAGACTGGAAGCCGACCCCAACATAGTTTGGGAAAAGGCTCGGAGGATGATGATTCCTCAGTCGTCGCAGCTTCCGTATTTTTTTTTACAATGAGAACATGTAGTGCATTGCATTGGTCCTCTTCACAATTTGCTCGAGGGGCATGGACACTGGCCAGGCTATTGACCAACAGGGTTGTAAGAGCGGATTCAAATCCTTCTGGGACTGGATTTGTGTTACGGCACCCATGGCTTCTTATAGCCCCAAAGAAATTCTCAATGGGGTCTTGGTTTAGATGCCGCATCCAAATTCAAGTTATGTTGTGGTCAATAGCCAAGATTTTAATTAAGGTTTCTATACCTTCCAGTGTCCATACCCAGTTATTAATGCTAGGTACGGATGCAATTTTATTTTTTCCGTGATAAATTTAATTGATTTTAGCACTTTTTTGCATTCTGCCCAAAACACATGGTGTTTTGAGGTTGGTGTTACAGGTCCTAAAAGAGGTTTTGTAAACCTGTTTTTTTTTAAAACTGCCATTGACGGAATCAAAAACGTTGTCAATAAATAGCAGGACATCTGCAGTTTCGTTGCATTCTGCTGGAAGGATTCTGTTATCTGAAAACAATAATTATTCAATATTAGATTTATAGTATATGTGAACACTTTATATGCATAAAAATTATAAACACATATTCCTATATACTTTTGAATACACGCTTGAATGTGCAACAGTATATTATGATGTCATTTCAATTTTTATGATTAACTAAATTCAGTGGATTGTAATTCATACAATGATTTAGATTTAATTATTTAAATTCAATGGTGGCAAAAACACAGAAAATCATCATTTAGTTATTACTTACTTATATATCATATCATTATGATATTATTATAAGCTAGCTTAATAAAGCCTTTTTTTTGCTTAACACAAAAACTTCCTGATCCTTACCTGCAAGGTATCCCATTGTTGAAGAAACAGTTCTACTCAATGACTTATTATATATAGACACGTCATGAACCAACATCGCGGCGCTTAAAAACGGCGAAAATACTAGATAACTACTTATACGCGTGAAGAAAGGGAAAGAAAATATGACACCGTACGGCGGGATGCATGTTGCTAGAGGGAGATAAATATTCATCTTCTGTTACGTCATAGGATAAGTAATAGTCAAATTACATGCTCATTGGTCGAGCGCATGAGTGACATAGCTATCAGAGGCATATGGGGAAAAAAGGGCATGCGATTTTTTTGACTTAATGAAATAGTTGATATACCGTATTACCTACTTTACGAATAAAGATTTACGAATAAATATTAATCTTTAAAATATCAATGCTGTATTCCGCAACAGTAATTATTGTTACATATTAAATTAAAAAATAAAACAAAAATCTGTATAAACATAAAAAAAACCTTTATTTAATCATATAAAAAACATTAACTTACTGATAGGCAATCGAACAGTATGATAATCGAAGTCATATATTATCGACTTATGTTGCAGAACAGATACATATTTTTAAATTCCTTCAAACAAACTTAATTTATTTCTTTTTTGCCTCTTATAATTTGACGCAGAACTTTTGTGTGCGAAATGTAGACGAACATTGATAAATTTCTCAATGACCGCGCGTATAAGGTGCACTCTATGATCAAATGTGGGATGTTGCTCTAAAGAATGTTGATGTAAAGAACCAAATACGTCATTGCAGCTGATAAATGACTTTAAAATACGGTTTTTTAAAATTTGGATATCTTTGTGATCGGGAAGGATAATGTGACCCATTTCTTTAATGTGGTTTTTAATTATAGATTCTGACTTCAGACAGATTTGGAACACATCCTCACTCGGGAAACATAGTCCACCCATATTTTTTAAAATAATCAATTTATGAAACCACACTTTGTTATTACAATACAGACTATCGGTGCATGTTGAACATTTTAATACTGAAGCCAATTTTCTGGCTACCCATCCTGAAATATAACCGATAATGTGTTCAGTGGTTTTTTAACGCTTTCGTTATTTAACATTGTCGAAAACACTTCGACATTTGTGTTAATATCATTTTCTACAGCAGTTGCATTTATTAAATCAGAGTCATTTTCGAGAGAGTCAATCTCGTCATCCATAGTTCTTCTGCTTACTGTAGAATTAATGTTGTGAACTGCAGACGAACACGTTAATACAGTTATGTCTTCTAATGGTAGGCAGTTTCCTAAAAACGAAGATTTCATTTCCAGGTGTTGAAGGATTTTTTTGAAAATTCCCTTAAACTGGATAACGTTTGGATTATTGTTATAACCTCCATGTCGCCTGATAGTACCGAACAACATTTCAATGTGATCTTGAGACAACCTGTAAGTTGCGATATATCGCAAACGTTGTCCTTCGACCAACGTTGTGTATAGATGTTTTAAACTTTCTATACAAATGAGGAAGCCCAAAAAGCCTGTTTTATTTTTAGATTCTATAATTTTTTTCTTAATTATTTTCACGGTAATACGTTTACGAACCTCGCGTCTATATTTAATAAAAATGTAAAGGTTCAATATATAAAGTTTCGCTTTTTCCAGAAAAGCTATGATGTCATTGGCGTTTTTTAGAGAAAGTGGTTTTTTCATGCCGTACAAATCGGATGATTTAGAGTTAAAAACATCAAATAAATGATTAAAAATTTCTATAAAATCTACTGTCCCTTCAGTTTCCACGAAAAGGGAAGATGTTAAAATCTCATTACATAATTTGAGAGCATTTGCAACACTCATGCTCATGATTTGTGTTGCCAATTTGACTTTCATCACTTCATTTCTAAAATAAATGTGACGAGGGGTGATTTTGTTAGCAAAATTAAGTCCAACATTTTTTTGAAGCTTGACTAAATTTTCTAATAACTGCCAGCGAATCTTCCTTCCACTCCCGTCAAAAAATTGTCTTTTAGATTCAAATGAATTTCTTACTAATTTAATCATGTGACAAGGGTCAAACATAATTGCAACATCTAAATCACATTCCGGGTGTCTGAATGTTGTTTTTAGGTGTGATGGTTGTTTAAGCTCATAACCTAATAAATTAGCTACATTTATATTAGATGCACAACCATCAAATGTTATGGCTACAATGTCAACTCCCACACGGTAGCATTCACTTAGACATGTTTTTAGTAAATTTGCCCGAGTTTCAGCCGACAGTCCGTTAACAAGAAAATATGCTACTGGGATTTTCCAACTTTCGTTCATACATACTAATAGAAAAACATATGCCTGAGTCGGTATTTCACACGATTTTGCTGATCCAGCACCAAAGTCCACGACACCTGCAGTCTTTTTTCCTGTCCAAGTAGTTTGGTGACGAAGAGCCATCTCGTCTGCAATTAACGTGCACAATATTCGCTGGCCACTATGTTTATACTTCTTTTCTAAAACATCTAACGCTTGTTTATTAAACCCAGGATCACCCGAGCTGTTTTCGTACCACTTCCCTATGACACGAGGATGAGGTAAAGATCCATTAAATATCTGTCTTACATATTTGTAAGCAGCTACGGAATAATAGTGCAGAGTGACTGCAAATTTTCTTAACGCTGGGGTATATTTTTGGCGATAGCCCTTAATCTTGCTCTTTTGAGCCAGTCTATTTATAAATTCTACTGTTTCGGCTTTAAGATTCAGTTCATTGATCTGGTCAATAGTAAAAATTTTTTTTTTGGAGCTCAGAAACTAATTGTTTTAAGTTATTACATTTTTCTTTTAGCCTATTACTTTTTCTTACTAAATTATAATTTTTAAACTGTAACTTGCGTTTTTCTAAGGAAAGTTTACTAATCTTTTTCTTCAAAATAGCTTTCCTTGGCGTTCCAAAAATTGAACCTTCTTCTGACACTTGAACATGTTCCAAACTTGTTGGTGATGAAATAATATTTTGTGCTTCTTGCTAAAAAAAAAACAATATAAAACAATCAGGTTATTTCACGAAAACCAATAATTTGAAATAATGTGTTTAAAATGACGTATAATTTTACCATAATAATAGGAACTGCAGTCTTTTTTATTCTTCGATAATTTTTCTTCGTCACATATATATCGCTAGCTGAGAAATGCTCCGAGCAAACTTTAGTATAGGGCGTTGGTAACCAATCGTTTTCACGTCTTTGAACCCTTATTATGTTAAGCCACTTTTCTTTAGGCAATCTAAAATGGAAAGGAAAACTATAATTAATATTCATAACATTACAAGTACATATTATATTCAAATAATAGTATAAATTCTATCAACCAAAAAACACTAGTGTAATAGTGTCCCAACCTCCCCTAACGGCACGTGACTACTAACTTCATGCGCCGGCCGCCATTACGCGGCGGCGTCGAAAAAATAAAATAAAAATAAGTAGTTTTGTGAACTTACGCATGAAATGACACATTTTTGTCTTTAGCATTTGGGGTATAATTTGTACATCGTCTGAAAACACACGAAGGCATGTTTTCTTGATGTTTTGCACAGATTTACACACACGATATAAATTCAAAACAAACGTCCCGTCATGCGACTGGTTGGTGCGTAACTAAGCGCGATGTGGCCAATTGGCTTCATTTCATGTTGTCATTTTAGAGTGCGGACAACGTATCTCTAGTTTTATAATATCATTGGTTCTACTGAATACTTGGCTGGCAAATTTAACTTTCATTTTTGTTTTTGTTGGATCAACGTGGCTATCAGACAACTTAGGCACTAATCTTATTCTTTATAAGCAGGATTTTCTTTGTGTAATAATTTAATGTGATCCCACTTGGCTGTTTTTTTCTTTGTTTTTACTTTTATACCTTAAATTCTTCTCCAAAAGATTATTTCTAATACCTTTTAACATGGGGGATCTCATATAGTGGGACAATTTTCTTGTCATTAACTAATATTATTTTTGCGTCTTCTCCGACTTCTTGTCCACTTCTCAGCATATGTTGTTTCATTAAGGAGGCATGTATATTATTACCTTGTCACATACACCTATTTAGTGCCTTGGTCACATAATTATCTATGTGCTGCAACTTTGGCATCATCATCATCACCATCATATTTCCATTTTCCAGACAAAATCCGGTTGACATTTCGACACCAGCTATATATTAACACGTTTAATGTGGTATTTTTAAAATAATTATTTAAGTCATTTTTATGTCTCGCACATTGAAATGGATTTTCTAATAACATGTCTCTCGTAACTCCTAATGTTTCCAAAAAAAAAATTCTAAAGAGTCCTGGTTAAAA
The DNA here is from genome assembly GCA_963856015.1 of Helicoverpa assulta. Classification (NCBI taxonomy): domain Eukaryota; kingdom Metazoa; phylum Arthropoda; class Insecta; order Lepidoptera; family Noctuidae; genus Helicoverpa; species Helicoverpa assulta. The sequence continues at coordinate 12,365,305 of CAWLCW010000027.1, read as the reverse complement.
TTTCTTGTTAACATAAAATCAAATCCATACTTGCGAGACAAAACTTTCCATATAGTTTCCATGCCTTCAATGGTTTTTATTAAATTCGTTACAGACGGCACTACTGTCTCAACCAAGCGGATTTTGTCTCCAACTTTTCCTTTTTTTACGTATTTAACAGATTTTAAAAGCGATATTGCGTCTTTCCAAAGACTGTGGTGAAGAAGTTACGCTTTATAGGGCCTTTATAAACTTTACCATTTGGAATAGTCAAATTGCTGACATTGAGCGTATGAAATAAATTGTCTAATAAAAGTGTAAACTCATCAATTTGTCGGCATTCCATCGGAAGGTCTCCTCTTGCTACCAAATGGTCAGTTGTAACCGCAACACTGTGACTAAACAACTGTGTTGCTAGTTTGACCCGCATCTTTGTGTTCCTCCGTTAGTTTATTCAGGAGTCGAAACTCTCCTTTTGCCTTATCAGCGTCGTTTACCATTTGGTAATAGTCTCACTTTCCTGTTCTGCGTTCATTGTTTTTTCTGTATATTAAATCTTTTGTCATTAGATTATTTCTAATGCCCTTCATAATGTGAGGAACGTCGTAAAGTGGGACTACGCTGTGGACCCTAATTTCTATTACTCCATGACCCCATTCTTTGCCTAAACGCATATATATGTTTTCGTTTCATTTACCATTTCTGTTATAGCACCAACATTAACTGGGCTTTGATTCACAAACAGTGTTCAGTACTATAAGTTTATTTTTAAGGACTGTTGACAATTTTTTTTTATCTAATTTAGTAAGACCATTGGTAAAATAATACGCAATTGGCTGCTTAAAATTGTTTTTGACGCCTTTTACCATGAAAACTAGAACATGATCAGCAAACACATTTTTAGAGTTACTAGTAGTAAAACCTTCTAATTGATCTTTATGGGCCGCATAAACAAATTGCGGGTTTATAGACATCTCATCAAAAGTCAGACTACATAGAATATCTGGAACTTCCTTGGACTCCATCGTGTTTTTAATCTTTAAAAAAAATATATTATTTATTCCAGGGGTTAGTTTTATCTGATTCAATAACCTTTGCATCGCTTTACTAATTTATAAAAATGACCATAAGCTTTAGGGATCTTCTTAAACAACGAAAGACTTCTCATCAATAGAAAATCGTCTTCCTTTCGGCTTCTTTCTTGCTTGTAATTGCATATTCATAAAAATTTGAGCTGGCTTAGTAATTTTTTGGAGAACTGCTTTAAATACACCATTATCTGAAAGATCTGTCGCATTAGCCAGTCGTTCCTTGAATGATTGTCCCCTTTTGCGCAAACGATGTATTTCGGTTTGAAGCTGCCTGATCTTCTTCTTGAGTGTACTTGCAGTATTCAAACCGCATACGTATGTTCCAGAAGCACCTGAAAATTCAGAAAAAAAAAACAAATAAATATAAATCACCCTAGTATCGCTAAGCGCAAAACTCGAGAATGGCTCTACCAATTTGGCAATTTTTTGATGGATTTGTAAAGAATAATTTTAATTAAATTTGGTTGCCCCGTTGGTCTAGTGGTCGCAAGCGCGACTTCTGTGGTCTCGGGTTCGATTCCCGGGTCGGGCTGAAATCGCTTTGTGGGTTTTCTAAAACTTTCACAAAGCAGCCCGTAGTCTGGAAGTTGGTGATTGATTCACCCGTACATCGGAGAGCACGTTAATGTCGGCCCTGCCCCTGATCTCTCTCCGGTCGTGTCGGATTGCCCATCGGGCTATGAGAGTGAAGGAATAGTGAGTGCACCTGTGTCTGCACAAATGCTTGTGCACTATAATAAGTCCTGCGCAGCTGGCTGATCTCCTTATATGACAACAGCCGCCGTGGCCGAAATTGGCCGTGGACGCCATTATTATATTATTATAGATAGACTTACCTTTGACAGATTGTTTTAGTCTGGGTCTACTAATTACATTGTAGTTATGGCCTGCTAGTAAATTAGCAGAAGAAGAAGAATCTCCATCTATCAAGACCTACAACGTTATGATTAGAGTTATCTTCATCAGGAATATTTATCAATGGTTTACCTATAAGAAAATGTCCCGGCGTTAATGCTTGAGGCTCATAAGAATCATTACTCATCACTGTAGTCGGTCGAGAGTTGAGACAAGCCTCAACTTGTGTTAAAACAGTTATGTGTTTTAACACTGCGTACTCCAGCTTCCCACAGACCCAAAATCAGGTGCGTGTGGAGGTATGATGAAATGCCATGTTGTTTGTTCTAAGCTCAATAAATATTCTATCTTACGAGGCAACGTTGATTTAGCACGATCGAATATCTCACGAAGCTGTCTATTTGCACCAACAAAATTAGTACCATTATCACTAAACAGGAGAATGACCACGACAGTATGGACCACGGTACTGAGTTGCGTCAATTCCAATGTTGTTTTAGATGGTGAACTATAATAAATAACCATCTACAATTGCCATTTTGGAATCAAAACCCGCATTTCCAAGTTTTTTTAGAAAACGTAACTTAACCTCAAAATCACTCACAAACTTCAAACAAAGTGAAAACTTCCTGGCGTAAGATTCACAATTTCACATTAAAGTCAGCGATAGTGATTGAAAACAAGAATTAGCAAATAGTTACAATGAATATCACAATTACTGTGGAAAGTAGGACTCGATCAACACAAAAAAACTGTAATATTCAAATCGCAATGAACAAACACAACAAACATCCAATTGACATTGGACTTTTTGACAATGACAAATCAATTTGAGACACCAACACCAATGTTGCCACTTTAGATTTTAAATGAAAATCCATTACTCGAATAAATACACTCGACACATAATTATTTCAAATGACTGATTTAGTTCTATAATAATTAATTTATTAAATAAAAAGGTTCGATTTATATCAAACCGAAGATTAAAAAAACTATGCAATCTTTCATATGTATCGTTAGCCAAAAAGGTGAAATTGCTTTAAAAAGTTTGAGTTTTGTTTTTAAGTAAAAACCCCGCGATTTACCTTTCCAATGACTTTACATTTATATTCATTTGTAATCGTATGCAAAAAAAAATCGACCATCGAATTATATATTGTTATATATTTACTTATTTTTATTATGGCAACACTTTAACGTAAGAATAGCCGGCACATTTTATCAAAACAATTTCATAACTTATTAAGTTTCCAAATAAACCCCTATACAAAATTGACATTCCAATTGCAGAATGACTTCAAAAATATAGAAAATAATTGTAATATAATTTTTATCTTGACGCATGAGAAAAACCAGTACCGTGAATGGTCATGATCCTATGACCTCTTCGTGCGGTGAAACGCTTAAACGCTGCAATGAAAGCCTTTGAAGACAAATCAGTCACAACCTTCAAATGAGTAAGCTCGAGTACTCATAAAAATAAATAAACAAACATATCCCTTATAAGTTTTAGCTCCTCTACCAGTCGATCTTCCAGTTGGTCTTTTAAGAGCCTCCTGCATATTATTATAAGCTTCTTCGGGATTCAAATATTTTATTTGTACTAGATGCAGAATGATCTGAATCATTTTCCTGGGTTTCATTGGAATCATTCTAAAATAAAGATAAAATAATATGAAGGGCACAGGAAAAAAAGGAGCTCATCAACATTCTCATTGTTTCGAGTAATCAAGGGATTAAACCTAAAATTTCAATTTCCACACTTACACCTCTACTGGAATTTGATCTGTACATTATATAAAAAAGGAACAATGTATATTTAACCTAGGGATGGCGATTCTTTCCAAAAAAGATCGATTTTTAAATCGATTCGAATCAAGGTCTAATAAATCGATCCACAAAAAAATCGAGGTGAAAAGAATCGATTTTGCAAAAATCGATCTTTTTCGATTCGCATATTGAGTCTATGTTTTTAATACAAACACAAACCCATTTACTATTAAAGAGTTTTACTACTAAATCAAAGTAACAGGTAATAAAAAAGATATTTATTTCAGTTAGGTAGGTAGGTACATTAAAAAGTTATATATTTTTTTAAATTTCCCAGTGCTTAATATCCAAGCTTTTTAAGAATAACAATCTGTCTGATCTACTAGGATCCAAACGATTACGCTCATCAGAAAAATCGAATCTCGATTTTAGAGGGTGAAATATCGATTCAATGGATCGATTCAGTACACAAGATCGATTTAAAAAATCGATTTTTTTTGGTCTAAAAAATCGATTCTTCGATTAATCGATCTCGGATCGCCATCTCTAATTTAACCTACTAGGTTATTATTTTATTACATTGGGTCCTTAATGTAACTGGAAAGAAGGTGCTCATTGTCACAATGATCTCCTTTTTACATTTTACAACTAAAATGGTGATCATAAACAAACCTATAATCTGTTTTTTCTGTTTACACATTAATGAAATGAAACACATTAATTGGCATGAAATTTTATTTGTGGGGTAAATTTGTGTAGTACATAATACTTTCAGGGGAACAAAACTTTTCTAAGTCCTGAAGGTCACTATATTTTTCAGCAGAAACTGGCAATTTGTCTGTATACAACCTTCCAGGCAAAATGAATTCGTTGTGTTGTACAGTGTTCATCTCACTGGTTTTCTTTTTTCTTCCACTTATGCAAGCAGACTCCCAGGGCCCATTATAAGTAGAGCGGAAGCCTATTTTGGTACTCAATTTTGAGAACTTTTATAGGGCGCGAAGGGAAACATGACTTTATAGCATAAATTGTGTCCAAATGGCTAGTCCATGATCTGAAATAAGATGTGTCCACCTCTATGACTTCAAATGGACTCGGCTTACAACGGGCATTTTGGAAAATTTCAGTCCAATCCGATGGAAGTTCTGCTCTGGTCTTAGATCTCACCAAACCCATATTTTTATCGCACTCCATATACGAGTGGCCTCTCACTGGAAACGTCATAATAATTTTTTACAACTTTTTCTCTTTATGTACTAAGTGATGTAAGAAACTGAACATAGTAAAATTTTTATTTTGCCCTCCACAAGAGTCACAAAATATTTGAAGGTGAGTTGTTGTAGGCTTCATGTAGTTATAGCCGAAGTGATAGACAAGTGAGCATACATCATCACTTCCTTTTTTACCTTCCGTTTCTACCTAGATATAGGTAAAAGATGCTTTGTGATGAAGATAATATATGCACATTGAAAGCATGCACTGATAGTTAGCACAATAGTTATTTGTTATACAAGAGTGCAAAGTTGCTTTTTAACCGCGGGCTCAATTTTGATGACCGAGCAAGCGAAGGATTCTAAAATTGAAACACGAGCGTAGCGAGTATTTCAATAATTAGAATCCTGAGCGATAGCGAGGGAATCAAAAGAGCACAAGGTGAAAAATCTTTGCACTCGAGTGCAACACGTAACTTTTCATCCCACCTCATCGAGGAAATTTCTAAACTCAAAAAAAGAAAATAGCACGCACACATGGCAAATTAAAAAGGTGTACCTATTAAAATTTATTTATGCAAAAACTCAGTTTAAAATCGACCTCAAAACAATAAAAAAATATAATTTCATCCCACTTCATCGAGGAAATTACTAAATGCAATAAAACAAAATGGCGCGCACATATGAGTATCAAATTAAAAAGAAGTACCTATTAAAGTTCATTTATTTGAAAACTCAGTTTAAAAATGAAACGAGGTTAAAAACCTATGTAAAAACAATAATAAAAATTACTTAATTAATTGAACAATTATTTTAAGCTGTATTTTATTTGTTTAATATGTATTTGTTTGAAAAGTCTTATCAAGATTGTCACAAATGGAGTATTGCACACGATGTTCTACATTCAAATCACTTTGGCGCTCTAGAGGATAAAAACGGCTTTTGCTTGATATCAAAGGGTAAAACTACTCTTTCCGAGATGGTGGGATGAAAAAATCTTTTCATCCCACCCATTTGTGACAATTTTGATAAGACTTTTCAAACTAATACATATTAAACAAATAAAATACTGCTTAAAATAATTATTCAATTAATTAAGTAATTTTTATTATTGTTTTTACATAGATTTTTAAGCTCGTTTCATTTTTAAACTGAGTTTTCAAATAAATGAACTTTAATAGGTACTTCTTTTTAATTTGATAGGTATTCATATGTGCGCGCCATTTTGTTTTTTGGCATTTAGTAATTTTCTCGATGAAGTGGGATGAAATTATTATTTTTATTGTTTTGAGGTCGATTTTAAACCTCATTACATTTTTAAACTGAGTTTTTGCATAAATAAATTTTAATAGGTACATCTTTTTAATTTGCCATGTGTGACGTGCGTGCCATTTTCTTTTTTTGAGTTTAAAAATTTCCTCGATGAGGTGGGATGAAAAGTTACGTGTTGCACTTAGGGTTGCCACCTTTTTTTTAAGCAAATAGAGTATATTTACTTTTTAAGGTTAAAAAAATAAAGTACAAGATCTGAAAATAAAGTATTATTTATTTAAATTGCTATTTTTTTTCCATACATATTTTTTGTTACTTCTGGCAACATCTAACAAATATTTATTATCAAAGAACGTCTTAACCGCATCTTTACAATCTATGTTTAGATTGAAATATATAAATAATTCGTTTTTTATTAAATTTAGGGACGCTCTGTTTCGTTCGTCCCGCCACTTAGCATTCATCAGAGAAAAAACTCTCTCTGTAAATGCTGAAGTGGCAGGAATGGATAGCAGAAATGACACGATTTTATATATATTTACGAAATCATTACTACTTTGAAAAATTTTTTGCCACTTCTGTGATGTAGATAATTCCAAAAAATCTTTAGAATGATTAACTTGTGCATATAACTCTTTTAATAAAGAAACTTCTTCATACAGGTCATCCATGTTAATATTAAGTTTTTGCAGTTTCAAAGTTTCTACTAAGTGAGAAAAGTGTTGATATTCAACATCACTTTTTAAATTTATGTTGCTCAGTGAAAAGAGCCAATTTGTGTGATTGAAATCGAACCATTTATCCAGGTACATTAAGGCTTTGTCTAAGAACAATATAAAGTTTCTATGAATTTTTTGACTAACTTCAGGCGAGGACATCTCGATTTGTTTAATCTTTTTTCCAGTTTCATATCCAAAAAAGAGATCTTCTTTTCTTTTCATTAATTCTTTCCTAAGATTGTGCATAATATTGTATACATCCAAAATTGTTATGTTATTCCCTTCTAAGAATTTTACAGTATTAGTAAACACATTTAAAATATGGCTACAAAAATTAAAGTAAACATCAATCAAGTCATGATTATCACTGGTATTCAGCAATAATAAATTTTGTATAATCATTGGGCAGTCTTCTCCTAGGCTCACAAAATAATTTCTAATTGCTCTCCAATTTAACAATATAGTATCTATACACGGTAGAAGAGAGAGCCATCTGGTTCCGACATGGCGTTTGAGTTCATGAAAATCCCCATCGACCGATTCTATGAATTTTTTTAATTCTTCTCTCCGAACAGCCGAGTGGGAAAAATGAGCATAGATTTTAAGGATAATATTCTCAATGTCATAGGACAAAAAGTTCATGGCATGTTTCATGCAATTGTGCACTATATGAGCATGACAATTTCCCTTGATCAAGTCCGGCACCAAATCTCTAATGTTTGTAAATAATGAGTGGTTAATTCCAAAATTTGCATTTGTATTGTCTGCACTTAGCCCAGATATATTACTAAAAGATAATTTGCATTGCTCTATTGACTTCTCAATTGCATGAAACATGCCATCAGCTGATTCATTGCTGTTTTCATAGAAATCAATTAATTTACCTTGAATGCCATTTTTGGCTGTAAAATATTGCACAACCAAAGGGAAAAGTTTTATATTTTTCTTGTTGGAAGCATCCGTTTGCAAGCAGAAATATAAATTATCTGAATTCAAATCATCTATTACATTTTGTAAAGCATATGGACCCAACACCTCTGTAACTAGTGCTTCCATTTTGGTCCTAGCTAGACGAATACTTGTGGCTGTGCTTGAATTAACATAAATAATTTTATTTAACTTAACTGTGCAGTCCATACTATTATAGGACAAATTATGCTTAATAGTATGATATGTTAAGGCTAGCTCAGCAGCTGTAACATTGTCTTTGTCACTGTAAAATGAACCTTGAGACGAAGTTGAAGCAGAAGCAGGCCCAATAAATTTTTCAAGCAGTCCACTTGATTTTTTCATCTCAGATTTCGATTTATGCTGTTTTGTTTGCAGGTGTTGCTTAACCTGTAAACCAATAATAAACCCATCACCTCACCACCACACCACCAAGAAACCAAAGATTAATTATGATGATAGTGATACTAATTCTTTCCATGCATGCTCGTTTGTCCCACCTAGGGTTACCATATCTCAGGATTTGTCCTGAGATTTCACGACTCTAGTGATATCTCAGGATTTTGAATAAAAAACAGGTTACATTTTAAAGATCTCTCTTATTAAACTACTAAAAATAATCTTCTTTCGGTAACAATTGTAGTTAAAATCAATACTTATGTATTAATTTAAAACAAACTTAAAATAATCTTCTTTTGGTAACAATTGCAGTTAAAATCAATACTTATTTATCGAAGTAAAACGAACTAAAAACAATCTTCTTTTGGTAACAATTGCAATTAAAATCAATGCTTATGTATTAATTTAAAACAAACTTAAAATAATCTTCTATTAGTAACAATTGCAGTTAAAATCAATACTTATTTATCGAAGTAAAACGAACTAAAAACAATCTTCTTTTGGTAACAATTGCAATTAAAATCAGTACTTATGTATTAATTTAAAACAAACTTAAAATAATCTTCTTTTGGTAACAATTGCAGTTAAAATCAATACTTATTTATCGAAGTAAAACGAACTAAAAACAATCTTCTTTTGGTAACAATTGCAATTAAAATCAGTACTTATGTATTAATTTAAAACAAACTTAAAATAATCTTCTTTTGGTAACAATTGCAGTTAAAATCAATACTTATTTATCGAAGTAAAACGAACTAAAAACAATCTTCTTTTGGTAACAATTGCAGTTTCAGTTAAAATCAATCCTTATTTATCAAAGTAAAACAAACTAAAAATAATCATCTTCAATAATCATCTTTAAAAATAATGTTACCAACATTTGCAGGTAAAATCAATACCTACTTATTTATCCAAATAGGTACTTAATTAGTTTTGTCGTATTTAATATTTGAAGAAACTTTTTTAAGTAAATTCTTTTCTTTGATTATTGAATTATAAAATGCCTCACAAGTTAAACTCTTCAAGTTATATTGAACTAAAAGTAGAGCTCGAACTGAAGACACGTTTAGTCGGTTTCTTTCTTTCGACCATTGAGCTCCCATGATAGAAAAAACTCTTTCTACGTTTGCATTTTGACCTGTTATTGCAAATATATATTGACAAATACGCAGTATCTCTGGCAATCGTGAAATACCAATTGTCTTGAAAATGTTTGCCCACAACGCATGAAGCATTACGTCAAAAAATGCTTCTTCCTGTTTTGTCAAAAAACTATTCAGAGATGCAATTTCATCGAATAACTTCACATCATCTATGTGTATTCCTTTTCCATTTAGATAATAAATTGATAAAGCAATCTGATCAAAGTCGATTATTTCGCCCTTTTTCAGCATCATCCAATTAAAGACTTTGAAATCATCTAAAGGCGTCATCCACTTGATCAGATATTCTACGCAAGTCTTATACATATTTTTAAGGTCGTGCTTGAAAACTTCTTGGTTTTCCGCAGTGCACTTAGCCAGCAACGCTCGCACTTTAAGTGGCATGAAGTTTGCGTTCGCTCGTGCAACTAAAATTTCATGTGTGGATTCGAGGATTCTTTTAATATCTAAAACAGAATTGTTTTCTTTTTCGATGTCTTCAATTTTCGTCTGAAATTAATGTCAATTTATTTCTTGCTCACTCATTAATTGACATTAATGAGTGAGCAAGAAATAAATAAACTTCGCTGAATTCATTTTCAAAAAAGTTCTTCAAAGTAATTGGTACACCAGGAGTAGATAAAAAGTACTGCTTTAACGGTTCATACATCTTCAATATTCTTTCGATCGCTGGAAACAGACTAAGCCATCGGGTCTTGCTATGAAACAATAGTTTCTGATAATTGACGTCTATATATTCGCTGATATCCTTCAACGCCTCCGTGCGTATGGTGTATACGGAAAAATAATTAAACAGCTTCATTACTACAGATTCTATATCAATATGCAGATTATCAGTGCCATGTTGAATACAATTGTGTAGTATGTGCGCTGGGCACCCAACTCCTACGATTTCTTTGTCCAGAAAGTTTTTTAAATTAGTCCAAACATTTTGTCCCGGTTGCCGATTTACTCCGCCAAAATTAACATTAGCGTTGTCTGCTGTAAATGATACACATTTCATCAACAAGTCGTACTTTTGCAAGCTTGTTTTAATTATCTCTGTTATAGTGTCAGCATTTTCATTGAGTGTGCTCAGCACATCCAGCAGTTTTGTTTTAATTCCTTCTTGCCAGTCGAAGAATTGTATCATAATAGGAAATATTTTTTCAGCACCGTGATTACTTGCATCGGTGGAAACGCCCAGGAAGTTAACATTTTGTAATGAGACTCGTACCTGTTCAATTATCCACGGAGATATCACGCCCGTTACAATGGCCTCAGTCTTCGTTCGTGCACAAGAAATACTCTTCGCAGTGTTGGAATCGGCAAATATAGTCTTAACCAGTTGGCTGGTGCAATCCATAGATTTAAATGACTGGTGATGTTTCACTGTGTGGAAAGCTAAAGCGGCTTCAGCGGCGGATATTTGGTCTGTCAGTCCAGAACTTTGTGGTTGAAATAAAGAGTCGATTTTGCTGTTACTTGAAACAGTCAGACTATTTTTTTTATGTTTTTCCGTTAGGATATGTTTTTCAATATCAGCACCTCCCTTGAACTTAATTGAAAAATGATTGTTACATATTGAACAAAACACTTCGGTAGGTTTTCTTCCATCTTTCATAATCGGAAATTTTTGTTTTAAACTATCTGTGAATGTACACACGTATCGTGGTCGTTTGGTACTTGAAGACATTTTAACTCGTATCCATCCAACAGCTCCGATTCTCGCTCGCTCGCTCGTCCCGTGATGACACTCAATGAAGCCAACCTTCGCAATGGCGCAAGACGAACTGACTGAGTGAGCGAGCGAGCGGCAACCGCGCTGCGTGCGGGGCGACGGGCGCCCCCCTCCTCCTTCCACCCCGCTGTTTTGAGTGATGTACATACAAGCTTGCAACGCGTCGCGTAAAACGCGTGCGCATGATCCGCAGTGTATACAACGATAATAATACGTTTTTGAGAGAAAATTCTCATCTGTAGAAAATCTCAGGACTTTTCCATGGAAATCAGGCCTTTTCTCCGGAATTTTGATTTTTTCATCTGGTAACCCTAGCTCCGAGTTATCAAATAGCTCATGAGCCCGTCTCATGAATATTTGCAAGGCGTCCCACGGCGAGGAGCCTCTATTAATTTGCACTTTCAGTGCAACCGACGCCTTCTTCCATCGATCCTCTCTAGGAGTGGAAGCGGCTTCAGCCTTATGATAGATCTTCACCTCTACATAGAAGTCCCCCGTTAGGTCAGCTGTCCGCCGTACTTTCCCGTTGGCGACGCGGCTCACGAGGGACGATCCAAGGTCTCCGCACGATGTCGCTGGGAGAAGCTTGTCGTTCTCTAAGCCGAAGAGGTCCGAGCTATGATGTTTGTATTTACTGAAACAAAATAAAACATTTTATTTATAATTATTACGATAATAATACCTTCAAAGTTGACGGCACGGTTAGCGCAGTGGTCGAACGATCGACTGCTGCATTGCGTGTCGCGGTTCGATTCCCGCACGGAACAAATATTTGTATAATCTACAGATAGTTGTTCGGGGTCTAGGTGTGTGTGCATGTGAGATTTGTGTCTGTAAACGCACCCACGATACAGAAGAAATTCCTAAATATGACCAACTAAACGTGATGTATGAAAGATATCGTATCTAAAATTTATGATAGTGCTCTCTGCGTTACTGAAATAGAGTTTAGTTTCGATTTGTGAATAAAACTCTAATGGACATAACATACACGACAAGTAAGTAATAAAGTAAAAAATTACCTCGATGTTGATTCCGAAGGCGTGGTGCCGCTCCCAGAAGCTTTGCGCTTCGATGCCTTTTTCTTCGGCTGCACGTTTTTCGTAGCCTCGGTTACTGCTAGCACCCCGGCAGCGACTGGTATTCAACTTCGGAGTCAGACCTGCAATCGAATACAAAGATTATTTTTTTATAAAACAATTATGATGTAAAGAACGCACTGAAATATCTAACCTTCTTAATTAAATTAATTTTGAGTAGTACTTACTTACATTTTATGAAGAGAGATTCACGTGATTATAACGTAAGGTAGACAGCGATGAGCACTTGGAAATACTGGAGCAAATGTGATTTTCGATACAATCGATCGGTTTATATTCATAAAAAATACAATTTCAGCAAAATTTACCTAATCACAAAATTAATCCTTAAATAATATGTATTACAGTTGTATTACCAATTTATGTCACTTACGTCAAATTAAATCGTATTGCTTGCATACTAATACTGCCAAATTGCAATTTTATCGTGAGAAATGAAATATAAAACCACCAACGTCGACAAAGGTGGAACCGATAGCTACTTACCTGGCTGCCGCTAATCATTATAGGTATGATAATAAAATTATGTAAGTTTGTTTGTTTAATAAACGCTAATATAAAACTTCATATGACATTATACGAATATTTCAAAAAAAATGTTACAATTATCACTTATAATACCACAAGAGCTTCAAAATTATCGGGTATTTTCCGATAGGTTCGTTGCAAACAAATGAAGGAGTCAAGTTTTTCAGGTTAAAAAATAACGAGCGCGAAGCGCGAGTGATTTTTCCTGAAAAACTTGACGACTTTATTTGTTTGCAGGGAACCTTGAGGGAAATGCCAGATAATTATGAAGCTCGTGTGGTATTCGGGAGATTATTTTTCCGTCCCAAATGTCGGCCACAACCTGTCAGTTTGACGTAGCAACGACCAGAGAAAATATTCAAAAAATTTTCAGTATAATACCATGTAGGTTGTACCACGTGACGTCGAATGGTGCAATTCTATTGGTCGATATTTGGGTCGGAAAAATAATCCTCAAAATTGGTGTAAAGTAACCCCCTGCTAGAACTTTTTTATAAAACATTTCATGTAACGAAAGTCGCGGTAAAAATTTAGTTTACAACCATGTTGTAGTATAACTCAAAATTAAAATAAAATAACCAAAATACTAGAACATTTTTTTTTTAAACATTTCATAATATGAAATTATTATCTATACTTAATATTATAAAGCGGAAGAGTTTGTTTGTTTGTTTGTTTGTTTCAACGCGATAATCTCCGAAACTACTGGTTCGAATTGAATAATTCTTTTTGTGTTGGATAGTCCAGTTATCGAGGAAGGCTATAGGCTATATAACATCACGCTACGACCAATAGGAGCAAAGATATAGTGGAAAATGTGTAAAAAACGGGAGAAATTATTTCATCTTTGAAGCCTTCCGTTGCGTGCGCCGTGAAAACGGTTCAAGATACACAAAAAATATGTATTAAGGAATAATAGCTCTTTTGATGATCTAAAAAACAGTCCGCGACAGTGTATGTCTATCTTTTAAGATTAACTCACAAAAACCGTTTTTATGGTACCTAATTTGGTCGAAATAATTTGTTTAAGTTGTATCAACATAATAATATTAATCTTTATTCAAATAAATATGTTGTTGGTTAAGAGTACTAAATTGTGAATAAAATTGTCTTTGACATAACTTAATTTCAACAAAAAACTTTAAAGATTACAATGATAAATAACTCCGAAACAAAACCAACTCGCTCTCTGCGCTGGCCGGCGAGGCGGGAGAGAAGCGGTGCTTACGGGCAAGCCGGGAGGGGGGTGTAGCTCAACGAGATACCATGCCGCGCGGCTCACGCGCGCGGTCGGCTCCCTACTGAACGGTTGAATGCAGCGCTAATTTGTTTATGCGATATAATTATCATCATAATATTACTTTTTAAACACAGTTTCATTTTGTAGTTGTTTTCTATATAGTAGGTACTTTGTTTGTTTTAGGATAGTATTTAGTTACACAATAATAACACTTTTTTGTTTTCATGTACCTACATTATCTATCTATATCTATATTCTATATAGGTATATAAAAGAAAGTCGTGTTAGTTACTCCACTTATAACTCAAGAACGGCTGAACCGATTTAGCTGAAAACTGGCAGGGAGGTAGTTTAGAGCCAGGAAAAGGACATAGGATAGTTTTTATTACAAAAAATAAAAAATACAATTTATTCCGGACATACAGCGCCATCTATTGTTTAAACCAAAAATCTGCCGGATGCCACTATTCCACGCGAACGAAGTCGCGGGCAAAAGCTAGTATTATAATGAAATTCACGTCAAAAATTTTGGTTACAATAATGCTACAGCTTAACTTAAAATTGAAATAAAATAATCAAATCAAACTACTAGAACATTTTTTATAAAACATTAAATTCATGTAATTGGAATTCGAATAAAAAAAACGCTATTCAATTCAATAGGTAATGATATGATTAAGAATATCTTATAAACAATTCCTTAACTAGAACTGACAACTGGTTATTATTATTATTAACCATTTATTTCAGACATAATCCATATAAGTGTCAGTAAAATTTTCTTAAAATCTATGTTAGTAGGTACCTAATTATAAGACATTTTTTATGATCACAATTAATGTTAGTTATGAAAAACATCATACCATAAACAAAGTAACGTCAGCACAAGTAGGAGTACTTTGGGCTAATCGAATCTATTATCTTAATTGATCGTATGGAAATAATATTTATTTTAATTGATCATGGGGAATTCTAATAAAATACTAATTTGAATTATAGCCGCAACATGCACAGCGGTCCTCTTTCTTGTAATATGATTGCTTAACATATTTATGGAAATTACCCACACTCACACCGCATGCTATAAAGTTCTTACACTGCAAGTTATTTCATGATCCAATTCTGCAGTTTTGCAGATGTTAAGAGCCCATTTACACTTACTCATCGACTGCATAATAAAATCGTTTCCGACTTCATCGACAAGCGGTTTATGATATAGTACGTCGCACCGGCTGACCGCCCCGCCGCACAGTGGATCCAAATTGAAAAATAGTGGACATAGGCAACAAAGTTCCAATATCGATTCGATATTTTTTTATGTGATTTTTCATGATATTCCAGACAACTTTTACTCTTGTGAAATTTCTTCTAAAGTTGATCGTTTGTCTGAAAAAAAATAAATTCGATTTTTTTGTATGGAGCAAATCACGTTTATTTTTTTTTCTTCAATTGTACGAATATGTTAGGTCTGTGGCATGAGTATATGATACCTAGGGTCATTCTCTATCCAAGAAAAAATATATCAGCGCCGGCCATCTGCAGCCGCGCGAGTAATCATTCGGTAAAAAAATAATATTTTCTATGACATTTTTTGCCTTTTAAGATCAATTCAAAGTATATTTTCTGTCTCACTTGGCTGTTTTCACCTTATTTTTGGTTAAATATATAGTTTTAATGGCACATAGGTACTCACAACTAGTAATTCTAGCAGAGGTTTTGTTATTATTGCATGTTAACACCTGCATTGTGATTGATGACTCATTTGTTTGTGCGCTCGTCTAAGCGCATAACTAATTCGATACTATGCGACGTACTATATCATAAACCGCTTGTCGATGAAGTCGGAAACGATTTTATTATGCAGTCGATGAGTAAGTGTAAATGGGCTCTTAACATCTGCAAAACTGCAGAATTGGATCATGAAATAACTTGCAGTGTAAGAACTTTATAGCATGCGGTGTGAGTGTGGGTAATTTCCATAAATATGTTAAGCAATCATATTACAAGAAAGAGGACCGCTGTGCATGTTGCGGCTATAATTCAAATTAGTATTTTATTAGAATTCCCCATGATCAATTAAAATAAATATTATTTAAGTATTGAATAACTCGACGAACGCGGACGTGGTCATCGCAGCAATCTAATAATAGCATAAATTAACAATTTTTATTTTGACCTAGTTTTCGAGACGTAGTGTTATTATTCTGAAATATACAGTTTTATTGCAAATATGGACAAAAAGTAAACTTCAACAATTATGGATAGCAGCCCCTCTCGTCGTGGCGGACTGCCGCATTGCTCTTCATCACCAGCAGTGGCACCCAGAGGTCGCGCTCAGGAAGATGAAGTTGAGATTTATTCTACTCCCGAAATTCAGTCCTGGATGAATAGCATTGAGAAGTGCCTGAATGAGGTGACGACCATGGTTTCGGAAGGCAAGATGAACTCCGAACAAAAACTAAGAGTAAGTAGCCTATGTCTTAAAGTCGGTCGTGGAGTCTCTCAAATGGCTGTGCAATACCAGTCATTGAAACATAAAGCCCTCCAAAACTACGCCACCTTGCAAAGGTTTAAGGAAAATGAAGACCTTGCTAGTAGCTTGACTGAGATCAAGCAAAAGCTAGAAGAGAACCTGATCAAACAGAAACAGGAAAGCACTTCCTTTGCTGACATGGTAAAGGGTACAAAAACCCTTATACGGCCTCATGCAACCAGCTCAGTCGCTATATATCCCAGAGACAGTACCAAGACCAGTGAAGATACCAAAAATTTAGTACAAAAGATAGTTTGTCCTGAAGAAATGAAATTGAAGGTACGTGGACTACGAAAAATAAGAAACGGTGGTGTAATAATAAGCACTGAGACCAAGGACGACATCCAAAAATTGAAGCAGACTGTCGAGCGTTCTACATCTGGACTTACTGTTGATGAACCTCGTAAGCGGAAGCCCCGTATCGTAATTATTGGGGTCCCTACTGACATGGCAGAGATAGAAGTTTTCAAATGTATTTATGAACAAAACATTGTCGGCAAACTACCAAATTTGACCAAAGATGCATTTTTATCCTCAATCAAATTAAGCCATAAGTCAGGAAAAAGGGATGCTGACAGCTGCAACTTTATTATTGAAGTGCCAGCAAGCGTCCGGAGAGCCCTAGTGAATCAAAACAGGATCTATATAAACTGGACGTCATGCCCGGTACGAGATTTCACCTTTGTGACTCGGTGCTTCAAGTGTCAGCAGTATGGTCATGCATCCAAGACTTGCAAGTCCATCACCTCTACTTGTAGCCACTGTGGTGCAGAAGGACACACGACTCAAGAGTGCTCTTCGAAGGAACAACCACCGAAATGTGCAACCTGCAAGCGCTACAATAAGCCCCACAACCATAAGACAGGAGATTTGGATTGCCCTGCTAGGAAAGCCGCTGAATACAGGTACATTAACTCGGTGGATTATGAAGGCGCCTGAGAGCGGTGTTTCGCAATAGATAATATCAATTTTACACCAATAGTAATAAATCAAAATTACCTAGAGATAATCGGAACATTTAGTTTTAAATTAGTATGTAAGCATTATAACAAATATGTGTAATAATAACACTGTGTTTGTCACATTGACCTAGTTTTTAGTTACTACTGCAATTTATTGTTAATTCGCTATAAATATTATAATAAGCACTTTTACGCCCGAGACACAGGTTTTTACCTAGTTCAGGCAAATTATACATCAGCACTTTTTAGAATTAAGCAAAATATTGTAAAAATTATGTACAAAGTGAAGTAATAAACAATTTATTATTATTTATTATTATTATAAATGTATGTCTCTTCCAGACCTCGGGACTATAGAGTCACGGATTTTTGGGAGGCGAACGTGGGGCCGAAGCCAACACGCTGAAGCCCTTTTGAGACAACTTTAATGAAATGGTGACACAAAACCGACGATTATCCCTGTATACACTATAGAAATGTACCCAAGGACAATCCCCGGTTCTGTGCTAAACTATTGCTAACTATGGATGAAAACTACTTGGGCTATTGTGATGGGATGTTAGTGGACTAGGAATGGGGAAACTACGGGAACTATGGCACCTGCCGATGACAATGTATTAAATACATGTAAAAATGGCAGGTGGAGACTCGCCACCTCACTTACTGGGCCCCCGGGAATCAGTCGCTAAATCGCAACAAGGGAGCAACAGGTACATGAGGGGCTGAAGGGTGAGGATACCTCGGCGGACTTTAAACGCAGATCACGCGCTCCCTGTGGGTCCAGCATCACCGGCCCACTCGCCACTTACCACGAGGCACCTACCCTCCGAGTGGGCTGCTAACCCTGCTCTAGCGACTCCACTCTGACCGGCCGATGAAGGCAAGCCAAGAGGCGGGAGACCTATCCCCCGTCATGCTTCACTCCGGCAGGCCGGAGATGGGGGACAGTATACTCTCCCTGGAGCACTCGGATATATAGCCCCGCGGGGTCGCTACTCCCCGTCATCCGCCTCAGATGCCCTGCGGGGCTTATTATTATTATTATTAATTAGTCATCGAAAAATGCTCGTCTCCGATTGGCTGTAATTTTTTTTACTACCTGCTACCTGTAAAATAAATATTATTTGTCAAATATAGGTGAAATAGTTTGATTTTTTATGGGCAAGACGTTGATAATCATTATCTACATAATCAACGGTTAAAGACAGAACTCATTTCACGCAAAATAACATTCATAGGTACAAGTAATTACATGTTTTAGAGACCTACTTATATGAATAATAAGTAAAATAAGGATTAAAAACTTATTTAGGTACCTAAAACTAACATTATATTTGTGTTCAAAACGATTCATGTGATACAATAATATTTCCATACTGTGTAGATATTCGTTCATCAATTTGTTTTTTCATCTCCAACTCTTCAGACTTTATAAAATCTGCTGTCTCCGAAGTGAAAGTGAACTTCACTGGTCGACAATACAGAGTTGAGCAAGGTGTGGGGTTCTCCCAAACTATATTTTCATTCCCAGATGATGAGCCAGACACTAGCCGAAGAGGGACGATGCTTATCATGACTACTGATGAAACACCGAACTCTGTGGCTGTGTTTGACGTTTTCTGTTTATAGTTACTCTGCGACGAAGAACCATCAAGCCCCCATTTCCAGGTCAACTTGAGTTCTTCATTTTGAGACCTATCAACAGAATTCACATCTGGTAAAATCCTCTCCACAGTGTGGTCCAATAGTGCTTGCAATTTAATTTAAGCTCCTTTTTCGGTAATATCCATACTCTCTTGTGGTGGATAACATTTTTTCTTGGCATTTACTAGCTTTGGATAAGATGGAAAGGCAGCACAGTTTTCTTCTTTCAGAAATTTTCGAAGAGCTAAGTACTTCCATCTCGAGAGCGCAAGTGAGGTATAAAGAGCTAAGCACTTATCTTCAGAGACGGTACTTAGGCTCTGCTTTTTGAATAGTCGCTCGTGTACTTGGGATAGCGTTTCTGGATTACTGGAGAGGTATTCGACTACTTTTGCCAGATTCGTGTTGCCGTTGTCTTTCAATTTTGTTAAGTACCAGTGCTGCAACTCTTCCTCTGAATTTTCTTCTACTATGGAAGTAGAACGTCTTTTTTTTTGCTTATTACTTAAGTCTTCGAACGGTTTTCTGTGTTCCTTTTCTGTAGATGTTCCCGCTTCCGTAGTACATACCGCATGATTAGGAACATGGGAATTCACATCCACTGGCTCAGATAAGTCTGTGTCCGAAAAGCCCAACTCACTTCTCAGGTCAACACTGTCACAAACAGGCCAGTTGATATTTTTTTTCAACCAATAGCGATTATTTATAGTATACGATTCATAAAAGTTTTTTGACTTCTACTTGACTCTATCCACTTTTTATTTAGACTTACACAAAAAAGCCGACAGAACTCCTTGATTAGGTTTTTGTCTTCTTCAGAAACTGTGGTATTCAAAACAGAAATTATACTTTCATATAGAAACATATAATTTTTCAGATCACCACCACTTCTTAATTTCACAAAAAGATCTAGGTTGGTACAAAATCCAGCCATAGTTCTAACGTAAATATTAAAATAAGAGTATTTCACCGTGTTCACAAATAAGAGGGACATAATAAATGTCTTTGTATTTATAGTGTTAATTACTCAAGTAGTGAACATATTAACATGACTAGCAGGTAGTAAAAAAAAATACAGCCAATCAGAGACGAGCATTTTTCGATGACTAATTAGTTATGCGCTTAGACGAGCGCACAAACAAATGAGTCATCAATCACAATGCAGGTGTCACCGATAACATGCAATAATAACAAAACCTCTGCTAGAATTACTAGTTGTGAGTACCTATGTGCCATTAAAACTATATTCTTAAAAACCAGAAGCAGGTTTGTTTAACGAGGAAATTACAAGAAATAGTTTTAACATGAAAATCAACTAAGATTAGTCAAGAACGCGGCAAAATCTTATTATGTCAAACTATATCATGTCTTGACACAATGACGTTCGAAAAAAGAATCTTCCAAGCATAGATGCACGGCTGAATGGCGAGGTGTCTATGGTCGCTCGTTTCTACTGCCCTCTATGTAACTACTGGCAGCTAACACGGCCTCTCCTGACACCCTGACGTCCTCGGCAGGATCTAGGTGAGCCTGGTTGAGTCTCGGAACACCTGCACATTCAATAAGCGAGTTGGATCTGGCTCAATTTCGTCATATTGAAATCTCGATTGGTTATCGTGGTCGTCATTGTTTTTCTGAACACATGACACTTTCAGAATAAAAATTATTGGAGGTTTCACAAACCTCAAACAAAGTACTGATCCATTTAAACAAAGAAAAATAAATAACATCAACTTTAAATCAAATAACAGGTACAAAATTAATAACAGAACACTGGTATACCACCCAGCGACTCGAAAATAAATAACATCAACTTTAAATCAAACATCAGGTACAAAATTAATAACAGAACACTGGTATACCACCCAGTATAAGTATGTCGAGTGTAAGGCTGAAACATATTAGTTGTACACATATACACACACAAGATACAAAGAAATCATGTAAATTATTAACCTGGTTTCGAGTGTAAGGCTGAAACATATTAGTTGTAAGAAGAAATCATGGAAGAAGATGTTATCAAGAACAAATATTCGAACTATAGGGAAGACATAGTCAAGTCAAGTCGTAGTCAAGCCAGGGGCTCAGTCTATACGGAAGCCATAAGTCAGAGGCTCAGACTATACGGAAGCCATAAGCCACAGGCTCAGACTATTCGGAAGCCATAAGCCAGGGGCTCAGACCATACGGAAGTCATAAGCCAGGGGCTCAGATCATACGGAAGTCATAAGCCAGAGGCTCAGACTATACGGAAGTCCTAAGCCAGGGGCTCAGACCATACGGAAGTCATAAGCCAGGGGCTCAGACCATACGGAAGTCATAAGCCAGGGGCTCAGACCATACGGAAGTCATAAGCCAGGGGCTCAGACTATACGGAAGTCATAAGCCATGGGCTCAGACCATACAGAAGCCATAAGCCAGAGGCTCAGACTATTCGGAAGGCATAAGCCAACAGAACCAGCAGGAGCACCAGCAAAGCAGCGCTCGTGCCGCAATCAGCAGCACCGGCACAGCAACGCTTGTGCCGCGACCAGGAGCACCGGCAGAGCAGCGCTCGTGCCGCAATCAGCAGCACCAGCATAGAAGCGCTTGGGCCACGACATGGCCGTTACACATTCTCGTGTATAAGTCTGCGAACAAGCACATACGACATACATTTCGTTCGGCCACTTCTGACCATCAAAATCTTTCATCAAAATCTGGAAAGCTTTTCGCTCTAAAAGAAAAAAATTCAAGGGATAAGTTTGAAACTATGTCTCAGAAATATCATTATTACTAATCATGTATCAGCAACGCTGAAAACACAACTACCATTACGGTTTGATAAGTTACGTGTAGTTAACTTCACTTCAGCTTTTGCTACACAGAATACTTATAGGTGACAATACCAATGGTTGGTACAATATTACACATTTTTCCACTTAATACAGCTAAGAGCATAATTACTTCCGATGTGTAATCAAAACAATAGAACAGATCACCTGACCTCAAAGCATGATATGCCAGGTCTACTATCCACTGGCTATCATTACCGGAATATGCCAAACGAGATACTGGCCGTCAGCACTCCGTACAGCATGCAAAGCTTGTGCAGCAGCACAGCATCCGAGGAGCATGAAGTGTCACACCACTCTTACTATGTCAAATGACACAGCACCTGGAGCGCTTACACCATCACCTCACACGGCTTAGGCTTATCCTCAATACCTGTAGTCAAAAGACAAGCAAGCAAGCATCTGGCTAAGGTAACCAAACGTTCAATTGACAGACTCTCAAGCATTGTCATGTTACAGATTTGAACTTAGTTAACATCAAAAATCAATGCACCCAAATTACATAATCAGTAAAAGAAAATAAAAACTAAGGTCTGAAAACAGACTTTCAATTTGTAAATTGTAAAATGGCACCAAAAATCTAGAGCCTGATGCACAATTTTAACTATTCCATTTCAATGAAAACAAATTGAGTAAGTCAAAATCAAATCAGTGTGCATTTATATCACAAAAGCAGTAAACTTATATTTCTGTGTGGGTACTTGTTGAAACTCTCATGAGCAGAAACATTAGAAATAAATATTATTGGGCTCATTTACATAGTAAGCCTGTTACTTATCCGATTTCATGGGACAAAAAGATTTCAAATGCAATCAAAAGATGCACATTATTGTTCCAGCTTGTATAACACCTTGTTCAAGCTTTAAAACATTTATCTAACCTTTTGTATAAAAAGAAAACAACCCATTGGTCATTAGCGATGGCACCTGAGAATCTAACTCAAGTTTTCATAAACTTTCAGTATGTCTTTAACCAATAAACCACCAAGATGGATTACAAGACATGTATTACATAAAGGCTAAATAAAATCGGATTGATCTCACCATTTACATACAGGTAGGTACATTACAGGATTCTTCCCATAACATCTCGAGCATAGTAGGAGCAAGGCATGTTGTTCACGGACACCACAGCAATACATAGGCAGAAACTCATTCCGAACACACGAGAGCAGCATCAGCGTACTAACCTCGAGCAATTCTCGAGCTGCCTGCATAGCATCTTGAATATACCGTTGCGTAGATTGCAACGCACTGCAATCCATTATAAAATTAAAATAGAACGGCAAAAACTTTGGTAATGGCGGATATCCTTACACCGCGTCGTACTTAATAAAAGTGCCAATAAATCTAAACTGAAATCAAAAACTTTATAGTGGGAGTGAGACTATCCCACTTCTGATCTTAAAAACCAGAAGCAGGTTTGTTTAACGAGGAAATTACAAGAAATAGTTTTAACATGAAAATCAACTAAGATTAGTCAAGAACGCGGCAAAATCTTATTATGTCAAACTATATCATGTCTTGACACAATGACGTTCGAAAAAAGAATCTTCCAAGCATAGATGCACGGCTGAATGGCGAGGTGTCTATGGTCGCTCGTTTCTACTGCCCTCTATGTAACTACTGGCAGCTAACAATATATTTAACCAAAAATAAGGTGAAAACAGCCAAGTGAGACAGAAAATATACTTTGAATTGATTTTAAAAGGCAAAAAACGTCATAGAAAATATTATTTTTTTACCGAATGATTACTCGCGCGGCTGCAGATGGCCGGCGCTGATATATTTTTTCTTGGATAGAGAATGACCCTAGGTATCATATACTCATGCCACAGACCTAACATATTCGTACAATTGAAGAAAAAAAAATAAACGTGATTTGCTCCATACAAAAAAATCGAATTTATTTTTTTTTCAGACAAACGATCAACTTTAGAAGAAATTTCACAAGAGTAAAAGTTGTCTGGAATATCATGAAGAATCACATAAAAAAATATCGAATCGATATTGGAACTTTGTTGCCTATGTCCACTATTTTTCAATTTGGATCCACTGTGCGCCGCGCCGTCGCGTCGAATGGCTCATGTACCGTTTTGTCGGCGGTAAGTGTAAAAGCACCATAATCTATTTCAACGCTCGGAGTTCAGATGACCATTATGTCTTATTTCTTAAAGTGTAATGTTAAGTAGTGTCTGTATGAATGAATTAAATTAAAATTTGGATGTCCTTGAGCCAATCTGGTCACAGAAAATAGAATGTGTGTGTACCTATGAGTTTACGCTATTTCTTATTTTTGTGGAGAGACATGAGACTATCTGTCCCAAATTTTAGTTTAATATATACGGTATCCTAAAGTTCAGATGTCCTCGAGCCAATCTGGTCACAGAAAACGGAGTATGTGTAACCTGTAGCGATGCACAATCTCTAACTTTGTGGAGAGACATGAGACAATCTGTCCTGAATTTTAGGCTAGCGATTCATACAGCGAAATACCTTATTTGTTAACGTGTAAGTAAAGTGTGTGTCGTCTGTATGAATGAATTAAATTAAAATTTGGATGTCCTTGAGCCAATCTGGTCACAGAAAATAGAATGTGTGTGTGCCTATGAGTATACGCTATTTCTTATTTTTGTGGAGAGACATGAGACAATCTGTCCCAAATTTTAGTTTAATATATACGGTATCCTAAAGTTCAGATGTCCTCGAGCCAATCTGGTCACAGAAAACGGAGTATGTGTAACCTGTAGCGATGCACAATCTCTAACTTTGTGGAGAGACATGAGACAATCTGTCCTGAATTTTAGGCTAGCGGTTCATACAGCGAAATACCTTGTTTGTTAACGTGTAAGTAAAGTGTGTGTGAACTGAAATAGTGGAATGGCGCCCAATCCGTTTGCTGATCGAACAAGGTAATCCATTTATATTATTGGGCATTCTAATCCACCGAGAGTGACGGAGGCGAACGGAGTGAGCCGTAGGAACGGAAGGTGGATTAGAATGCCCAATAATATCCTACTGTTGCACTCGAGTGCAAAGATTTTTCACCTTGTGCTCTTTTGATTCCCTCGCTATCGCTCAGGATTCTAATTATTGAAACACTCTCTGCGCTCGTGTTTCAATTTTAGAATCCTTCGCTTACTCGGTCATCAAAATTGAGCCCGCGGTTAAAAAGCAACTTTGCACTCTTGTATAACAAATAACTATTACCATAGTCAAAACATATTGCAATGGAGGCAATATGTTTTGACTGTTTCTCTAGAGTTACTTTGCTTGTGCTCATGGCCAAGTCAATCTTATTGTAATGTGAACAAAACTATTGATGTAGTCACAGAATATTGATTTATTATTACAAATAAAGTTGAACAGGACTTGGCTTCTATGCGATCTCAAAACTTTTTAGGGCGGAAGAATTGCGTAGAGGCTTTGCTTTTTTTACATTTAATGTTTTTGGTGGGATTCAGATGACACGCGCTGATCACGCACAGCACCCGTGCACGCGTTGTGCCCGCCTTAAACCCGCACACGCGCTGCATCCGCCTCGTACACGCCTCGCGCCCACTTAAAGCACTAATGACTGGACTACTTCGTTCACTAGGCATAGTGGCTTCCAGGTGTCACAACGTGTGCACGTTTAAACCAAAATGGATTTGACTAGGTTAAACAAAGTTCTAATTACATTCTATATGTATAAACAATGGAAGAAAAAAAAAGACAGTAAAAAAATTAACACTACAAGAAAATACTGGATTCCCCTATATTAACACGCAGTGAGAAGCATGGCGAATTTCATATCCTTTATGCGGAATTACGCAATTATGATGATGAATTTTATAACTATCTTCGAACGACTAAAAGGACATTTGATAAATTACTGTCACACGTCATTACTGCACACAGTTATGCGAGATAGTATTTCTTCTGCCGAAAGGCTGGTTTAACTTTGAGGTAAGTAGTCACGGTCTCGCTCAAGATTGTAGCATGCGCGTATGGTTGAAAATATTTTTGTATTTTCGAAAGGTTTATAGTTTATTTACAAACGAGCACAAAAATAGAAAAATCGCATGTCCTTTTTAAATAAATTATTTCAAACTATAGTAATATGGCTCCAATTTTGAACGTGACCATACACATTGAAACATATTTTTGATGTAATCCTTTATTAATTTTAGAAAATGTAAGATAATTACATTAATCAAAAACGATAATTGTCTTAAATTACAGCGGTAGATATTACAGTAGCAAAATATTAAAATTAATTCAGTGTCGCTAAGTCAAGGTCGTCACTCATACTGGATTGCACACTGGGTTGACTTTGTTCAATTCTAGTGTAAGTGTCAAATTCTAGTTCGGAACTATAATTAGTAAGCGTAGATTGACTTCTCACATTAGAGGGTCCAGGTGCAGTGGAATATCCATAAGCTTCTTGGCTCCTCACATTAGAAGGTACAGGTGCAGTTGAATATCCATAAGCTTCAGTATCATAGGTTGGCTGAGGTTGGATGGGCTGTTGCAATTGTATATTTTGTGATTCTGACGTGTTGCTGTACAGATTTCTTTGTTTAAAATTTCTTAGTATTGAAATAACTTGATATTGGAATTCGATAACTTCATCGTCATTGAACTTCTCTACTGTTGGAGCAATACTCTTGAAAAATGACATAATTCTGCTGTCATCAGCCCTCTTATTATAAAACGCGGTATCAAATAAGTATCGGCTTTTGTACTACCTTTAATCCAGCTTTAAGTACGACCTTGAAAAAACGTTATTACAAAACGCAGTTTATCGCAAGTCCTATTACTATCTGTAGTACAAAAGATAAACCATCGAGCCCCCTAGTTTAACTGCAGTACTTAGTCGACAAACGTCAAGTTCCGACATTATTTACTTTTGAGGTTATTTGTTTTGTGATGAAAAAAACGAAAGTGGATATAAATATGTGTGATTTGGAATACTTGGATGTGTAAGAATACTATTGAGAGTGTCCGGGAACCCAACAGAGTGCGTCATCGAGAAAATCTCTTCAAATTACCTGACGACAATTTTCGATATAAATATCGATTTACGTTTTTCGAAATAATACGAACAAGATTCGGAACAAGATTGTGTGATTGTGTTTCCAACATGTATCAGTGCGTTTGACTGTATAAATAGACATCGGAATAAAAGATAGTTTTCTACTTTTATGTTGTTTCCTTTTTTTGGTAATTTAATGCACACGATATACTGTGTACCTATAAGTTATTGTGCATTTAATTTTGAAGAGGTTCTAATTAGATGCACAACGTCTTATTTAATCATTTAAATCGGGATGAAAATAATCCAAGTTATTCCTAACCTAAAAACAAAACAACTCGGATACGCGCGCTGACGTTCCGTTATACGCGCAAACTCGATAGTTGTTTAAAAGAGAATAATTGGATCGTGTATATCGTTAAAAGATACTAGAAATATAAAATTACCTTTAAATAATAAAACGTAATATTTTCAACCGCATAGATATTTGTTTTATTATCATAGTTATTTATTTGTTTCATCAAAATGCACTTAATAAAATAATGTAAAAAGGAACGGCGCATAGAATTCGGAACGATTGAACGAATGATTTAAATATTTGTTGCTTATAATCTGTGGATATTATTCGAACCACAGACAAATCGAAGTACCAAACAGTCTTCTCTTAGTCTACGTTTTGTAATAAGGATGTAAAGACTATCGTAAGTACCGTAACAAACCAAGACGTCTTCAGTCTGGTTTAAACCACTACTTGCGGCAGTTTTTATAATAAGAGGGCAGAAGTTTTCTTTTCTTCTTTTTGCATAGAATCGATAAATTGTATCATTTTTATATCTACTGCACTCAAATTTTTATCTTGCACTTGGTCTTTCTTCTTCTTCTTGATCATTGATGTATCATGGCTGTCATCGCTTTCAGTGTTGCAGGGTGGTACCATATTTGACTCAGTATTTCTATGTTGGGCAATTTTTGTCAAAAATTTCATATTGTAGTAGTAGGTGTACTTATGAACGGATGGATTAGCTCCCGATCCCGACTTGCTCTCGCTTAATTTTCTATGACATTTCATCCATTCGTTTCTCATAGATTTCCACTTTTTCACAACCAGTTTTCCTTAGTTAGTAATCTTATTAATTATAATATTTTTTTTCCAGGTATTTAGCAACAGGGCATAATTTCGCTGATCTACGATACGGATTCAGAATCGGAAAAAGTACTTTAAGTTATATAGTCATGGGAAGAATTGTCAGAAACATATATGAAAGTACAGTCAACCGCATATCAGTGGAAACACATTGACCTTGAAAACTTTAAAAGATGAACATAGGAGACGTGTGAAAGGGATAGTTGTATTTCTCAATGTTCTGTATCTAATTTGTTGTGCTGCAAGGTGGTCACGTGAAGTTGGCAGGGCGTGGTCTACGCCTTAGCGTGCGTGGTTGCCATACCGCACGTTCAAAGCGGCAACGTCGCCTAAATACATAACCTGTTAGTTTGTCCAAACTTTTAACTTTCCACTGCATCACCGCCTTTGTGCGTGTGAGTGTTCCTAGTTACCGCGAAATTTAAATTTTGCTCTAATTTTGACAAATTGCAGTTCTACGTTAGGGAGCACATTGATGAACATAAATAGTGCTAATAATTATAGGTTACTTACTCATTTAAAACGTAACATAAGCAATAAGTTTACATTATTGTTATTATCTGTTTTTTTTTCGGTGAATGTTTCGGCTGTCTGTGGAAAATTCAAATATATTATATATTTTTTTAATATATTATACTTGCATTTTCTGATCCTGTCATTCGCGGTAATAATATATCTATCTCAAAGTATTTTTCGATGTTATTGTTTAAATCTTACAATTTAAATGCAATCAGAAATGTTATTTTAAAAGACATTGTCGGGGTCTGGGATCAAAGTTTGTTCAGCAGTGGGAGTAGTTCCAGTTCCCGAGAAATTCTGGCAAAGCTTTTCTTCCGAATAAGTCTTATATATTGTCAATCTCAATGGTCAGGATCTGGCTATCTATCCAGTAGTGGAAAATGTTGGAATGGGTTAATTTGTTAACTGTTCGAGCGAAGAATAATAGCACTATCCTTTGCATTTAGAAGTTTATCGGGTTTTTTAATGCATGCATTACTTTTGGAGTTATTCAAGGATATCAAAAATTACTTTGAGATATATTATTAATGAGAATGGTAAAATCACGACTTATATCTAATGTTAATTTGGGTTAAATATAAAAAAAAAACTATTTTATATCTGAAAAAGTGTGAAGATAAACCATTTTGATAGGACTTCTTAAACAAATATTAGGAAACAAATAAATTTCTGCTTAAAATAATAATGATTAACTCAAGTCATTGCTATTTTTGTATTTGCATAAATTTGTAATAGCATTTTCAAAGTCATTTTTTATCTTTAGTTTTGTGCCTCGACTTCGTGAAATGAAAACCTTGCAAGTGTAATAAACATTACTTTTTAGAAGGAAGATAAAGGATGTTCCTGGCGTTATTATCTCCCTAGACACACAATAAAAACAACCTAGTAGACTACGGATCCCCTAAAAATTTTGGATGCATTTCTGAGGTTTTCACTCAAATGGAGCCCGTAGTATCAAGTCAGGTATTTATTTTAACTTTACACAACCAATAAAATGTCAGTAACAATAAAACAAATGTGGTATAACAATGAATCATATTTATTTACCCAATCACACACAAAATAATATTACCTAAACACAAATTAGTAATGTAAAACAATGGTAATAATAAATGTTTATTGACCAAAAATCATTACAACGGGATGGGCTCATAGCCTTCTTCTTAGATACTTACCTATTTACCTATACTCGTATGTTTAAATAACTTAATAGTCTAATTATCAAACAGTTCTGCTTTTTGCAAAATTATGTTACGAAACAATATTATTTATATAATTATTTATATACAGTCTAGGCCAAAAGTATTGTGCATCTTACAAATTTCGCTCGATCACGGTAATTATGGGAGAAACCCGAATCTATTGTTGAAGTATTATTTTGTCGGTTATCTACAAAGATTTTAAAACAATGACTTATGCCGCAGCTAGCAATAAAACACCTGGGTGCAATAAAATGTGTCTTTTACAATTTTTGTATTTATTTTTTGGTTCGCTACCATGTCATGGGTGCTCAATACTTTTGGCCAAAGCTGTATGTATAAACTAAAATATAACAATAGAAAAAAACAACATCAAGTATCAAATAGAACAACTAATGCAATAATAAAATGTGAGGTAAAAAAACAGAATCAAAACTTAATATTTTCGTAAATAGAGTTCAGATTAAAGTCGTATCACATGAAAACAATGTCAAAGTCAAATACCGCAGAGCTCATCCACCCCCAAAACCCGAAACTCAATCGGCCGCTTACCTGGCGAGGTAAAACATTGATCGGTTCATATCGAGTATTACCTCGTCTATACAAAATTTTGCGTCCGTCCTTGTCGCTTTTAGACGTTTTTTCGTCCACAAAAATAACGATGTTGTCTCTTGTGTCTCCCAATCAAAATTATAAGATTCCAGGCAGAAGCTGATTCGGTCTTGCTTATGTGCCTCAGTTAGCGGCAGCTTACGCGCAGGCTGGCGGCACATAATGCCAGCCGCTTTCAATCGCCTCCAAACCGTATTCCCGGGCCCCAAAGGCTGGCTTTTATTTCGCACAGAGGTTGAGCATTGCCATCCAACGTGGCAATGCTGCCAGCCTTTTGGGTACATTACCCAGTGACAGCGATGAGGAGCAATTTTTTGATGCACTGTATTAGTTTTAAGTTGTATATAAAGTAAAGAAAATAATAACAATGACTTACCTATACTCCGGTCCAACGTTCGATTTCCTTAACTTTATACCCACTTCTTTTCAGTCCGATTATTTGTTCGCGTTGTTCTCGGCGTAATGGCGCAGGCATATTTACTGTCACCACACGTAACACACAAAATAATTAAAAATATGCGCGTCGTGTCACTTTCGCAACCTTGACTTTCAAACTGAAGAAACGAAGCGATCCGCCTTGCGTCAGGCGCCCCGCCCCTCGAGACCACGTGACTTACTGCGTTATGGAGATTGCGCATAATTCGTTGAAACATAGTAATCTTTAAAAATCTTTAAAACGATGTCATATGATTGGTTATAATGCAAATGTGTTTTCTTTCTAACAATAATATCTATCGTATCTATAGTTATGTATTCGCTGTGTGCAAAGTGGGTGGTGGAGGACGGCAAATCGATCGAAGCGCACGATGTGGCAGAAATGTGAATTAATTCTGGGCTGTCAGTGTCAAATTGCTTTATTTTCATAACTTCTTTTATAATTTTAAGTAAAAACGTAAAAATTTGCGATATGGGTCATAGTACATGCTGTGTCGTAAATTGTAAAAACAATGGGAAAACAGTTCGTGCAAGTTTTATTCGTTTCCAACATCAAAGTGGACATTACAGAAAAGACAAAAATGGATAGCTGCTGTAAAGAGAAAAAAGTAAGAAATTTTGTAGGGAGTTTGTGTCACCGACGTTTGTCTTATGATCAGAGCTCTTATTAAGAAGCTTTGCCCGTTCGTTCTAAGCTCTTCCACTTCTCTTACATGCTGTGCTAATACTAATTTTTTCCCTTTTTGCTCAGTTTGAGGTTGGAAATGTATTTTATGCTTAATCGATTCAAATTCATATTTTTCACGAGGAAGAAAATCGCTAGGTATAATATACACACTCACTTTTTACACAATTTTTTTCAATTTCGTTGAAAAACTAGTCGAGAATCAATATCACAAAGATATCATAACATCTAGTTGACATGATTTGACAGATGACAAGTCCTAAATAGTTGTGGCCACTAGGGGCGCTGTCATCGCGCACACAGCGAATACTGTTACCATGCATGTGCTGCCTACTGAATCAACTAAAAATGAGTGGTATGAAATTGCTCGCAACTTCTGTTTAAAAGCCAAGTTTCCTCATTGCCTGGGTGCTATAGATGGCAAGCACATAACAGTTATAAAGCCCAAAAGAAGTGGGTCAATGTTTTTAAATTACAAACATTACTTTTCAATTGTTTTAATGGCGGTGGTTGATACAAATTATAATTATATTTTCATTGATGTTGGTGCATACGGCAAAGAATGTGATTTAAATGTTTTCAAGGAGACTGCTTTTTGGAAAAGCTTAGTGAACAAGACGTTAAATTTGCCAACGCCTGCACAACTTGAAGAATCAAATGTCGATCTACCCTACATTTTTGTTGGGGACGAGGCTTTTGCGTTACACGAAAACATACTTCGCCCATTCAGTGGCCAACAGCTGAATGCGACTAATGGCGCAATTTCATTAGTCGATAGGGCCCGCATGCCGGGTGCGAGAGATTTCTGGAACGCGTGCCACAGGGCTCGCATTCGGGGAACCGTTTTCATTAGTCAATAGGGCCCGCATGCCAGGTGCGAGAGATTTCTGGAACGCATGCCACAGGGCCCGCATTCGGGGAACCGTTTTCATTAGTCGATAGGGTCCGCGTGCGGGGTATAGGAGAACCTCCATGTTCGTCGCCAGTTATTAACAAGAGTAGCACTAAAACAGACGTTCTTGTCATGGATCAACAATTAATGTTATGTGGAGCAATTTTGACTGTCTGTGTCTTATTGAAGAAGAAACTATTAGCCTCACTGAAGAAAAAGAAAAAAAGATTTTGGGTGCGAACTTAACAAAAAAATAGAAAGAGGCATGGCGCATCAGCAACATTGTGTAAGGAGTTACAATTGGATTTGGAGTGTGATGTAGAAGATCATGATAAATTCAGATTATCTAATGACTTACTTGAAGATTTATGAAATAAAATAGAAACACGACTTCAGAAAAAAGACACTCCATTTCGTGAGGCATTATCTCCAAGATAGAAACTTGAGGTCACATAGGCTCTGCGCCGGGGGGAAACCCCGTTGCCCCGGCAAGTTGTCGCGCAACGGGCGGAGCTCCGGCGCGATCTCATGGTGGCTTGGAGGGAGCGACTGTCGCAACCCAGTGCAGGGCACGCCACCATAGTGGCGGTAAGTCCCCTCTTTGAGGAGTGGCTCGGGAGGAGTCACGGCGCCCTCACGTACCGCATGACGCAGGTCCTCACCGGACACGGTTGTTTCAGGAGGTACCTGCATCGAATCGGTCGTGAGGAGGCGCCCGGGTGTCACCACTGTGCGGACAGCCCCAAGGACACGGTTAGACCACACAGTCCAGGAGTGCCCTGCGTGGGAAGGGCACCGCCGGGTCCTCGTCGAGGTTTTAGGCGGCGGTGACCTCTCGCGTCCGGCCCTGGTTTCAGGCCATGGTCCGGGGCGAGAGGGAATGGGATGCCGTCGCCTCCTTCTGCGAAGCGGTCATGCTCGAGAAGGAGGAGGCGGAACGCCAGAGAGTCCGCACCTCTCATCCCGGCCGCCGCACTGGGCCAGGTAGACACCACGGGCGCCGGGTGTCGCGAGATGACTCCCGGCCACCGTAGGCGTGGGTTTGTGGGCGGTGAGTTCGGGTGGCTCATCGTCCCTCTGTCTGCTTAGACGACAGACCCGTGTCGACGGCACGCGTTGTTCCACGCACTCCTCAAAGAGATGTCAGCAACCCCAGCGGGGCCCAGCAGAGCCAAGGCCTGCCGGGGCTGCGATACATAAAAGGCCTATGACGGAACATGACGGTTTTTAGTCAGTAAGAATCTGACACTCCCTCACCGCTGCTAACCCACAGCGGGAGGGGACATTTGATGATTTTTGACGACGTTAAAAAAAAAGGTCACATTACGTTATTTAGCTACTGGAGATTCTTACAGAAGCTTGTATTACTTATTTCGCGCGTCTCCTTCTACATATTATGAGCACTTTCATACCACAAGTATGTGACGCTATTTATGAAGCACTGGCAGATTATAAACAAGTAGTAAAATAATACGCATTATCATTAGAAAATAAGTATTTGTATTTCAATTTTAACACAGCTGTGAAACATGAATGGCCTTACTACAAAAACTTAACCACCTGTTTTACACTTGTCTAAAAAAAATTGTGGCTGCAAAATGAACCATATGTCAACGTCATAATTTGACATTTTTTTAGACAAGTCTTAAACTGACGTTTAAAAGTTTTTGTGGTAAGATGGTTATACTTTTGGTAGTCATTTCAATTAAACATAAGTACCTAATCACTAAATGAAATAAAAAAAATTCGGCATGATTTACCAATGAACGACAAGATGAATCAATTAACGACCGAGACAAGTAGGTCTAATAGAATTATCAATAAAATTTTTTACATGGAATGAAAATTGTTATCCATGTCGTCATTATAGGATAAACCAGATTCAGATGTTGAACTAAAATATCCCGGATTTTGAGGATCATAGAAATTAGACGTTGAAGCACCATACGATAACAGTCGAGATTGGTTTTGTTGTCTCAACGCTCTTAATTGAATGTATGTTATAGCCTTTTGAATGTCTATTTTTGCAATAATTGCTAGTTCGCTTGGCAAAGAACGCAGAGTCGTAGCTAGGTATTTTCCAAAAATGTCAAATTCATCTTCTTTATTTTCTATTAACGAATTTGTACTATTAGTAACACTCTTAGCAATTTTATCAATTTTGCCAATAGCTTTATGTATTTCGTCATCTTTTCGGATCAACTGTCCTCTTTTTTTTTCCTGCTTTCTTTGCTGGGACAGCAAATTGAGGTGCTGGACTTTCGTTTTGTTCCCTTTCAATGCGATTATTGTCAATAACTGCATCATTGGAATTCTCTTCAGTGTTGCTATCCTCCAGTGATTCAGAATTTTGTGTTTCCGAGTCTTTATGTAAAATCAACATATTATATAATGGCGTTATGTTTTATATTTCAGACACCAAACACAGAACAAAAATGGAATGAAATAAAAACTGGATTTGAGCTAAAATGGAATTTTCCTGGATGTATCGGTGCAATCGATGGTAAACATGTAATCATGCGAGCTCCAGCGAATAGTGGGTCTGACTATAATTATAAAAAAAACGTACAGCATAGTATTACTAGCTTGCGTAGATGATGATTACTTGTTCACCTATATTGATATTGGTGCTAAAGGCAGATATTCTGATGGTGGCGTTTACAGTAATTCCTCATTACAGTAATTAATTTTCCCATGTCTAATATCGCTAAAGCTGCCATTAACGCTATCAAAAAGATTGGCTGTCACGTGGCTCGCTTTGACCAGAACTCCCATATCTGTAAAAAGAACAAATTTTTCCATAACTACATGAGCTACTTAATAGCATAAACACCTGTTTTGTACAAAATAATGAATAAACTTAACATCACGCCTGTGATCCCCGAAGCATAGCATAGGTGCACTTAATAATACACCCACATCATTGTTTGTTTTTATGTGAGATGGGTTTGCCACAGTCTTAGTTTGCCTTAGTTTATGTATAACTCCCATTTAATAGGGAGCGAGCTTATTGCCATCAACGGGACACAAATCCAAAATCAGTGGCTACTGAGAAATTCCTAATGGAAAAACCCAATAACACTGCTTGACCTGGGAATCGAACCCGGAAACTTATCAATGAAAATAACAGATTGCAGAAAGCATCTACATACCTGCTAAACATCCAAGTCCAACTGCAACTGACTGACTAAACACTTGTGTACAGTGTTTCACCCTCATCTTTGGGATTAAACTGGGAAATACATGGAGAGCAGTCAGTTTATGCACTAGTTTGACGCCTTTATATGATGGGCACCTATTATATAAGGCCACAATGTGGGACCATTTAGTAGTGCACTCCTTTCCGTTCATTGTGTATTTCAAATTAATTTTTAACAAATCATTCCTTATCCCTTTAATAAGGTGTGGTGGATCATACAGGGGGACAATTTTGTCCTTTCCTATCTTGTAGTAGCCTTCTAGGTATGCTTTTGCCCTTTCTAATAAAAAGTTCCCTTGTCTCCTTCAATAGCAAGTTTATGGCTGCAACATTGGAGGTGCCTTGGTCACAAATGGTGGCTATGACTAGTCCAGTTTCTTGGACTTTTAAAATAATGTTTTTAATTTGAGCTTTTAACTCGTGTGTCTTTGTGCTTCCATGGCATTAAAAATAAGCTATTGGCTGCTTGAATTTTTTGACAACACCTCTTATCATAAAAACTAGGACATGATCACAAAATTCTTTTTCAGTTTTTTCTCCATTGTCAACAAATCCAATTATTTTATCATGCCTTTTGTCATATGCAATCGTTTGTACAATGATAGTGCCAAAATTTTTTGATCAAGTGTGAATCGCCTTCCAGGTTTTTTCTTGCCACTTTGAGATACTTGCATTTGGCAAAATATTTTTGCAGTAGCTGACATTCAAAAATTAAACCAAAGTTGTAGGCAATAAGGTTTAATATACAAAGTTAACAATGGCACTTATGCTATTTTCTTAATAGAGAGATATCAAATATCGATGCTTAGAACCGGGCGGTATGGAGTTGTAGGAATATTTTTACAAGCTTTTATTTAACTTGCAATGTATGTATGTATGTAACTATGTGTGTTCGGGTGGAATTTTACAACTCAATTTTAAGGCACTTGTCCTCAACCGATTGAGCTGAAATTTTGCATACATGTTTAGTTTGGATGACAATGCATGTTAAGCTATGTGACGTCATCCTAAATCCAACATGGCTAAATATACAAGATGGCGGACTAGTTATTTTTAAGGTACCTATACAATATGGGTATCAAATGAAAGGGATGAACAAGTAGAACACATTGCACTTTACGAAATAAAAATCCAAGATGGCCGCTGCTACAAAATGGTGAATAACCTATTTTTTTCAATCCCATCCCATCAAATTTAACATATTTGACACAATTTATATGTTTTAAAAGCTTGTCGCGATTTTACTAAGAAAGTAAATACGAGTACTTAAATCTCGCGACAAGCTTTTAAAACGTATAAATTGTGTCAAATATGTTAAATTTGAAATGTCGTTATAAGTTGACAGTAAAGTTACAGTAAAAGTTTATTTTTTTCTTTTTAGCGCATTTAAATAAAAGCTTGTTTTTAAAGATTTTTTTACCTCAATTTATTTTTTATCAAAGAAACTTTTTGTGGTTTCAATGCTAAAGACAATTAAAAAAAAATTGAAGTGATTTTGTGATATCAAAGTCTCTGTCTGTTACAGCTAATTAAATTACTGAAAAGGCCATGCTTACAATTTTCAAAACTTCGTCCTATATTTAAATAATGTATTAATAATAATTATAATTACAAAAAAAACACGCTGTCACGCAACATCAATCATCTCCCATTATATGTAAAAATATTAAATATAACTAAACTGGACGATTTTGGATAACATTTCATGGTTAATTATAAAGAAAAATCTATCATTTGTAAAAATAAACTACTACATTTAACTAATAAAATGAAGAAATACGATAAAAGTGCCCGAAAAAAATGTGTCAAAATGTGACAACTGTCAATAACACTATTATGAACAAATAAAATGAAATTAATTGAAAGAGATGATTACAAGAGCAGCGTCTAGACGAAATGTACGCCCACCACCCCCGTAATCGTCGCTCAGCTCCGCCTCGCCGCCGCCGGACCCCGGACCACCAGTGATACCGGCGGCTGCAGCTGCGTCGAGCTCGAGCGACGAGTACTTCTCTCCGCCAACGTCGCCACCACCTGTGCGTCGGCAGGGGAGACGCCGGCCACCGACGGGCTTGGGATCGGGGGACCAACAGGTCCCTAGCAGGGTCCCCGCTACCGGTGGTTGTGTGCAGCGCATGAGATGGACTCAGAAAATGAACGAGAACGTCATGCTCGCATACTACGGGTCCACAGAGGGAGGAACTAACCTCACTGCGTACCGTGATAGGATGCTGTCTCTGTTTCAGGTACTAGAGCCCGCCGTCAACGTCTCCGCCCAACGACTGTCGGATCAGGTGCGGGTTATCCAGCGCAATCACAGACTGGACGAAGCCGCACTTGATCGGCTGCGCTTCGAGATGCTGAGCAACCCTGTGGTCTCCACCTCGTCACAGGCCGCGGTGCCACCGCCACCTTCAGGCGGAGTCACGCCGCGGTCCAATCTTGTTGAACGGGATGAGGATGATAGGGTTGCAACGGTAAGTACTCAGTGCAACGAACGGTTGAGGAGTGCTCTGGAAGATGCGATTCTGGAGTTTAGATACTCACCCGTCGAAAGCCGACCGCGACTACCGCGCTTGCTTATGCACAGACAGAATAGGGCGCTGGTGTGTGCTCTGGATTCGCTGTTGGAAAAATATTTTGAAAACAGCGAAGATCTCCTTGATACGCACTCAATTATGTATTGCGCGGCTGTTGCTGCATGTCGTGTGGCTAATGTCAAATTTCCTGACAGCAACAGAGCCACACGACCAAAATCAGCGGTACCAGCCTGGCAATGCAGGATTGAGCGTCGTATCGGGGAGGCCAGAGTACTCATTGGCAAACTATATTGCTTCAGGGAGGGTAATACCCGACCTCGGGTGATGCGCTTTGTGAGACGTGCATTCGTGGGGCTGGACTCAGTCTTCATGAATATATGTCACGTGTCACGGAGCGCATCGACTTCCTGAGGCAAAAAGTGTGTGCATGGGCGAGCCGTATTCGAAGGTATAAACGACGGGTAGAACGTTATACTCAGAATCGTATGTTCCAGAGTGACCAAAGGTGGGTATATAGAACCTGGGAGCAACCCGAGCAATGCGTGATGGACGGGAGCCAACCGGATGATGATACCACAAACATGTTTTGGCGCAACCTCTGGTCGACGCCCGTCTGTCACGAGGAGGGTGACTGGACACGTGATGTTGAACGGGAATGTGAACAAATACCAGAGATGGGGGAGGTTAATATTACCTCTTCCGATGTAGCCTGTGCAGTCCGTCCGATGCAGAACTGGAAATCACCAGGGTAGGACGGACTGCACAATTTCTGGTTAAAGTGGCTGCAAACTTCACAGTCCTGTTTAGCATCCCAGCTTCTAAGGATGACTGAAACTGCCAGTCATCCTTAGAAGCTGGGTCGCTCCCACAGTTTCTAACAACAGGAATTACCCACCTGCTCCATAAATCAGGCAGTACCGCGGAACCCAAAAATTATAGACCGATCATGTGTTTACCGACGGTCTATAAACTTCTTACATCTATTTTGAGACTAAAAATAAATTGAGGTAAAAAAATCTTTAAAAACAAGCTTTTATTCAAATGCGCTAAAAAGAAAAAAATAAGCTTTTACTGTAACTTTACTGTCAACTTATAACGACATTTCAAATTTAACATATTTGACACAATTTATACGTTTTTAAAAGGTTGTCACGAGATTTAAGTACTCGTATTTACTTTCTTAGTAAAATCGCGACAAGCTTTTAAAACATTTAAATTGTGTCAAATGTTAAATTTGAAATGTCGTTATAAGTTGACAGTAAAGTTACAGTAAAAGTTTATTTTTTTCTTTTTAGCGCATTTGAATAAAAGCTTGTTTTTAAAGATTTTTTTACCTCAATTTATTTTATACTTTTTATTTTCACCTGGTAAGTTCCTAAGTCTTAATTCTGTAGCGGCGGTCATCTTAGATTTTGATTTGGTAAAGTGCACTTTATTCTACTTGTCAAGCCCTGTCATTGGATAGCCATATGGATGGGATTGAAAAAAATAGGTTATTCACCATTTTGTAGCGGCTGCCATCTTGGATTTTTATTTCGTAAAGTGCAATGTGTTCTACTTGTCAATCCCTTTCATTTGATACCCATATTGTATAGGTACCTTAAAAATAACTAGTCCGCCATCTTGTATATTTAGCCATGTTGGATTTAGGATGACGTGACATAGCTTAACATGCATTGTCATCCAAACTAAACATGTGTGCAAAATTTCAACTCAATCGGTTGAGGGCAAGTGCCTTAAAATTGAGTTGTAAAATTTCACCCGAACACACATAGTTACATACATTGCAAGTTAAATAAAAGCTTGTAATAATAAATCAACATATTGAAAAATACTCAATTATGTCAGTTTCTCAAAATGGATATAAGAAGGGGTCCCGTGCTACTAAGGAGCTGCTCCTCACTGATATTACAACGGGTTCGACGATCCCGAAAGAATTTGTCGACATGTTGGATAGACTATAAGAAGGCCTACGACTCGGTCCCCCATACATGGCTTAAGAGGGTGCTGGAGTTGTATAAAATAAATACAACTTCACGCACCTTTCTTGCGTCATGTATGGAGCAATGGAGAACGGTTCTTCACTATCCAGGATGTCGACTAGGGCATGCAATACCGGTTTACCGGTTTCGGTTTTACCGGTAAAACCGCCCATTTTCGAGATTTTTAATTTACCGGTAAAAATAATATGTAACCGGTAATTTACCGGTTTTTACGTTTTTGAGATAATATATAGCAATTGTTCATTTAACGTCAAATCTTCATTATGTAGCCTGAACATAGTGTAATATTGCATACATTACATATTGTAAGAGTGTTAAAGTTGCTGTTTTTTAGGAAAGTAAACTTATGTGGCTCCTTAACTATCTCTAGGTTAGATACAAATCTTCATTC
Source organism: Helicoverpa assulta (assembly GCA_963856015.1). NCBI lineage: Eukaryota > Metazoa > Arthropoda > Insecta > Lepidoptera > Noctuidae > Helicoverpa > Helicoverpa assulta. The sequence continues at coordinate 12,324,699 of CAWLCW010000027.1, read as the reverse complement.
TCATCTTAATTTATAATATCTAAACAAATTTTATTCATGCGGTTAATCTGAATTTCCTCATAGCTGTCAGTTCCTATTAGGTAAAAATGTAGCTTATGCTTATTTTACTTACTCTATGACCTTATTGAGCAAGGGTTTTTACTTCACCACCATGCGGACAGCTCTGAGGACACGGTGGAGCACACAGTCTAGGTGTGCACTGCCTGGGAAGGGTACCGCGGTGTCGTCGTCGAGCCAATAGGCAGCGACAACCTCTCGCGTCCGGCCCTGGTTCAAGCCATGGTCCGAAGCGAGAGGGAATGGGAAGCCGTCGCCTCCTTCTGCGAAACAGTCATTCTCAGTCTCTCCCAGTCAGCTCGAGAAGGAGGCGGTGGAGCGCCTGCGAGTTCGCACCTCTCATCCCAAACGCTGTAGTGAACCGAAAACACGGGCGCCGAGTGTCGAGAGACGACTCCCGGCCATCGTAGGCGTCGGTCTGTGGACGGTGAGTTCGGGTGGCTCATCGTTCCTCCGTCTGCATAGACAACAGACCCGTGTCGGCCGGCCCGAGTTGTTCCACGCGCAGGGCCAAAACCTGCCGGGGCTGCGGGATTGTTCGAAAGAGTTACCGGGACCCTGGTCCATAAAATGCCCACGATTTACCATAAAAAAGTGCTTTCACTTCAATGAAAAAAATGATTTTTTTTTCACGGTAATTCTTAGCGTTTATCCCGTCTTGTGACGGGGTCCGCTTTCCGTATCTTCTTCTTCCACTTCGCTCTATCCAGGACATCTACCTCTTCGAGTTCGTAGATTTTCATGTCATTCATTACGACACTCAACCACCACCGTTTCGGAATGCCTCTGCGCCTTTGACCGGGTATATTGAGATTGAGTACACAACATTGGCGATGTATTCAGGTGGTCTCCTTTTTACATGGCCGAACCATCGCAGCCGTTTCTCTTGCATTTTGTCGACGACATCGCGTTCGGATGGTACTGACATGTTTTTTTTTACGGCCCACGTCCCAAAAAATGTTTACCACCTTATACCTTGTATTTTTAATTATTTTTTGCTTTTGGACTAACCAATCTTATTGATATAATATCACATTAAAAAAAAAATACAAAAATTACCGTTTTACCGGTTTACCGGTAAAAATATTTTAATTACCGAATTTTTACCGGTAATTCTTATTTTACCGGAATTGCATGCCCTAATGTCGACAAATTGAAGGGACCGGCGATCCTATTAAGATCGAGCGGGAAATATTCCAGGGTGACAGTTTGAGTTCACTTTGGTTTTGCCTGGCCTTGAACCCATTGAGCACATTGCTAGAGGGTTTGGGGCTGGGCTATCCTTTGCGGAGAGGGGGTCAGGTTATATCCCATTTGCTTTATATGGACGATCTGAAACTGTTTGCTACCACGGAATTGCAGCTGATGAAGCTACTGAAGGTCACTGAAACTTTCAGTAGTTGCATCAGGATGGAATTTGGTGTGGACAAATGTGCAGTCATGCATGTAAAGCGAGGGGGAATTGTGGAATCTGAGGGAGTACAAGTCTCAGATTCTATAAACCTGAGATCACTCTCCGCAAACGATACATATAAATACCTGGGTATGGCGGAGGGGTTAGGCATCAATGTGACTGTCATGAAACAATCATTACGGGAGCGTTTCTTTGGCCGCCTGAATAGGGTTCTAAAAAGTTCCTTATCGGGCGGCAACAAGGTTCGCGCCTTTAATGGTTGGGTCATGCCAGTCCTGATGTACTCCTTCGGCATACTCAAATGGACTCAAACTGAATTGGATAACTCAAATCCGATGAAGTAGCTTCCACCCCGCCGATTAAACGCCCCGACAATTCCCTCGCCTTCGAGGACGATGAAAAAGCGGAATGTCTGGCCGACAGCCTCGAGGCTCAATGCTCGCCTAGTACCCAACCGGTCGACCCGGCTCACCTACTAAAGGTCGAAGCCGAGGTCGAGCGCAGATCCTCCCTACCACCGCAAGAAGACCCCGACGATCCCTTGCCTCCCGTCACTCCAGACGAAGTGGCAGAGATCATCAAACGTCTCAAACCCCGTAAAGCTCCGGGCCCAGATAGAATAACCAATAAAGTTTTCAAAATCCTACCCGCTTCCCTCGTAATGCTCATGACCGCGATCTTCAATTGCGCCATGACCCATAACCTGTTCCCACAGGCACGGAAAGAGGCAACCGTAATCGGTATTCCCAAACCCGGTAAACCAAAATCAGACCCGTCCAGCTATCGCCCTATCAGTTTACTCAATGTGTTCGGCAAGATCTACGAGATACTTATCTATAAGCGTCTCAAAGATTACGTCGAAGCAAAGAGTCTTATTCCATTAGAACAGTTTGGTTTTCGAACCCATCACTCTTGTGTCCAACAAGTCCACCGCATCGTGGAAGGTGTGTGCCACGGATTCCAACGTGGCCAACTCACCGGTACGATTCTCTTCGATATAGCAAAGGCATTCGACAAAGTCTGGCACAAAGGCTTGATTTACAAGCTTTACCAACTCGGTGTCCCAGACCGTCTCGTCGTCATCTTACGAGACTTTTTGTCGAACCGCACCTTTCGCTATCGCATAGACGGCACTCCTTCTTCGGCCCACCCTATAAAAGCTGGCGTCCCACAAGGCTCGGTACTCTCCACCATCCTCTTCACGCTATACACTAGCGATATTCCTAAGAACAAGCATGTTCAATTAGCCCTATTCGCCGACGACACGGCAATCTACTGCTCAGGCCGCAGCCCAGCCGCCATAGTGAGACATCTCCAAGCCTATTGCAACACCCTAGGTGTCTGGACTAGGCTATGGAGAATCGAACTCCACCCCGACAAAAGCCAGGCCATACTCTTTTCGAGCCCTCGCCGTAGGCTTCCTCCCGCGCCCCCGTCAGTCACCATGTTTGGTAGGCCGATTCCTTGGAAGGAGCATGCCAAATATCTAGGTGTAATCTTAGACCAGCGCCTCTCATTCGCCGAGCACATAAGTAAGGTGCGCTCTAGAGCAGCCTTTGTGTACGGCAGATTGCACTTCTTGCTCAATTCAAAGAGCAAATTATCTCTCAAATGCAAGTTACGCCTCTACGTATCGTGCATACGCCCCATCATGATGTAAGCTTGCCCTGTGTTCGCACAAGCAAGTCATCGCCGCCTTCACAGAATGCAGGCCCTTCAAAACCGTGCTTTACGGAAAATCACAGGAGCTCCCTATTATGTTCGAAATGAGATTCTTCATCTCGACTTAAAAATCCCTACCATCCGCCAGTATATGAAGCGTGCCGCAATACGGTACTTCGAACGCGCTGAGAAACACGATAACTCACTTATCGTGTCAGCGAGTAACTATACTCCCTCCCGCATCAGTAGGATTCGCCGCCCTAGGCATGCCCTCCTAGAACCTGACGATGAGATAACTGTCCTCCAAGAGAGTAGTAAACTCACTAGCACTCTACACAAATACAAACCGCGTTCGTACAAACCTCGCCGCCGAGGTCCGCCGCGACGTCCCGTTCTCTGTCCTCCCGACCCTTGCTCATCGAGCCAGCCCGCGAGCTGAGCCAGTAGCTTTAAATTCCCCATTTAATAATAATGATCATATGATCCAGCCTGTCCTCTTGCTGCCTCTCCAGCGACGCCCTAAGCCGAGGTTCGACCCCACAGGGGGTACCCTTAGCGCAGTCGCTTAGTTTATAAGTTGTTTTACGCCCCTGGCTGGAGGCCTTAAATTCTAGGCATCCACAGGGAAAAGTCCGGTTAAGCAGTACACGGCCTCCTAGGCTGAACTGCGAGATGCCATACAAAAAAAAAAAAAAAAAAAAAACTGAATTGGATGACTTGGATAGGAGAGTCCGCACACTGTTGACCGCAGAACGAATGCATCAAAGTCAAAGTCAAAGTCAAAATCATTTATTAAAATAGGCTAATACGATTAGCACTTTTTAACGTCAAAATTTTACAAGAAAGACAGCACCCCCAAAACGCCCCCCTTTCACCACTTCCTAGTGTTATAGCTGGAAAGAAGAAGCGGTGAAGAACAAACTTCCCAGCAACACAGCTGTCTATTACAATTTAATTATTATTAATTTATTTTACAATTATACAATTCAATTTCATCAATTATTAATTTAAAACACCGAAAAATACAAAATAAAATAAAGCACTTTTGTTCCACTTCAGAGCTGCCATCTGCGTTTATCTGTGAAATATTCATTAACATTATAATATGCCTTTTTAACAAGAATTTCTTTGATTTTGTTTTTAAAAGAACTGTCCGTTAATTCCAACAGATGAACCGGAATTCTGTTATAAATGCGTACACAAAGCCCCACAAATGAACCGTGCACCTTATGTAGACGATAATTAGGTGCGGTTAACTTATGTTTATTTCTAGTATTAAAATGATGTACGTCGCTGTTTTTACTAAATGAATCTAGGTTTTGCCTTACGTATATTATATTGGCATAAATGTATTGAGACGCCACAGTCAGAATACCAATATCCTTAAACCTTTCCCTAAGGGAGACTCTAGCACCAAGTTTGTATATAGCACGGACAGCGCGCTTCTGTAGTACGAAAACATTCTCGATATCGGCAGCATTGCCCCACATAAGAATTCCGTAGGACATGATGCAGTGAAAATAGCTAAAGTACACCAAACGCGCCGTGGCTACATCGGTGAGAGCTCTTACTTTCCTGACAGCGTACGCAGCAGAGCTTAATTTACCCGTGATGCCAGTTATATGCTCACCCCATTGAATTTTGGAGTCTACTGTTATCCCTAGAAAAGTCGTAGTATGTACCGTTTCAAGTTCCTCAGTGTTCAAAATTACACCGGGACCGAGATTTTTTACATTGGGCAAAGCAAATTTAATACATTCTGTTTTCTTCGTATTCAAAACTAAATTATTGGCTGTAAACCATTGCGTTACTAGTGAAAGACAAGAATTCACGTCATCAAAATCTACTCTATTCCTATCAACTTTAAAAATTAGAGACGTGTCATCAGCAAACAATACTACATCACACAATGATTTTAAATAATATGGCAAGTCATTAATGTATACAAGAAACAAAAATGGACCTAAAATCGACCCTTGCGGTACGCCCAAACGAACGGGTAGATTGGAAGATTTGACACCATTAACGTCAACACATTGCATTCTACCGCTTAAATATGAGCTAATAACACTAAGTGCGCTGTCTCTAATACCATAATACTTTAGCTTCTGGGTAAGCGTTTCATGTTGGACGCAGTCGAACGCCTTAGAAAGATCACAGAACACCCCGATAGCATTCTGTGACTTCTCCCACGCACTGAATATATGTTTCAGTAGAGCAACTCCGGCATCCGTTGTGGAGCGACCCTTTGTAAAACCGTATTGTTCCGCATGTGATATATTGTATGAATTAAAATGCCGGAGGAGTTGATTTAAAATTAGCTTTTCAAAAATTTTGCTCAACGCGGGCAGAATTGAAATCGGTCTAAAGTTGCCTAGATCGTTCTTGCTCCCGGATTTAAAGAGAGGTATAACTTTACTATATTTCATAAGTTCAGGAAAGGTACCTGAGTCAATGCACTCATTAAATATACGAGCTAAATAGGGCGCAATATCGTCAATAATACAGTTTAAGACTTTAACAGAGATACCCCATAAATCACCTGTCTTTTTTGAATTTAATGACTTGAAGGTTCTTACTATGTCATAAGGTGAAATATAACTAAAGGTAAATGTGGCTTCACATTGACTAACACTACTACGTAAAAGTTTTTCGGCGTTGGTGGCAGAGGAGTCTAAGCCGCTAGTGGTCTTGATTGGAATATTAGAGAAGAATGTGTTAAATTCGCGAGCTACATCAGAATCTTTCTCATAAACTTGATTTTCATTAATGATTTTATACTGATTATCACGCTGTTTGATTTTCCCGGTCTCGCTATTTATAATATTCCACGTCGCTTTTATTATACTCTTACTATTCTTAATTTTATTACTGAAATACATTGATTTTGCCGCATGACAAACTTTTTTAAACAATTTAGAATAATTCCTAACAAATCTAATAAAATTTTCATCAAAATTATAATTTTTCATTTCATACAACTCATATAGCTTAGCTCTACTCTTGTAAATGCCGGGGGTAGCCCACTCATTGAAGTTAGCCGTTTCTTTTAGTACGAGCGTTTTGGTTTTAAAACTAGAATTAAATTCGTATTTTATTATATCAAATAGTGCTCCGTACATTAAATGGGGATTGTTTTTATTTAATATTTCATTGTCTAGTTTCGCGTTAATATTATTTTTAAAACTATTAAAACGACTGGTTGTTAAGGGCCGACATGTTATTTCCCGCTTGATTTTATTCTTTTTATCAGGAAACCGCGCCAGTTGACCACAATGATCGGAAGTTAGGCCATTGGTAATCAGAGTCTCTGTGGCGCTACAATTAGTAAATATATTATCTAAACAGGTTGACGAGGTTGCCGTAATTCGTGTTGGTTCTAGAAATAAATTTACTAAGTTAAATGATTTAAATAAGTTTAGCAACCTTGTAGTTAAAGATGATTCTAAAATATTAACATTGAAGTCACCGCAAACTAAAAGTGATTTACTAGTGGAATTAAGTTTAGAGAGAGAATTTTCCATTACTAATTCAAAAGTATTAAAATCACCTGAAGGAGGCCTGTATACACAAATTATAACAAACTGCTCCAGTTCAACACATGATAATTCTACATTGCGCTCGACTGATAATTTTACTATATCTGAACGTTCCTTACACTTTAAATTATTAGATACAATTATAAGAGAGCCACCATGGATGGCTTCCTTTCTAACGAATGAACTTTGTACTGTATAATTACTGTTATTAAGGAATATAATTTCACTATTTCTGTGCCAGTGCTCAGTTATGCACATAACTTGTACCATATAATGTTCAATGAATAAACTTAATTCTAAATCCTTGCCGGAAAGGCCCTGAATGTTTTGATGTACAACATTCAGTTGATGTGGCCCACCCTTTGTCGCACCATGTAGTTTAAACTATCAGGTGTATCAATAGTTGTATTAGTAGAACTACTAATATTATTAAAAGAAGAGGTTACCGTAGTAGAACCCGGGTCAATTTGTATATTATTTGCTATCAATATAGCAATTTGTCGTTTATAATAAAAACTTAGATACATTGTATCATTTGTCACTACAAAATTATTTATAAATTTATTTGTACATTATTCTATTATTGTAATGCCTAGTTATATTATACATTAATAGGTTTAAATTAAATATATACTGATTTTGTTCTATAGTAAAATTTTTTGAATATGGTAAGGCACAGATGATAAACTTGCAATTTGTTGTATTATTTAATTTTATCATTGATTCAACACTTTCTATTATATTTTGTTTTTTGACTGCTAGACTATCTCCAAATAGCATAATGGCAGTTGAAGTGGTATTAAGGTTTGTCAATTTTATTTTTTCTATTATCTCATTGTAGCTGGCACCGGGTGAACAATTGTTTATTATTTTACTTTTACAATATTGAGATATTAATTTACCAAAACCAAGACCAAATCGATCAGAAAATATTTGTGATATATTGTTTTGATTTTCCGAATTATTATTATATGAAATGCTTGATGGTGGAATATTGCACTGAACATTGACAACAGGTGGTATTATGTCACTGCTCACTGCTGACTGCATAGTACTAGGCGACGTTAACTCTGGGTCAGCTTGTACTGCTGGTTGTAAACAAGTACAGTTCACCCGCAATCGTCGGTGATGAGACTGTACATCCCGCGGAAATGTGGAGGTCGAGGCTTTTTAAATGCGAAGACGCTCCACAACCGCGAGGTGTGCAGTCTCAGAGAATATTTTCTCAAAAGCGACGTGGGTATGCACCGTGATGTGGTAGCAGTGGACAGAGGACTCACCCCGCTATCGTTGGCAAATGAGAACTGGCGCAAACCTGTGGTACTAACTGCCCATGATCGCAAGGAGGTATGGCAGAGCAAACAGCTACACGGACGCTTCTTCGGGGCTCTTCATGGCCCCGATGTAGACTTCAAAGCATCCGTATGTTGGCTATGCTTCGGTGACTTATTTGGAGAAACCGAAGGGTTTGTATGTGCAATTATGGACGAAGTTATCCTTACGAATAACTACCGGAGATATATCATGAGAGACGGGACGGTTGACATATGTCGGGCATGTCACCATCCGGGTGAGTCTATCAGGCATATTATTTCTGGTTGTTCTCGTTTGGCTAATGGTGAATATTTGCACAGACATAACCAAGTGGCCAAGATCATCCACCAGCAGCTTGCTCTGCAGTACAAACTTGTAGATCTTGAGGTACCGTACTACAAGTATGCGCCCAACTCAGTTCTCGAAAACGACCATATCACGTTGTACTGGGATCGATCTATCATCACTGACAGGACTATTGCAGCCAATAAGCCTGATATAGTGGTAATAGATCGATTAGCGCGCCGCGCGATGATAATCGATGTCGCCGTTCCGCATGACGAGAACCTCGTGAAAGCTGAGAAAGAGAAACAAAGTATCTTGACTTAGCGCACGAGGTTGTCGCCATGTGGAATGTCGACACGGCTGTCATTGTGCCGATTGTCGTTACGGCCAATGGTCTAATAGCCAAGAGCCTCGACCAACACCTCAGGAGGCTCTCGTTAGGCGGCTGGATCAAGGGACTGATTCAGAAGGCAGTACTCCTTGATACGGCGCGTATTGTGAGGAGGTTTCTGTCTCTGGGACCCTAACCACCGGTACCTTGAACCCTGTGCTCGATATCGGTGGCAACCTATTTTTTATATTTTTAAATGTTTTTTATTTTTATATTTAATATTTAAAAATATATGTTGTTAAATAAATAAATGAAAACATTATTATAATTATACGAAATTTAAGTATTGCGCTGGCTATTAGTACAATTTTTGCATGCAGTTCGGCATTATCACGTGGTAATGTTGGCTGCAATTGGCCCATGTGACATCAAATATCATCACACCAACTATTCGTACATATATATCGATGTTCTAGTATTTACAGCGTTTCTTATATGGAAAAATGGAACAGCGCCTCTGATGTGCGAAGATGGAACAAATTTTTTCCTTGAAAATTGACAATTTGAAATTGTCAAAGTTCCAGTTTACTTTACGTCTCAAATATTGAAAACTCGTGCTAATCGTACTGATATTAAATAATAAGATTTTAAACAACATTCTACCTTTTGGTTTGGTTGATTTATATATGTCACCGTAAGATTACAAACATCGTTAGATTACAATCTATCTCAAGAGATTGTAAACTGTCGAATTATTGTGAACCGTAACATCTGATTGCAATTTAACGCATTATTTTTCGCTATATTATAATCTATCGATGAGAAATTGTCAAATTGTCAACTGTCCGAAAGCTCTCCCTGATTGGTCAGTCTTTTTGTAAGATCGACCAATCACGACCAGCCGTTCTGTTCCCATGAAGTTCCCGTAGAGTTAGGAATGAAATAGAGGTGTCAGTTAAATAAAATAAATGCTCTTCAAAAATTCTTCAAAAGTATTTATTATTTAGTACGAGTATGTAATTAATATTCCTGACATATGGAGGGAACAAATTGTAACGAAATATTTATTCTTCAAACACAAATTGAAATTGGATAATTATAAGAAACTTTTATAAAAAAAAAAAAACAAAACTATTAGTTAGTTTGTCTTCAAACACAAACAAATATTAAAAAAAAAATAAAAGCCTCTTATATAAAAAAGGGTACTTAATTTTGTCCTCAAACAATTTAAATTGGACAATTATAAAAAAAAAACTTTAAAATAATAAACAATCATTTTATCCTGCAATTCAAATGAAAATGAAAAATATAAAAACGGTTACTTTGTCCTCTAATACAAATTAAAATAACGTTACAAATTTCAGTCTTAGAAAAAACATTTGACATAAACTTATATAAAAATCACTCTTATAAAGCCCACTGTAATATTTTTGTAGCTCTATGGTAAATTCGTTCGGATTAACAATATAATTTTTTTCTGAGTTATTTTGTTGACCAGGCTCAATATCCGACATGGCTAATATTATTTAATGAGAACACGTAAGTTTCCACGCAGCATATAAAAATATTAAAACACGAGAAATTAATGTAATTTAGGTTATGTTCGGAAACTAACACTAATTTGTTGGTTTATCGTTCAAACTGCTTTTCTATGGTTAATCACAGATAAATTTTACATCCTCAACACTTTTATATAACTAATTCTAAAGATATAAGTTATTTTCAACAGGAAATCAATTTATAATCACGAAAACACAGTTGTTTACACAATCGACAACAAACGAAATAAACAAACAAAATGGCGAATGCCGGAGCGGCGGGGGCACATTACTTTCTACCAATCAGCGCGCAAGATGCATTCCGTTCTACGCCAGTTGACAATTTGACCGCTTTACATTGATAGATTATAATATAGCGAAAAATAATACGTTAAATTGCAATCAAATGTTACGGTTCACAATAATTCGACAGTTTACAATCTCTCGAGATAGATTGTAATCTAACGATGTTTGTAATCTTACGGTGACATATATATAGTTCTTATTCTGTAATTTCTGCATAATATGCTGTTCATGTCCTGAAAAAGAGATTTAATTATATTATACACACATAAAATATTCACATAGGTACGTAGGTCAATAACATTCGAGGTGTAGTTAAGGTAATCCTGAACTACTAAGAACTAATCTATTTCCTTTTTTTTTTTTCAGTTTTCACTCAATAAGCATGTTAACAGCATCAATAATTTCTAATTAGTCTGTCAATCAGAGTAGGTATTCAATATAATGGACACATATTCTTTCTTTTGTTTAATCAATGAATATTTACAAAGATAAAATGCATCAAACCTGATAGTGGGGGGTTTGAGACATCAGAAACAAGTGAAAATTGTACTTGCTTGAGACATATTGCCATTTTAAAAGTGTCATATCTTATTCAATTTGAAAAAAAGTCGTGGTGGCCTAGTGGGTAAAGGACCAACCTCTCAAGTATGAGGGCGCGGGTTCGATCCCAGGTCAGGTACCAATGCAACTTTTCTAAGTTTGTATGTACTTTCTAAGTATATCTTAGACACCAATGACTGTGTTTCGGATGGCACGTTAAACTGTAGGTCCCGGCTGTCATTGAACATCCTTGGCAGTCGTTACGGGTGGTCAGAAGCCAGTAAGTCTGACACCAGTCTAACCAAGGGGTATTGGGTTGCCCGGGTAACTGGGTTGAGGAGGTCAGATAGGCAGTCGCTCCTTGTAAAGCACTGGTACTCAGCTGAATCCGGTTAGACTGGAAGCCGACCCCAACATAGTTGGGAAAAGGCTCGGAGGATGATGATCTTATTAATTTGACAAAGATTTTATATTTTTTGATAAAGGACAATGGGCGATTCCAGTCCACCACGAACGAGACTTTACAAGCTTGCGTACTTTTAGTTTCTGTTAAGACATTAACCGTTTTGCCATCCAGCATTGTGCAAATGGGAATATGTTTAAAATGTGTCTCCTAGAATAATATTTGTAGGCTGTAACTGCCTTATTTGCTTCTCGATCTCATTGTACTTCTCTTTAGTGTTATGGTCGTTTTCTTTTTTTAATTTAAAATAAATTTGTCGACAGAATCTGATGGAAGATGGAGTCATGTTTTTCCAATATATATGTATATTTTTTTAATTTCTCTCATTTCCAATATTTCCAGAGGCACAATTATACATAGTATTATATTGGAATCAGCATACATTGAATTGCTCGTAAAGTTTTGCTTGTATATACTGTGACCACCACTCCCATCTAGGCCCAACTTATAATAGACTTCCAAAGTTTCGATATTGTCGTCCATGTTTGATACAATTACTTCTGACTGTACTTGTGCTAGGCTCTGTGTGGTGTGATCCAAAAGATCTTGTAACGGCACAGCTTCATTCTCAGTAACTCTCAAATTCAACGGATAACATTTTAGTTTTACGTCTGCAATCACATGGCAAGAGGGATATACAGGGTTACTGGTAAGTAGACCGCATCCTTTCATGAGGTGATAGTATAGGTCAATACGGACAAATTTGACCCTGGGATACACTGGGCAAAAGTTAACCCGTTTGAAGATAATCGAATTTCAAGATCTTTTCATTACAAGTCGTCTAGGTACACGTATAAATGTTTATTATTAGTAAAAAGTCTCGTTTTTGCGGATTTTTGTGTGTGTTTGTGCCTTTTTGGATAGCTAGATAAATGTAGATGTTTTTTAAGTATTCTGCACAAAAAAATTAAGAGTAATATTTTTGAGAAAATAGCTACTAAAAAAGTAATTGCTGTTCGCTATAATTTCCTCTGTGATTTGTACAGTTTTATGGTTTGTTATTATGAAGTGATTCATCTTCTATCCAAAAACACACAAAAATCCACAAAAAACGAGACTTTTGACTAATAATGAAAATTTATACGTGTACCTAGACGACTGATCTTGAGATTCGATTATCTTGAAACGGGTTAACTTTTGCCCAGTGTATCCCAGGGTCAAATTTGTCCGTATTGACCTATACTATCACCTCCTGAAAGGATGCAGTCTACTTACTAGTAACCCTGTATATCAGCATCTCTTTTCTTAGCACCTACTCGCATCGTCTTATATTCACAGAACGGCACAATATTTACAGACACGTGTGTGCGTTTTCCATTTTTTTAAACGCTTTGGTGTTGAAGTTATTGCAAGTTTAAGTACTTGAGTTCTTTTTCTTTTACCTGCTCTTACCAGACTGGCTTCAGTCGCTAAACCTAGTTTTTCAGTCGTAAATCGTGAGACGAGAGGCTCAAGTTTTCTTTTTTTGCTACGATCAGCGCAGTCTGCAAACAATTTTTTAGGCCTACCTCTCCTCTTCTCTGAAGAAGTAGGTTGCGGTCTTGATTCCATCTTCGGGAGTTTGAACTCTTCACTGAGTCAACTGGCGTGTTTGTTGTTAAAACGGTCAAACGTATATGTATTTACATTCACGCCATTTGCCTAAAAGTTTTGTCACAAACACTTTTACGACATATTTTAATTGTTTTATCAAAGTTTCAGACGGATCAACTATGTTACACTTGTCCATTATGTATGGTAATAATCGTTCATTACACTTGAATGACGAAAAACCAAAAAAACGTTCATCTCTTAACAATATAAATAGTTCATTTCTATATATCTTCCTCTGCTGTGAAACGGGCTCAACACGACTACCTGAAAACAAAGAGTTAGATTTAACAAAGGGACAAATAGGGTGACGGCATTTTTGCTTTTTTTACATCTTCATGGGTCATAATTTATGAGAAATAACATTTTGTTATGGAACCATGCGGAACTTTTTTCAAATTAATGCAAACTCATGTGAATCTAAAAAAAAAATATTAAAATTTGTGTTTGATTCAAAATTATATTACTGCTCGATACGTAAAGTAATTGACAATTAAACAATAAGAATTAAAGGAACATACCTGATGCTTTACTATCCATTTTTAAACACAAAATTAATAAGCACTGCAGCGCGACACAAGCGTGGTTACTGATCACGGTTCCGGACGCAACCAGGGGTGACAATCTTAATAGTGGCAAACGAGAAAACGTATCATTATAGGTCTGCAAAATGAAGTGAGACAGTAAATACATTGAGGTCCTTACATGGAAGTGTCATTTTAATTTGGTAGTATTATAATGTAAGATATTAAAGAAACTGAAATATAGATGGCGTTATTTGTAATGACGATGATGCGCGATTGCGTAGTAGTTATGCTTAGGTGTGTAAGAGGGCGCTATCACATCTTTTATTGGTTCTACTCTTACCCTATCTTTTTTTTCAGCTAAAATAAAAAAATAAATAATAAAAATTTTGAGTTGCATATTGAAGCAATTACTAAAATTTAATGTTTATTATCAATTAGCCAGAAATAAAATAAAATTCAAGAATTTATTTTCTACTGGCAACATTAAATCCATTTTCTACATGCAACATTATGCAAAAATTGTCAATCAAACAAATTTGGCTGCCGGTTTGCGCTGAAGTGCTTTTCGGTGTCTTGTTTGTTTTTCCAGATTTTTATCCCTATTAGTGCTTTATCCACCTAAGTCCGTTAAGTTGAGCCTCTGCTCCTTCGGCCGTGTCGATTTTGTGCTTGAGGTGATCGAAATCTTGTGAATTTTGTGCTTGAGATAGGACTCGTTGACCCGTTTTGTGATAATTAATATTTATCATGTCTAATAGAAAGTGTTGTGTTCCCGGATGTACAAATGGCTTAGGTAAGCATTTATCAACATCCTTAAAACAAATAGTCGTCATTTTGTCACGACTCCACTGAATTCTAACTTGTTACCCTTTTTTTCAGACACTACGGGGTATTTACATAAATTCCCTAATCCAGATAAGGATAGGCAGCTATTTAATACATGGGTCTTTCATATTGGTGGTGACATTTTGCAACTTGAAAATAACCATATTTTCAAATACCGCCGCGTCTGTAATGATCATTTCGAACCAAAATATTGGTGCCGGAATAACCGACTTGCCAAAGGAGCTGTACCTACAAAAAACATGCCAGGTTAGTTTTAGTAAAATACCCAAATTAAGGTACCTGTTTACCTTAAAGAGTACCTAAGTCTCAAATTTCTAGAGTTGATGTTAGAAAGAAATAAACAGTCATGTTATTTGAGTTTAAAGTAAACTTTCCAAATCACAAAATGAAAAGCTGCAGTAAGTCTAAAACATCTGAATAGAGATTTCTTTGGAGCCACAATTTCTGTATGTACGCAGTATGTCATACAAGAGTTTCTATATTACATTTCAAAATTTACTATATTTATAATTCATATTATTTTATCGTTGTTTACAGGATTATCTTGCTCGAAATTCAGCATTGAAAAAAGAGCACTAAGACCTCTTCAGATTTCAGGACCGTCTACATCAAAAGGTATATTTTATCATATACATATAAACAAGCAATTCATTTTTATACATACATACATACATTTACATTACGTATGTACTAGCTTCCACTTGCGGCTTCGTCCGCATGGTGTATTGATAAAAAGTGGCCTATGTCTTAATCCAGGGTATCACCTATCTACATACCAAATTTCAACCAAATCGGTCCAGCCATTTTTGAGTGAAGTTATTTCAAAGATCATTTATTCCTACAAATTAGGCTGAAATTGAGTAACTTGAATGTCACATTTACCAAAAATCCTTTGCTATTTTTAATTTGTTGTAATACTTAAATAGCACTGCATTACACAATTTTGGTACCCTCTTGACTGAATGAATAGGTAATGAATCATAGATCAAATGTTCCAAACATAATATGTGGTATCCATAACGTCTAGTTTTCAAGGTACATGTCAATTATGATTTCTACTACTCTCACTTAGGCATACAAAAAACCATTACCATGTCTGAAATAATTTACTTTTGTATTACTTTGTTTTGTTTAATACTTGTTTCTTTTCAATAATGTCAACATATTTGTGCATAATATGCGGCACCCATGCGGACAGCATATAGTGTAATTGATAGATAGACACTAGCAATAAATGATGTAATAATAACATATACTAATCACTGAATATTATTATTTACAGAACCTGCGCATCTACATATACACTCACAAGGTTCAATTGAAGATGTACAAATGAAAGAGAATCTTGGTGAGTGATCCTACATACAAGCATTTAATCAGCAATTATTTTACACATATTCTGTCCTGGAACTCCTTCATGCGCCCGGATAAAATGTAGCCTCTCTCGATAAATGTGCTAATTTACCTTAAAATCATCTTAAATTGAATTATTTTTGTTGTTCCTGAGTTATAATTTTGCAAACAATTAAAGTAAACTAGCCTCTCTATAAACCTATCCCTTAAGACAAGAGTGATTGATGAAATACAGTTTGTTAAATTACATTTATATGTCATATGCATAAGTCCTAAAATGTTAACATCCTTATCACTACATAGTATAAAACAAAGTCGCTTTTTCTGTCATGTGTCATGTTGTATGTCCCTATGAACGCTCAAATCTTTAAAACTACGCAACGGATTTTGATGCGGTTTTTTGTAATAGGTAGAGTGATTCAAGAGGAAGGTTTTTATGTATAATAACATACATTAAATACTGGGGAAATACTGTTATCCCGTGCGAAGCCGGGGCGGGTCGCTAGTTGATATTATAAACTATATAAAAGAAAAAGTAACTTTGTCTAGTAGTGGGCTGGCTTTAATTAATTCAATATGATTCAAATAATGGTTACTCAATATGAACTGCTACATTCATGATGATGGTAATGATCATCAGCTTAATTGGTTTGTATATAATAGGCACACATTTCTTACCAAATATGTTAATGACCTTTCAGATCCTGTCACTTCAGAATCTCAGTCTGTACACAGTGATAGACAGCCTCATAGTGAAGAAGAAAATGTTGAGGTGGTGAAAGATCTTGGTAAGCAACACAATTGTAATCAAACTTAATAACTTCAAAGCTGAGTTTGCTTGTTACACTCACTATCATGGTTTATTAACTAGGTACTGATTTATAGATTTAATACATATTTCAATCATGGGATACTTTCACACACAACTAGCTTTGATGCTATCTCACTCATATGTACTCTTAAATTCTGCAATTTTTATTCATATGATTCTTATTATTTTTTCAGTGCATCGCAAAGTTAAATGTGTTAGTAAGAAGGCGGTAAAACAGGTTGCTGTTACGAAAACTGAGCGTGCTCTGTATCAGAAAATGCTGCAAGTTGGTGTGAAACTCAGCAAATGCCGTAGCAAGGTTAAAAAGCAGGCAATCAAGATCAAGGCCCTGCAAAATATTACTACAAACCCTCAATTTTTAGAAACTCTAGACAAAATGTCTAGCACATCAAAAATTTTAACTTTGCTGCAGTTCAGGGAGCACAAAAAGGAAAAAAAAGGCCGGCGTTTCACATTAGAGGAAAAAATTGTAGCTTTGACTATCCTCAAGCAAAGCCCAAAAGGATACAGATTCCTGAGGAAAATCTTTATCCTGCCATCACGCCAAATTTTAATAAAATTAATTAATATGGCAGATATAAATGCTGGTATCAATAAAAATTTGATGGCACAAATAAAAAAAGCCACACTTAAAATGAAACCAGAGCACAAATTATGTGTGGTTCTTTTTGACGAAATGTCACTAAAACCGAATGTGGCATACAATGAAAGGAAGGACAGAGTGAGTGGGTTTGTAACCAATGGGCAAGAGACACTGCCTGAGTATGCAGATCATGCGCAGGTATTTATGATAAGAGGACTTATAAAAAATTATAAGCAACCCGTTGCATACACATTTTCTCAGTCTGCCACAAAGGGACCAGAACTGGCAAAACAATTAAAGGCTGTCATCACAGAACTACAAAATGCTGGTCTTAATGTGGTAGCAACAGTGTGCGACCAAGGAACAAATAATGTTAACTGCATTAAATTCTTGTTACAAGAAACAAGAGGTATTCTGTTAAGAAAATCAGAAGAACCTGAGGGAAATATTATTTTAATAAATAAACAGGAAATCATTCCCTTGTATGACCCACCTCACTTAATGAAATGTATAAGAAATAATTTAATAACGAAAAATCTACTATATAAAAAAGACAACAAAATGCTAATGGCAAAGTGGGAACACATAACTGCACTGCACCAAGAAAACCCAGGCTACAAAGGCATAAGACTGGTGCCAAAATTAACAGACTCCCACTGCATTCCCAGTAAAATTCCACGGATGAAAGTTAAATTTGCTACGCAACTATTCAGCCAAACTGTAGCATCAAATATGGGCTACCTAGCAGGTAAATAAACTTTATTACATAATGTTTTCACATTGCATTATTTTATCGATACTTATATATTATAAAGCTGAAGATTTTTTTGTTTGTATGTTTTCTTAACCATGCTAATCTGAAGAACCAATCCAATCACCAAGGTCGATCAGGTCTAATTTGAAATAATCTTTCACCGTTAGATAGCTCATTTATTGAGGAAGACTAAAAGTGACTTTTAATCTGGGTGCGCGAAGTAGCTTTCACGGGATGCGGTAGAACCGCGGGCGGAAGATTGTATAGTAAAAGTTTTCACAAATTAAAAACTGCTCCCAGTTCAGATTTAATAATAACAAGTTTCTTATTGATGACTAGATGCCATAGTAGCCAGTGTATCTGCCTGCCACAGGAGGTCGCGGGTTCGATTCCCGCATAAGTCAAACATTTATGTGTGTGGGTGTTTCTACATATGTACACTATGTTATGTTATTTATAAAATATTTATATTTATATAAGTTCATTTATTGGTTGTCTGCTGTACCCAAATTACAAGCAAGCAATGCTTTGTTTGGGACTAGATTGCGTTGTAAGAACGTGTGAGGAATATTTATTAATATTTTTTTTCTTATTTTTTTGCAGAAAAAGGAATAATCTCTCAAGATGCGCAAAATACAGCGGACGTCATCTTGTTTTTTGACAAACTTTTTGACTCCATTAACGGAAGCTTCGGGAAAAGGAAGCACAGTAAACCACTGCTGGGACCTGCGACGCCGAACTCAATACATCACAAAACATGGATGGAGGCAAAAATATTTTTAAAAAATATGAAATTTGTGAATGTAAAAACCTCGAATGTGGAGTATGTTCCCACCTTAAGTAACTGGGTATGGACACTAGAAGGAATAGAACTGCTTTTAAAAAAAATTGCTGCGAAGTACGGAGTGACATCGGTTTGGTTGCGGCATCTGAATCAGGATCCAATAGAAAATTTTTTTGGATCGATAAGGAGTCAAGGATGCCGCAACGTAAACCCTACTCCAGATGGATTTGAAGCAGCATTTAGCAGCCTTTTAATAAACAGCCTATCTAGTGTCCATGCCCCAGGGACAAATTGTGAGGCAGATAATTGCCACGCTTTGCATGAAGTTCTCATCACAAGCGGGGCCTGCAAAGAACAAATAAATTGTGAGCTCTCTGAGATTCCGGACATTGAATTTACAGCCCTTGAAGACAAAAGCGACCCCCGTATAATTGGGGGGCTACAATATGTTAGCGGTTATTTTATTAAAACCGCTAAGAAGAAAGTCTTCAAGGGTTGTAGTGAATGTAAAAAAAATTTAATGTCCGATCAGGAACACGATTATTTAAAATATAGAGAGTATGCTAATAAAAAATGGCTTTGCAGTCCCAGCGACTCTCTCTTAAATTGTGTTTCGAATCTGCAGGATATAAATTACACAATAATTAAAAAATGTTTGGAAAAAAAATATTTAAAAGATTTCATCAAAACATTAATATTTATACATTTGAAATTCGATTTCATAAAATGTGAAATTCATAAAGAAAAATTAATAGACTTTTTAATCAATATATCCTGCAGATTCTTTATTTACAATTACTGTAAAGATATTAATAAAATATTAATAAATAGGAGAGAGTGTGATGATGATACGGATTCCTATAAGCTAAAAGCGAAAAAATTATACATGAAATGTTTTAAAAGAAAAAAATAAATTATATTAAAGGTTATCAGTGTTTTATTTATTGAAAAACATCTTATAAATATTAAACAAAAAGAAACAAAAATCTACCTAGACCCAGTAACCACTGCTTTATGTAGCTATATGTATATATATTGACAAATAGTTTCTTAAACCTGCGTTCAGAAGGCGCCACTTGTCTTACTTAGTTTGGTAGTCGAGTTGGACCTCTATTTCATAATATAAAAAGTACTCTGTGGACGCAACTGACTCACATTTGTACCGTTTGAAAAAAGGGTTACAAAGGGCGCTCGCACAGCCTTTTGTGTTGCTTCCGTGTGCTTTATTGTTTTGTAAATCTATTGTTCGTTTATTGGAGAAGCTAAACCAAGTATTTTTGCTAAGTTTGTGCACATTGTAAAATTATATTTTTGGCATCGTAAATAAGTAATCCAGCCTTGTGTGCGCCGGTTTACTAGTTTGTACGAGTCCGAGAAACGTTAGCTTCAAACGCAGATCCTGACCGTGTTATTATGGGACCACCTGGGAGGTAAACACTATCAAACAAAAATAAATTGCAAATCGGTCCTGGCGTCTCCGAGTAATCGGTGAACACATAAAAATAAAAGATCCCAACGAATTGAGAACCTCCTCCTTTTTGGGAAGTCGGTTAAAAATATAATTGCTTTGTAAATAAGTATTGAAATAGATACTAACGTGTTAACATACATTATTAAGGTCAAGCAAGCACTGTCCCAAAAGTAGCTGAACAGCCTAAGCGTCAAAAGTATATTAACACACGGCAACATTAAAAATATACTTTGTTAACCTAATTTTGTATTTACTGCTGTTTAGTGACTTTTGATACAATGATGTTCAGCGACATTTGGATTTATGGTGTACAGCGACTTTAGGAATACTAGTGCACAGATACTTTTGAAATACTCGTGTTTAACGACTTTTGTAAATTTCTGGTGTACAGGCTATTTTGTTTCCTAGTTGCGACTATAATTTATGGCATTTTATTGTGAACAGGTGTTTTGTCATGTTGATTCTGTTCATCGACTTTTGGTGCTGACTGTACGTCCTATTCTAGTCAAAGTAGTAATGTGTCACTGTAGCCGCGTGAGTCACTGTTTCCGCCTAGACCCTACATTAATATTCGATGAGATGGCTATCACTCCGCACTTTGACTACAACAGAAGAAAAGACCGAATAACGGGATTTGTATATTATGAAGGAGAATCAGTAAGAAAAATTGCAGATCATGTGTTGGTATTCATGATCAGAGGCATTGTAAAAAACTACAAGCAGCCGATTTTCTACTCATTTTCTGCTGGGAGTACACGAAAAGAAGTTGTGGCACGACTGATAAAACAAATAATCCGAGAATTGAACAGAATAGGATTTACTGTTATGGCTGCTGTGTGACCAGGGAACGTCAAATGTAAGCGCAATCAATTATTTAATCGAAGACACTCGACAGAAGTACTTAAGAAACAATAAAATTTTAAAACACTCAATAATTGAGGTTGAAGGGAAGACTGTGATTCCATTATATGACCACCCTCATTTATTGAAAGGGTTACGAAATAATCTTATAACAAAAAAATTGAAATATTCCATGGATGGCCAAGAAAAAGTAGCAAGTGGGAACACATAAAATTTTATTATTATATAGAAACAACCCAACCTACAAAGGACTGAAACTTATAAAAAAATTGTCTGAGAATCACTGCAATAAAGATAAGATACCTAAAATGAAAGTAAAATTTGCATCCCAATTGTTTAGCCAAACAGTTGGCAAAACCATGGGTTATTTAGCTGGTAAGCTATGTTTTATTATTGAATATTTAGTATGATTCCTTCAGTTTTAAAAAAGGGAAATACGAGGACCGTTCAGAAAGTAACCTCCGATCGGTCACAGTGTGGGTAGTAGGGGGAATAGCGCGCCATCTGTGCATTCACGCGCTCAGCAGGTCAGTCGGCATCAAGCCGTAATCGAGTGAACATCGTTTAGTTTTTGTGGCAGTTTGAAATGTGTGCTGCAATAGAAAATCCCCCAAATGTGAAGTGCGTGCTGTTATAAGGTTTTTTACAGACAAAGGATACTCTGCAGCAGCTATTCATCGTGAGCTTTGTGCCGTGTAGGGACCAAAAGTTATGAGTGAAGAAGTTGTCCGTGAATGGGTACGTTTATTTAAAAGTGGACGAGAAAACGTTCATGATGAAGAGAGGAGTGGTAGACCATCATTGGTGACTGACGAACTCGTTCAGACAGTTGATGCAAAAGTTCGTGAAAATCGACGTTTCACAATGGCGGAGTTGTCTACTGATTTTCCACAGATTTCTAAGACTCTTTTGTACGAGTTTGATGACGACTAAAGCTTGGGTTTCCTAGGAAAGCGGTGCCGTCATACAGCGGCCGTAATATTACAGACGCAAATAGACGGTCGTCTTTACGGTGATGACATGTGGAAAGTTCCACGGCCGTTTTAACACACCGTCATAAACTTTTTGTTAGTTGTATATACTTACTAACCTAATTTATTTAATATTTCTTAAATTTCCCGACACCAATTCTGTTTTAGTTAACTTTTTCGATAATCTTTACTTTTTATATTATATATTGCTTCGTGGTTACGAACGAAATCTATTAAAATTTCGTCGTCCTCGCTGCTCCAAGAGTCTCATTTCTTACGTTGTTTAAAAAAAAAAAAAACATGTATTAAAAAAGCTTCACCGCTTTCAATAAAACGTTCACCAAACCATCTGACACCGACAAGACGGCCGTCATGCAAATGGCGGCACCGCTTTTTGAAGTTACGGTGTCAGTTACCGCTCTCCAGGAAACCGCCCCATTTCGTTTACATAGACAACGTTCTAGTGACGTCATACACCGCTGTATTACGGCCGCTATATGACGGCACCGCTTTCCTAGGAAACCAAAGCTTAAGAGTTCAAAGATGCGGTCACATGCTGGCTCCAGGCACAAGCGGGTGATTTTTATGCAGAAGGAATTTCAAAGCTTGTGAAGAGATACGACAAGTGCCTCAATCGTTATGGAAACTATTAAAATATTTTTATTTAACTTTGTGTATTTTTTTCTATCAACCGGAGGTTACTTTCTGAACGGCCCTCGTAATAGTGTGTCCGACAAACAAATTAATCTCCAGCAATCTGTGTCTGTGTATGGGTAATTCTCAATTTTTTGTCGATTTACTACCCTTTTAAAAATTAATGAATACTGTTGCCATCTTTACTAATATTATAAATGTGAAAGTAACCTGTCTGTTACGCTTCCACGGGAAAACGACGAGTGAGATAAAATTCTGTGTAGAAATAGATTGAAACCTAGGGTACAAAGGATAGTTTTTATTCATTCGGGTGCATGAAGTAGTTGGATGCGATTAAAACTGCGGCAGTAGTGTAACTTTTTTAATTTTATTTTTTTTTCTTCAACATACAAGATACACTTTACTGCAGTTAATAAATTAGTCGGTCTACTTATGCTAATAAACTTTTTTGACTCATTGGGCAACTAAAATATATTTTCCTTTTTTTTCAGAGAATGGAATTCTTCCTGAGGATGCAAAGGACACTGCAGACTTATTAATCTTTATAGATAATTTACTTGATTCGATGAATGGAAGTTTTCAAAATTCAAAAACCCGCAGTGACAAAGAACTATTAAGAAATGTAACACCAAATTCTCTGCACAAAAATGTATGGACTCAATCAAAAAATATATTAAAATCAATGAAGTTTGTATCTGCCACAGGATCTGCTGGTACCGTAAAATGCGGGGAATAGGGATCCAGGGGTGAATAGGGATCCAGGGGTGAATAGGGAAAAAACCAGGAATCATTTTTGACACTGAATATTAGTTTGTAAATCGTTCCATCTTTTACCATTTTTTGAGAGATAATAGTAAATTTTTGGAACTTCTCTATGGCAACATTGAACAAGCATGAAATTAGCTGCAAACTGTCAAAAATGTCAGTTGAAAATAGTATAAACAAGACGACGGTTTTTACAGTGTTCAAAACTTTGCTGTGTTAAAGTTATTTTGTAGCGGATACGAGTGTTTGTTTTTTACGTTATTTAGTGTTTGGGCCATCATATACATAAAAGTAAGTATCAGTTATTAATTAATATTACTTATTATTTAGATTTTTACAATGGCTTGATAAATTTGTATTTTTTGGGGTCAATGGGGACGTTGATCGGGACGATGATGGGATGAATAGGAACGACTTATGTATGAATAGGTACAGCTTTATAGGGTTGTCACTAAGCTGACTCAACAATTTTTATTGTGTAATCTAGGTAGGTAATAATTACGTTTATTTCTTTATATTTTATGTCGAATTTTTTTTCATAAATTAGCAAGTATTATACTGCGTCGTTAGTCTAGAGATTGCAAGTGCAACTACCAAACAGGGAGTCTCGGGATCGATTACCGGGTCGGGCCAAGTTTTGTTGGAATTTCGAAATATTCTATGGAGTTCGAAATTGTGTCCGGTGTATGTTAGGACTGACGAACAGTGGCTGTCACATTTAATACGTGCCTCAGTTTTTTTTTTGGGACTGGAAATTATTAAATGACACCTCCTGCTCTGGGCGTAACCGAAAGTTTATTGTAGTGTTGATATATTGAGTGGAAATATTTATATACAATTATGCAAATTTATTTTTTCAGATATGCCTCGCGTGTATATCTCAAGAAGTACAAAACCTTATAAGAGGTATGATCCCTTAATATTAAAAACTGCAATAGAAACTTATGAAACTGGAAATAAATCTCTAGTTGAAATAGCTAAACAATTTAATATTTCTAAATCCGTTTTGCATCGACATGTAACGAGAACAATGAACAGTCAAGGTGTACAAAGAGCACTAAGTGATGAAGCAGAAAAATACATAATAAAATATATAAATATTTGTTCTGAGTGGGGGTATCCACTTGATACTTATGACTTACGGATTATAATAAAGGGATATTTAGATAGAGTTGGTATAGAAGTAAAAAAAATTAAAAATAACTTACCTGGTGTGGATTATATAGAATGTTTCTTAAAGCGTCACAAGAAAGAAATTTCAGAAAGAATAAGCCAGAACATCAAAAGAGCTAGGGCTGCAGTATCTCCACAAATTATAGAGGAATATTTTAGGCAACTTGAAAATTCCTTAAAGGATGTACCTTTATGTAACATCGTGAATTACGATGAGTCCAATCTAGCTGATGACCCTGGTAAAAAGAAGGTTTTGACTAAAAGAGGCGTCAAATACCCTGAAAGGGTTATGAACCACACAAAGTCTTCGACATCGCTGATGATGGCTGCATCTGCGGATGGAACACTGTTGCCCTGCTACGTAGTCTATAAAGCCTTTACAATACCTGGACTACAAATGGCCCCCCTAACTGTAGATATAATCGCACTAACTCAGGCTGGTTTGACGGCAATACGTTTGAAGATTGGGTGGAAACTGTAACCCTTCCATACTTCAATAATAAACCTGGAAAAAAAATATTGATAGGGGACAACCTGTCTTCACACCTATCTTTAGATTTAATTAAAAAATGTCAAGAACAAGACGTACATTTTTTATTTCTGCCACCAAATTCAACGCACCTGACGCAGCCACTTGATGTAGCCTTCTTTAGGCCTGTGAAAATTGCGTGGTGTAACATTCTTTTTACGTGGAAAAAATCTGAAGGCCGGGTAATGCCCACAATACCTAAGAATGTTTTTCCGAAATTACTCAAGCAATTACTAGATAAAATGGAACCAAATACAAAACAAAACATTTTAGCCGGATTTATGAAAGCAGGAATAAGCCCTCTGAATAAAGACAAAGTACTCAATAGATTGCCAGGAAGTAACTTAAGACGCGAATTTTGTATGGAAGAAAAAGAAGCAATTGATGAATCATCATCCTCCGAGCCTTTTTCCCAAACTATGTTGGGGTCGGCTTCCAGTCTAACCGGATGTAGCTGAGTACCAGTGCTTTACAAGGAGCGACTGCCCTATCTGACCCCCTCAACCCAGTTACCCGGGCAACCCAATACCCCTTGGTTAGACTGGTGTCAGACTTACTGGCTTCTGACTACCCGTAACGACTGCCAAGGATGTTCAATGACAGCCGGGACCTACAGTTTAACGTGCCATCCGAAACACAGTCATTGGTGTCTAAGATATACTTAGAAAGTACATACAAACTTAGAAAAGTTGCATTGGTACTTGCCTGACCTGGAATCGAACCCGCGCCCTCATACTCGAGAGGTTGGTTCTTTGCCCACTAGGCCACTACGACTTTTTGACAATTGATGAATCAGTGTTGTCATTATTAAAGGAAATGCGATATGGAACAGAAAATACTAGAACTATTCGTAAACCCAAAAAAATAAATGTTATACCTGGAAAAAGTGTAGAAGACAGTGATTATGTAGAAAGCGATATTTCAAGTTCAAATGCACTCTCGGATGTTGATTCACAAGTTGCGAAAACGTACGTACGTAACGTAAAAAATCAAAAAGAAGCCTAAGTCAAACAAACAATAAAAAGAAAAATCTAATACCTACAGGAAAAGAAAATGTAATAGCGGAAGTATCAAGACTAAAAGGTAAAGGGATAGGTAAGAAATCTAAACCACTAAAATGTAATATTAATCTAAATAAAGAATCTGGAGAACAACAACAAGAAGAACAACAAGAACAAGAGAAACAAATTTTAGAAGAACAACAACAACAAAATTTTGATATTGACCTAACTGACATTGACAATATACCTGTTTTATTACTTGACGACAATTTTACTTTAACAGAAAATAATTGTATTGTAACAAAGGAACATTCAGCTTTACTAGAAGACAATATAAATGTAACAAAAGATAATTTGATTGTAACAGAAGGACATTCTGCTTTACTAGAAGAAAATATAAATGTGACAGAAGATAATTTTATTGTAACAGAAGACCACCGCCAAAAAAACACACAACCAAAAATACGCATTTTATCTGATGTTATATACAAAGGAAATATGAAAAAAACTATTGAACTTAAACCTAGTGCTAATCGCCTAAAAAAATCTAATTATTATGAGAATAACTCGGAACCTTTTTTAAAACCTAAGCCTAGTACAAGTGGGCTCAGAAGACCTAGTTACTATAAGGATGACGTGGAAATTCTTCGAGATCTGATGGACTCAGATGAGGAGTAATTGTTTTCTTTTTTTTTGAGATTTTTGTTTTTTTTTTTACACCAAACCATGTATGATCTCATTTACCTAACGGTACCTTATACGCGTAGGATTTAGAATTATTTTTATGTTAAGTAAAACTGATTTGTTAAGTCTATGTCTACAGAGGTTTTATAAGATAACGTTTTTATTTAAATTGAAGTGTATTTTAAGAGTGAGTTGTTAATTTTGGACTTTTAATATTTTAATTGCTAAAAGCTATTTTATAATAACCTGATTGAAACCTGACATTATTTGTTTGTTGATTTTGAAATGTTTATACAGGTTCATTAATAAATAATTTGCAAAAGGTTTGTTGATTAAAAGTAAATAATGGAAGTGAAAGTGGATTTTATTTCAGTAACTAATTAGTAATCAGAAACTAATATTATGTTCAAATGTAAGAATTACAAATATTAATAAGTAATAATGTTGAATAAATTAAAAAATAGGTAGGTAGCCAGAAATTATAATTTATTACACAAGTGGCAGCCCTAGAGAATTTCTCCATTGACCTTAGTTTCGTCCCGATTGACCCCAATTTCTGGGTGAATAGGGATAGGCTATATTTAAGCTTTTTTGTGCATAAACTTAAATGCTAATTACATAATTTATATTTGATCACAAAGATACCATCACGACTCAATTATTACAATCGCCTTACAGCGAATTTTGTATAAAAAAACGCCTTAACTTTATGAAGTTCAGATTTGTCCCTTTTCACCCCAATTTACGGTACTGTGCCATCTATAAATAACTGGTTACATACTGTAAAAATATGGAGCTATTAAGAGACAAATTGTTAAATGAACATAACATGAAATCTTTGTGGTGTAGGCATTTGAACCAAGACCATTTGGATTTTTTTTTGGCAGCATACGTAGTCACGGTCTATGAAATGTTTCCCTTACGTGTGCTGCCCTTGAAGCTGCATTTGCTTCACTATTAGTAAATAATTTAAGAAGCAATTATGCAGTTGGTTCAAATTGCGAAGATGATTTTTGCTGTCTTTCACACTTTTGATGAAATATTTTCTAAAAAACAAAGTGACGCGGTAGATGTCAATGAAATTGATTTTCAAGATATCATGTTAGATGATCACATAATTGATTATAATGAAAAGCAAAACAATCCCACTTTGAAGGCTCAACTAGAGTATGTAACAGGTTATTTGTTAAGAAAAAGCAGAAAAATCTTTAAAAATTGTAAAACTTGTGAGAAAACATTATTTGAAAAAAAAAATGAAAAAGAAAACATGTATATAAGTTGTCAAGAATTTGTAAAAAATAGAAAATTTTTGTTATACCCTACTGCGAATATGAAAATATTTTTTTCATGTTTACAGGATGTAATTCATAATGTTTAAAAAAATAAAAGTAATATTGTAAACACAAACAATTACATTAAAACTTTGTTACATGTAATAGCAGATACAAAATTTATTGATTATCCAAGTCATAAAAGAGATTTAATAGACTTCTTTTTTGATTTTACGTGCAGATTTCTTTCATTTAGTTGGTGTAAGGCCACAAATAAATTATTATGCGGTGTCAGTAAACACTTCGATTCTGAAGACTCCATTCAAGTAGAAGCATTTAATTATGATAATATTATATATAAAGAAGAGGAAATAAATGAAATTTATCTCATTTGAGTGTTTTAATTGGATTAAACCTGATATTTCTGGGAAATCGAATACAATTATAAAACTAGAAATTTAAAAGAAAAGCCTGAGAGAACGCTTTAGGTAATGAGTTGTAGTTCGAACATTGCGTAATAGATGTCGCTAGTAGGAGACCTCGACTGAAGACTCTTTACCAGTTTTAATAATGTACTCTGTGTTTGAGGTACTCGTGATCGCAAATTGAAAGAGTTACTCGAATTCCAACATTGAATCAACTCATCACCTCACTCGTTCACGCATCCTTATTTAAAATATGACATTATTGACGCGAGTACTCCCGAGTGAGTATTGAGTTATTGACCAATGAGCATAGATCGAGGGAACGTAGTGAGTGAGCGAATGAACCGACTTATTTGTACAGAATATAAAGAATGCATAAAGCATGAGTGAGGTGAAGTCTCAAAATCTCGATTACGTATTTATGATTTTGTTATTGTACAATGTTAATAATGATGTTTGGTGTGTGATACTGATGTTTGGTAGGATATTATTTAGATTATGAAGAGAAAATTGTATGAAATGAGTTGCAGGGTAAATAAAACACACAAAGCAAATAAAAAAAAGAGTGTATTAATTGAGATCAAAGGATAAAAAGTTTTAAAAAATCGTAAGGAATAAACCATCACATATTTGCGTGTAAATATAAAATCATGCGCACTTTTTTACCATGCAATCGGTTGCGCCTGTCAGTAACGACATATCCTGCTTTGGAATAAAAATCTTTCGGAAGGAGTTGAAGTAGCTGGAATACATACATAAAAGTTTTTTCACTACATCATATAGACGTGGATATGTGTGCCTTTTCGTGTACCACCACATTAAAGGGTCGTTATTCTTCCTGCTAATAAGAGGCTCGTCGAAATATTTATCGACTTCTATAATAGCAGCAGCGGTCGGGTTTTGCTTTTTAACTACATCTACTACTTTTAAATCGAATTCTTCCCATATTGAAGGCTTTTGTATGTTTGTATCGCTTTGTGAAATATTTTCACTAATTTCTGTATTAGTTTCATTAATCGATGCAATAGATTTAGCCGCTATATTAGCTAAATATTTTTTTGCATTATCAACACTACTTTTTTTGTCATCAGGAAAACCATATGCCTTAAATCGGGGGTCTAGAAGCGTACATACTTATGGCAAATCATTTATTCTCCTCGACATTTCTAAAACGTGTTGATATATCAGTAACGAATCGCATGGCCATTTGCTTTACTGTTTGGGGAATATTTGAGTCTTGAGTAAACGCCTCACACTTTTTTTTGAGCAAATTAGCTAAAACAATGATTTGTGATACAATAACATGCTTTTCTGCGCTCATAATTTCCGTGACTGATTTAAAGGGTCGTAACAAATCACAACATTTCGTCAAATTTGGCGTGTTGGGATAATCAGTGGCAATGGTAGAAATTACACTTCTTTTTATCTCTAACCACTCAAGCGTCCAGGCCGCGCGGTGATTTTCGGCTCACCTGTCCGCGCATGAAATGTCAATTGCTTTTTTGCGACCAAGCGCGACTCTTTTAACAAAAACGATTACTACTGAAAAACTACAATAGCTAGATTCGAATAAAAAATACTCACGGAAAGCTAAAAGAACGTACAATTTTATTTGATTAAAAGTAAATTACTTTAATTAATATTATAGGATGATAATAGAGTATAAAGTTGAGGATTTCAAAAAAAAATATCGTATATTTTTTTTATTCAGAGTTTTATAAGAAAAATATAGTGGTTACTGGTAACAATGTTTTTTTATTATATTAGTACAGGGTATACTCTTTAAAATGATACCAATATCTTAATATAAATATTTAGTTTTCTGTCATGAAAAAATAAACAAAGTTAAGTGATTCTCAAGCGGTCACTGGGCCTCGGGCGACGTAAAAATGTGACAAGATGGCCGCCCGGCTAATAGCGTGTTCACACGACGAGGTTGTTTTAATTTTTTTAATTAAACGTTTACTTTTATATAATTTTATTACATATCCTTTTTTATTATACAAATTATGTTAAATAGAAAAAAAAAGAAAGCGGTTATTGGTATTACAGTAAAATAAATACACTGTAAAACTGAAAAAAAAAAACAGTAAACAAACATTATAATGCGCAAGGGCCTAAGCTCATTAAGGCACATTTTTTACAAACCACAAAACATTCCCAAATTGATCATAAAACGCTCCGTGTGAATAAACCATTAATTACGTTGTAAGTAGATCAGCCCAAGGGGAGTCGGCTCACCAACACTAAAATCATGAATAACGTCTTAACATTTTAATCATTATAGACCCCATCTCAATGTATTTCGTTTGTAAATGGCCATTAACGTGCTAATAGTGAACGATTCTCGTATATTTTGCATTTATTTAACAAAAATAACCAATTAGAATACACTGTAAACAATAGAAAAGTATCAAACGATGATCGTGTAGTGATCGTATAACTTTTCCAACTAAATTATACTATGTAAACGTTTTGAAATTGTCGTAATAATACATATTTCGTAAAGGAAATTTCTTCACGTTTATTTTGATATAAAATAACAATCTAAATAAGGTATAAAACAAGAAACTTACCACATTTTTGTCAAGAGCTCCACACACAAAAAAGTCACTTGTCAAAAACGACGAACTGTCACTTCAATATATTTTTTTATAAATTTTATGTTGCCATTGCACAGAAAAAATCACAACTCACGGATGACAAATTTAATAACGCGCCATCTAGTATCAATCAACTATATTAATACCACCTGGCTATAGCGCTGTACACGTTTAAACTGAACGATGTCGTTCGGATACTGTAGTCACCATGGACGCTTAAGGCAAGAATTTTTTTGGTGACTGTTTTCACCTCGGACGCTTGAGTGGCTAAAATCCTTTCAAACATATCGAACGTCGAGTTCCACCGTGTTATGACGTCCTGTTTTACTGTAAGTTGTTTCTCTCCTAGCTGCTTTTGCATTTCTGTTAGGCACTCACTAGCCAAAACACTTCTTTGAAAAAGTTCCACTATAGTTTTAACCTTAATTTGGATGACTTTAATTTCTGATAAACCTGCTTGAACAATCAAATTTAAAGAGTGAGCAAAACACGGTACTTGCTTCAATTTTAATAACGAAATGGCAGCTTGGATGTTATTAGCATTGTCAGCAGTTACTGACACTACTTTTTCATGACATTCCATTCGGTGCAATTTTTTTTTATTAACTCAGCTATGTTCTGTGCGGTATGGCGTTGTACGTCTGGAATGCACTCTAACATTACCGCCTTAATATGCTGTTTTTAACAAAATATGCTATTACGGCAACATACTGATCATGAGAAACAGAAGTCCAAGCATCCGTAGTTATATTCTGCTTTTCCTAGTAATTTCGTCACATCTTCTCTTACGATGTTATAAAATTATTGTAATAACGCTTTTGATAGCGTTTTTCTTGATGGAACAACATACGAAGGACATAATTCTTTTATAAATGCTCTAAATGATTCGCTTTCGACGATTGTGAAAGCCAAATAATTTTCGACAATCATTAGTAGGAGCAACTTATTAAGAGTTTCAGTTTTTTTTAATGACAGCGGTTTTGCAAAATATTAATTGATTTGATTATTTTTAATCTAGAGGACGACTATTTGGAACAGGAGTTGCTGGTATAAATTGAGTGGAACCATCGGTGCAGGCGGAAGACGACTCACCTTGAGCTTGAGACGTAGATGGAGTCGCATGTGAAAGAGGTGTAGCAACACTAGTGTCGTTATTTATAGCCATATGATCTTCCTGTATCCCAGCTAGGACAAGAGGATGAGCGGATTTTAATTGTCTGGTTAAATTATACGGGCCTGCACCCTTGTGCGACAAAATTTTCATACATATCGTACATTTGGCCTTATATTCACCCAAATCTTTGGGTGTTAAAACTCCCAGGTTTTCGATTTTTTTACCGTTTTGGAGCCATGATCCCGCCAAATCTATAGGAATGGTAGGTAAAGGTCAAACCAACACCAGCAGCAATAAGTTAGTATCTTCACTACACCACCACCAAAACCAAAACAAGCAAATAGGGTAAACAGTACAATGATTGGCATTCTAAGATGATCTTCAACATAAATGTAGTGACATCTATATCCTCTTTCTTCTTCAATATCACTTGAGATTCTATTTGCAGGTTTAATCAAGACGTTTGATTGGATTACAATTTTGGGTTTGATACTATCAGAGTTTGGTTTACTTTTCTTTATTAACTTGAAATCTTTGGCTTTGTTCTTTTTCTGTATAGTTTCAGCTTGTTTTTTCCTTGAGTAATTGTTTCTCTTTGGCTTTCTCTAGTCTTTCTATTCGTTTGTTCTCCTTTTCTTGTAGTTCTACAGCTTCCCAATCTTTACTAGTCAAAACAAATGAGCGATGTTCTGTACCAGCTTTTTGTGTTTTAATTGGAGTCTTCGGTAACTTTAAAAAATCGTTTATATTTTGTGCCTTTGTAGGGACTTCGATTGGCATATTATCCACCAGTACCCATTTTCCACCAATCAGCTCTACACTTTGACGACTGGTGGAAATGAAATGAAATTTATTTATTTGCTAGAATATAGGTACATTATGATGGTAAATATTTTTATCTTATTTTAACAATTGTAAGTCAACAAATTAATAACAATCGCATTAATTTATTCGTATTTATTCTTTAAACATAAACAACATAAATTTTTATTTTCCTTTTTTTTATTTTCTAGCGGTAACCCTGAACATTCTTAGCGCGTAATCAGCATTTAAAATTTTATTTATATTTTTTTGTATTAAATCAATTTAAACTATTAAAATGGTGAAATGTGTTGCGTTTATACTTGTATAAGTGAATCCTATGGTGGTTGCAATATATTGTTCCACAGGTTAGCTAATAATAACATTTTCGTAAATCGAACAACTAGGGTGCCCATGAATTCTTGTAATGAGTCAAAATATGAGTGATGGATTTTAAAACTGTTGTACTATTGTTATAGCTTCCCAAAAAGTGAAGAAAGGCGACATAAATGGCTCAACAGTCTATATGTGAAGCAAAAATACAAAAAAATCAGTCTTCACTTCGAATCTTCCTGCTTTTATACTGCTGACTCCCGCTAATTATTAAAAGCCTATATTAGTATCTTAAGGTCACAAACTGCGTAAGTTAAATCTTCAATACCAATCTGTGTTTTTAAAATCTTAGCAAATTCGGATTTGTCTCACATAGCTTAATCTCATAGTCACCCTATTAGAAAGGGACAAACAGCCTCCGTACTAACTATTTCACTCGGCTCGTTTTTTGGGTATAGGTGCACAATCCTGTTTACTATATTATGTCTATGGGTTTACCCTAAGTACCTACAAACACAAACACAACAATCCAAATTCGTAAACACAAAAGTCGACGTAATTGTCCCAACAATTTCACGACACGAGCACCTCTAAGGTCAAAATAGGATATTTATGTTTATTTTTACTCATATCGGATTATAGAGAAAATATTTTTAATTCTGCTATTACTACTATGAACTCTAAAAACATTAACATTAGCATTAAAAACATTAATTAACATTAACATCAACCCATTACAGCCTATTCAGCAAGACGATGATTGCGATTTATACGGAAAACTATTAACAAATGAGTTGCGAAAATTATCTGAAAAGAATAGATTGAAGTTGATGCACGACATTGATGGGATGTATTTACGATACCAATTTGATGACCCTTTAGTGATGACTCAATCGCCACCTCATTTTTATGAACCAAGAACAGGCACATCATCATCTACGCATTCAGAGCCCCCATTTCATTACGGGCAGGCGAATCAAAATACTTATTACCAAAATAGACAAATAATATCAGCCCCACCTTCT
This sequence comes from Helicoverpa assulta, assembly GCA_963856015.1. NCBI lineage: Eukaryota > Metazoa > Arthropoda > Insecta > Lepidoptera > Noctuidae > Helicoverpa > Helicoverpa assulta. The sequence goes on along the minus strand of CAWLCW010000027.1, from coordinate 12,290,300 downwards.
AATATCATTATTCAATCCAACCGGCTAGTTCGTACACCAGATTATCCTGTCCTTCATTTACCAAAGAACCAAGATGCAAACACATCTGATCATAATAATTAGTTCAGACAGCTTTTGACTTAAGTTAAATACCTACTGAAATTACCGAATTTTGGCTTTATTGTCTATTGAATTTTGTTATTATATTTGGTTGATTTTGCAAAATTATATTCTAGATTCTTAGTTTAGTTCTGTATATGCATAATAAATTTATTAAATTGATGTCCTTACTTTTATTTTATCCTCTAACACTTCACATAGGGCATAGCAAACTTCGGGTATAATTTTTGATATTATTTGTGGCGAAACTTTGAACAAAAAATGAAGGCTTTCAAAGTCATCTCCTGTTGCTAAGTATCTCAGTATTATAGCGAGACGTATCTGGGCAGGAATAGCTTTTCGTAATTGGGTGTCTTGTTTTGAAATTCGTGTTGATCAGGGAAAACTTTTGAATTGATAGATAGATAGATAGATAGATAGATATACTCTTTATTATGTACACCAATTTAAAAAAAGAAAAACAACAACAAAACACTGATCTACAGATTTAAAAGTCGGTGACACAATGGGCGGTCTTATCGCTAAAAGCGATCTCTTACAGACAACCTTTGGATGGATTGAGAACAAAAAAGAAATAACTGTATTGCAGGTAGTTTTTGGTGTACTATGTATAATATTAATACCTAAAAATAGACAAATAAAAAATAAATAAATAATAAATATAATATATATATATATATAAAATAGCACAAATATGTATACATAAAATATATATTGAAAGTTGCCAATTAAACTTAGTGATACCTACTCCGCAACAGTATGGTATTTTACTGAATTATAAATTGGAAAGGTAGTGCTTTTTCACCAGGTACTTGAAGATTGCTAGAGATTGAGCCTGCCTTATTGTCACGGGCAATGCATTCCACAACCGCACAGCTTGAACGGTGAAAGATTTATCAAAGAAGTTAGTGGAATGCAATGGCATCTCTAGCCTCAAATTCTCTGATGACCTTAGACATTTTGCATGTGTGTCATTAAGGAACTTAAAACGTTCTTTTAGATAGGACGGGTTTTTTGGATTGAACAAAATGTTGTACAGTAAAGACAGGATATGAGTATTCCGGCGAAGACGTATAGGAAGCCACTTGAGTTTTGAACGGAATTCAGAAATATGATCATATTTGCGCAAGCCAAATATAAATCTAATACAAACGTTTTGAAGTCGCTCAAGTTTATCAAGCTGTGCCTCAGTGAGATCGAGATAACTGACATCAGCATAATCAAGGATTGGAAGCAGGAGGGATTGTGCAAGCTCAATTTTGGTGGCTGTCGGGAGAAAGTTTCGCAATCTCCTCAAGGACCTGACAGATGCAAACACTTTCCGGCTAATTTCTTGAAGTTGGGGACCCCATGTAAAATTTTTGTCAATGACAATCCCTAGGTTTTTAACTTTGTCCCCAATTGAAATGGCAGTGCCACCAAAAAAAATACGGGGAAGTTGCAGCCAGTCAATCTTTTGAATCAATCTAGAGCTACCAACTACAATGGCTTGAGTTTTTGCTGGATTGACTTTGAGACCGTAAGCCTGACTCCATTCGCAAATTGTAGCCAAGTCGGTGTTAATATTAGCGATTGCATCTGCCAAGTCCAAAAATGCAGCTTGGCTATAAATTTGCAAATCATCAGCATAAAGGTGGTAGGAAGAAAGAAGATTTTTGGAAATAGAATTAATAAATATCGCGAAGAGTAAAGGAGATAAAACGCCACCCTGTGGCACGCCAACAGAAGTATAGCACCATGAAGAGTATGCGTCTTCTATGCATATACGTTGACGGCGGCCAAACAGGTAACTACGAAACCAGTCAATCGCCGTTGGAGATACGTTCAGAGAGCCAAGTATGCCAAGCAGGACATCGAAGTCGACGGTATTAAATGCATTACTAAAATCTAGCAAGCAGAGGACCGTCAGATTCCCGGTGTCCATGCCACGGCGTATATCCTCAGTAATATTCACCAACGCTGTAGTGGTGCTGTGACCAGGTCGGAAACCGGACTGATCTTGATCTGTAGGTTCTGCTACTAGTTCATTCAACTGCTCCTCCATGATATCAGATCCCACATCACAAGATATGTTACAGCGGCTTATTACATTTTAACTGTTATTAAAACTGTAATTTTATATAGCTAAAAGTGAATATTATATTTCACCCATCTTGTACTACGTATAGTGATAGGTAATTTTCCGAAAAATTTGAAAAATTATGTAAAAATATCTTTTTATCGAAATTATTAGTTTATAAAATGTAGTTCATAATAAGTTGAAATTCAAAGGATTTAATGGCTTTACATGTTGTTTAAAAAAAAAACATATGTGCAAAGTTATATTTTAATACAGATTTAAGGTCAATGGTTTATTTTACACATAAACATATATAATTATGTCACACATGATTAATCTGAATCCAAATCTGAATCATGAGCATCATAAAAGATAATGATCAACATTTTGTACATTATCTGCATCTACAAACAGTAAATCTTCAGTTGGTGGATTGATATCGTCCTCTTGATTATTGTGAATATACAAATCATCATTATTTCTATTTTCCATATTCCAGTTATAAGCAATAAAAGCCATTTTTTCAGCTCGCTCCGTCAGCAGTCTATTACGCTTCTTTGTGTGAATTCCACTTATTGTACTAAAAGAACGTTCACATGCGGCAGACGTTACAGGAGCCGTGAAGATAACTTCAGCCACTTTTCTCAGTTTCGTAAATTTACATATGCCTTGCCACCAAGAAAGGGGGGTGACGTTATTTACTGGCGACCACACAAATCTTTGACTCCAAAAGTTAGATTTTGATTTAAAATCGGAAACTTCCGCCATTATATTATCAATATTTAAGTACGTTGCTAGTTCATCGGTAAAATTAATTGCTGCAGCATCTTCTTCATCATTCTTTCTACTTAAGTTATCACCACAGACCTTAGGATCTAGCAAACATGCAGCAAAATGGATAGGTTTTACAACTGTTCCTTTTCTGGATTCAACTTTGTCAAGCAGAGTTTGCTTTTCTTCTTCATTATAATATTGGTGTGAGCAAAAACTTCTGTTATTTTTAATTTTAAGGTATTCCACACTGAAACTGTTTTCTGAATTAAAATATCGTTACCTTCTAGTTGGGACATGCTAACAGCGATTGGTTCTACAATTGCAGCAACTTCATTTGTCACTGTCCAAAATCTTTCATCTAATAAATGTGATTTGTTTTCTGACGACATCTGTGCTCGTTCATGCACCGCCAACGTTTGCATTGCTGGTTTGACAAATTTCATCACATGCAGCATATCATGTACACTGCTCCATCTAGTTTTAACAGGTAGCTTCAATTTTTTGTTGCAGTTTTTTTCAATTGAAATTTTCGTAAAAAGTGACGAGAGTACTTGACTGTATTTTATTTCTTTTACTACATCGACTATCATTTTCATTATAGTTTTAATCACATTAATCTTTAGAACGTCTTGCCAATAAATTTAATGTATGCGCTGTGCAACGTCATGTGATTATATGTGGATATAATTCTTTCACATTCAACAGAGCTCTTTGAACATTATTTGCGTTATCACCTATTAACACAAAGAACTTTTCGGGGCCAATATGATTCATCACTTTAAAAATCTCTGTGGTCAAGTATTCTGATGTATGACGATTATCAAGCGTGTTTACAAAGTCTACGAGTAAAGGAGCAGGTGTGGAGACTAAAAAATGTATAATACCTTCATTTTTTTATATTGGACCAGCCATCTAGCTGAAGATGCAGTATCGAAAGAGATTTCAAATGAATATCTTGACTCTTTTTCATTTCATCGTAAATGTTATCCACGTAAGTTGTCAACGAGTTGAGGTTACTGGCGCCCACACTTTGAACCTTTGCGTCCAGTCGGCGTTACAGCATCTAACCCCTGCACTGACTAAAGTTAAAAGCGTCGTCGAATTTTTTAAACGAAGTTCCCAAGCAAACGAGAAGTTAGTAACAATGCAGAAACGACTCAGCCTGCCAACTTTAAAATTAAAACAAGATGTCGCCACCAGGTGGAATTCTACCTACGACATGCTGCATCGGTTTATCCAAAGCAAAGATGCTATAATATCAACTATAGCCCTCATCAGACCAGACCTCGCACTCTCTGATCATGACTGGGTAGTCATACAATCTGTGCTCCCTATTTTGACACTTTTTTATGACGTGACAGTTGAAGTCAGCGGCGAGAAAAATGTTACCTTGTCTAAGGCAATTCCGTTGTGTAGAATAATGCTAAGTCACATTAAAGGTGGCTTCAAGAGCAAAGTACCATACCAGAAATTAAAAACATTGTTTTACATTTACATAAGGAACTGAACCAGAGATTCGGTTACATAGAATCCAATATATTAAACGCGGAATCCACAATTCTGGATCCACGTTTTAAAAACAAGGGATTTCAAGACCCCAAACTGTATGATCGGGCCTTAAAAGACCTCAAACTTAAAATTGGAAGAAGCTCCTCCTCAAAGACTACTACAACGCCGGCGGTAGAAGCAGTGCAATCCCAACCTGGCCCTAGCAACTCGATTTGGTTTGAGTTTGACCAAGAAGTGGTGAGGCAAACACCTGACAACCCAACGGCAGCAGGAATAGTGGAATTAGATAAATATCTACACGAGCCGCTTATAAAACGTACCGAAGACACCTTAAAATGGTGGCACGCTCGAAAAAAACATTAACCGTTTACTCTTCAATTACATCATAAAAAGGCATAACCTTGTGGCAACCTCTGTTCCTTGTGAGAGGATATTTTCTAAAGCGGGATATACGCTCAACGAACGCAGAAGACGGTTGACAACAAAGAAAGTGTCACAACTTCTTTTCATAAGTTGCAGCTCTAATGAATAAGTACTCAGGTGTATGTATTTACCTATATTAATGTAAATAATGTGATTAGTAATCATTGTACATAGCCACTGATTTATAAATACGCCAACCTAGAATTTCATATTTAAGTAACAAATGCAACTAATTAGGAAGAATACTTAATTGCACTACTGTAACTAACTTCTACAATAACTAAAAAACATTACATAACTTTACGAAGATAGGTTGCCAGTCCTAAGCCTGGAAAAGTATGAAGGTATATCAGTAGTCTATCCATTTTCTATAAATAAAAACATATCTTCACTACGAATCTTACATTCGTTAAATTATTAATCTTCTGTAGGTATACTATTAGGCAAAGGAGTGTTTATTTGTAATATTAAATAACCGTTTTATTTTAAAAGCATAAGAATGTACTTACCTAAAGTCCGTTGTCTCACATAGGTATTTAGAGAAAATAGAGCAATATTAACCTAAATCCAGTTGATTATGTCATGCTATTTTTCAAACAGTTGTATTTTTTTTACCTTTCTTGTAAAAGTAGTGCTAAGATTGTTTACATTTCATTTAAATAATAAACTAACGTAGGTACTGTGCGGTGCATAAGAAGGCTAGTACCGGGGGAAGGGAGCAAAGAAACGAAACGAGTACCTAGTTTAATAAGTCAGGAAAAATAAATACGTAACGTTCTTAAACGAATCTATCACTTGTAGTTCGTACTGATTTAGTGATACATTGGATTGAATTGAACGAAGCGAGTCACTCTGAGCAACAGTTCAATGTCACTCGCGGATTCGAAAGGATATAAAGATACAAAAGAGTGATACATATCCCAGTGATCAAAAGATACATATCAATCTTTTCTTTTCAATGATACGTTTTTCCCATGTCTACCGCGAAGGCGCGAATGTATAGTCTTGTCGCGTTCACGTCGCGCTTCGCGCCTGCGAGCCCTTTGTCGCGGGACAAAAATCCGACAATTTTCAATTTTTTTAACACGAGTCATCGCACCACAGATTAAAAATAGTTCACAGATAAATCATTATACAAACGGTGCAGACTAAACGAAGTGTCAAATGTCACGCACTTTGTTTACATACATATATATGAATGTTGGAACCCTAGAGAGGATTTCAGATGGTTGTGTTTTTAGAAACACAAAATTTTACGAGAAACTGCAAGGAAATGAATTAGGATTGCCATCATCATTCTCTTGCTCTTCAGAATCGTCGTCGCTAACTCACAAGTCAGGATCACCGTGTACATCATGATGTTTTGTGGTCCTGTTATATCTGTACGTCTCTAAAGGTTCTTCGTCACTTGTTACCCAGTCATCTTCTTTGTCAAAAATACTGTCTGTATCTATAATTACGCGGCTACCACAATTTGGATTCAAATTACTAGTGTCATTTACGGGATTCTGTGTTTCTGAGACCGATGACGACGTTGACGTTGATGCAGATGTTGTCAAGTTTTGAGAAAGCCTTTCAGACACTTCAGGGTGGCGTTTTAGAAACGCTTGGTACCATCTGCGCTCTGGTCTACCATCGGTAAAAGGCGTCTGTTTATTATTTTATTTAACAATCGCCAATCGCCTTTCTGACAGCGAATAACCATTTTACCAAAATGTTTTCTTCTTCTTTCGTCAATATTGACGATGGGCCCATAGAAAATACTGCCGGACTCTTACCAGTGCACTTAAGGTTATTCGTGGTACGCCATATTTTTTGGCTGCAGAGCACACACTCTCTCCTTTTTTTACTGCTTCCAAAGCATGTTGCATTTGAAGTGGTGTATAATTTTTCACCGGCGCCATGACTGTAAAAAAAATCTTGTTTGTAGTGCCTACCCTTCAGCTGTTGAACGGACTCCAGGAGTCCTCTGTCAAAAAGCGCGCATCAGTGTACAGCGCTCCTGGAGTCCGCTGCGAACCGTGGCTTTATTTTATCGCTTAATGACGTAACTCTGTACCTTTCCTGCTCTAACTTGCACAAAGTGTATGAAAAAGAACAAGAACTATGCACATTTGAAGTCTCTGGAACGCACTTGTGACAGATACTAGACGTTCAAAAAGTAGTCTCCCAGTTTTGTTTTCGCGCGCTGACCGGCGGTTATAAAATATTGATTTTATTAGTTTTCTGCTGTGTATTGTATGTGTTGCATTACAATATGAATGGGTAAGTACGAGGGCGGGTCAATAAGTCCGTGACTTTTGGAATAAGACACAGATTTTTTGATAAATAAATCATTTTATTTTTCAACGTAGTCCCCCTTGAGCTCTATACACTTCGTCCAACGCTTCTCCAATTTTTTTATCCCTTCCAAAAAGTAGGATTTGTCGAGGTCCTCAAAATAGGCCCTTGTTTGCGAGATGACTTCATCATTGGAGTCAAATCTTTTTCCACCAAGCCATTTTTTCAGGTTTGGGAACAAGAAGTAGTCACTCGGAGCCAAATCTGGAGAATAAGGCGGATGAGAGAGCAATTCATAGCCCAATTCATGGATTTTTGCCATGGCAACTGCACATGTGTGCACCCTTGCATTGTCTTGGTGGAAAAGAACTTTTTTCTTGGCTAAATGAGGTCGTTTTTTTTTCAAATCGTCATTGAAGCGGTCCAATAAGGTGGCATAATATTCCCCATTGATTGTTCTTCCCTTTTGAAGGTAGTCAATGTGGATTATTCCGCGTGCATCCCAAAAAACAGTCGCCATAACTTTATTGGCTGACAAACCCACCTTGGCCTTCTTTGGCGCCGATTCACCCTTAGAAACCCACTGTTTTGACTGTTGTTTGGTCTCTGGTGTGTTGTGATGGATCCATGTTTCGTCCACTGTTACAAAACGGCGCAAAAACTCCTCCATATTGCGATTAAACAATGCCAAACCTTCCTGTGAAGTTGTTACACGATTGCGTTTGTGGTCAACTGTGAGCAAACGCGGCACCCATCTTGCGGAAAGCTTTCTCATGCCCAAGTGATCATTCAAAATTGAAACCACTGAGCCATGCGAGATCCCTACGGCTTCCACAATCTCTTGCACTTTCAATCTTCGGTCGGCCAACACCATACCGTGAATTTTTTCGATTGTTTCGGGTGAAGATACTTCAACTGGGCGTCCAGGACGTTCGGCATCTTCAGTGCTTGTACGGCCACAACGAAATTCAGTGAACCACTTTTTTACCATTGAAATCGATGGTGCAGAGTCCCCATAGTATTTATCAAGCTTAGCCTTGGTTTCGGTAATGGTTTTTTTTCGCAAAAAATAATGCTTAATGAGTACACGAAATTCGCTTTTTTCCATTTTTTCCTCAGATTACTGGGTAGTCTGATAAAGATAGCTATCAAACACAATCTAACTGACGCAGCAAGTTCAAATTTTGACAGGAGTCAACTGACAGATGCCTGTTGACAGGAGTAGTGTTGCTTTTTCAGTAAAGAGGTCAGAAATTCAAAAAGTCACGGACTTATTGACCCGCCCTCGTAATAATCATACAGTTTTTAGTTCATAGATTTTGTATTCGATAAATATTTTGTGCATAAATTGTTAATTCAACAAAAACATATTGCCGGTTTGGGCGCCATGCCCGTACATTTTTACTTGTAACTGATATTATTATATAAACAAAAATGTTGATAAAATATAGTTAAAATTGATTTGTATATATTTATGAAAAAAACCATTAAAGAAATATTAATACCTATTACAAAATTAAATTTAGTCTTCTAGCTTTTTTGCAGCGAATAAATCAATTACTTCCTCGGTGTCGATGTCAATTCTGCGGTGGATTGACATTAACGCCAAACCGTTTAGTCTTTCCTGGCCTGTGGAGTTTCTCAAATAAGTTTTGAGGCGTTTCAGAGAAGAGAAAGTCCTCTCGGTAGTACATGTAGAAACAGGCAGTGTCGCCAAGATCTTTAAAAGTTTATGAATGTTTGGAAATAAGGCCTGGTTGCATTCTCCGAGAGCTTCAATAGCACATGTTGGTCGATCTAGTTCAGATTCTTCCATCCATTTTATCCGCCACATGTCTAATTCAGCTTTTACAAAGTCCCATTCCAAATATTTTTCATAGAGCTCAAAGCTGTTTCCTTGATAATTTTGATTAATGGGTTTAATTGGAATTAAAATGTTGAGAGACGATAATGTGGCTTTATGATTTTGGAATCTCGACTGAAGCTGATCAATGAAGTCATCCAAAAGTGGAATCATTATAGTAATTCTAAAAAAAGTTTCAGGTTCTTTTGTGTTGTAGTTTGCCCTATGCTCTTGGCGTGACGTTATTCGCAGAATTTTTATTTCCTCGTTTACAGTACTGATCAGATTCTGTGCATTCTTGAAAAGTTCATCAAAGGATCATGCCCATATTAGTATGGAGCCAAAAGTCAGCAACGCCATGCAATGCCCAAATTCCAGTTCTATGTCATACGATAGCTTTATAGCCATATTTGTAAGATATCTAGATTTAATATTATATAAAACACCGATTCAAAAGATATTGGACATTAAACATGATAACTTCCTACTGGTTTTTACACATTTTATCGTTTATAGACAGCATTGCTATTAGTTTTTTACTAGGAACTTCATGATCATCATGAATTCATGACTTAATTGTATGTTATCAGATAAACATGTCAGTTATTTGAATATATATATATATATACATTAAATGAATATATACATGGGCCAAAGGACGAGATTCCAGACCGTATTATATAAAGCATGATTGAAACGATGTAATGTCCTGCAATGTCAACAAGAATGTCTTATTTTTTCTGTTTTTTAACCGGTGCCTTTTAAGACTTCAAATTATCATCATAATTCTAGTTTTTATTTATTAGAGAGTCCATCTTGTGATATACTTTCTCTGGGCGTTACTGGGGCACAGATGGGCATGGTCCTTTTGAATCAATATTTTGACGAACATCTTCAATGGTCTTTATAATTAATTCGAAATGTTGTAAAGCTGCTGCCAAATCTCATAAGGGAGATTGAAGTATTTTGCATAGTGTCATTGTGTACGGGAACAACATTCCTAAGCAATATAAGCTTATAACAAAATCACTTGAAATGACTGATTTTAGAAAAGAATTAGCCTTTGACGATGTTTCAGAATCCATGTTAGTGCTTAAGTCGTCTAGTGTATCAACAATAGCTTTATAAATTTCTTTAAATCTTAACAACCCATCATGTTTTTCTTCCCAGCGAGTTTCGCTAATTGCCGTAAGGTTTTTCCATTGTTTTAGGGAAGTTTTTTTCGATATTATCTTTTAAACACTTGGTTCGTTTTGCCGAGTCCTTGATAAATTTTCCTACTGATTTTATAGTTCCGATTGTATTTTGAATAGGCTGAACCTGGCAAGAATGACCCAGAGCTAAATTCAATGAATGTGAGCTGCAATGAACGTATAAGGCTTCTGGATGTAACTCACGAATTACTGCCTGCACACCATTAAAACTTCCTTTCATCGAAGAGGCTCCATCATATTCTTGTCCGACTAAATATTCACAATCTACTCACAAAGATTTTAATTCAGATAAAATTGCTTTGGCTAAATATCTACCTTTTGTATTCTCAACGGTTACAAAAGTTAAAAAATCTTCACGCAAGATAAACCCATTATCTTTTGGCTCGGCATATCTCAGACAAATATACATCGGTTCTTGTCGTGAAAAATCAGTAGTTTCGTCAACAAGAATTGAAAAAAACTTCGCAGAATTTAATCCTTGCACAATTTTTTTCTGGATTATTTCACCACAAATTGCAATAAGTTCATTTTGTATGGTCGGGCTTGATAGGTAGCGTCCAATGTCATATTTTCTGTGTGCTTTGTTAGATTTGAGTCTCCACATCTGCTTCTCATCCGTAAGATAGCACGAAAGTTTCCATCATTTTTTTCTGGTTCAGCATCATTGATTTTTATTGGACCTGAGTCGCACGTACCTCTCAGTGCCAATTCCTGACGGCCACATAACTTTATTGTTTCAATAATCGGAATGAGTCGTTTCCGATTTTCCGTTATTTGCGCTAAGTATCCGCTATCAATCTGACTTATTATATTTGGTTGAGATTTATCATACACCTTCATAAAATTATCAGCAAATAATACAGAAGATTTATGGTACTGGCTTTCACAAATTTTTACTTCGATAAATAACGTTAGTTCTGGTTTTAGCCATCGGCTCTTAACCTCGCTTCTTAAATGTAAAGCAGGAAAATGAGTTAGGTCCTGTTCAGATAGTTCATTATTTATATCAAATTAACATAAACATTAAGGAAATGTACAAAGATTTCAATAATATGACTGATTACTCACCCGCTTGTCTTAATTTGTTTGTTAAGGGATGATTTATATTAGAACGGGACGTGGCCGGGGCGTGCCGTGTACGTGCCCCGTACGGGGCACGGATGTGAAACGTTACATACATTTTGTATGAAGCTGTTTATATTACACCGTGCATGATCCGTGGCCCGTCCGGGCCACGGACGACGCTCGTCTAGACCACGGTTGTTGCACGGTCCCGCCCCGTCCCGTCCACGCCCCGTCGTAATACGAACACTCTCCCGTGATGCGAACGGGCAGTGCACGACGAATGTTTAGGGAGGGACTACGCACGTTCTTTTTGATTTTAGTAAACAAAAGATTATTTCGCGCATAATGAATAACGAATTACTAATAGAACATGTTCGTAAGTACCCAGAACTATATGATATGACGCATCCAAGATATTTGAACACGAAATTAAAAACTGCAATATGGGTTTCAATCGGAAACGAATTAAATGAAACAGGTAAGTATTATAATCAAATTATTGTTATTATTTTTATATTTCTTCTTACATACCTTTAGGTACAGGTCCCAACACATAACTAGCGCTGACCTTCAGTTAGTTTTTGACGAATGATTAGCTCGCACGCCGCGCGTCTCATACTTTCCTAGCAATCAATACCTAATTTTTCGAATCCTTCCCATTCAAGGTCAGCGCTATTTACTTGCCGAGGCCTGAACCTAGCTACAAATATTTTTATAACATTTTATACATACATAACTTTAGGAAAACCGAATATGTTTACCTTATTGATTGACTATATATATGTACCTAGAGCTTTCCTTAGGTTCTAATACGATCATTAAGACGGTACCCTGAGCAAATGACCTTGAGCCTCTGCGCCATACAAACTCAGCGCAAGAAATACCTACGTAGCGAGTTACCATAATGTTCGTTATTAAATTAACTATCTATTAGTTTAGGTAGCAAATAAAAACAATAGTTACTTTACGAAGAGATGCATCTTATTAGTGATTATTTATCATTTCTGTGGTTTTGTTGTGACCCTATAATTAGACATTATTCTGCCTAAAACTAAAAAAAAAACTACCATTCAAGAATCAAAAATGTCTACAAATTTTATGTATTTTTTATTAGTTGTTTTAGACAAAGAGAAGTTGACTTTAAAAAACAGTACAATAAACGGCTTCCGATGCGTTTTGCTCGGGGACGTGTCTTAAAAATGTCCGGCCGGTGACGAAAAGAAATTATTAAATTTTTCTCTGACCGCAAATGCATCCTCAGTAGTTCGTCCGTGATGTTGCGGCCGTGGATTATCAAATATGGATTGCCTTAATTCTGATATAGATTGTTCTGTATCATGTGGTATAAAAGCCATGTCATTTTGGCTGCGTAAATAGTTATGAATTGTACAAGCAGCTAATCCTACTTATATTATAAATGTGAAAGTTTGTGAGAATGTATGGATGTATGTTTGTTATTCAATCACGCAAAAACGGTTGGACTGATTTGATTCAAATTTGGTATGTAGATAGGTGATACCCTGGATTAACACATAGGCTACTTTTTATCAACACACCACGCGGGCGAAGCCGCTAGCAGAAGCTAGTATAACATAATCTACATTTTTCGGGGACATTTTGATTCTTCTAAAAAACAATCTGAACCTTTGTGCTAAAATACCAAAAGCACATTCAACTAGACGTCGTGCCAACGTAAATCTATAGTTAAAATATGTTTTAGCAGGATCTCCTATAATCTGGCTACCTGGGTAAGGTAGCATTAAATAAGTTTTCAAAGGAAACGCTTCATCGGCTACTATAACAAACGGTGCAATTATATCCGAGTTAGGTAATTGTTTTGCTGCAGGAATGCCCAGTGTTCCATTTTCTAGTCGTTGTCCCAAAGAAGACTTAGCAAAAATACCACCATCACTATTTCTTCCGTATGACCCTACGTTAACTGTAATAAATTTATAACGCGCATCAACAAGCGCTAAAAGTATGACTGAAAAAGTGTTTTTATAGTTATAATATATAGATCCGCTATTAGGTGGTGCCTCAATGACAAAATGCTTTCCATCCAATGCATCAATACAGTTAGGAAATTTCCATAAAGATTCGAAGTCATCTGCTATCAATTTCCATTTATCCTCTGAGGGTTCTGGCATTACTTTTTTCATAAGTATGTTGACAAGTGCTAGTTACTATTTGATGGACTGTCGTATGACCCAATCGAAAACTGAATGAAATCGTCGAGTAGGAATCTCCAGATGCCAAGTATCTGAAAAAAAAAACAAGTTTAACTTATAATTTAGTATCATCAGAATGTTATTATATGAAAGTATATGTTTTTACACATACATTACAATGTTATGATATATATACGTACAAACACATATACATTCATTTTCATTACCAGTTTGTATATTATAATATTTTTATTACCTATTTATTTATTTTTTCACATAGGCTTTCATTAACAATATACAACATGTAACTTAATTAACGCACATCCTGCAATTAGTTTGTTCAGAATCGTTTACTGAATCGATTTATATCATTTTTAATATAGGTCATTTTTTATCCCAAAAATAATTAAAACTACGGAAATTATTGTCATATTAACCCTGTACAGTCAAAACAAATTCAAATAGACCGTAACTCAAAGTAATAAGACTTCGTGTATTGTCGGCTTTTTCCGTAGTATCGTTATGTTGTGTCGAGTCGAGCGGCGCGCGGCGCGATATTTGCGTGCCAGTATATACTATATGCGTAGTAGTATGACCAAAAAGTTCTCCAAGAATTGGTATAACTAATTTAGTAAATAACAATGCACATACAACATGTAACGTAATTAACGCACACCCTCAAACACCCCAATTAGAATAGTATGTTATAATCATAAAACATACACTGAATTTTTAATTTAACGTGTATATGCATTGATAGTTACTAAATTAGTTATACCAATTCTTGGAGAACTTTTTGGTCATACTACTACGCACGCAAATATCGCGCCGCGCGCCGCTCGACTCGACACAACATAACGAAACTACGGAAAAAGCCGACAATACACGAAGTCTTATTACTTTGAGTTACGGTCTATTTGAATTTGTTTTGACTGTACTGGGTTAATATGACAATAATTTCCGTAGTTTTAATTATTTTTGGGATAAAAAATTACCTATATTAAAAATGATATAAATCGATTCAGTAAACGATTCTGAACAAACTAATTTCAGGATGTGCGTTAATTAAGTTACATGTTGTATATGTTAAATTAAAAATTCAGTGTATGTATTATGATTATAAGATAATATTCTAATTAGGGTGTTTGAGGGTGTGCGTTAATTACGTTATATGTTGTATATATTATAATATTTTCAAGTTATATACATACTCTATTTGCACGTGTATGTTTGTTTCAGCTAACGCTTGTAAATCAAGATGGACAAACATAAGAGACCAATTTAAAAAAACCCTCAACAAAAGACAACTGAAAAGTGGTCAAGCAGCAGTCAAAGTAAAAAAATATAAATACGACGATTTGCTCCAATTTTTGGTCGTTTCTTTACAGGACAGAGAAGTAATTGAAAATATTTCAAACGACCATGAATCGGAAGAGACGCTTCAAGATAGTACTAATATTCCAAGAGCTGCACTGACTGAAATTACAACAAATGTGCCCCAAAATATTTCAAACGACCATGAATCGGAAGAGACGCTTCAAGATAGTACTAATATTCCAAGAGCTGCACTGACTGAAATTACAAAAAATGTGCCCCAAAATACAAGTTCACGTAATTCATCTCAAAATACAAGTACATACATTAAAAAAAAATGCAAGCTCGTACTCGTACGCAAAGGCAAGCATCGTCACAACCTTCGGCTTCGGCTTCACTAATGAAATACATTATTGAAAATAAAAAAAAGACGGAGGAAGATGATCACATCGACGCTTTTTTCAAGGGATTGATTCCGACACTAAAAAGATTTTCGCCTTATTATCAACATTAAGCAAAGGGAAGAATATTCCAGGTTGTTCAGGATTTAGAATGGGAATGGTTGAGCTCTAATCCTGACTCTTATGTGTCGCCTTCGGCTTCATCGTCACCATCGCCATCACCATCTACACCAACTCCTCCGCTGCCGCCGCCGCCGCCACCTCCGGTGACCGCCATCACCACACAACAACAAGAAGAAGATTCTTTAGGATCGGATCTATCATCATTTTTTACCCAGTTTAACCCCTCCAGTAGCACTGCCCCAGGATCCGACTTCACGGGTTGAAGAAACATTAAATATAATATCATAAATGTCATGAACATGTTTTTGTGGATGCCCTGAATTTCGTAAAAGTGATTATGATGACCTTCATGAAAAAGTTTAATAAATATTTTGTTGATTTCTAACATACCTAGTAATTATTTATGAAGCACTTCTAAGACGTATAGATACAGACGTGAATAATCCTTGTAATAATAAAAATGAATTAATGTAATTTATATCTTAAAAATAATAATTTTGTATTATTACCTGAGACACACTGCTAATCGTTGTTGTGGTTCTATCGGTTTCTTAAATTTCGTCTGCTGTCTGGCAAGGGCGCGCTTTAGCTCATTTAGTAAAATGTCGAAGTTTTCTTTTGACATTCTAAAATACCCAAAGAATTTATCTTCACTGTCTGGCAAGTATCTACATAGAGTATTAAATTCTCCGTAAAAATCACGTCTTCTCCAAAGAGGATGCACGCCCCATTTTCGTTTAATCTGTTTCTTTTTACTCCTTGCTTCTCCTTCCTCTTCATCAATAGCTATGGCTATAGCAGCCATTTCCAGTAAAGAAAACTCCATTATTATTAATTTTCAATAATTGGGAATTATTCACATCACTACGTTATACCGAAGCGACCGTCCGTGGCGATAAACCCGGTGTAATATAAATTACAAAGCACGGACGGGCTCCGTTCCGGCCCCGCCCCGGCCCGGCCACGTCCCGTCCTAATATGAAACAACCCTAAGTACGTGGCACATTTCACGGCTGGCGACATACAATGACGTGTCATGTCCGATTGACGTTTGACATATCACAGCTGTCAACAGTAGCAGTGTTGCCAGTCTCTTTTAATTTGGTACCATACACAATATAATTGTCAATGCCTTACAAGGGGAGTATCAAACTTGGGAATCACAGATTCCCATCACTTTCATATATATGTTAATCCCCCTTGATACCCCCCTGGCTACGGCCTTGCCTACAATTTCACTTTTATTTTGTAATCATTCCAAAAATGTCAAGTTCCCATCAGAGCTGAAACCGATCTGGAATTTGTTACAGGAAGTGACGACTCCGACAATAGCTAAAGGGGAAAGGAAGGGGAAATTGTAGCTCCGCTTATTCCATGGGTGTATCTGAGCATGATGGAAACACCCTTGGATCAAGACGATGATGAAGACAACGCCGGAGACCCAGTACTAGCTAGTCACACCACACCTGCCAGTGGACTTGGGCCCGATGCCCCCTTTACGTCCACGGAGCAGCCATGGGGTCTCCTGCAATTCAACTGTAGAGAATTTCCAAACCCTCCTCCCTCACCTGAATCGAGACAGGAAATTTTCTCCATCATTAATGTCGATGTCGGTTCGACAACTCCACATGACTTTTTTATTGAAATATGGGATCGGCAAATTATGGAGCACATTGCCTCGGAGACAAATAGATACGCTCAGCAGGTGGCATCCCAGATGTTTGATAACAATAACCTTTTCCCCAGAAGCCGCATTGCCCGTTGGCATGACACCACGGCCGATGAGCTGTATGTTTATTTCGGCCTAATTATCGCCATGGGGATTGTGGTGAAGTTGCGGTTGGAAGAATACTGGGGTGCCACCCCTGACGTATTCTATACTCCGAGTTTTAGCGCACACATGTCTATCGACCGATTTTTGATGATTAATAAATGTCTTCATTTTAATAATAACGATGACATGTGTGCGCTAGACCAGGACTACTCCGAGGCAAGGGTATTTAAAATTAACCCAATTCTCGTACACCTGAACAAAAAATTTCAGGTGGTGTATACTCCAGGTCAGAACCTTGCCCTGGACGAAAGTCTTTTAATGTGGAAAGGCTGATTGGAGATTTGGGGTGTAAAAACCTACGAGATTTGTGAATCTCAAACCGGTTACCTATGGCGGTTTGAGATTCACGCTCATAAAAAAGCTCAGCCTCAGCAGATTGAAAGTCCACTGGACGCGTCTACCCTGCTAAAACTAGTCCAAAGTTTGGAACACAAGGGGTACACGCTCTGGATGTTAAATTTTTACCAGTCCCCATGTCTGGCTCGACGATTTAAGTCTTTGGGCTTTGCCTGTGTAGGGACTTTGCGGACAAACCGCAAATTAGTCCCGCAGTCTCTAAACAGCCTCACTAAAAGGAACATGCGACAGGGCCAGATCACTGGTCTCACCTCAGGGGACGTCGATGTCATGGTATAGAGAGATACCAATAGGGTGGCTATGATCTCTACATAACATTAGCAACGGCCAACAAATAGCCAGAGAGTCCACCAAACCCATCATGATATTGTAATCCAATATCAAGTCAAGGGTGGGGTCGTAAAAAAAAGAACAACTTCTGGCCATGTACTCTGTTGAAAGAAAACGAACAAAGGTGTGGTACAAAAAAAAAATTAAGCGCCTTAACGTATCTGTATTAAATGCATATGTTACCGGCCGAACCCGATTTTAGGACAAACCAGTTTTGCCTAGGCTCAACTAGTTCTTCCTATACGCGTTAGGATTAACTAGTATAGCCTAGTCCAAACTAATTTGTCCTAAGCCCGATAGGACGGACCAGTTTAGGCTAGGCAAAACTAGTTGATCCTGATATAAGTACGCACACTCTAGGATAAACTGGTATAGCCTAGTCAAAACATATACATATCTAAAAGTCTAAATAAATAGATGAACTAAATAAACTACTCCGTGTTTAGAAAAATAATCATCTCTATTAAACTATAATGATTCGTCGTTATGGATAAATTGATAATACAATATATACAATATATATATGTAGCAAACTAACAAATAATAGCTAAGTATTTTTTTTAATAGAAGCAATAATCAAATCTCAAATTAAAATTGTTGTCGTTAAAAGTTATGGATAATAATTGGTAATACAAACAATCACACTATAACAAATAATACTGTTTTTTTTTAAGAAGCAATAATATTACGAGTATTATGTTAATTATTAAAATTGTTATTTATTTTTACACGGTTTGCTTTGGTGGCACTTAGAATTACAGAGTATCATTGCCTTCTTGCACTGGCATCTGTTTGTGGAACAGTTCTTATTGCAGCTGCATCTCACAAAACATTGGCCTGATCCAACAGAATGTTTCGTAGCTGCAGTTCTCAACGATATTTCAGAGTCTTGGTTTACATTTGCTACCTCTAAAAAATTTTGACTACAAATGCTGAATTCTGATCTAAAAAAAACATATTAGTTACTTTAAAATATCATTAATGATCTAGAAAGATAGATAAGTAATTGAGAAAAAATAATACCTGCAATATAGTTTCTGAAGTACACCGTGTTTGGTGCCAACTTTCCGACCTCGCTACATTTGTTTATTGTTTAGACTAGGCCATACCAGTTTATATATGTAGCAAACTAACAAATAATAGCTAAGTATTTTTTTTATAACATCTGTTACCGGCCGAACCCGATTTTAGGACAAACCAGTTTTGCCTAGGCTCAACTAGTTCTTCCTATACGCGTTAGGATTAACTAGTATAGCCTAGTCCAAACTAATTTGTCCTAAGCCCGATAGGACGGACCAGTTTAGGCTAGGCAAAACTAGTTGATCCTGATATAAGTACGCACACTCTAGGATAAACTGGTATAGCCTAGTCAAAACATATACATATCTAAAAGTCTAAATAAATAGATGAACTAAATAAACTACTCCGTGTTTAGAAAAATAATCATCTCTATTAAACTTTTTATTTACAGTATCTAAGAAATGTACACACTATATATATATACAAACTTAAACTACTTATCTTTATACAGAACTAAAAATAAAATACTATATACAAAATATATATAAACATAAAACATAATATAAAAGGGCATCGATCAGGCGTCGAAGTATTCCTCCACATCACTGTCCTCCGGAAACGTGCCCAGAAGACTGGCTGCATTGCCACGTTGAATGGCAATGCTAATTCTTTGTCCAAAGAATAAGCCAGCCCTCTGGTCACGCGAAGCGTCGACAAGCCTTTTCGCGATGTCCTTGTAAAGTAACCGCGAACTCGGGCCCCACGGTCCGAGCGTTTCGACCCCAAACGGCTCAAAACTATAATTTCCAATAAGGGTATTATATTTGCGCCGCTTGGTGGTCTCTGCAGAAGCTGCAGCCGCCCCAGCACAGCATGCCGTGCTAGGAAGATGTGATGGCGCCAGGGTGTCGACGCATGTTGCGTCCCACACCAAGGGCCTACCCATCTTCCATGGCAACAACGTCATACCATCTGGCCTCTTTCCATCGTCACGCACCAGTCCATTAGGCTCTAACACGGCTGGTACGCCGGCGGTGGAAAGAGCACGACGGATAATGTCGTTAATGCTGGCATGCCGTGCAATACGACCAGCACTTCTGCAGCACGACAGACCATGGTGCCCGAGGCTGTCGACAGCTTCACCGCAATGGCAGCGATGCGGAGCAACACAGGGAGCGCCTAATCGAAGGCATGTAGCGATCCGGAAGGTGTTGTCATCCAGCATAGTGCCTATGCTGGTTGACGGAATAACCTGCAACCATAGTCCAGATTCCCATACTCCCACAGCCAGCAGGCGAGCACGCTCGGCAGCACCATTACACGTATTAAGAAGATCATTCCGTGTGATGCTGCAGAGCGGCCCATCCCACTGTCTCTGAGAGGAGGGGTCACTGGGCAAAACCGTATTTGGGCAAGTCATTTTCCAAGCATTCAACGCATCGGCCAAACACGGCACCCCAGAGTCCACCAGTGAGGAAGATAGAATTTTCCTAGTGAGACTTGCGGTGCTGTGGACCGAGGAGAGGAATGCCGGTAAACTAAGACTGGAAATTTTGCGGACGCCGAGGCCTCCCAAGCGAATAGGCAGTGAGGCCTGTTGCCAGGCTCGGTCGTCCAGGGCCACATTTAATATTAGAGAAAGGGTGTTCCTGATAATTTTGTCAACTTTATCTAATAGGTTCGGATGTTTCCACAAATGAGAAGAGCGAAGGATATAAGTAAATTTTGGTCCGAAACAACAATATCGAATAAGTGTATATGCCGAATGTACATTAATTTTAAGTAGCCTGTCCGAAATGTCATTGAAGTTTTGAATTTTTTCCTCTATAAAGGAGGAAAAAGAGTCGTCATAGATCGGAGACCCTAGTAGGCGAAGAGAGTCTTTTTCAATGATTTTTAATTGCGGAGCTATGGTATGAAATTTTGAAATAATCGTTTGCCTATGAATGTTGGTGTCAGGAATGAAAATTTCGCATTTCGAAAAGTTGAGTGTGAGACCGATTGATTTGAATTTTTCTTTTAATAGTGTAAAATCATTGAAAACAGTATCTACATCGCCTCCTAGGGTGCCATCATCTAAATACCAGACGTTAAATTTTGAATTTAGTTGACGAATAATTGGATTTATAGCTAAACTAAAAATGACTGGCCCAAGAGGGTCACCCTGTTGACATCCAGCAGCAGATTCGAGAAGATGGTCTTTATATAATAATTTGGAAGGGTATCTATAACATTGCCAAAGGAATTTAAAAACTTTAGGAATTTCTTTTTTTGCTTCTGTCAACAGAATGTCCCTGTTTACGGAGTTGAAGGCATTCATGACGTCAACCTTTAAAATGACCTCCCCTTCATTACTATTGAGGAAAGTTGTTAAAGCATGTACCGCAGCCTCACAGCCCCCTTTAGAACCAAAACCTAACTGTAGGGGCTGGAACTTGCTGGCCAAAGATTCGCTATAATAGGCACAGCTTATTTTGGCTACGATACGTCGGTAGGTGCTACCTACGGCAATGGGACGAATGCCGCCATCCCTCTTGCGTAGGGCGCATAAGTTAGCCCCATACAAGACATCGATGACGGCATCGTGCACATTGCCGGCGAGCATTAAATTTATAAGAGCTGTCAGCTCCCTCAAAAGCGACTCACCAGCTTCCCCGGCGCTTGCACTCGTTAAGTCTTTTAAATGTTGCGGCGTCAAGCCGTCGAGGCCCCCGGCGGAGCCGCTCCTGAAGGAGTTGACAGCCGAGCGCAATTGGATAGCTGTAATGTACAACGGATCTGTATCATTGGGGTCGGGGAAGGAGAGGTCATTTGCTGCGGCCGGATGTTTACTCTCCAGGGCTGTAAAAGTCTCTGGAGAGTATGGCGCGACCACATCGCTGCTAAAAAGTACCCTAGCAGCCCCACTTATGTCACCTTCCCCTAATTTGGATTCCACATGATGTAGAAGCCCTTTGTGGGGTAGACGTGCCGGTAATTTAGGGTCAAAAGAAGAAATAGTACTCATACAGTTTTCTTTAATTTGGGCTGTTAAAGTTTTTTTAGATGCCAAACTTTTTTGAACATGTAGAACCCTATAAGGGAAGGTTAATAACTGTTCCCAGGCACGTTCAGAGTTCTCTCGGGCAGCAAGGGATACGCATCGTGCTAAACTTTTTGCAACGGACGGTCTTGCGCCACGAGGAACTCTCTTCAGAATGGGCACTGAATGTTTTAATTTGGAAAGTTGTTGCCAAAGTGGGGTGAGTGTTGTATCTGTCGATGTGGTAGGGGATACAGTTTGAGAGGCTGAGGGTACACCGCGAGCTTTATGTACTTTGCCATAGTGCACCCTCAAGCCTCGTTCACCTTTAAAAAAACGTGCCTGTGAACAGTGGGGACATCTCACTGAGGTATCCAACGATGTGGTAGGTTGACTGTCTTCCGCATCACTACAGCCGTTTATGCCGTTCATATAAAAATATAAGTACTTACGAATAGATTATATTTACACTTATTTATTACTTAAAAATAAAACAGCACAAAACACTTCACAAAAAAAGATCCAATAAAATCAAACTGACGTATGTCAGCGAACCAGACAGTTCGGCGCAGTCGCGCAGGGCCGCGACAGGAGGCACCGCTTGGCAGGGATTCGCGCTGCGGCGCGGCGCGCCGCATCCTGGCTGCAGCCCTCTGTGATTTCTTATTTACAGCCAAAAATCAACTTTACAGCTTAGATTAGATGAATGACGTTTGTTACAGTTAAGTATTCAACCAGGTTTCTCTTCATACAATATTATGAGTCTACGAGAGAGTATATTGTCAGCAGCTAGTAAAATTACCAGATTTTGTCTTTTGATAACGTCGATAAACAATATTTTATATTAATTTATTTCTTTTGATACGTCAATTGAATTTGACATTCTATTAAACTATAATGATTCGTCGTTATGGATAAATTGATAATACGATATATACAATATATATATGTAGCAAACTAACAAATAATAGCTAAGTATTTTTTTTAATAGAAGCAATAATCAAATCTCAAATTAAAATTGTTGTCGTTAAAAGTTATGGATAATAATTGGTAATACAAACAATCACACTATAACAAATAATACTGTTTTTTTTTAAGAAGCAATAATATTACGAGTATTATGTTAATTATTAAAATTGTTATTTATTTTTACACGGTTTGCTTTGGTGGCACTTAGAATTACAGAGTATCATTGCCTTCTTGCACTGGCATCTGTTTGTGGAACAGTTCTTATTGCAGCTGCATCTCACAAAACATTGGCCTGATCCAACAGAATGTTTCGTAGCTGCAGTTCTCAACGATATTTCAGAGTCTTGGTTTACATTTGCTACCTCTAAAAAATTTTGACTACAAATGCCGAATTCTGATCTAAAAAAAACATATTAGTTACTTTAAAATATCATTAATGATCTAGAAAGATAGATAAGTAATTGAGAAAAAATAATACCTGCAATATAGTTTCTGAAGTACACCGTGTTTGGTGCCAACTTTCCGACCTCGCTACATTTGTTTATTGTTTAGACTAGGCCATACCAGTTTATCCTAGAGTGTGCGTATTGATATTAGGATCAACTAGTTTTGCCTAGCCTAAACTGGTCCGTCCTATCGGGCTTAGGACAAATTAGTTTGGACTAGGCTATACTAGTTAATCCTAACGCGTATAGGAAGAACTAGTTGAGCCTAGGCAAAACTGGTTTGTCCTAAAATCGGGTTCGGCCGGTAACACATATATAATTTATCAACACAGTTCTTCCGACTCTCATAGAAATTTCCGAATAAATCTTATAAAATCTCTTCTTTATAAACATTCCACCCCTCCACAGATCCCGCCAGCACCGAACACCACACAGAACAAAGCGGACGTAAGCCACCGTTTGTCTGTGTATCCCAAAATGACACATCAGCACATGCGGCGGTCTTGTTCGGTATGTAAAAAAAAGGTGTTTACGTTCTGTGTTAGGTGCCTTAAAACCGTCTGTATGGAGCCCTGTTTCCTCAGTATGCATTCATAATATTTAATATATGTACCTACATAAAAAAAAAACGTTTTTAGGGTTAGCACTACAGAGTTGAATTTTAGAAGTTGAAAATAATGTCGTTATTAACTTCCGAAAACGTCACGGTTTGTCAACCAAAAAAGCACTACCCGTAGAATATGTGTGAAGAAAAATAACAGATCCATTCGTTATTGCTGAATATTTTGATTTGCTGAATAAGTCCTTACAAGATTTAAATCTTTTAGAAAATCCAGAATCGATTTCGAACTTGGACATTATTGTGTCTGGATCCGACCAAAACAAAAGTGCTCGGACAAAAAAATAAACCATGTGCGAGGGCCAGCTATGGAAGTGGAAAAGATCTCATCACTGCGTTTGCAGGAGTGAGTGCCAGTGGTAAAAAGTTGCCGCTTTTAATTGTTTTCAAAGGA
Source organism: Helicoverpa assulta (assembly GCA_963856015.1). Taxonomy (NCBI): domain Eukaryota; kingdom Metazoa; phylum Arthropoda; class Insecta; order Lepidoptera; family Noctuidae; genus Helicoverpa; species Helicoverpa assulta. Next base: position 12,266,037 of record CAWLCW010000027.1, on the reverse strand, counting down.
AAATTTGTTTGGGACCAATAGATATTGTTTGATCCATGTCACTCAAGACCGGTTTCTGAGGTCCAGTTAACTAGAGTTTATCTATCCGTTAGCGTTATTGGTTCGATAACTCCTTCAAATGCGTCTCCGAGCAACGCATACTTAGATAAACTCCGGTTAAGCCGAGTTTAACTTTACTGCCCATATTTGGCCGTTTATCTGTCCCATAACTTTGTTTGACGTTTAGCTGTCACAAAAATGCCACTTTTTAGGTTACTTCCGTCGCGTCGAATGTGTTTTAGAAGCCAGTGAACCCAATTATTATTAAAGTGCCTACATATAAAAATACTAACAATGGATATAGATAATATGGATACAAGCAGCTCATCAGAATCAGATTTCGAAGTGCTTGGATTCATTTTTAATATATCATCATCATCATCATCTTAGCCATAGGACGTCCACTGCTGAACATAGGCCTCCCCCTTAGATCTCCACAGATACCTGTTGGAGGCGACTTCCATCCAGCGTCTTCCGGCGACCTTTATAAGGTCGTCTGCCTACGCTGCGCTTGCTAGTCCGTGGTCTCCACTCCAGCACTTTTCGGCCCCATCGGCCATCTGCTCTGCGAGCAACATGGCCTGCCCATTGCCACTTCAACTTGCTAATCCTGTGGGCTATATCGGTGACTTTGGTTCGTCTACGGATCTCCTCGTTTCGGATTCGATCACGTAGAGAAACACCGAGCATATATCTAATATATCAGTGCCACGGAATATAAGGGACAGGAGAAATCCTTTCGAAATGTTTACTGACTCTGAGTCAGTAAACATTTCATTTGAAAAGAGATATTGGTTTGATAAAAACACCGTAGGGGAACTAGGGGCATGATGGGGTAGTGAGGTAAGACGGGGTCACGCACACATACAAGAAACTAAACGCTTCCGCGAGGTGGCGCTGTAGCCAACCGAGAGCCGCTTCCGAGCAACACTCAGGCCTCTGCCTCGAATTTTGCGGGCAGCGGGGCGGCAGCGGCGGCGGCGCGGGCGGTCACCATTTGACTGGAGCTCACCGCTCGTTGCCCGCTCCCCGCGCCGCTGTATTCGGGGGCCGGTCCATTTGATTATACGCGTAAGATCCTGCCGCTCCCGCGCCGCCGCCGTTGCCGCCCCGCTGCCCGCAAAATTCGAGGCAGAGGCCTCAGAGCGGCCATGACAGTCGGCGAAAGTGCGTGCGTTCTGTGTTTATAAACAAATTTCTGCGGGAGTGCAATATTAATGTAATATTTTGTGTTTTTTTACAACTTCAGAAAAAGGTAAGGAATTGAGTTGAACTGGTGATTGTTTTGTGCTTAATTTTACATTTTCTTAAGAATAAATTGGCATATTTACTATCGAAATAGTCCTAACCTAAAATTTAAAATATTAAATTTTCTTCAAATATTGTGACTGGGGCAAGATGGTGTAGACTATACGGGGCATAATGGGGTAACCTCTAATATTGTAGATTATATACTTTATTTATTGTTGGATACAGAAACGTTTCTACAGATTGAAACATATTTCTTTTTTCTATTTCAGTTTAAACATGGTTAGAAACTATAAAAAAAAGACAAAAAGGGGAGAGTGGTCACAACAGTCTATGAAAATAGCTGTAGATAGTTTTGAGCAAAGAATTGGGATATAGAAAGGCAGCTTTAGAATATGGTGTTCCTCAAACAACTTTGAAGCGTTATGTCAACAAAATTAAGCGAGGTGAAGCTACCATCGGCTTACCATTAGGACCTATAAAGTCTGTTTTTTCGCAAAAAGAAGAACAAGAACTTGCAGAATATGTGAAGCATATAGAAGAACGTCTTTTTGGCTTAACTACTCTCGATTTAAGGCGACTGGCTTACCAGTTGGCCGTAAAAAATAATAAAAAGCACAATTTCAATAGTAAGAAAGAGTTAGCAGGTGTTGATTGGTTAAATGGTTTTTTAAAACGCCATCTTGAGTTAACAATTCGTAAACAAGAGGCTACATCGGCGGCTCGCGCTATGGGATTCAACAGAGTAGCAATTGGAAATTTCTACCAGCTTCTAGAAGAAACATACCATGCATTACATTTAACTCCAGATAAAATCTATAACTGTGATGAAACAGGCATATCAGTTGTTTCGAAAACTAAAAGCAAGATAATATGTTTAACAGGTAGAAAACAAGTCGGTTCATTGTCTTCTGCAGAGCGAGGTCAAACTGTATCTGTAGAAATTTGTTTCAATGCCGCTGGCACGTACATGCCTCCACTCATTATTTTCCCAAGACAGCGTATGAAAGCCGAATTGCTAGACCGTGCACCCCCAGGACATCTACATGTAATCCAAAAGGCTGGATGACTGTTGAAATATTTACCATTTGGTTCAAACAGTTTATCCAATTTTCAGAAGCATCTCCTAACAATAAAGTGTTGCTGCTCCTAGATGGACATGTGAGTCATATTAAAAATCTAGATGTTATAGATCTTGCACGACAACATGGAGTTGTAATAATTTGCTTCCCTCCTCATTGCACACATAAGTTGCAACCTGCCGATGTAGCTTTCATGAGGCCTTTGAGTACTTATTATGATCATGCTGCTACAAATTGGTTGAGATCGCATCCAGGCCGTGTGATCACGATGTTCCAAATAAGTGAAATATTTGGACAAGCTTACATGCAAGCAGCTACGATGTCCACAGCAGTTAACAGCTTCAGGAAGTGTGGTATATGGTGAGCAGTCTGCCGTGACTTAACTTCTACTTTCGAAAATGCTTCACCTAAAGACATATTACCGATTCCTGCCGTTCAAATGACCGAAAAAAGGAAGAACTATCGAAGAGGTAAAACAGCGGTAATAACTTCAACTCCGTATAAAAAAGAACTTGAAGTTTTTAAATTGTCGAAGAACATTCCGGCTAAAAGAAATTAATCTTCAAGGGACGTTCCGGCAAAGAATAATAAATCATCTAAGAATGCCCAAAATAAACTGCTGAAGAAGGCCAGGCCATCAACTTCAACACAAGAAGATAGCGTTTGTTTTTATTGTAAAGATAGGGAAGAATTAAGAAAGAGTGCCAAGCAACAGATTTTAAAATTCAAGAGGAAAACAGAAGAAATTACAATAAGAAGAGAAAGCCAAGCAGGAAGTATAAAGAAGGTGGACTTGTTGCTTTCACAGCAACAAGTCCACCTTCTTTGAACCCAATTTGGAACAGGCCTTAAACTCAAGCCAAAGTTTTTGGGACCTTACAAGGTGGTGAAGGTAAAGAGAAATGATAGGTATGATGTAGAGAAGGCTGACTCACGAGCGGAGGGTCCTCTCAGAACTACAGCATCAGCAGACCATATGAAACCATGGCCTGACTATATGAGTGACACAGAGTGAAAATATAAGGGCTTTATACTTACCTTTGATTTGATAGTATGGAAGGATGAATGACCTATAACCGTAATGTTCTGTTGCCAGTGTATGTACTTAGCATACTTACCATTCATATTGATTGTTGTAAACAACCTTGTACCTAGTGTGGTGTAAGCGATGTTGTTAGAAATGTATTGCTGTTGTAATTGTTAGCACTGTTTTATGTCTCAGTAGTTATAAGGCTTAAACTATGTTCAAGCAGTCGTTAAAAGATTCAAAGTATGTAACTGTAACCTTTAAGATTTATTTTCATGTGCTTAGTCTGAGGACGGACTAAGAGCAGGACGGCCGGATGTGGGAATGGGTTGTATCCGAATATCTGATTGATTGAGTGAAAGTGTTTTAGATGTGTATCCGAACGATGAGAGTGAGATGATGAACGAGAGAGCGAGAAAGAGAACGAATGGAGGAGTACTTTTGCTAGGCATTATGCATAACGACGACACGATTAAAGACGATGTTAAGATTTAAGGATTATATTGTATGATTGTGATTTTTGTAAAAGCTGCTTAATTACTAAATAAACGCTAAGAAGATTCTCCGGGCCGTTTCGCTGTTCACTACCCCTACATACATTTACGTATGTATCTGTGCTTTTTGAGAAATTTTAGTTAGAACTTGGTAGTGTGAACCAAGTTTTTTCTAAGAACCAAGAGCTATATTGAAACAATATTACATAAAATGTGCAAGCCTTTTCTATGGTCTTTCTGTTAAGGATTGTAGACAAGTTGCTTACGAAATGGTCAAAATTAATGGCATCAGAATGCCAAAGACCTGGACAGACAACCAATTGCCTGGAATAGATTGGCTAAGGGGTTTCCGCCAACGACATCAGGATTTGACGCTGCGTAAACCCGAGGCGTGCAGCTTAGCACGGGCAACGACTTTTAATAGAGAGACCGTCAATCATTTTTATGATAACTTGGAGGACGTAATCAAGCGCCATTCTGCATTTACTGATGGGACAAGAATTTATAACTTGGATGAAACCGGTACCACCACTGTGCAAAAGACCCAACGGATTATAGCACCTAAGGGTAGACAAAACCTCTGCAAAGTCACCAGTGGTGAGAAGGGTACACTTGTCACTTGTGTCTATGCACGACATCGCTGCTTACGACTGGACTTGCGCGGCGGCTGAGGGGCGTGCGCGGGCGGTGTTCCAGCGGCGGGTCTACGCGGGGAGGAGGCAAGCACGCGGGCGGCGCGGACACAGCTCGCGAGCGCCGCGAACCGCAAGCGACGCCACTTCGCATCTCCACGGCAATACTGTGCTACGTTGATTGTCATTGTTCTTGACTTGTTATACATAAGTTATAATATTATAGTCCATATTTAAAACTATTGTTTTAATTTACACTCTCCGCTGAGCTATCGAACAGTTTGGTCCTTCGCAAAAAGAAAAATCTACACAGCGAGGAGATTCAAGAACAAGTTTCTGCGAATCGTAACCCGCGTGGCTGCGTCGCCGTCGCAGAAAACAAGTGCGAGTTGGACTCGCGCACGAAGGGTTACGTACCGATTTATAAAACGGACAAAAAATCACGTTTGTTATATGGGGGCCCCCAAAAATATTCATTTAATTCTAGTACTTGTTGTTGTAGTGGCAACAATAATACATCATCTGTGAAAATTTCAGCTCTCTAACTATCACGGTTCATGAGATACAGCCTGGTGACAGACGCACGGACGCCTGACCGTGTCTTTGCCCACATTGAAAAGCAACTGTGAAAAAGGGAAAATATTATAAATCCTAGTGAATACACACATATATGTAGTAAGTCAAAATGCAACGGTTATTAACATAGCAACAACATGTCAAATCTTCGACTGGAAAAGCACGTTAAAAGACATATTTTTAAATGTTGGTAAGTGGCATGTACCTTTTGTTAAATGCAAAAGATTCTATCTAAAAAGATGTAGTCTTGGCGGTGAATTGCGCTATCGACAAGACTTAGGCGATTAACACATGGCACCGCGCACCGCCGCGGAGGGCGGTGGCGCTCGAACAAAAGAGCACCGCTCGAACGCGCGGTCAGGCGGTGTACGTGTGTTAGGCATCAACGGATTTAATACAGGTCAATGCAACATGAGATCCGCTTCACCGCCTACCGCGGCGGTGCGCGGTGCCGTGTGTTAATCGCCTTAGGTCAGTATAAAAGTATTTGTAAGAAAAATAAAACCTCTGCAATGATTGCACCGACTGTAATGACACAAGGAGTGTCAATAAAACAGTTAAAACTGAGAGACGTCGGTCAATTAATTAAACTCATTACGGCGATGATTGGTGCAGTTTAGATATCTTAGGATATTTTGCTCGAGTACTGCCACACGACATTCCTGTTCCTCATAATGTTGGTGATGACGGAGACGACGATAACTTTGAAGAATCGATGTGCCAAGTCCAAGAGGAACTACTATCATTAATAATTTAATTTGATATTTTTTTTTTAATTAATTAAACATTAAGTATATAATTTAAAAAAATAATAAAAGTACCGCTAATTTTCTTCAATTACCTACTGGACTTCAATTTATAAGGATTATATATAGTCTTTGTTATTCAAAGTATCAATACCACTGAATGTACAAACAACTAATAATTCAAATATATATATGTCGGCGCGTTGATAACATTAAAATTATGAGCGGGTAACCCCGAATAGAGTAGTAAGTGTCACGACGAGTGATGGCAGCAGTCATTCTGGTGACAGGTGCCAACTGAATTGTGCACATACTAACCTGTTGGCTCGAAATCTCATTCCATCTTACTGATTGTGTGTGATTGTGAATAAAATGGTGAGGAAACCAAATAATGGAACGGTGGACTACACAAGCGTGCCTTTATTTTTGAATTTCGGTCGTTACAACGCCCGATATGCAACGTGACAGCCATGACCGCCGCGAGGCTCCTTCTGACGCTCCCACATATATTTTGTAGATCTGTGGACATTCCAGCACAATGTGCGGAGCAATCCATTCAGAGAGCAATACTCATTAGATATATCAATTTTCATTGTAGTGGAAGAGTAGAGCCCGGATTTAGGGCTTATGACACCATAGTAGGGGCAATATGTACCATGCCATCAGAACATGCCATGAAGGCCATTGATCTTCTCTTCGAACTGTCATCAACGGATGACACTTCAGAACGAGAACCACTTTTGACGAGTGATGAATAATCAGTGAAGCCTCTCTCTCTGGTTGAAAGCTATGGATCTATCATTCATCTAGATTCACAGAATGAGATGAAACAAAAACTTCTCCCAGGTACATCTAGTCAAATTACACCCAGCAATTCTCTCATTCATGATTACAAATCAGCGGAGTGCACTAGCTTTTTAAAGGCAGCCAAAGCTACACTAGAAAGCTCCGAGGCAACAGCAGCCCAAAGCAAGGGCATGATAACCTTGAGGAAAATTTGTGGGTATATGGCTCTGACTTTTGTAAGGAGCATAATAAAGGATAAATATCAAATGGCATCCGCTTTCTCGAAAACCAACTACAGAAAAAATATCCTGGCACTCATGACCGATCAAGCAATGGAAGTGCTATATTCTCCACCTTGTGGAGACGCTATTCAAAAAGCCCAAGATGCCTTCCTTCGGAACCACAAAGCGCCCAGATTGCTGTTCGCCTATTTAGTCATGAACTGGATGCAATTGCAAACATCCGACTCTCAATGGGGAGCATCTGTTCTGGCAGCAACTTGTCTAACACATACAGCTTATAACGGATCGCAAGTATTTCACATGCTAACAGAGGTATCACTTCATTTCTCTCTGGATTGGATTACAATAGGCAACGCATTATTTTTTAATTCAACCGCCACGTCTTGGAAAAGGATCCTTATGTTTATGAAGACATACCTGCAGAAGGATGCCATGCAGATGGCGTATCCATGGGCCAGAATAATAGATGATACATACTTAATGGACTTTAGCGCAAAACAGAACTTCCATCTGTGTGCCATCTTAGCCGGAATATTGGAGATTGCGCAAGGCAATGCCGGTGTCTGGGAAGCCAATTGGGTCAGCACCTGATTAGCTGAAGTAGAAGACGCCAAGTTAATATCCCGAGCCTTTTGTGAGAAGTTTAGCATGAAATCGGAGGATTTAGTCGCAACCAGCAAGTCATTGGGTATCCTAGCTCGGGCAAAAGAAATAAAGAGGGCAGCCGATAATGCGGATAAATCTGCTAGGAAAGATTCCATCACGGAGGAAGATGCTTGACGATACGTCTCCAATGACATTTGTAGAATAAGTGAAACTAGATTTAAGAGAAACCGTCCAAAATTAATTGAATTGGTTGTGTGTCAAATTGCACTTAATTGGGTTATATAAAGAAAAAGATTTCAGTCGTAAAGAAAGCTTGATTTATGAATCAATAAGCCCTGGTCGTGGGGCGGGTGATCACTGTTTCGTTGGAGTAAAATCACTGAGGTATAATCCAAGTGGCACAATAGCCTATAAGCTAAGCTTTACTGACGATTTTATTCCTTTACCCAGACGGTCAAAGAAAATAGTTTCGATGACAGTGTGCCTTCACTTTGTGAATCTAGACAGCCAATATCCAAGACCAAGTATGATCACTTACAGGAGCTTAAGAGAGTTATACCCAAAGACTGTTGCCATTAGATCATAGCAAGAACGGGTATAATGGATGTACTGTTCCAAGGTGATATCAGGATGTTATCAAGAACTCAACAATAAAGATACTGCACTCAACAACAAAACACATTTAATAATTGCTATACTTTTCTTTGTAAGAAATTGTATGAGGTATAACGCAGTCTGTAGCTTGTAATTAAATAGTGAGCCACTATTCGGTGACGCGAAAATTTCTATGTGCTTCCCATCTAGTGCACCAATAGAGTTGGGAGGATCCATTTTTCGTAAAATTCTTTTGCATTCATTTCATCCATGAACTTTTCATCCATTTCTGTTCATCTGGGCATGACTATTTTGGACAACCCTTCCCACAAAGTTACACAAGTAGTATGTATAATTTCTTGCACGGTTGTATAACCCAAACAAAAAGATTCTGCGATGGTCTTGAACGAATCTCTAGTAGCAAGGAACCTAAAATAATTACAAAAATGTTACATTTTCATTTTCAGATATTGTGTGCAAAGAAAAATGGAAATCTTTGAGAGACAGCTATCATCGAAATAAATCGCAAATAAATTAAAAATCGCAAATCAAGGAGTGGAGCTGGTGCCACAAAAAATTAAAAATGGAAGTTCGATCGTCAAATGGAGTTTTTACTACCATAATTGCATGAGAGGACAACAAAAGATAACTTTGAAAATGCTGACACAAGCGACAATTCTCTCCCAGAGCTAATGGCGAACTCTCCTGAGCCAGTAAACTCACCCCTACCTACTTCATCGGCGTCATCAACGATACACAAACGTGTTACTGCGAGGAAGAAGAACCAAACACAGCCGACATAACAGTTTTCGGTAGCCAGTGCTCTACAGAATTATTTAGCTTCACGGCCAACACCAACAGCATTGGAATCTGGAGATCCAATTCATTCATTTTTTAAAGCCATCTATCGCACGCGGCGCTAGCAGCGCTAGCGTCGCGGCAGGTTGTAACCCGGCACGGGGTTTTTAATCCCACCGTTCTACAGTAAAAATTAAATGGTATAGGGAACCAATAAAACCAAACAATTATATTTCACTTCCATGTATTTTACAGTCAACTGTTTGAAGACAAAAGTTATTATTTAATCCGTCCGTCTATTTCCACACGGAAATCGTGTCCTTCGGAGTATGTCGAACAGGACGGATAATCACACAGCACACACGTACAACACAAGGTATCTGACGTCTTCATGTAACGAGGAGCGTGGAGGCGGTAGCCGCCACTGCGGGTCAGCCACGCTGTCACAGCTCACCCGTCGGACCGTACCTGGCCGACGAACAGTCGCAAGACCACGGCGACACCAATCACCCACGCGGTGACCATGTGCACAAGAGTAGCCTGAGATTAAGGCCCTCCTAAAAAACCAGACCTGTAGACAACAACCCTTTATGAAACGCATGATCTACACGAATTCAGAGAGGAACAGAAACACGTACAATATACTCACAGGAAACTCCAAAATACATATGCTCCGAAGAAATAATGGCCGACAAGCGTCAGAAACAGTCGGGAACAAAGTCTGCTTCCATTCCAGACGGATCCTGGATAAGGCTGAGCGGGAAACGATGCCTGACAAATATATGGCTCGACGGCACTCGTGGCATCAGGGCTCCAGAACCCTGGCCCCTCCAGACACCAAGCTCAGACCCAAAATGGCGTGACTCCTCACGTCCAGGCCCAAAAATCCTTTCTCTCGCAATGACAACGCACAGTCTCGAATGTTCGACCACGGAGCAAAATCCTTCCTGTCATGGACAATTTCCTGTCAAACTCGACTAATCGATTCTTACGTACGAATGCATCAGACCGAAAAATTAGTCAAATGATTTCCAAACACCACACATAACATCGCTAAATAATTGCTACTAATTATATAATATAAACAATTAATTAAAAACCTTTAATTTGTTTACGATTTAGACTAAGAACACACAACGCCATCTAGTTAGATCTTCAATCAAACACAAATCGATTGGTAATCTAATTCCGACAACAGATGGCGTTTGCAACGTCACAAGGTCAACGAAACGTCAAAATTCACTGTTTTTGATCGAGTTACCGAGTTACGCTGTACGATTTTTGCGTTATTTATAAATAAATATTTTGCTTCAAAACCAAATTACGAAATGAATTACCGTTCTCAATGGCCGTTAATAATTTGAAGGCGGAATTACGGAAAAGAAATGTAAGAATAAGCGGGACGAAAGAGCAACTTGTTAAGAAGTTAGTTTGTTTTCGGTTTTGAACTCGTTTTGAAACACAATTTATTGACAAAAGTATGCATATTTGCCAATTTTACATCGATTTTTTTTTCATTTACAGACTTCTGGACTATGACAGGAACAACAATTTTGTTGGGACCAATAATGTATTTTATCTACAAGACGATTTGGTGCTAAGTGTTGAGTGGCCTTCAGATAGTTCATACAGCAGTGTCACTTCGAAAATTCTATCACTTGACTTGGATATAGTTAATATTTCAACATACTTTTTAGAGGTCTACAAAGACAATACAGGAATAACAGAGTATGCTGCCGTTCACAGGATTGGCTTTAATATGATGGCAAGTGAATATATAGTAGCTTTAGTGTCATGAACACAAAACAATTTGTTTTTTTTTTTTTATAAAGGACAAGTCAGATCAGAAGTTACTAAAGCCTTAAGGTACAGTTATACATGCTAGTTAGTAGCATGCTTTTTAGTATGCTACTAACTAACATACTTGTTTCGAGCATGCTCTGCACTTGTCTACATTTTCTAGATATAAACATGCTAGTTTTACGTATGCTTCTGAAAGAGTATGCTCAAAGCAAACACTCCGGTACACATGACATTTGATAGCGTGCTTACTGTCAGTTCAAACAAAACCATGGACGATCAAACAGCCATTCGTTTGGAGTTGAATAGAATTATTCTTTTGGTAGCGTTGCAATGCGTCCAAAAACTTCTCTCAGATAGAAAGAAAAAAACAAGGAATAGGAAGATTTGGGTCCGTGATATTGTTTTTGTATTCTGGTATGCGCGGATTCCATAGGCATTCATTGTTCCGATATAAAATCTCAAATTTCAACGTTTTTTCATCGCCCCACCGAGACATTTTTAACGCGAAATTGTGCACGCGCACCTGCTGCTGACGACTGATCGAAGCAAATCTGTTCACACACGCTATAAGCACGCCCCCTTCCACCCGCGCTGCAGGTAGCATGCCCAATAATCGCACGACCGTCGATTTTCGAGCAAACTCGAAACTAGCATGCTCATTATTAGCTTAGCGTAGCGTTAGCTTATGACCATCTCTACGGTCGGGAACTAACTGTATCAGCCTAGTTATTTTTCATCAATGTCTAAATCTAGCTTGTGTTCTTCTAGGGATTTTGTGATAAGTAATTAAATTTTTATATTTAGCTGATTTGAATAATTATTGCAGGTTGGAACATCAATAAAGAAGACTAGTAGGCGTCTATTTGACTATAGAGAAGACGAGTTAGTGAAAATAAAAAAATTGGGTATTAGATATGGCTAAATGTGATTTCCTATAAATAAAAAAGGACTTCTTGGAAGTGTGTCGAAAATTATTCGTGAAACTGGGATGAAAAACCCATTTAAGGATGGTAAACCAGGGGACACATGGTACCAGTCATTTTTAATGCGTCACCGTGAGATAAGTGTAAGGGAGGCAGAGGGAATCAATAGTGGCAGCAGTACTGAGACCCGAGTACGACTATGGTTTAAAGATCTTAGGGAGTACATAAAATCAATAGATGCGCTAGATGTATTTGAAGATCCTAACAGAATGTTTAACGGGGACGAGACAGGGTTTTCACTGTGCCCAAAAACTGGCAAGGTTTTAAGTCCTAGAGGCTATAAAACCTCTATGTAATTAAAAAAATATGTCCACCTTTAGTAATATTTCCATACGTAAGACCACCTAAAGCCCTCGTTGATAGCATACCCAAATCTTGCATCTCTCTACTTATGACATCCGAAAGTGGTTGGATGAAGAGCGATGTCTTCTATGAGTACATCTGCAATAGTTTTAACACGTGGCTGACAGAAAATGGGATCAAGAAACCAATAATTCTTTTTATTGATGGACATAAGTCACATATGACTTTAGCCGTAAGTCAGTTTTGGGAAGCAAATGGCATCATTTTGTATGCTTTACCAGCCAACACGACTCACATGTCATACGAATCACACGAATTTGAACAAAATTAACAAAAACTAGCGATCATTCCAATATAATACGAGTTTAGGTAGGTACTTAACATTCATTTTAATTATCATATAGTTCCATTAATTCAGATTCATTGGAATCTTGTGTAGATGCCGGTGATGGGTTTTTGTAGCTAGACGTCGTTGGTGGTCGTGACGCAGTGCAATAACCTCGATTGTAAGTCGAAAAGGTTGCAGGTGGAAACGAAGATGTTGAAGGGTCTGTTGCGGTATATCCTGTTTCTTCAAAATAATCACTCTGTCCACGTTGTGTCATTCATGTTTGGTAATGACATTGTGTCGAAGGTTGGTAGTCGGAACAAGCAGCTGCAGATTTAAGAAATAGATCTTTCGAGAAACATGAAACGTTCAAAATAAATACACGCGGTATTGCATGCGCAGCGACGATATATTTTTCAGCGCCGACGAGGAGTTGTTCTGGCATCTCCGTCAACTATCCGATCATGGTTGGCAAAATCTAATTGCCTACCCGGATTATGCCCAGTAGTATTTGAAGAGTTAAAAGTCAAATTTAAAAATGCTACGATACAAGAAAAATAATGTGTTGTCTGTTTCGACGAAATGTCAATAATGAGATCATTAGAATATTTAAAAAAAATACGATTTAGTGGAAGGCTTTGAATATTTAGGCAGAAAACGACGCAAAAATGCATTGGCAAATTATGTTTTAGTTTTTATGGTTAGGGGATTATATAAAAGTTGGGAAATGCCTCTTGCATATTGTTTGTGCCACAACAATGTCAAAACCGAAAATTTAATGCTATTTGTAAAAGCAATTATTAATAAATTGTTTGACAATAGTCTATTGCCAAAAGCAATTGTTTGCGATCAAGCTACTACAAATAAAAAAGTCTTCAAAAATGTAGGGGTAAGTAACAATAGTCCGTTTTTTCTTTGTTATAGCCGGAAAATATTTGCAATATTTGATGTGCCACATTTAATTAAAAATGTAAGAAACAATTTGCAAAACGGTGATTTCACTCATCTCATATTAGTATATCTTTAAAAGATATGTATTATGTAATTTATTTATCTTTCAACATATCATTTATATTTTTAAATATTAGAGTATAAAAAAAAAACATTTAAAAATATAAAAAATAGATGGCCACCGATATCGGGCACAGGGTCCAAGGTACCGGTGGTTAGGGTCCCAGAGACAGAAACCTCCTCACAATACGCGCCGTATCAAGGAGTACTGCCTTCTGAATCAATCCCTTGATCCAGCCGCCCAACGAGAGCCTCCTGAGGTGTTGGTCGAGGCTCTTGGCTATTAGACCATTGGCCGTAATGACAATCGGCACAATAACAGCCGTGTCGACATCCCACATGGCGACAACCTCGTGCGCTAAGTCAAGATATTTTATTTGTTTCTCTTTCTCAGCCTTCACGAGGTTCTCGTCATGCGGGACGGCGACATCGACTATCATCGCGCGGCGCGCTAATCGATCTATCACCACTATATCAGGCTTATTGACTGCAATAGTCCTGTCAGTGATGATAGATCGATCCCAGTACAACGTGATATGGTCCTTTTCGAGAACTGGGTCGGGCGCATACCTGTAGTACGATACCTCAAGATCTAGAAGTTTGTATTGCAGAGCAAGCTGCTGGTGGATGATCTTGGCCACTTGGTTATGCCTGTGCAAATATTCACCGTTAGCCAAACGAGAACAACCAGATATAATATGTCTGATAGACTCACCCGGATGGTGACATGCCCGACATATGTCAACCGTCCCATCTTTCATAATATACCTCCGGTAGTTATTCGTCAGGATAACTTGGTATAAAAGATATAATATTATTATTATGAAATTGACAAAAAAAAAAACTCAAAAAGTAGGTCATTAACAAAAATCTCTGAACAACACTTCTACCCAAGCAATTTTCCAAAAATTACTGTTCGGTTTCCAACTCAAATATTCAGTAACACAGTTGCGGCTACCATAAGAACTGTTCAAGAGACGAATCAGCTAATAATAATTAGCGAAACAGCCAGTAATAAGGCAGATTTTGTCCAAATGACTAACAATTTGTTCGATGCATTGAATAGTAAGAAAATGTATGATAAAAATCTCTATAGGTGCGCTATTTCTGCGTCTTCAACATATGCTAGACAAGCAATTTTTCAATTTCAGGAAATGCTGTGGTAAAGAAATGGACTGGTATTAAAGATAACTATGCCAAGTACGTAAAAAAAACTTAAGCAATATCATTTATAATATTTATATAAACAGCTCCTATTTATATACCTATAAAAAATTATCTGTACCGAGCCAACGCACAACACTATAAAGCAGAAATTCATATTGTACGGCTATCAAAATTTACAATAAACTTCCAAACGACCTAAAAAATCTTAACATTGTGTCATTAAGGGCTGATTTTTCAATCGCCAGATAACTTTTATCTGAGGAATATTTTTAACGTTTTGACAGCTTTTGTATGGAAAATATGTCAAACCGCCATATTTATTCCTCAGATAGAGGTTAACTGATGATTGAAAAATCAGCCCTTAAAAGTAAATTATTTGAGTTTTTAATAAATAAATGTCATTATAGCACTAAAGATTTTCTAGATGATAAGAAAATTATTATAGACTAGCGACCCGCTTCGGTTTCGCACGAGTTAACAGTATTTCGGCACTATTTAATGTATGTTATTATACATATAAACCTTCCCCTTAAATCACTCTATCTATTAAAACCGCATGAATATCGGTTGCGTAGTTTTGAAGATTTAAGCGTACAAAGGGACATAGGGACAGAAGAACCGACTTTGTTATATACTATGTAGTGATATAGAATAGTGCATAAGTAGATAAGTAGATATTAAGCCAAATATTTTGTACACCAATTCGGTAGAATGTGTGAGATTCCATTCAATTTAAAACACCTATATTTGTACTATATTCTGACAAATAAATTTTTCTTTCTTTCCTTTTTTAAAACAAAAATGATTAAAATGAAACCGACAGTAGCATAATGGCTGAAGAAACAAACTATCAGAACACACAAAAGGAGAGTCCAAAAAGAAAATTTGGTAGTTCGTTACACGCTTCGAAACGACCAACGACCGGTCGGTGTAGTTCGTCACAGTCTACCCAAGAAGCAACACCACCATTTATTTATTACTGTAACTACCAATCCTAAGTGGGATGAAATCACTCGGAAGCTTCTTGAGGGTCAGGCACCGCATAACCGCCGTGATATCATCGCAAGAGTTTTTCATTTAAAATTAATGATAGATCTACTTACCAAAGATGAAATTTTTGGAGAAGTATTGTGTTACATGTATAGTGTTAAATGGAAAAAACGCGGCTTACCTCAAGCACATATCCTGCTTTGGTTAAAAGATAACGTTCGACCTAATGATGAAGATAGTTAAATCAGTGCTGAAATTCTAAATCCGATCCCGTGTTATATGACATTGTTAAAATTCATATGATACATGGTCAATGTGGTGCATTTAACGGGAATTCTCCTTGCATGCAAGACAATCGTTGCACTAAAAGATTTCCAAAAGCTTTAGTGGATGAAACTGTAACAGGATATGGATACCCATCATATTGTCGCCGTTCAAGAGACAATGTTGGTTTTACTGTTGTAAAGCGAGTGTCTGGACAACAGGTTACTTTAGATAATAGGTGGGTCGTTCCATATTCGCCTGTGTTGTCTAGAGCGTTTCAAGCTCACATAAATGTTGGAACGAGTCAATAAAATATATTTGTAAGTACATTAATAAGGGCAGTGACCAAGCTACATTTGCGTTGAGAAATGAACATGATGAAGTTACAAGATTTCAGTCAGGCAGATATATAAGTTCTTCAGAAGCTGTGTGCCGGATCTTAAGTTTCGAAATTCACGAAAGATATCCACTTGTCGTCACCTGTGACGACTAACACCGAAAATGTTACAGAACGATTAGAGAATCCTAGACAAACAAACAACTTTATTAGCATTCTTTTCGACTTTACCAAACTGATGATTTTGCAAAATCTCTGTTGTATGAGGAAGTTCCATCGTATTATAACTACGATAAGCAACGAGGTGTCTTAAATCGAAAACGTCATGGCAGGCCTGTAGGTGGCTTCTCTATTTTAAAAAATGGAATATTTATAAAACAATTTTATTACTAAATTTGCTAAAGAGCAGAAGCATACAGAGTGTGTCCTTGAACGAATCAACTCCTCAGAACCCATGCCAAACCGTAGACGTAATGCACAGGTTCAATATGATGTAGCCATATAACCTGTAGCCACTATGTTAAATATTACTGTATGAACGAATTAAAACTCTTCAAACTCACTATCCCTTAAGTTTTCTGATTAACTATAGAACAATATAAATATTGTCACAGATATTTGCCGATGACTGCAGCTGAAAAGCAGAAAAAATATCACGATAAATTTAAGAACGAAAACCCCCAAAAGTATGAAGAAATACAAAAGAATACCAAAGAAAGAGCTGCACGTTACTATGCAAAATAAAAAGAGTTCCTATACTGAAGACCAAAAACAAAAGGCAGGCAAAAATGGAAGGAAGATCGGAACAAAGCAAAAGATGCAAAAATGGCATCGCAAAATGAATTGGCACAAACTTCAAATTCCAAGCAAGATAATAACCTGCCATGATTTGCTACGCCGAATTGAATACAGGCTGAAACAAGAAACTGCACCATTGAAATTACAGTTAAACAAATTGAGTAAAGGATTCAAAGCTCTTAACATCCTCTAAACACAAAGCTTAGTCCTTTGCCCAACACAATGAAAATTCACCAGCTAATTACTATGGAAAGGCTGAAACTGAAATACAGAATTCTCAGCTGTTTCTGTGGGGATCCTAGAGGCAACTGTGAATGTCACTCACCTGCATCTCATAGCTTTCTGTGTACTAATAACACATACGCAAAACAACCGAATAAACAAAGCAATAGTGAACAGGAAAAAGAAGTAAAAAAATAAAAAATAGGAAGAAAACTAGACGAAGGTATATCAGCTCATCAACCGAAGAAGACGAATGTGATGGTAACATTGAGTATGCGGAAAGCGATTTTTCGGTGTTTTTTTTTCTGATGGTTCAATAAGTCCAGATTTTAACGACGACAAAAACAATTTAACTATTGAACATGGAGAAGAAGAAAAAACTGATGAAAGTCGAAGAAACTGGTGTTCTAAGACTAAAAATTAATCCAAACAAGAAAGGAAAAGAAAAATAATTTGTGAAAATAAAGATTTAATGCCTAAAATATTTTGCGAAACTACGAAACATGTTATTGGGAAAGATGATGTGACAATTTTGTCACAACTTGGCCGTATTATGAAATACTGAACTTTCTAAAGGAACAAGTGATTCCTGAACGGAATACCGGAAATTTGCAAGATGAAGACGAAGAAACCAATACAGGTACCACACACACCGGTCAGAAATCGGATATATCTATGGATTCATCATCCACAACTTCATCTAAACGTAACAACGTCCAGGACATAAGACAAGATTTCCTGGACTTAGAAAATAATAAAAAAAAAAAAATTCAAAGTATTTTGCCGCAAATGAAAAGTTTCACAGCCATGCACAAAAAACAGAGTTCGTCAAAAAGTTATTTAGTTACATAATGATGCATTTAAGAAGTATTTTGAAGAAAATGTAATAAATACCTTAATTTACAGTTGGTGCCGTTCAATTAATAGAATTTTGGCGGGAAAAAGTTTATAATGGAAATGATGAAATTAAAAAAGCTGGTATATTATAACAAACACAAACATTATATAGCAAAAAAATAATAAACCAGTGAAATTTTAAATAAATTTCCAGCCAAAATTCTATAAATTGGATATTGCAAGCACCTACCAGTTGTATTTGTTTTTTTTTTACACTGGGCTAAGATCAGGTTACTAACAAATATGGAGAAATCTATATAAATAAAAATTAATTGTTGTTCGTTAGTCTGATTAAAACTCGAGAACGGCTGGGCCGATTGAGCTAATTTTGGTGTTAAAATGTTTGTAGAGGTCCAGGGAAGGTTTAAACGATACGAAGTTCGCGAGATCAGCTAGTCTGAAATAAATATTAATGTTGTTTCCTTTAATCAGTGTTTTTATATTATTATTTTATGGCCTTCTAAGATTAAGTAATATTATGTACCATCTACCAGTGAAATTTTATGATAACCAATTCTTAAAAACAGCTTTTGTTAATCTGCTCCCAGCTTGAAATACTATATCTCAAGCTGATTATTTTTTTTATCTGTGGCAACCCTGTTGATAAGACGTCAACAAAACTTCTCCCAAATAATTAATTTAATTTAAATATAATTTTAGTGTTAATTTATAAATTACAATTGTTAATGCACACATGCATCGTAAGCAGAGGGGAGCAGGCGGCGTGGCAGTGCAGCGACGGCTCGCGCGCCCTCCAACACACCTCACGACAACGCGACCACGAACGGACGCGATTGCTAAATATTTAATTTTAATCTAATGAACTACTTCTGTGAAACCTATTAAACCACGAAATACAATCCACACTTTTATTTCATCTGGGCCTATCTAATAATATTAATTCGCAATAATAATAAACTCTTATTGCTGGGACGGTAAATTTTGTGATATACTTTGTTTTTTACTGTGTAATTATAACCAAATCTCGACCTGTCAAAGTTCAAAACTTAGTATAACGATCTTTAAAAGTTCTGAATAAAAGTGCATTGTCATCGTGAAATCCTACTATCTTTTTTCAACTTAATTTATAACTGAAAACTCTTATTCTCCATCAGTGATTACTGGAGAAAATAATTATCATCATAATAAAGGCGTGCGTACGAATTTCAGCGGCAGAAACATTTTTCTACAGACTTTTGAAGAACGCCCTGTTAAGCCAAGGGATCGCACTGAAAGGAGCGCAGCCTGGCAAGAAAAGAAGAGTCAAAGCAAGAAGGATGAAAAGATGACGGATACGGCAGTGTCCTATGATTTCAGAGCCAAGGACGAAACAGCGCCGGTGGATGAACCTTTGTATGATCTAGGCCCGCATATGAGCTCTATTTTCCTGTCCAGGAGACGTACGCTCAAAACTTTGAGTTTAGCGGATTTGTCGATCAAGTGGAACGAACGTATGAGTCACTTCGCGGTGTGGATCCACGATTGGACCGTTGAATGCCCTTCTCCATATTTTTGTACTCGATATCAACAGTGTTAAACTGTTACTTAATGGATTTGACCTTAGATAACGGCAAAAGGAAGATTGATTCCGCCCGCTGTCAAGACTTGTTGCCTGAAGACCTCTGTATTCCAGACAACTTGTATCATTACATTACCTGCATTGGAAATACCGTCACAATTGGTGGCGAAGAAATAAAATTCAATCTGCCGGGTATTGCTATACCACAGGCTGCAGATGGAAACATACTTGCTGGCTCTTATGGTGCAATTACTCCGGAGAATCACAACGTCTACGTGTGCTACATCTCGCCATTAGTAACATCGA
Source organism: Helicoverpa assulta (assembly GCA_963856015.1). Taxonomy (NCBI): domain Eukaryota; kingdom Metazoa; phylum Arthropoda; class Insecta; order Lepidoptera; family Noctuidae; genus Helicoverpa; species Helicoverpa assulta. The sequence goes on along the minus strand of CAWLCW010000027.1, from coordinate 12,246,239 downwards.
ATAGAGTACTAAATTCGAGAAGGAACGCTGGCATATAGTATTTTAGTTTGTGTGAGAAACTATTTTCATAAACATCTACCTGAGTTATTGTTTTTTCTGTGCAAAATGGTAAGAATAATGACCAGGAAAGCCACTGTACTTAATATTTTAAACAATAATAGTAAACTCAAGAGTGAGATGGCAGAACTGCATTCTCAATAACGGGATAAGCTCCAACACATTTTCCATGGGCCGAGGAAGAGGCCACCTCCGGGGTCCAGCATAGTGGTAGGAGGGGTCACCATCGCTGTCGAGTCGACAATGAAAAACCTCGGACTCGTTCTCGACAGTCGATGGGACTTCGGGCCGCACTTCCAGCGGCTAACCCCTCGTTTGATGGCCGCAAGGGACCGACAGTGTCGGAAAAAAACTTATTAAAAAATTTAAATGAAAGGAACGTTCATTTACTTTTAAATTCAGATAAATAAAATTATAATCAAGTCACTAACACCCTGTATATACCCTAGTATAGTGAAAAAAATTAAATAGGTACATATTTATGTAACATATGTAATTTTTTTTACAATATATTTCTTTTTCTTTTTTTTTACATTATATAATTATGTGTGGAGGCTTGTAAATAGCTATTTATTAATATTATAGTCATTATATCATTCTTTTTTCTGTTAGTCTGTAAGCCTTCTTTAAAATGTAATAAATAATTATAATACAAATAAATCTGTAATGTATAATACAATAGTTGCAAATAATGTTGTTTTTAAAATAGTGTTAAGTAAGTTCTTTGCTATCGTATTAGGATAAGTCCTGTGATGATAGTTTTAAGGTGTTTTTATAAATAAATAAATAAATTTATTAAAAGGACTCAAAAATTAATAAAAAGTAACAAAAATTATTTCACCAAAAACCACAAATCATTTAACAGTTGTAAAAAATTACAATTAAATTTCAGTAATAGTAAAAAACAATATGAGGTTGATATACAGCATCTGCAGTCAAGGATTCTCCATTTACAAGAATCATTGATGGTAATTACATGCAAATATCAAACCTCACAAAGAGAAATGGGTGAGTACATACTGGCAATGAATAGCTTGGTGGATCTGTGTAGTGAGAATGAGAAAATGTTTAATTCATTGACAAACAATCGAACACCAGGTTGTGAACAAGATCTGCCAGGCTGTTCAGAGTTAGATGATTCTCATCAATCCTCTCATTGTATTAAATTAAATAGTTGTAAAAAAGTACTTCCTTCGACACACAAAAAACAATGAAATTAATACAAAATGAATAACAAACAATATGATAATATTAGCAACAAAATAGTAATGTATAGCGATGAAATTGGACAAAACATGTGTCACAAATTACATCAATATTTAGGTGACGGTAATAAACTATCGTATGCCTGAGGCTACTTATAAACAAATATTAGATAAAATATTAGGCAGTAGTTACTGTCCAACTACTACTCTGGCTGTACTAATTGGGAGAAGAGGAAATGCCACTGTTGAAACGGTAATTAAATACTTTTAGTGTTTATCTCAACTAAACGTAAATAAAATAGCTTTGTATGCTTTTCCCTATGGCAAGGGCTTGTCACAGACAAAATAAACATAGACATAAATGCAATCTTAAACTAGGTTTCGATTGACCTGTACACAAAAAAAAAACATTTTTCATGTACTTTTAAAAAGGTTCGATGTCTTTTGCACTTCGTTTATTACTTTGTAATAATTTACACTGCCTGCAATAAAAGCCCCTATTATACATATTTATTTATAATACTTTTTGCACAAACAGTACAATGGCGGACTTAACGCCTTAGGCGTTTTCTCCCAGTCTACCTTTGGGTGGTGGGAAAATAGCAGTGGCGCACAAAAACGCAAACAGGCAGAGCTGAAGAAGAAAAAAACAGATGCACTCCCAAAAATGACATCTTTTTTTCCAACAGTTCATCAATCATCAATCAGTTAGAATCTGGTAAAGATAATAATATCAATCAATCAAAAAATCAATCAAAATTTATTTATTTATGTTTTGTACACAATATCTTAATTAGGTCTTACATTTTAATTATTCTAGGTAAATAACATTTCTGTGCCTGTATAGAAATTAATCTGTACCACAGGCGTCACGGTCACTTTCAGTTACTTTATGCTATGATTCTACCTTAACAATATTTATTTTATATACTTCTATATATCTAACACACAATTTATACATAATCATACGTTTTATTTATACTTAATTTGAGAATACATTAAAACTTAACATTATTACTACGTACTACCCAATTATACCTAAGTATGTCTATTTGATCACAGTCAGCAACTCCTCGGTTTCGTCGTAATTCAGTGTTTGTAAATACTGTGACGTCCGCAGTTTTGCTCTGTCATAATTCAGGTCGTATATAGGTACTACTTTATTTATTTTATTATACAAATATGGACCTAAAAATGCGAAGAATCGGTTTGTAAACACAAACTTTGATGTAGAGTGAGAAGTACAGACAATATCTTTCCGTCTCTTAGTGTTAGTAAGGTTCGCGTCATATGTAAGCGCAGTATGCTGTTTTAATATAGTAAATAATATAAAAAGTTGTCGCACTGTGAGCACTTTATTAGACTCATACAGTATGAATGTAGGGAAACGGTACGGTCGGCGCGTAGCGACTTTCAGGATGGCTCTTTGCGCTCGTTCTATCGGAAGTATCAATGTTTTTCCATTACCACCCCAGGAAGTGATGCAGTATTGGATTATAGATTGACACAAAGCCTTATATAACTGAATAATTAGTTTTTGATCTGCAATATAGCGCAACTTCTTAAAGACAAACATCAGCTTGCGAATTCTAGATGTTAAAGCAGCAAAATGCTGTTTATATGAAAGGGTTTCATCCAGTATAAGCCCTAAGTACTTAATGTTATTAGTTTTTACAATTTCCGGACAGCTGGTGCATGCGTTAGTCACAGTGACACAATCGTTGTGCTTATGTGCATATAAGTGAAATTCATTTGTTGATGATGGAGACCTACGCATACAAAAGTTTATGAATTTAGTTTTATCGGTATTTAATGTTAGTAAATTTATTTTAAGCCAGTTATTTACTACACTAAATCCATGTTGTGCATAATTTTGAACTTCTGTAATAGAGTTTGCTGAGAAGAGAAGAGCAGTATCATCTGCATAGGATACAATTGTGCCATACTGGAGGTTGAGGTTACAAAGGTCATTTATGTATACTAGGAATAGAGTTCCTCCGAGCACACTGCCTTGCGGTATCCCATATTGTGGCAATAGCACTTCGGAACTAATAACATCACCTATTTTCACGCATTGTCGTCTATCTCGTAAGTAATCCTCAAACAGTTCTAACTGTTTACCTCTTATTCCCAGAGCCTCCAATTTGTTTAGTAGGAGTGGGGTAGATACCGTGTCAAATGCTTTTGCTAGATCAAGGAAGATCCCCATTACCTGTTTACATTGACCAAGTTCCTCTGTGATATAGTTAGTTAATGAGTGCACTGCATCGGCTGTAGATAAATTAGCTCTGAACCCGAACTGCTTGTTAGATAAGAGAGAGTTCTTTTCAAGATATGCGACCAGTCTATTATTTATAATTTTCTCAAGTACCTTAGATATAGTTGGTAATAAAGAGATAGGCCTGTAGTTATTTACTATATCCTTTTGACCAGATTTGTGTATAGGAATTACTACTGCCTTTTTAAGGCATTTGGGAAAAGAACCATTTGATAAACAGATTCTAAAAATGTGAGTTAATGGAGGTGTTAGTATGTGCCTAAATGATTTTAGTATATTAGTGCTGATATTGTCCCACCCTGTTACTGAACTATTTTTTAATGATAGGATAATACGTTCTACTTCACACTCATCCGGCTCTAGCAAAACAAAGGATTTACCGCTATTAATATATGACGAACAAGTTGGTATAACATTAATAGGACTATTACTACGCTGTCTTTGAATGTTTTCAGCAAGTTTTACTCCAATGTTTGCAAAGAATCTGTTTACGTTGTCAACAGATGATGATGGGGTTCGGTCTGTACTTAATAAGCTCGTGTCACATTCATTTTGCTTCGACGTGAATGTCACTGACTTAACGTATTTCCACAATTGTTTGGTGTTATTTCTGTATTGAGATATTTGAGCTTTATCATATTCAATTTTTATTCTTTTCAGCAGGTTATTGCAGAAATTTCTGTATCTTTTATAGGTTATCTTAATAACTAAATTATTTGGATTTTGCTTTGCTTTTCTATGCAGTCTATCTCGGTGTCAATAATCCCAATCTTTATCATCTCTTAGAACACAAATTGATAAAAACCTCTAGGGATCACCAAAAATCTAGAGGCACAAGTGAAAGAAGAAATAAAATATTGGCAAAATGTATTGCAACGAGTTATTGCAGTTATACCTACAAACGCTCGCAGAACGTGGTTTGGCCTTTAGGGGACGTGATGAGTCTTTTGGATCTATACATAATGGGATCTACTTGAACTTGTTGTGGCTCAATTTTATCCATTTTTAGCAAGCCATATTGCAAGATATGGAAATAAAGGGAAAGGTAACCCATCATATCTATCGAAAACAGTATGCGACGAACTTATCGATTTAATGAGTGATAAAGTTCACAAAGTGATTGTCGAAGAAATACAATCAGCTGGGTATTTCAGCCTCTCAGTGGACTCCACGCCTAACCTATCACATACGGATCAATAAAGTATTATTTTGAGATACGTATCGCCGTCTGATGGTATTCCCGTGGAACGATTTCTGACGTTTTTAAATTTAAAAAGTCATACCGGAGAAGAGATGGCAAATATAGTAATCGGTTATCTAGAGGGTTGCAAAATAGATACTGCAAAGTGCAGAGGACAATATCTTTTGTGAAACGATGTTGGAGCGTTTTCGTACGGTGAATTCCATTTTTTGGAGCGACGAGGCTCATTTCCATTTAAACGGGCACGTTAACAAGCAAAATTGCCGTTACTGGTTTCCAAGAATCCAAAACCCTCGACTGAAACATCAAAAACTATTGCACTGCCCCAGGGTAACTGTTTGGTGCGCTTTATCTATATATTTACGCATGTATCACATGCCACAATTTTTTTGCGAGCCACAGATCTTATTTGCCTCCCGAACTAAATTTAACGATTATGTACGAAAAATTCATTGAAAACCAACGTCGTCGTTGTCGAAATATAAGTCAGTATTTTACAAACAATTTAACACGTTCAACGCGAAGGAGACCTTTTAGTTCTCGTTTGTGACGTTTTAGTATCGCGCAAGTGAAATCCTATGTCCATCTCATTTCGGCAAATCATATTTCTGTATGTTTCTTTACTGATAGAGTGAGACAAATATTTTTGTTCACATTAGGTACATTGGATGTAGTATCTTTATGAATGAAAACGTACGAGATCTAATAGGTCTCGTTGCGACCAAATAGTAAAATTTTGCATCTAGCGCGGAACGAGAACTAAAGGATCTCGTAGCGATCTCGTGCGAATCCTCACAAGAAAATAATTAGTGTCGTGTCAACTTTCGATGTGTGCATATCAATTACGCTATAATCAGGATGACGAATCGCAAACGCTGTCGAAAAATTTTAGAACTTTCTTTTAGTTCTTCCGAAGAACCTAACGTAAAAAATGAAAATAATCAATCTCCAAAATCTTCAACTCTCTTACGAAAAGTGTTGAAACGTGTTCCTGGAGTGCGCAGTGAAAATATTTGTGTTAGCCCAAGTACTGGACATATTTATCAAGAGCTTACTAATGTGTTAACATCACCACGCGTCCAAAATTGTATACATCGTGCAGCACGGATCAAAATGTGGGTAATTCTAACTTATTTACATCTAACTTGCCAAGTATCAGCAAACAAGAGTCTTCGGAGTTTGTATCACCTTGCACAACAAATACGGACTATGATGGCATGGATTTACGAACTAAAAAGATAAAAATATTAGAGGAGATAATAATTCCAGCACCAAAAACCAAGACTATTTCTATAGATACTTCAATGGGCAATAATGATACTTTGCCATTAATGCCATTGACTGGGGGTAACTCTACATACGGTTCCCTCAGCAATATTTCGGTATCAAATATGCTTACCCTTGATGAGCAAAAGATATCTAATTTACTTAATACACCAAAAAGCAATAATCGTATTTATAAAGAAAAACTTAGTTCACATCTGAATTTGGATGAGACACCAGAAAATCTACAATTAGATTTGTCTGCGCCAGGTCCTAGTCGAATACCTCTTGACATGGATCAAGCAATAAAAGCACACTGTACATCTACTTCTAACAATATTGTTAAAGATAATGAGAGAATTACTAGTACGAGTCTTAATAGCACCCACGAAAATGATCCAGTTATTGATTCTGATGATGACTGCTTTTTATCATACTGCTTTTAACTGCTTTTTATCATAATTTGAGTTTATTGCAACATATTTTTAATTCTCTTCCAGGGGGTTCACATTCCACCACAAGTTCAATGCGAAGAAGGTAAGCTGCTATTGTGAGCTTTCAACATATTGTTACTAATAATATAATAATTGTTGCAATGATATTTTTTTATATTAAAATTCAGTTCCACAAGATAGTAATGAGCCAGCACCAGCAACCTCACCAATACCGGCACCAGCAGGCTCACCGCTACCAACTTTAACAAGGGCTTTATCTTCCCCGCCTCTTATGTTTGTTGAGGAAGAGATACAAAGAAAGATTTTTTTCATACCAATTGATATAATCATATTAATTTTTTTTTTTTTTTTCTTTCCTAATTTTATATAATGGTTATCATGTGAAAATTATATTTTTATTTGACTTGTTTTGTATACATTCTGGTTCTTCAAACCTTACAGACAGACATGTGTTGCTGGGGAGTTTGTTGCGCCACTTCTTCTTCCCAGCAATAACACATAGGAAGTGGTGAAGGGCGGGCGTTTTGGGGGCTGTCTTTTGTTTTTGACGTTCGAAAAGTGCTGATTTATCAACCTAATTTGAATAAACGATTTTGAGTTTGAGTTTAAGTATTCTTACAAGTAGGCATAAGCATGTCTTCAATTACATAAGGTAACTGCACCAGTAATGGTCAACTGGAAAAAAAAACCTTTTAAATAAGAATCACACATGTTGTAGAGAAATGGCAACACTCAACAACAAACCATAGACTATCAGCTTGTCAAAATATGACATGTGACGTCTAGATGTCGTTCATTCACAAAAATGGTGGCCACGTAAATAGACGCTGTCGGAAAATTACAAAATACTTGTTAATCCTTTTAGTGGAGTGAGTACCTATTGAGAGTTGTTTTTACTATGAAAAATAGTGTTTGATTTGTACCTTATCATTAATATGCATGTTAAGATGTTTAGGATACGATTAACAACATAAATTATTATTATTTATTATTATTATTATTAATTTAGTTTATATCTTTTTTTTAACTGGGGTGTTCATTACTGGAACGTTTAAAAACGGTTAGTACCAATTATGGTCAATCTGACCATAACTGGAGAACTGGCGTTTTAACCGTTATTCATCAAATTTGAATTTTAAATATAACGATCATTAATTTGATGTTTGTTACGCAATAGTACAAACGACGATTCTAGTAATGGTCATCATTGACCATTAATGGTGTGACCATAACTAACACATCATCACTCAAGAAAAAGCATGGTATGTTACGTTAATCATTATTACTTTTCCAGATTTTTTATAGAAATGGCGCCCAAAAAAGACTCATCAGATGAGCCTTGCCATAGAAGCTGTGAAAAAAGGTGAAAGCTGTTCATCAGCTGCCAAGAAATATGGTGTTCCGCGTATGACTTTACGTAATAAAGTGACAGGAAAAAGTCCTGCTAGTTGTTCTATGGGCCCGCCTACCATCCTCTCGAGTCAAGAAGAAGCTTTATTAATTCAATGGCTGTTTGCAATGGCTGAAAGACATTCTCCCGTAGGGAAAGAGCAATTACTAGACTCAGTTCAACACATCATTAAAGCTGATAAAAGAGAAAGTCCATTCGTTAATGACAGACCTGGTAGAAAGTGGTTTGATTTATTTAAAAAAAGACATCCAGAACTATCACAACGTGTATCTCAAAACTTAACCACATCAAGGGAAGCTGTAACAGAGCAAAAAATATTAGAGTGGTTTTCAGAAATTGCAAAATATATAGAGGACAGTCAGCTGTCAGAAGCTTTAGGAGACCCGTCGAGAGTATTTAACCCACCCAAAACAAAAATGTGAAAGACTGCCAAGTTCGATAATATGGGAATGCTTCGCCTATAAAAGAAGTGAGATCTGAATAAGTACCAAGTTCCATACACATACCTCAGTTAAAAATAGTTACTTTTTAATGATGTCACTTGGCAAGTTTTCATACACCTTGTTATAAACCTACTAAACGCAATGAATCAAGTATTTAATTTTGTTCACATTTTTGTTTTGGGTGGGATTTCATTTATTTTTGTAAGGTTGTTTATTTTATTTTTTTCTTATGATGAAGTTAGTTAAAGAAATGTCTCATTTATACTATCTTTTAGATTTTTTAATATGCACTATGTTTCTTACAAAGAAATGAACTAGATAAACTAAATGGACTAGATTTACCAATTGACTGACATGACATGTTATCATATATTATGTTCGTGGATCAAAGTTACACATTCGTTATTTTCGAAAGTGACTCACACTTGGCCGTTTTCAGATTTTTACTTTACTTTGACTAAATACAAACCTTTGTACCATTCGAAGATATATTATATAAATATAGATAAATTTAGTTCGTTTTAGTTCCTTAGGGGTATAAATTTACACCGGGTATAAAACACCTTCATTATTTTGAAACCGACTCACACTTGGCCATTTTCAGATTTTTCCCTTTACCTTGACATAAAGACCTACCTCCATGCCAAATTTCAAGTCAATACGACCATTGGAAGTGGTCTAGGTTTTTGATGAGTGAGTCAGTGAATCAGTGAATCAGTCAGTGAGTGTATAGTAAAAATAGCGATTTTCTGACGTCAATATCTCAAGACCTACAATAGGTATATTAATGAAATTTTGTATTTTAGATAAGTGAGGGGGTCTCAACAGATACTAGAAATTTGATATGCGTAAATAAAATAGATTTTGAGTTACAGGGGGGTCGAATTTGGCCCGAAATGGTTCGTGTAATATAACCCACGGCCGGTGTGTCGCTTTTTTTGCTCGAACTTGGCGGACACACTGCCGTGTGTCTAGATACTGACGAAAGTGCGTTCTACCTAAACCCACAGCCAGGTCGCGTGCTAGTTAAACGAGGAGACAAAAACATTTACTCAACATCTGGAAACGAGAAAGAAAACCTCACAGTCCTTTTGACTGCTAACGCGGCCGGTCAGCTTGCACCGCCGATGGTAGTTTTTTCTTATGAACGCATTCCAAGAAACATTGCAGAAAACATTCCAATTGACTGGGGCATCGGTCGATCAGAAAGCGGTTGGATGTGTGGGAGTACATTTTTTTAATACAACTAACATCTTCTACCCGTGGTTAATAGAAAATAAAATCAAACTGCCTATAATATTTTTTTTGGATGGTCACGCTTCTCATTTAACAAAACATTTATAGGATTTCTGCTCTCTTAAACAAATCGAAATAATCGCATTGTATCCAAATTCCACCCACTTATTGCAACCCATGGATGTAGCTGTATTTAGGCCACTCAAACTATTTTGGAGACAACAGACTAGAAAGTGGAAGACTGAAAATCTAGGCCAGCAAGTGAGAAAAGAAAACTTTGCCCCAATCTTAAAATGTGCTTTAGAAAACATAACAGTCGAATGCATCAGGAATGGTTTCCGAAGAGCCGGCCTTTTCCCATTTGGCCCTGATCTCATAGATTTTACAAAGTTGAATGTCAATAATCGATCATTAACCACGTGTCAACTAGAAAAGGAGATCGTAAAAATATTTACACAGTCTAAACTGGACACATTTAACAAGTGTTTTTACTTACCGTGTGCAGAATTGGCTGCCGAATTACCCGACGAAGATTTGACTCTGTACACCATTTGGGCGAAATATAAAAATTTATGCCAAGTTGTGAATTCGGGAAGAGCTATAGAAGCTATGAATAATGCGATGCATGTAGACCCTGTAATCCGCGAAATACAAGAAGACGTTAATAAGCTCGTTGAAGAAAGCTCTCAAAGTGATAATCAAAATGAAAGACTACTAGAAGTTATTGTTGCTCAAAAAACGCCTTCCAAAATTATACCTTCGACATCTTTTGCTTCTCATATTAGTCAAGACAAGACAGCAACTATAACTGAGCCATTAACATCTCAAGATTTTGGAGCACATATGCTAAAAGAGCAGGGAGTTATAGTACCCTCGCCATTTAAAAAGGCTTTGTTTTGGCCCCAACCTTCGACAGACAAAAAACGCAGAACACCTAAAGAAAAAATACCATCAGCAGTTACTAGTAAATTATGGAGAGATTTTCATGAAAAGAAAGATTTGGAAAAGAAAACAAAAGAAGCAGCAAAGGAGGAAAGAAAACAAAAACTTCAAGAGAAAAGGGAGTTAAAGGAAGCGGGTAAAAAAAGTTGTGATACGAATAAGGCACCAAGGAAACTGATTGGACAGAAACAAAACGTCAAAAGACGTAGGCGACTTTCAGTTACTTCAAGTGATACTGATGATAGTGATGTGACTTATGCGGAAACTGGAGAAAGTGACGTTGAAGATCAGAGTGAGGACGAAGAAACACCGCTTATCGATTTAAGAAGAAAAATAAAATATGAAGAAAGAAGATCATATGGAGTAGATGTTAAAAACAACAAGCCGGGAAAATTTTCTGCAGACGTCAATAATGAAGTAGAAATGGTGTGTGACACCCAGTCGGACATAAACCGGAAAGAAAGAAATGCAACAGAAAATAAAGTATTGCAAACTTCACTTGTTGAGCCATCGGAGAAGTTATCTAAAGTAATTGTAGAAGAATTGCCGCAAATCGAAGAAACAACACAATATTGTCCCGTTTCTAGCGTTGTCCCTTCAAGTTCAAAACAGTTGTCCCAAAATCGTTTGACTATTAACGATTATGTTCTTGTCACTTGGAATGAACGTCCATATCCTGGACAGATAATTGGCGAATCTCAGGAAGGACTTCTAATTTCCTGTATGAAAAAAAGCAGTCGCTTTTGGCGCTGGCCAGTTATCAAAGACATACAATTGTACAGCTGGGATAAAGTAGTGTGCCAAATAAGAGTTCCAAAGTTTATAAAGAAAGGATGTTTTACAATACCAGAAATTGACAATTTGTAATTTAGCACCTTAAATGGTCACACAAAACAAAGACAAATTGTCAATTTCTGGTATTACTATCTAACTATAATTGATTTAAGTAACTTTCACTGTAGTGCAGTTAGTAGCTAAAATAAGACTGATTGTCTAATCGAGTTAAGATGATTATGATCTCATTAAAAGACTGGAATTACAAATATAGTTGTAAGACAAAAGCTTCAAATTTTATAATGTTGATTATTCAAATATTTGAGTGATGATAATTTTTAGAACATTTTTGTGTTTTTGTTTTTAATAAATGTTTATTACTTATAATTATCACCATATTTTATTTTAATAAACCTATAAAAACTTACCTGGGTGAGATTTGATTCGATTTATGTATGACCATTACTGGGTGTGCATTACTGGATTTGACTATAACTGGTGGTCCATTACTAGGTCTTTACCTGACCATTACTGGTGAAAAAAAATTAAAATTTATTTATTTTATTTGATTTATTCTAATAAAGATAAATTAGTATTTGTAATTTCCACGGTTAACTGATACCGTCCTCCACAAATACCAAAATAGAGCAGACATGCGGCAATAACTACTTTGATAAATATTAAATAATACCATATTTTTCTACTATTGACCATGATTGGTGCGTTTACCTTATTCTTATTTTATATTTTAGATACCCAACCTTGGAATGAGCCTGGGCCATCAACCTCATATGTTGCTCAAAGGACATCTCAGGCAACACCTATTACCATCATACCATCATATGTGCAGGCACGATTGGAAGGTATGATAAAGATTCCTTAATTACTTTGTTCTTAAAATAACAAAAAATATAGGTCTTGTAGTCTTACGGTGGTACTGAAGATGACTAAGTATAGAAAAAAACTTTTATAATTCATATTTACATTACAGACAATACGGGTATGCTCTCTCCAACAAGACCCTCTTCTCAAGTCCATGTAGCCCAGGCAGAGCCTTCACAAGCTGGACCCACAACACCACGCCATGCCATTCAAGGCAACGAAGACTCCGAGGCTCACCCCGCAGACCTGTGAGGCCACCACGGACAGAGGAGGCAGCTCAACAATTTCTCCAAGCTGAAGAGTTCTGGAGAAATTTCAAAATGGAGCAACACAGGGACTACATGGAGTTGAAGAGAGAGCAGAATAGAATAAGAGAAATGGAACTTAAAATTCAGAGCGAGTGGCAAGCTGTAGGATTAAGGGCTTTAGGTGCAATAAATAAATTAGTAGATAAGTTTTGTAAAGATTAATTAGTTAGTAGTTTATTTGTATTTGTATGTTTATTAGGATTATTTTTCTTTTTTGTGTTTAAGCCAAAGTTCCTTTCATTTGTTTTAATAATAATAATAAGTACTATATCTCGACTTAGCGCACGAGTTAATAAATAAATGGAAAAACAGTACTTAAGTCTGTTTACAAATACATACTGTACCTACATATTTTTTATTAATCCTTACATGGACAATGTTACGTTGTTAATAAATCATTTATGGCGACAGTAATAAAAAAATATTTAATCATATTGGTTTATTTATTTACTTAGATCTAACAATTACTTACATTAAGCAATAAAAAATAAACAAATTGTTTCCATTTAAGTACTAAGGGAAAAAGAAAAGTAACTGGTTCACAATTAAATATAAGTAGGTATAATATAGTGGACACAATATGTATTAAAGTTGAGATGAAATTACAGTATCACTGATAGCAAGATAAGTTAAAACAAAAAAGTTACAAAAATAAATAACTATAAACTATTGCAATCTTCTTATTATTTGGTCTCTTAGTATTCGACCTCTAATTAAATCCGTCGTGGCCTCTCTTTCTATGTAGTTGTTTTTACTAGATTCACCACCACTTATCCCTGGTAATTCCAGACCTAGAAATAATTTAAAGTAAAAAAGATGACACAAAACATTAAAGTTAAACATTAAAGTTAAATAATAATACCAACCCAGAATGTCTTCCTCTCTGTCTTCTACTCCAAAATCAATCATTATATTATGCAGCACTGAGCATGCCAGAATAATGCGAGAGCATTTATGTGGCTTATAATGTAGTACTCTATCTTTGTGAAGACAACGCCATCGATTCTTAAGCCTTGAGAACGTATTTTCGATTACTACTCTAGCTGTCATATGCTTTTCATTATAACTGGCTTCTGGAGTATCAGGAGCAGCATTAGAAATCGGCGTCATTAGCCATGGGCGTTGGGGGTAACCAGAGTCTCCTAGAGTATAAATATTTGTATTATTATTTGACGCAGGCAGCTAAATTAAAATAAAGACCAAAATATTACTTTACCTAAAAGCCAGACCATTTCTCAATTTCTGTGCAAAGACTGAATATATGCATTCAAATCACTATTTTCCCATATAAAAGAATCATGATTTGCACCTCCAAACTTAGAATTAACATTTAAAATTCTATATTGATCATCACAAACCTGCAAAGAAAACATTTAGTTTGAATAAATTTCCATTTTAACCCAAAAATAATATAGTATTTTTTATTTATTTACCATTTGTACATTGAGGGAATGGTAGTGTTTGCGACTATAATACCAATGTTCTTCAGTTTTTTTTGGTACCACTATTTTAAAATAGCTCCCATCAATACACCCAACCACTCCAGGGAATCCATAGTTTCTGTAAAAACTGAGTTAAAATTTTGTTAGTATATCAATTATTTACATTATTTTTAATTTATTTTGCTCAAAAACATATTAAAGATAATAATAATACCGTTGACTAAGTTCTTGTCTAGCACCTGGAGTGCTAGGGAATCTTATGTACTTCATTATTATATTGCTATGAGTCAGAGCCTCGGTTACTTCTCCTATGTACACACTGCACATTTTTTGTGATACATGTTTTGCTACTCCAACTAGCCTTTGATAGGAACCCGAGGCATAAAAGAATAAAGCGGTGAGCACCTGCAAATAAAAGAAGGAGAACGTTTCTTCAATCATATACATAGTTTTGTTTTGGAAATGGACATTGTAACTAACATGAATTGATAAATACCTTATGTTCCAAGGAAACACGTTGAGTGGATCTTAGGTTTGTGCTTTGTTTTAGTTCACTGCACAACAATTTAAAAATATTCTTGGACAATCTGTATCTACGTCTAAATTGCGTCTCCGTGAGGTGGACTAATGGATTAAAACATGCGCGAGCCCTTGCCCCAATTCTGGCGCTTTTGTTGCGTTCATCTCGGGCCTTTGCGGCCGCAAACATCCTCCAGGCGAAGAAAAAGCGTCGTGCCATATCTTTGTTATTATTTTCAATAAATAAAAACTGAATTATTGTGTAGGAATATCTCCTCACTTCACTGTCACCACAAAAATCTTCGTGAGAACTATTTGTCTAAATTGGATCGCGTTTGTATTTATTTACTACTCGATCGTCAAAATCTGTATCTCGCACTCGCATCACGGCAGAAATAAACCAATCACGTTCACTTGAGAGTGCGGGCGATTCGATTTTTAAAATTTGTAAACTGGCACTCGCTACTTTAGGTTCCAATTTTTGACACTAGATGGAGCTGTTTTTGTTCCATACAAATCTTAGTATATGCGCTCTCATGTGAATCCGTAAAAAAATTCACGAAAACTCGCAGTAAGCACTCTGATCATCTCCTACCTACACATACAAAAAAAATATAAAATTATTCAAATTTCATAAAACTATTGGGGTTTAAAGTGACTGAGTCGTACGAGATCTGCTGGATCTCGTTGCGTTATTGCTGATGGATCACGACGAGAACTTATAGATCTCGTTGCGTCATATTTACTAGATGCATAAATGGGCTTCCGCGATGAACGTGTTAACCTAGGATTCGGAAATCCTCATGAAGATACTTGTTCATCTTTTAAGTTTTTTAATAAAAATTAAGACTGAAAAACTTTTAAAAAGTTATATGAAGCTGTGACAAAGAAGATGGATCAAAATTGCCCCACGTCCTATAACAATGTGACGTATCTCAAAAAAAAGATAAAAATGTAAGAAAAAATATGGCATACTTTCTAATTTATTTTTTTTACACCTTCATACGAAAAAAATGCTTTAAAAATTGTTCAGGAACTGTTATGAAATCATCCTTCATAGGACTATTTATGGACTATTTTATTAAATTATTTTTTTGTTTGATAGGGTATACCTCACAGGTAGTCCCATAATCATCAGGTCAGGATCTGATGATGGAAACCCTGAGAAATCCATGGCAACTTTTGAAAGTTGTAGGCATGTGCAGGATAAAAACTTGACTATCAGGTGTATGTCTTATGACAACATGCAACAGTGAAGGTTTGGAACTGACCTAATGATGGAGACGTTTCAGCGAAGTTTTCAGCTGCAAACCTTCACTGTTGCAAAGGTCTATTCAATTCAAATAATATAAGCCCAAACACGAGGTAGTTTACATATTCGGTTGTCGAGTTCCCTCGACCTTCTTTCGTCTCCATCATCAGGTCAGCTCAAAATCTTCACTGTTGTATAGTGTTATAAGACATACACCTTATAGTCAAGTTTTTAGCCTGCACATGCCTACAACTTTCAAAAGTTGCCCTGGATTTCTCAGGGTTTCCATCATTAGATCCTGACCTGATGATTATGGGACTACCTGTGCAGAGTTGGGTAAAATTTAGTTAACTAATGATTGATGACTAATGATTGAATGTGTTAGTCATGATTGAAGACTAATGATTATTTAGTTTAATCACGAGGTGATGACTAACGATTGATTAGTTTTAATCTTAATCAAATAATCATGATTATTTATTTATGATTGATATTTTTTAATACCGCGTAAAGTAAAATATTTTTTGCATCTTAAAAAAATACTGAATTGCACACAAAACGTTACTGTATGCTGTAGGCTAGGTTAGACTTTAGTGTTTTAGTGTAATTTTCAGTATTTTTTGGTGGTCAGATAAATACATGCCCCGGTAAAATACTCTTAAGGCACTAAGAGAAAATCAATCGTTTGATACAGGTGTAAGGTACAGCCCCTGAAAACTGAAACCATGGACTCAGACCATCATCCTAAGTAACGTACCGAAGGAATTTTTTCTCGGAAAAGAAAAATTTTGGCCTTTCTATACAAAATTTGCAGCCGACTTTAATATTTTGTATGCAGAGTCAAAAAGTTTTTTTCATTTCCGAACCTAATTCCTTCAGTACTTTACTCAAGATGATGGTCTGAGACTTCGGTCAGCTGATCCTTACACCCTGTATGTGTAGTGGACCAACACCTGTGCATCGAGCTTAGTCATACATTTCATGATTAAAACTAATGATTGATGATTTGCGATTAACGAATTTAGTCATGACTAATGATTGATCTCGTTAGTTATGATTAAATTAGTCATGACTAAATTAATCATGATTAGATCAATCATGATTGATCAATTGATTGAATAAATTAGTTGATTTGCCCAACACTGCCTGTGAGGTATACCCTATCAAACAAAAAAATAATTTAATAAAACAGTCCATAAATAGTCCTATGAACGATGTTTTCATAACAGCGCCTGAACAATTTTTAAAGCATTTTTTTCGTATGAAGGTGTAAAAAAAATAAATTAGAGAGTATGCCATCTTTTTTAAACATTTTTATCTTTTTTTTGAGATACGTCACATTGTTATAGGACGTGGGGCAATTTTGTATGGATTGTGATCCGTCTTCTTTTGCATGGTCAACATATTAAAGTAATGCGGCCCAATCAGATAAGAGCCTACAACTATAGGAATATGGAAAAAAAAAGAAATGAATCAATGCCGGGTGATTCTCCAAGTGAAAAAAGTATTGAAGTGATTGTGGAGCAGGCCCGACGAGAAAGTATGAATATTCACTCGCAGGCCTACACTGCTGGATGGGTAGTTAAAATTATTTTGAATAAATGTATAATTTGTTGTAATAATTGTAATAAATCCATGACATCTGAAAGAGGCGACATTCATGACTGGATAAGTCATTGTTTAATAAAGCAAAAAAATATTGAAATACCCATCCGAAGCAGCAGTAAGGTGTTTTGGTACAGTCGTAAGGGAAACAAATGAATACTTAGAAATAAATGCACATAATAATCAAGTAAATGCAAAAATCAGCTGCCATATGTTTTCTAAATTTAATTTGATTTCATAGACTGTACTGAACACAAATCAGTACTCCTGACACACTTCATTGTTTTGACTGTGAGGTTCATTGTTTCGTTTCCATAAAGAAAACAAAACGTAATTCAACCGAATCAATTTCGTTTCATACTTGTTGTTCTGGTATCCTGCGGGAGCAGTATCGAAACGCCAATCTGTTGGTTGTTCATGTACGCACACTGACCAATCAGAATCGGGCATGACTCGTGCGAAGCTCGTTCGAGTCACCAACG
Organism: Helicoverpa assulta; assembly: GCA_963856015.1. Lineage (NCBI taxonomy): Eukaryota > Metazoa > Arthropoda > Insecta > Lepidoptera > Noctuidae > Helicoverpa > Helicoverpa assulta. The sequence goes on along the minus strand of CAWLCW010000027.1, from coordinate 12,228,484 downwards.
CCGGCAAGCGTTCAGTTTTTCGTAAGAAAACGAAATTGCGCGCGCGAACACGACAATATCGCTGCTCATCAACTTAAACCAACAAAATCGACTGCAACTCCTAGTGTTTTGGTGTGAAATCATCTCAACCAGCAGACCAAAACATCCCGGGATCACCACGGAGTGGAGGCTCAACGGCCAGTGCAGGTCGCAGCCCGGATTCGCAAGGTATGTGCGTGCATTGTATCTTTGCTGTTACCTGTCCAGGAATTACTCGAACAATAAGTGTCTTGTTTTATCGTAAGACCAAAATCTGGTCTCCCCAGAGTAGTACCACGCACCGTAATTACATATCGGCCGGTGCAAGTTGCTACATTCATAATAATGAATTGGTGTAACATTTTAAATAAAATTTTGAAGGGCACCGACATTTCAAGACTGAAAAAAAAAGATTTGCCTGCGATGCAAAAGAAAGCATTCGAAAAATTCAAAAATAAATCATTTAATAAATAACATACTGTTTTATTTCATGAGTCTCAAAAAGTTAAAGTCAAAATATTAGAAATTTTGACTTTACTATTTTACGATTTAGAAACCCTCATGGACTACTTAGAGGGCAAACCAGAGCTGGCCCTCGGACGGTGCATACGTTCCAAAGAGGAGCGCAGTCTGTCGACAAGGTTGTGGCAGGAGTGCGCCACTATATTAAACACTGTATCGGCACACTGCGCCCAGAAAACAGGAGAGCAATGGCGGGTGGTGAGTTGTTATGTATTATAACGATGGCACAGATGATAGTTCATGCATACCTATTAATTAAATGAATAACAACAACTTACTTATTTTTAGTTCTACAACGATTACGAGCACCGCCTGTTAAAAAACAATGAAAAGAAAAAATAGAAAGGAGCGCTACAGGTGCAGGTGCAGGCTATGGGATTTATTAATGGTTAATAAATTGTTAAATTTTTCCACAGAACTGATGAAACACCGGTACTCAATCTGGGGTAATTTGATTCCTGTTAATCATTAATTTTATCTTTAAAAAGTTTCATAACCTTTAGTCATACCATTGTTTCAGATTCATTGAAATGGAGGTTGAGCGATTAAACTCAGGGGCGTCTTACGACACTTTAGACAAATTCAATGAATATGTTGAGATGCCCGTAGAAACAGAGCCTGCAAGTTCTATGCCTGTACAAACAGAGCCTGCAGGATCTCAGGCTTCGCAGCAGCCCCAACAACAACGCGGCGACGTCGTCGTCAGTCAAGAAGTGGATGCTGCTAAGTTATCATCAACAACACTGTTATCTGCTGACTAGACTGTAGTGATATAGATTTAGGAAAATTTGTTTTTTTTTTTAGAACCTGAAGAGCAATCTTCTTTACGCTCTGCCACCGAAATACTGCAAAACATTGAGGTTGCTAGTGCGAATGCAACAAATAGGCTTGCTGCAGCTATCGAAACCCTTGCGGCAAGGCTTAGTGAGCCTATTCGCATAGTTCTAGAACAACCAGCATCCATACATATGACACGATATCCACAAAGGGTAAATGTCCTTGTTATGTGTAATTTACCAGTCTACTTAGGCCTAATCATAACTTGGTATTCTTTGTTTTCATTGATCTATTTCTACATTTTCAGTTGCATAGAATAAATAAGAGAGTAAATATGGATTCTTCCGATACTGATTAAAAAAAATTAAAGAGTTTTTCTTCCGGAGAAATACATGGTCGCATATTTTTACCTATGCCAGTTATATGTGGTTTTAAAAGACATAATAACACATCAAATGAACTCACAGACATTCTTGAATAAAAATACGACGGTATTTTTATAATGTCTAATGTCTTCATAAAATATTTTAAACATTCCTCTTGATCTCCGTTCCTATCAAAGGATGCACCCAAAATATAGTATTATTAGTAGCGCTACTATTGCTAGTTCTTCAACGTCCATTCTGCACGAATGTACTTGGAAAGTTGGAATACTGTCGCTCGGTTCGGTCTCCGGCCTAGTTTCCAGCCTATGTTTCGATCGCCGAGGGACCGAGTCACCTCTGACTAGTCGACAGTGCGCAATAGTTCTAAACGCAGTGTTATGCTTACAAATATTTATTGTTTCAGCACACTATGCGGATGGCAGGCCTGTCAGTGGCACAATAAAGAATACTGCTGAAACAGTACTGTTTTTGACAGACTTTTTGATAGCCTCAATGGAACAGGATCTGCAAAAGAAGCCAGCGGGAAACTAAGAACTGCAATGACAAAAAATCACCACACCACAAATTTTGGCTAGAAGCAATTAGGAAATTGGAAAATTTGTTGATTCTGCAGGGAAGGAAAAATCGGTGCCCAAAGTAAAAAAACTTTATTATAACTTTAAAAAGTAATATGAGGCTGTGGTAAAAGCATGGTCAATGCGGCCCAGATATTTAAATTCTGACCAAATTGAATTTTTTTTAGCGCAGCTATTATCGTACAATTTATGGTACAAGCTCCAGTTCAGATCTGATGCCATGTCTCTGAATCAGATAAAAAGATATGAATTTTCGTTAAAGATCAAACAAAAACACTTTCAGGCAAAAACCATTAATTATAGAGGTACATACTTCCGTCATAAAATATCTGTTTGATAAATAATAGGTCTTTGCCAGTGAAATTGCCGTTTTTCGGTATTGGCCATTTTAAATCATAATAATTTTTGTTTGGCTCTGGATTCTAATTTCAAATTAATTTTATTTTAAAAACATGGTATTCTATTTCCAAACGTAGTCATTTGTTTATCGATTAGTGTTACATTGTCATCGCATTTCAATCTTTTTCGTCATCATGGATACGTTAAAAATGTGAGTAATTATGGTATATGAGTACCGTCGTGGCAGCAACGCGGCACAAGCGGCACGGAACATCAACAACGTTTATGGAGCTAACACTACAAACCAACGCACCACCTGTTATTGGTTCGCTCGCTTCCGTTCTGGAAATTTCGACCTGAACAATGAACCTCGAGGTCGTCCGAAGACTTTGGTCGACAATGACGAATTAAAGGCGATTGTGTGTGATCTGATGATACACAATCTACGGCTGAATTAGCAGCAGCTTTCGACGTTAGTGTCAAAACAATATTGGTCCATCTGCGTCAAATTGGCAAGGTAAAAAAGCTTGACAAATGGGTGCCCCATGAACTCAATGACCACCAGTGCGAAGTACGTGTTGAGACGTTTCTTGCACTGCTCAACAGACACAAAAATGAAGGAATTTTAAACCGAATTGTCACCTGCGATGAAAAATGGATTCTGTTTGATAACCGCAAGCGCTCAGCAAGTTGGTTGGATCCTGGTTCAGTACCTAAACAATGTCCTAAAAGAAAACTTACCCCTAGGAAAGTGATGGTCACTGCTTGGTGGTCTAGCGCCGGTGTGATTCATCACAGCTTCTTACCAAACGGTGTGAGCATCACTGCAGACATTTACTGTGAAGAATTGAACACAATGTTGGAGAAGCTTCAATCTTTAACCAGCATTGGTCAATCGCTCGTCTCCGTTGCTCCTGCACGACAACGCGCGACCTCATACTGCACAACAGACGGTCTCCAAGTTGCAAGAACTGGGCTTGGAAGCTCTCCGTCATCTACCTTACTCACCTGACCTTGCGCCTACAGACTACTAATTTTTCCAGAATTTGGATAACTTTTTGGCAGGAAAAATATTAAATACTCGAGAGGCGGTTCAAAATGCCTTTTAAGAGTTTATTGCCTCCCGTCCAGCTGATTTCTTTAAGAAGGGCATCAATAAACTGCCACTGCGTTGTCAAAGATGCATTGATTGCATGGGTAATTAATTACTTTGATTAATAGAAATAAAAAATACATGAAAAAAAATCGTTTACATTTTTCTATACAAAATGGCAATTTCATAGGTAAACCTAATATAATGAAGAGAATAGGTTTATTCCTTTTTATTATTATAGTTCGTAGATTTTTTGTTGTAGGTAATAAATTAAAGTTTGTAAATATAGTAATAATTTCAATTTTTATTGTAAATATTACTATAGTTATCAGCACAAATCTTGAGCTAACCTACATCTGCGCAGAAGTGATTTATTAGCAAAAAACCAATCCCGAGTGACGGCTATGACGCGATGCACTGCGGACCAATCACCGCTTTAGCCCGCCCCCGCGCCTTACTTCATACCACAAAAGGGACCCAATAAATTACTTCTGCGCAGGTGAAGGTCAGAGCTCAAGATTCGTGCCGATAACTATAACTGATTTAATGAGAAAAAAATATATATAAATATTTAGCGACCGATTTATTACTTTACGCAATGATCTTTACGTAGTTGATCACGATCAGCCAACCGACACTGAGACTAACAATCTGCTTTGGAAGGTGCAACCAATTATCAAACGGGTTCAGGATACCTGCAACAAACTGGAACGAGTTGCAAGTTACTATTCAATAGATGAACAGATGATTCCTTTCAGTGGTGGCTTTCGCGACCAGAAGAATATCAAGAATTGATAAAAATGCGAGTAAGACTGTCTTAATGCCGAAGTAGAGCGCTGAAACAATCATTTCAATTAAAAGCAGCTAAAAACTCAATGAACAAACAGTTGCAACTCTATATCTACTGTAAGCCAAGTGCTTCAAAAATTTTGACAATGTTGCAGTTCAGAGAATATAAAAAAAATATATAAAAAGGCAGAAGATTTTTAACTGAACTCAAGAGGGGGCTGCGAGGCTGCTGTACACGCATTGTCGACCTATCTAAATTGTGGCAAAGGAGAGGTCATAATGAAGGTTGACATAAAGAATGCATTCAACTCAGTTAACAGGGACACCCTACTGGCTGAAACTAAAAAAGAGCTACCCCAAATTTATAGTTTTCTTTACCAATGCTACAGGCACCCATCTAAATTACTTTATCGGGACAACCTTTTAGAATCTTCTGTTGGCTGTCAGCAGGGTGACCCACTCGGGCCCGTGATTTTCAGTTTAGCCATAAACCCAATAATTCGGCAGCTAAATTCTGAATTCAATGTTTGGTACCTTGATGACGGAGCCTTGGGGGGCAAAGTAGATACTGTTCTTAAAGACCTATCCTTTCTTCAAAATAAATTCCAAGCAATAGGACTAAATCTAAATTATTCCAAATGTGAACTCTTTGTAACGGACAATACAGACAGACAAGACATATTTTCCAAATTTTGTGCAATAGCCCCGGATATCAAATTAATTGACAAGAGTTCTCTTTGTCTCCTCGGTTCCCCAATATTTGAAAATTCATTCTCGAATTTTATTCATGATAAAATACAAAATTTCAATCATATTTCGGACAGGCTACTCCAAATTAACATGCACTCAGCCATCACAATCATCAGATATTGTTGTTTTGGCCCAAAATTAACGTACTATTTGCGTGCTTCCAGTCTATGGAAGCACACAAATCTTTTGGAAAAACTTGACAAAATTATTAGACACACATTAACATCAATTTTAAATGTGGCCTTAGACGACCGAGCCTGGATTCAGGCTACTCTTCCCGTTCGCATGGGAGGGCTTGGCGTCCGCAAAATTTCAAGTATTAGCCTACCGGCCTTTATATCCTCCGTCCATGGTACTGAGAAATTGACCAGGAAAATTCTTCCTATCACACTGGCCAATTGCGAGGTACCATGTCTGACTGAGGCTGTAGAGGCTTGGAAAATCACTTGCCCGAATACTGATCCACCCGTCAACCCGTCCTCCCAGAGACAGTGGGATGAGCCGCTCTGCAGAGTTATACGGAATAATCTGATAAATACGTCAATTTCTTCTGCAGAGCGAGCGCGCCTTCTGGCTGTGGGCGAATGGGAGTCGGGTCTATGGCTTCTGGCACTTCCGTCGTCAAACATAGGCACCTTGTTTGACGACACCACTTTCCGGCTTGCTGTTTGCTTGCGTTTGGGTGCTCCGTGTTGCTCTCCTCACCGCTGCCACTGTGGTGAAGCTGTCAGCAGCCTTGGACACCACGGCTTGTCGTGCAGCCGCAGCGCGGGACGCTTTGCACGGCATGCGAATATCAATGACATAATCCGTCGCGCTCTTGTTGCCGTCGGCGTTCCAGCCATATTAGAACCCAGTGGTCTGGCACGCGACGATGGCAAGAGACCAGACGGTATGTCGTTATTCCCGTGGAAGATGGGTAGGTCTTTAGTATGGGACGCGACCTGTGTCGATACTCTTGCACCATCCCATCTTCCTAGCTCGGCGCGATGTGCTGGTTCCGCTGCTGCGGCTGCAGAGAACCTCAAACGGCGCAAATATAGCACCCTGGTTGGTAACTATACCTTTGAGCCGTTTGGGGTTGAAACCCTCGGGCCGTGGGGTCCAACTGCTCATCTGCTTTTTAAAGATCTGGCAAAGCGACTTGCTGACACTTCAAGTGACCCAAAGGCTGGTTTTTATTTTGGTCAAAAATTAAGCATTGCCATCCAACGTGGCAATGCTGCCAGCCTCTTGGGTACACTCCCAGTGGGCAGCGATGAGGAGTTTTTTGATGCCATTTTATAATTGTTTTTAGTTGTATATATGTATAAATAAGTTTATTTTCACGTCATGTAAATATGTACATAAAAGGAATAAAAAGTCCAATTTAACACTGAAGAAAAAATGTTAGCTTTGGCAATTTTAAAACAAAGCTTCAAAGGCTGTCGCTTTCTGCGAAGAATGTTTGTTTTGCCCTCTCGGCAAACATTGACATTTTTTTTTAATCAAGCCAATATGAAACTCATCAACTATTTAATTATTAATTGTTTCCATTATAATTGAATTGTAAAAAATATCTACGCTGTTACTACGGGCAAAACATGAAAGACATATGTATTTTGTTCTGTATACTCGTGTTTTACAAACAATCTTTATCTTTAAAACAATTAATTATATGTCACAAGAAAGACTGAAAATCTTAAATACACAACATTGCTAGATCCGCTAAGCGAAGATTTTCATTTTTCCAATATGGATGGCAGACGCCAATTTAGTGTCCCTAATCAATCCGGTGGTAACCGCCGTGGGTTAAGAGACGCCCAACGAGGCTACGAGCATTTCAACAACCGTAACCAGATAGCCGACTGGTCGTACGAGCCTTAACCCTTTGACCCGAGTAGAGCCAGGAGGGCGCCGGGTCCCAGCGCTAGGTCTCAAAATTTTAAGAGCCAGATTGCGCAGAAGAAACAGGATAAGCAACAGGAGACGAGTAATTCCTCCGCGCTTAGACCAGCTACCGTCGAAACCCCACCCAAGGACGAGCCTTTATACGATGTGGGCCCGCACTCGACTCTCGTTCCTTTACAAGATGTTCACGTGCAAAATTTTGATTTAAGTGGGTTTATACCGTTAGTCGAAGAAACCTACGATAAACTACGCGGAATTGATCCAAGGTTGGCTGAACGCTTACCCTTATCTTTGTTCCAGCACGCAAAAAGTAGGTAAGTATTAATTTTTTTATTGATTTATTGTTTCACAGATATATTGTACTTTGTCATTCTTGGCTAGTGGCAGTTATCAGAAGATTATTAAAGAGGACATCAGAACGTATTTATCGCAACCATCAGCATCTCGTTGCATAAATGAAGTAGAGGAAGCTCTCAACAATCCGGCCATAGTAAAAAATAATATAAGGTTTCCTCAAAATAAACAAAGACAAATATTAAAAGAAAGGTTAGTACCTAGGTATAATATAATTATATTATATTATTATAATTAAACTGACCCTTTGATTTTTACATTTTATGTGACAGTTGATCATGTTAGTGATTATTGTAAATTATAGGTTCTACAAAAGGTTTGGCTTTCCAGCAGCCATAGGGTGTATTGATGGCACTCTGGTGGTAATGAAAAACCAAGCAGAGAATGAAGAACGTTACTACTGCCGCAAAGGCTACCATCCAAGAAATGTGCAATTGGTAAAATGGATTTCAATGTTGTAATCAATAATAATTAGGTATAATAGAGTCTTTATAATTTAAATGCGGATTTAAATATTTAAATGTGGATCCCACATATGATAGAGCTACTCATGATAGCTTTATTTTTAATTATATAGTGTTATAAAAGACCACTTAGAGGCATTAACAAATGCTGATGAAAAAGTTGTTTTACTCGGTAAGTAGATCCTTTCCTGACCCTGCTTCAGAATATAAGCCTAATAACTAGGTTTAAAAACAACATAGTTATATTTTTTTCAGGTGATACAGGATATGCTCAGCGTGCCTACCTTATGACACCAATTAGTGGCGCTAAAGATAATTCCCCAGAATCATATTACAATGGGCGTCATTTAACTGCTCGCGACTCAGTCGAGAGAACAACAGGCCTCCTAAAAGTCGTAGGAAAGTACACTTTCGATCACCTTCGTCAATTGCGACGCGGACGTTGTCCAGTACTGCTTAGGAGACACGATGCGAGGAAGATACTCTTCACCGACGAGAAAACCTTTACTGTCGAAGAAAAGTTCAACCAACAAAACAATAAAGTGTATGCCAAAAGTAGCAAGGATGTCCCAGCTTCACGGATGTTTCGCGTACTCATCATCCGGCTAGTGTCATGGTATGATGGGGAGTTTCGTACGAAGGTGTCACTCAGCTTTATTTCTGCCAACAAGGCGTCAAGGTGAAAGCCAAAAATTATCAAAGTGACATTCTAGAGACTGTTGTGAAACCCCTGTCTAATACTCTATTCCATAACAAGTATTGGGTTTTCCAGCAAGACTCGGCGCCATCCCATAAGGCTAAAACCACCCAAGCTTGGTTGAGGGAAAATGTCCTTTGCTGCGAACGAATGGCCCTCCTCCAGCCCCGACCTCAACCCGCTGGATTACACAAGACAACAAAAAAAAATTCTTGAGTCTGTTATTTAATGAATATTTTCTGATTGTATACATCGAAAAAAAAGCAGTAACTGTATTTATAATAAATAAAGTTTTGCACCTTTGAACAATTTAAAACATATACATATTATAGTGTTTTAGCAGTTTTTTTCAGGAGCTGTTGCATATAAGATACAGGAGAGGGGTAGGGCTGTGGGTGTGAAGCGGGAGTGACAAACTGTCACCGGAAGTGTGCGCATGCGCTTTGCAAAGGAATAACGTATTTTATGTGTCATGAGGCCTAAAATGTCTACTATAAAGTGCAAAAATCCCGTGGACTCTTTTTGTTATATTTGCGGCGAATTCATTAAAGTGAGAGCCAAAAAAATTTGTTTGTCGTCAAACGAGAGTTTGTGAAAGCCTATGAAGCTTATTTTAATTACCCGGAGCTTATTATTGATATGCTTCACAACTTCAAAGTTATGGGTTGCAAAATGTCTTTGAAAGTCCACATGCTACATGCTCATTTGGATAACTTTAAAGAAAACTTAGGTGCATATTCAGAAGAGCAAGGGGAACGATTCCACCAAGATGTAATGAACTTTGAAAAGCGGGGGGCTTATACGAAAAAGTTCCAACTTACATAGAAGAAAAACGAAGTCTGTTCATTTTTAAAGTCTTTTTTGTATTATTTTTTGTATTTGTGGGTTTATATATGCCGTCTTGTATAATTAAAGTCAGTATAAATATATGAATTCAAAACTGTTTTCCTTTTACATACAATTGAAATTAAAAATACAGCTTTTTCATAAAAAAAAACAATTTCGTTTTAGTAACTACAAAAGCAAACTTTATTAGATAATATTTTTTTTTTCTTTAATTATTTAGGCATAAGTAATCAAAATCAGAGGTACAGAACGCAGACTCAAAATTCGTGTTGACCTGTGTTATTCTCTATGGACCGAATTAGAGCTCAGAGCCTGCCGAAAGTCCCACCCAAACTTGGAGTCACTTAAGCGAGCTCTTGTCCGAGAAGCGAAGCGAATTCTGCTGGAAAAGATTCGTGCCGCCATTGATGACTGCCCAAATCGTCTAAGGGCATGTATTAACAACAGGGGTGGTCATTTTGAATAATATATATTTAATTTTTACTATCTACTCAATGTTAACTATTTTTGTTTTATAAATATAAGTTTATTATTTGAAAAGATATGATACTTTTATTTTATCTCGAAACTTGTGAACCCACGAGGTATGTATATATTCAAAAATCAAGCAACTTTCATTTTCAGCGGGAAACGTACAGTTTAAACAAATATGATAACTTGTTGAAGCCTTTTCTTTTAGTATGTTGTGATGGATACATCATAGATGTCACAGGCCCCCATGCAGCCATGACATCTGATGCTGTAATAATGAAACGTTTAATAGAAGAAAATGAAACCAACGCTTGTCATTACGTGTTCAATCAAGGCGACATATTTTTATGTGATCGTGTACGCAATTACGTAATTACGAACTCATTTTAGGGTATTTTCAATTCCGTAACTGAAGATGTCAATTCCGTACTTACGTATAAATATAAAAATTATATAAGAAATTTTAAAATATAAAAATTTGGGACTTGTTCGGATACAGGGATCAATGCCAGCTGAAGTAGGCACTCATTTATTAAAGCAGCATTTGAGTGACTTCGGTTTAAATCTGGAAGATGATATTATTGCTTTCACAACAGATGGAGCAAGTGTAATGGTCAAAATGGGTAGAAATTTTGACCACCACCACCAATTGTGTTTGGCCCATGGGATACAACTAGCAGTCCTGGAAGTTTTATACAAAACACAAAAATCTCCAGAACCTTAAGTGCAGGAGGATGTCTCAAATACTGGCGCTGGTGAAGCAGAAGAAATTGAAGAGGATGGGGATGCGTTTATTTTAGAATCGACCAGAGTTCCAGAATTAGGGTTTTTATACAAAGGCACTATAAAGAAATTAAGAGATCTAATAAAATCTTTTAAAAACTCCCCTTTGAGAAACGACTTGTTGCAAAAGTACATTTTAGAAGAATATGGTAAAAATATTGACCTAATACTAGACTGTAAAACAAGGTGGAACAGCTTGTCAGATATGGTAGGCCGATTTCTCAAATTAAAATCATGCGTTTTTAAGGCGTTATTAGATTTGAAATCAAGTCTAAAATTTACAGACGAGGAGATCCAAGACCTTCACGACATTCATTACAGCTTGGATTTAATAAAAACAACAGTTTTGTCATTATGTCGCCGTGATTCAAACTTACTGACGGCCGACGCTGCGCTTCGATTTATGCTAAAGAAACTTGATCTTCAGTCAAACGATATCAGTGGAAAACTAGACAAACAAGGAAAGGCGAACAAATGTATTCGGTGTTTTGCAATATTTGCATAACAATGAGGAATTTTTTAAAACTGCTGCCACAGAATATTTCACGAAACCATCGTCAAAACAAAATAAGGGCCACTTGATTATTTTGAAGTCTCACTCAATTTTATAATTTTAAAGCGATCCTAAGTGGCTAATTCTTTTTTGTGGTGTTCACTAAAGTGTTAACAAACACTAATGCGACAATACCACTTGCATCTTTTCTTTAAGTGGGTAGAATGTGTTAGTTTTGTTTAACCACTTGAATTTACCCTATTTTAAGACTTTATTTTTTAACTTTTGAGTCAGTTCAACTTTGGATTGCTTCGTGATTAGACAAACTTTGCTAAGTTTAAGCGTGAATTAACATTTTGAGAGAACAATGCCGAGGATTCGAAGACATATGGACCTGCAGACCACAACTAGAGCCATCACATTGATTCAGGAGGGCCATTCTCAGCGTTCTGTAGCTCTGCAGCTAGGTTTTTCACGACGTGCGATCCAGAATGCTTGGAATCGATTTCAAGAGACTGGGAGTGTCACCAGGAGACGAGGATCAGGCAGGATTCGAGCAACCACATCACAGGAAGATCGTTATATACGCCTGACTGCCCGCAGAGAGCGATTCGTTACCGCTCGCTCCTTACAAAACCGCTTGCGGCAGGCGACGGGTACCCGCGTTAGTGACCAAACGATCAGAAATCGGTTGCATGAAGATCAACAATTCTCTAGGAAGCGCGTAGTACGCATTCCATTGACAAGTGCGCATCGTGCAAACCGATTATCATTCGCAAGGCAGTACCAGCAATGGGACATGAGTGATTGGAGCACGGTATTATTCACAGACGAGTCCAAAGTGAAATTTTTCAGTGATGATCGTCGTATTAGGGTTTGGAGACGAGAAGGTGTGCGATTTTCAGATGCTTGCATCCATGAAAGTGACAGATTTGGGGGTCCTGATGTAATGGTGTGGGGGGGAATTTCACTTTCTGGTAGAACAGAGCTTGTAATTCTCAATGAAGGCACAGTAACGGCTCAGCGATACATTGAGCAGGTCATAAGACCCTATGTGGTGCCATTCGCACAAAGAATTGGTGCGGAATTCAAATTAATGCACGATAATGCCCGCGCTCATACAGCTAGAGCCACCAGGGAAGCTCTAGACGAAGCTGGTATACAGGTGTTACCGTGGCCCGCCAACAGTCCGGACCTTAACCCAATTGAGCACATGTGGGACTTGTTGAAAAGAAGCGTTCGGAACACAAATGAGCCTGTGCACAACGAAGCACAACTCATTAATGTGCTCAAAACCAGCTGGGAACAAATTCCAGAAGAAACGGTGCGACACCTGGTTGAGAGTATGCCATCCAGACTTCAAGAATGTGTTCAGAAGAGGGGAGGCCATACACGGTATTGATAAAAGTAAAAAAAAAACTTACTTTTTTAAGAAAACCCTTTTTTGTCATGCATAATTTTAAGAAAAAATGATTAAAAATTAACATTGACGTTTGTTTTTTATTCCAAACATTAATTTTAAGTTAATTACATTAAAAATTAATCAATTAATTAAATTCAATAATTTTTCCACCCCCAAACTTAATAACTTAATAAGAATACTAAAAAAACATGGTGGCCCTTATTTTGTTTTGACTAGTATATATAGTGACTAGTATAAAAAGTCGTGGTGGCCTAGTGGGTAAAGAACCAACCTCTCGAGTATGAAGGTGTGGGTTCGATTCCAGGTCAGGCAAGTACCAATGCAACTTTTCTAAGTTTGTATGTACTTTCTAAGTAATCTTAGACACCAATGGCTGATAAAAAGGTGAAGGAAAACATCTTGAGGAAACCTGGACTATATACCTCTATATAGTCTGAAATCACCAACCCGCATTGAGCAAGCGTGGTGATTAATGCTCAATCCTTCTCCGTGTGAGAGGAGGCCTGTGCCCAGCAGTGGGACGATAAAAAGGCTGTAACAGTAACAGTAACAACAGTATATAGTGGACCTGTTGGAACGTCAGAAATATAATTCTACACAAAAATGTACAAATTCACAACCACAACCGAGTGCCTAGGACATCATTAGGGTAGAAATGTGCATTTACGACAGCGCTGGCGGCGGTCGCGAAGTTTTTTTGACCGCAGCGTATAATTATTTGCTTTCAATAACGCCTACAAGTGTTGAAGCCGAGCGAGCCTTTTCATCCGCCGGATATTTTTGTAATAAACTAAGAAGTTCCCTGGATGACAAAACTTTAAATGCCTTGTCATTTATGAGATCACATTTTCAAGAAGAGAGATTATATTCGGAAGGAAATAAAATGGTTTGATTGAACTGATGAGTATACTCATATTACTCATGCTCGTTTATTTACTTCCACAATGTTCGTAAGATAGTTACAACAGGCTTAAAGCTACGATACTAAGTTCTTAAATAAATATTTTTTTGATTAAATATTGTGTTCATTTTGATAATTCCTTGAATTTGAGATATAAAAAGATAATTGCAAAAATTGTAAATTGTAACTTACAATATTTACAAAAATCCATAGTCGATTAAAAAAAATGGGAAAAATTACGTAATTACGGAATTGGAGAAAAAAGTTGCGTAATTAGTTACGTAATTGATATTTTCGTAATTTTGGAAGCCCTAATCGTGGCTTCAGGGATGCCGTTAACGAAATCGAAATGCGTGGTTACGAGCCGCATATTCCTGAAAGTACATGTCGCGGCGAAGACCAGCTCACAACGCTTGAGGCAAATAAGAATCGACAAGTAACACTAGTTTTTAGCTGTGTTACTTGTCGGGGCTTCCTTTAAAAATGCCTCCGAGACGAAGGTATTCCATCCAAGAATACCTTGAATCGGTAATGTGCTACCGCGAGTATAACTCCGCAACTACGCATGCAGTGAACTTGTATCAGCTGAGGTTTGGTGTGCGAGTGAGCCATCACACAATTTTGAATGCCGTGTACAGGTTCCGTGAACACGGCCGCTTTGACCCGCCTCCCGTTGACGCAGGCAGGCCTCCATATTTTGCCCATCTTGAAGAGGAAGTGCTGGATTTCTTCCGGCGTCATCCTCTTGCGAGTACCAGGGATGCAGCTCGTATCTTCGATGTGAGCGACAATTACGTGTGGCGACTTTTGATTCGAGAAGGACCCCACCCTTACCATTTCACAAGGGTACAAGAGTTGCATCCATACGACTACGTCCCTCGCCTCACGTTCTGTAATTGGTTACGAGAAGAACGTCGCAACATTCTGTGGACTAACGAGTCCATTCACACGGGTTGGTATGTTCAACATACACAATGCGCACTAGTCGACTGAAGCGAATCGTGTTGTGCGGCCAGACCACTTCCAGACTCGGTTTAGTGTAAATGTGTGGGCCGGGATACTCGGCAACAGAATCTTAGGACCAATGTTTAGACTTAGGACAGACTGAACGGAGACATGTATCTGCGCTTGCTGAGAACCCGTGTGAGAAGAATGTTGGAAGGTATTCCTCTTGAAGAGATAAGAGGGCTGCACTTTCAACATGATGGAGCACCCCCTCATTTCGCCAACGGCGGTGAAAGGAGGATAGGCCGAGGAGGGCCAGTGCCGTGGCCTCCTCGCTCATCGGTAATGGTGGTCAGTGTAATCACACCCAAACGAAAGAAATTAAACAAGCTAATGTCGACTTAAGCGACTCGTGACGTGACACCTAGCGGCCGCCCGGTCGCCCGTTCAGTGCGCATTGGTCGTTTGCGGAGGCAGGCTGTTACACGTTTTGGCGCGCTTTCGATGTAATTTTACGAGTGCACAAAATAACCGGTGAGTACATTATTACGACAAATCTGACTATTTAATGTAGCATATTGAGTAACTGGTGTTCTAAGGTGTTCTAACGTCAGGTTATTTTTTTACGATTCGTTTTTTCGCAGTAGGTAACATCGAGTAATGAGAGTCACTGCGATTCGGGTAATGACTCCCATTGCCCGCAAATTTCATGATAAAGTCGATTACTTACGAATTGCATTTTTATTTCAGAGATGCCAAAAATACGACCCTGAAACACCAATAAGGCGCAATGGACGTCTGAACCTTTAACTGAACTGAACCAAAACCAGTCTATTAGGTCTGCGGCTAAAGCCATGGGTATTCCTTTTTCCACCCTCCAAAAACGGCTAAAGCAACAAAATCAATTAGAACCACGTCTCGGAAGACTTCCTGTTTTTACACAGGATGCAGAAAAGATTTTGGCAGACCGCATTGAATACTTATCTTCAATTTTTTATGGAGTCACAGCTATACAAGTAAGAAAGGCAGCATACCGATATGCAGAAGAGCTTCAGATCCAACACACATTTGACCAGAATGCCCAAATGGCTGGACGTGATTGGCTGGAAGGATTTCTGAAAAGAAATAATATATCTATTCGCAAACCAGAATAACTGCTTTTAATAAGGAAGAAGTCCAACTTTTCCATAAACTATTGGGAGATCTAATGGACAAACATAAATTCACCCCAAAAAATATCTATAACTGCGACGAAACAGGTATATCTACAGTACAAGATCCTGGTAAGATATTAGCTCCCAAAGGCATGAAAAGGATCGGTTCCATAACAAGTTGGGAAAGAGGTAAAAATATTACACTATTATGTGCCATGAATGCTGCTGGTGGTTTTGTTCCTCCTATGTTCATCTTCCCTCGGAAGAGGATGACTCCGCAGCTCGAAAAAGATGGTCCAGCAGGAGCTATAATTAACGAAAATCTATTCTTTGAGTGACTGCAACACTTCGCTTATCATGCCAAACCATCCGTGGATGGTGATGACGTTTGACATTTGTCGGTGTGGATCGTGTGTCATACTTTTTTATAAATAATAAACTGCAAATAACGTAATTAGCTTAAATACTAACTTTATTGTGTACACAGTGCAAAATTAAGTGACATACATTGAAGTCGGCAGTAAGTTTAGTGCATAAGGGCTTCATTTCAACAAAAACTGTACAGCCAGTGACTAGACGTATTTAATTTCTACCTTCTATTTAAAAAGTGCTGTTGACATCGGGGATATTCTCGTCACTCCAAACTTGACTTTGACAGGAGGAAGATATTCTCGTTGGTAACGCTATCGATCGATATCGGGCCTGTGGCGCCATCTAGCGATCCTGCACTGAACTAATACTCTTTGCCTACGGCTATGCCGGGTGTCCAGTAGGGTGTGTCATTTTTTCCAACTTCCGAATATTTGTGTCATACTCTTCAGCAGAGCCACCAATTTAGAAGTTGATCATTTTATCCTAAAATGATGTACGTGAAACGAACATAATGTACGCATACCGTTATTACTGTACATGCATTGGATAATGAGAAAATCGACATTGATTGTGGCTCTGCTAGAGAGTATGCTCTCTCAGAACTTAAACTTAGGAAAGCCAAACGTTACTGTGTTTTTACCCACGACGGAACGGAGCAGGTATATGCGTTTGGGGTGAGAGATGTGCGTTTGTGTGTTTGTGTGTTTGTGTGTGCGTTTGTGCAAAGTAATGTTCCCACCTATCTTCTAAACTAATGATCTGATTTTGATGCGGTTTTCAATAACAGATTTGCGTTCAACGTGTTCATGTTCTTAGATAGGTGTCATGGCTGTAACTCACTAGGGGGCGCCACAATATTAGTGCAAACAGCAAAGTAATGTTCCCATCTACCTTCTAAACTAATGATCCGATTTTGATGTGGTTTTCAATAACAGATTTGCGTTCAACGTGTTCATGTTCTTAGATAGGTGTCATGGCTGTAACTCACTAGGGGGCGCCACAATATTAGTGCAAACAGCAAAGTAATGTTCCCACCTACCTTCTAAACTAATGATCCGATTTTGATGTGGTTTTCAATAACAGATTTGCGTTCAACGTGTTCATGTTCTTAGATAGGTGTCATGGCTGTAACTCACTAGGGGGCGCCACAATATTAGTGCAAACAGCAAAGTAATGTTCCCACCTACCTTCTAAACTAATGATCCGATTTTGATGTGGTTTTCAATAACAGATTTGCGTTCAATGTGTTCATGTTCTTAGATAGGTGTCATGGCTGTAACTCACTAGGGGGCGCCACAATATTAGTGCAAACAGCAAAGTAATGTTCCCACCTACCTTCTAAACTAATGATCCGATTTTGATGTGGTTTTCAATAACAGATTTGCGTTCAACGTGTTCATGTTCTTAGATAGGTGTCATGGCTGTAACTCACTAGGGGGCGCCACAATATTAGTGCCAAACAATGTTACAATATAATCAAAACGTCCGATTACAATTCTGTTTTCATCAGCAATGTGTACGTGCTTAATGCATGTTCCCAAATAATAAAAATTACGCCTGTAACTCACTAGAGGTCGCTACAATATCGGTGCAAAATAATATTGCAATAACATATTATATAGACTATAATTCGTATATGTTCTCTAAAAAGTCTGAAATAAAATTAAGCAAAATTAAAAATTTTGAAAAAACCCCCGACGGTAAAAATCTTATTGAAAAATAATAAAATAACTCAAAACCCCCGACTTAACCCAATTATATAGGAATAACCGTCGGGGGCTGCCTTTTCTATATGAAATTTCAACAATTAATTGAGTGTATTTTATGTCATCGTTAAACATCTACAATTCTTCAATAATTGTATTCACGACACTAAAATCCTTTAGCTGGTTTAATGGCAGCTCCCGACGGATATTCCTATATAATTGGGTTAAGTCGGGGGTTTTGAGTTATTTTATTATTTTTCAATAAGATTTTTACCGTCGGGGGTTTTTTCAAAATTTTTAATTTTGCTTAATTTTATTTCAGACTTTTTTGATAAAAACTATTGTACGAACAGTGTTTATTGCGTACGTGTTGAAAAAAATCATTATTATACAGCGGTTTTATTTATTTCACTTTTTTAAGTTTTCATAGAAAGCGCCTAGTTATTTTGTGTTAGCAATGTTATGTTATGCTATTATTTTTTGGGTGCTAATTAAACAGGCTTCTTTTTACCCACGACGGAACGGAGCAGGTATATGCGTTTAGGGTGAGAGATGTGCGTTTGTGTGTTTGTGTGTGCGTTTGTGCAAAGTAATGTTCCCACATATCTTCTATACTAATGATCTGATTTAGATGCGGTTTTCAATAAAGGGTTTGTGTTTGATGAGTTCATGTTCTTAGACAGGTGTCATGGCTGTAACTCACTAGGGGGCGCCACAATATTAGTCCAAACAGCAAAGGAATGTTCCCACCTACCTTCTAAGCTAATGATCCGATTTTGATGCGGTTTTCAATAACGTTTTTTGTGTTCAATGAGTTCATGTTCTTAGATAGGTGTCATGGCTGTAACTCACTAGGGGGCGCCACAATATTAGTGCAAAAGAGCAAAGTAATGTTCCCACCTACCTTCTAAACTAATGATCCGATTTTGATGCGGTTTTCAATAAAGGGTTTGTGTTTGATGAGTTCATGTTCTTAGATAGGTGTCATGGCTGTAACTCACTAGGGGGCGCCACAATATTAGTCCAAACAGCAAAGGAATGTTCCCACCTACCTTCTAAGCTAATGATCCGATTTTGATGCGGTTTTCAATAACGTTTTTGTGTTCAATGAGTTCATGTTCTTAGATTGGTGTCATGGCTGTAACTCACTAGGGGGCGCCACAATATTAGTGCAAAAGAGCAAAGTAATGTTCCCACCTACCTTCTAAACTAATGATGCGGTTTTCAATAACGGTTTTGTGTTCGATGAGTTCATGTTCTTAGATAGGTGTCATGGCTATTAATCACTAGGGGGCGCCACAATATTAGTGCCAAACAATGTTACAATATAATCAAAACGTCCGATTACAATTCTGTTTTCATCAGCAATGTGTACGTGCTTAATGCATGTTCCCAAATAATAAAAATTACGCCTGTAACTCACTAGAGGGCGCTACAATATCGGTGCAAAATAATATTGCAATAACATATTATATAGACTATAATTCGTATATGTTCTCTAAAAAGTCTGAAATAAAATTAAGCAAAATTAAAAATTTTGAAAAAACCCCCGACGGTAAAAATCTTATTGAAAAATAATAAAATAACTCAAAACCCCCGACTTAACCCAATTATATAGGAATAACCGTCGGGGGCTGCCTTTTCTATATGAAATTTCAACAATTAATTGAGTGTATTTTATGTCATCGTTAAACATCTACAATTCTTCAATAATTGTATTCACGACACTAGAATCCTTTAGGTGGTTTAATGGCAGCTCCCGACGGATATTCCTATATAATTGGGTTAAGTCGGGGGTTTTGAGTTATTTTACTATTTTTCAATAAGATTTTTACCGTCGGGGGTTTTTTCAAAATTTTTAATTTTGCTTAATTTTTTAATATCATTATTCGCCCCCAAAAATGTATGTTGCCTTCTAAATTACTAAGTCAGCCACAATTAACGAGCATCTAAATAATACTATTTTAGCCACTAGTTATCTTCTAAGTAAGCCACTCTAAATACAACTCGGCTTGATGGTTATTTTTTAGCATCTAAATTTGTAGCATGCATTCTAACAGTAACCTTCTAAAATACTATTAGATGACATCATAAAATATATTTAATTAGCTTCTAATTTTTTAACTCAGTACGTTTAAAATGTAAGCAAGCAACATGCAGCAAGCATCGCTTCTGTCACGGCTCCGGTGCTCCGTGGCTCCGGCGGTCCCATGCGAGCTTATCGTCGCAGATGGTTTTCACGCTCACCGCCGCAGCTTTGGCTTGCTGGCCGGCACAGCCGGCCAGCCTCAGCCGCGGCGGCGAGCGTTGAAACTACCTGCGCCTCAGCTCGCAGGCCGCCTTGCCCCTCCGCACCTACGCGGTTTTGAATTGCACTCTAGGGGTAGGGCAGACAAGACTACGTGGAGTCAGTTTTGCAGCGATTCGTTTTCGTCACTAACTTCAATTTTTAATACAATGTTTTTAATTGAAGGTTATAAATAGCAATATACTAAAAACGTGGCCGAGTTAGTAAATTAGATGACAATGTATAAATAGGAAGGACAAGTCACAATAATTGATGATCTTTACTTGAAGCTTTCTATAGAATATTTAGTTGGCGTTGTAAAAAAGACGAATTAGTTTATTAGAGGCTATGTCATTTCCCCGTTGCTTAGTTATAAAATTAGAAGTTTAATCATGTGTCCAATAAATATTTCTGTGGCTGCACTTATAATTTCCCTTATTTTTTGACACTTCATTTAAACTACAGTAAATTATGTCAGCAAAATATAAATAAAAAAGAATAATAAACTATATGTAAAGTAAATAAAGTGGAAGTTCCAGCAGCGCTAAATTTGTAAACGTTGAGAACGACGTAAGTTCTACTAGCGATATCATTACCGATATCGTTGACGTGGAGTCTTTTAATGTAGACCGTGATCCGTGGCACAGCGTGAAGCCTATACTGGTAACTGGCAAAAGAAATGATTTCAATAAACCTGGAATCAAATATAAAAGAAAAAAGAGGATGCCTAAATCAAAGTGGAGTGGTATTTTTTTTTGTGAATGGATTTGGCATTACACAACGATTGTATGGAATTTTAAAAATAGTGCTGTGATTGATGATTACCATATGAAGTGTACAGGTACATGTAAAGAGTGCAATGGTAAAATTAATATCACAACCAAAGGAAATGGTGATAGCGTTATGTTAACATGCTCGTTTGAAAATGTCGATAAAAATATGAACCATACGTTAAAAAATAGGTTGTCTTCTTACAAAACGAAAGAACTATCTTCACAACTAGAAAACCAGTATCCCATAGTCGTGCGAAACAAAATGTTGAATTCCTCTATGCAAGATGACGAAACACGTAAACCACCTTTTATACCTTGCCTGAAATCATTGCAAAATTTAAGAAACAAACACGATGCTGTAAAGGGTTATCATAAAGAAGTTGTTTCTGCCTTATGGATTATGTCGTTTACAGAACCGTGGATGAATGTCATCAGAACTGTTTCTCTGCAACCCTTTTTCATACACTATTGGACTGAACTTCAGTTAAGTTTTTATGAAATGGTTTCTAAGTGTTCATATACTGTACTAAGTATTGACGCAACGGGTTCAATATTCAAGAAAATTTGTCCCCCTAATCCTACAAATGCTTACGAAAGTAAACACTTGTTTTTATACGTCGTGATGCTAAAGGTACAAATGTGTGCACATTGGAAAGGTAAAAATTCTTTCACACGTACATCATTTTAGGATAAAATGATCAACTTCTAAATTGGTGGCTCTGCTGAAGAGTATGACACGAATATTTACATTTAATACCTCTCAAAAGTTGTCATCTTGGGTGTCATTAAAAATAACATTCATATTTTTTTTATACATACCTACTTATGGCTCGCTGAACGACCTCGAAGTTTTATAAAAATAGTGAAATTTCGTTCTTGGGCAAGTCAATATTATTGTAAAGTGAATGAAACTATTGATATAATCACAAAATATTGATTTATTATTACAAATAAAGTTGAACAGGACTTGGCTTCTATGCGATCTCACGGTGGAGGAATTGCGTAGAGGATTGGCTTTTTTTTTACATTTAATGTTTTTGGTGGGATATTAATGTTTTTAAACAGTTCCCTAAGAGATTCACGACCACGTAAGTTATACATAGCTCTGACAGCTCGCTTGCGGACAGCCTCATGGACCTACCTCTATCTTATCGTCGCCGAATGTGGTTCCAGCTCGATGGTTCACCCGCACATTTCTCTCGAGCAGTGAGAGAATATTTAAATAATAATCTGTCGCCGTGGATCGGTCGTGGTGGTGACGTCGCGTGGCCGCCTCGCTCACCCGATTTGACATCCTTAGATTATTTTTTGTGGGGAAGCAAATGAAGCAAAAAGTGTACGCTACAGTTCCAAACACCAGGGAAGAACTCGTCTCAAAAATTATGACAGTCGCCGAAGAAATTAGATCTGATTTGAACTTAGTTAAGCGTTCATCAACCCATGTGGCACAAAGAGCCGTAGCGAGCCTACAAGCAGGAGGTGGTCACTTTGAGCAACTGCTTTAGAATATTAACAGTCATGTAGTATTGATAGAAACATTAAATACAATTCAATATGAACGTTATGTGTTTTTAATGATTTCCTGTAAGGTTCTCACTGACAATGCCTTTTTGTACGCATACGCTATGTTCAAACAACAATAACTCTTAAATTAAGAAACATACAGTTGTGAATTTTATGTTGTATTGTAGCTTATCTCAAAATCTGTCGATCTAGTAAAAAAAATAAAAAAGTTGTCGGGGGGTTTTTGTAGTAATTAACCATTATTGGTTGAATTGCGTAATTTTTTGTTTATTTTTTTGACTTTCTCATTTTTTTTCAAAAGTTATGGAACTGAGAACACATTGTTTTGTAATGCTAACGGTAGACAATATTGTTGCCTTGCAAATAACCCTATTTTTATCTCAGTATGACAAAAACTTAAGAGAGATATGATTTTTTTGTACTTTCTTATGGAATATTTCAACAAAAAAAAAAACAAAATGGCTTCCACGTAACAGGGAAGTGATTTGGACCCAAGCTTAGAGTGTAATTGTACTTCAAAATAGCTTATATTTAAGTATTTAGAATATCGCTAGTCCATGCCCGGACACATTGTATATTTTCTGTCACAAACGAACCATTTAATATTTCAAACACTCAATTACTCGTAGAGAGTCGACTGTACTTACAAAACGGACCGCTTATGATTTATATACTAGTACGGATCAGTCACTTTTTTATTAAATACGTTGGGATCGTAGCTAAAATAAGAAGCTTATTTATTGTAGGAAAAAACTGCTCATCGCAGTTATCGGTCGCGTCAATCACAGTGGCAGGTTTTTTTTCTATAGATTGCTAATGCTAATGCCATATCTCATATTCACTGAGAAATACTGTGCATTCATTTTCCCCACCAAGAAATGTGTGTGTAATCTTATAAAGATTAAGTCGCTGGCAGAAGCTAGTATTTAAATAAAAACGGACATATGTGCTCCTTTTTTATTTTAGTGAAAATTTCTTTGTCTACAGTCGCAGACAGTACATGTTATGATATTGAGAAATATGTAGGTACATCATCCTCCAAGCAATGACGAGGAAAAGCTGAGAGCATTAAAAGATCCTTGGATGCCCCCGGATTCATTTAAATTTCCAATAACTGACACGGGTAAAAAGAAACTTTCTTTTCAACGCCATTGGACTACCAGGTACTCATGGCTCATATATTCAAACATCATGCAGGGAACACTTTGCAAATTATGTGTTTTACTTGGAAAAACACAGGGCGGTCGTGGTAATCAAGAACTTGGATCCTTTGTTAGTAAGCCATTCACTAACTGGAAGAAAGCTTTACAGAGCTTTGATCACCATGCAGATACGAAATATCATAAATTTGCTGTTGAGCAAGGAGCAAATTTTACAAGGATCATGGAAGGAAAAGCACTTGATGTCACAGAGTGCATACTTAGATGTAGAAAACAATAAAATTGCCGAAGAGAACAGAAAAAGATTGGAGGCAATTGTTGAAACCATAATTCTTTGCAAGAAATAGCATTAAGAGGTAGTCGTGATTATGGAGACATTGGGATTAATGAACCCGAATACAATGACGGAAATTTTAGAGCACTTCTTCGTTTTCGTGCGCGATCCGGAGATGAAGCACTTAAAAATCATTTAATGACACAAAAAAATCACTGTAGAGCAATGTATACTTCATGAGTAGACATCGGATTATATGCATTTGCATGTTTGCATATGCAAATGCATATTATGCTATTATTTTAGCGTTATTGCATATTTTGGTACTTTTTCAATGATAGTGCTTATTTCAGTATTAATACGTGTTAGACGTGTTGTACTACGCCATCCCACACCACACGTCAACACATCTGCCTGGCACGCACTGCGAAAGCGCACTGACTGCACTGTATAAGGAGCGACTGCCAAACCTACCACTACCTCCAGAACCAATATTAACACGTTGGGGAACTTGTTTGAAATCTGTACTATTTTATGCTGAGAATTTAGAAGCCATAAAAGAAGTAGTTGCACAATTTGACAGTTCAGAAGCCATAGGCAATTTTCAATTGCCAATTAATTCAAGCCAGCAGGCATTTGAGGATTCTTCAATTAAACAAAATATTGCTCTTATTGCAACACACTTCAGCAATATACCCGATGCCATTGAGAGACTAGAAACTAAAAACCTTCCTCTGTGTAAGTCCTTGGAAATATTAGACAAAATGATTGAACAGAGTAACGCCCTTCCGAATTCACTTTCAGAAAATGTTCGTGGCAAATTAAATGCTGTTTTGTATACAAATTTGCGGCAGAAAACCTTGAAAAATATGTAACTGTATATTGTCACAAGAATTACAACTAATAGTACCTATATGTATATTTAAATATATGTTGTGAAAATAAAAGTTAATTCTAATAGTGGTTTTTTAATTGTGCATATTTTGTGCATATTTTGTGCATATTTCGCTCTTTTTTAGTGCATATTTGCATGCATATTTTGGCATTTTGATAGTGCATATAATCCGATGTCTATTCATGAGGCATCCAAAACGAAGTACATACGGTTCCCGGGTTCGGTGCTATTCAAGCTCAAGTACTTGACAGGGTCAAGCAGGCTGTTTTTTTTTACTGTACTGGCTGATGAAACAGCAGACGTTTCGCGGCGAGAACAATTATTAAAAGCGCTCTAAGAGCGCTTGTAGACGTCCGTTTTTTTCACCGGATAACGGACCGTGTTTTTTGCCGGATATCGCGGTGGTGTATGAATTATAATGAATGTGTGTACATGCACCGGACATCGGTCCGGCGAACAATTTACGCCGGATGTACTACCCCTTCCCCTCGGCGCGACGGACACCGGTCCGGTGTAAGAAATGGCGGTCATCCACGCCAGTGTGTTGGTGCGTGTTGACGCTGCCGGACGTATTGCCTGTTTTCTGTTAATTGAGTGCCGTATACCTGCGTTCTTTTAAAAATGGGTAATATTGACATGGAATTGTTAATAAGTTTGGTTGAAAATAGGCCTGTACTGTGGGTCAAAACCCAAGAGTGCTATAAAAATAGACAGTCGAGTTTTGCCGCTTGGAGATAAATTTGTCTTGCGTTAAATGAAGGTTTTGAAACGATGTCCGAGAAAGAAAAAAATGATTTTGGTAAGTAACATTTTATTTTCATTATTTTTATGCATGTTGATTTTGCCATGGTACACGCCCTACTGGTGACATGAAATACTCTGCATATTTGTTACGAATCATATTTGCTGTTACATTACCTCGTGTTGAATGGGAACGAGGGAAATGGCATAGAGTAGACACCGTGTGTGAACTAGCAGTGTCAGTAGCATTATTAGCAATACCCTCTACTCTATGAATTATGTTTTGTAATAAGCAGCATGTTTTTGCAATGTTTACAGCAGTATCTGTTGAAACATTTAATGGTCTATGCAAAATCCTCCATTTATTGGATAAAATACCAAATACGCATTCGACGTAGCGTCGCGCTCTCGTGAGACGATAATTGAAATTTTTTTTTATTGAGTCAAGTTGATGCCCACCGTAAGGACGAAGTTCGTGTTGATGTAAAGCGAAAGCTTCATCAGCAACAAATACATAAGGTAACTCACTGCCTGCACCTGGCAACTGCTTAGGTCGAGGAATATTTAATTTATCGCCTACTATTCTTTTCCAAAATTCTGTTTCTTTAAATACTGCTGAATCGCATTCTTTGCCGTAGGCTCCAACATCAATAAAAACAAAATTATAGTTTGTGTCTACCACAGCCATTAATACTATTGAGAAATAGTGCTTGTAGTTCAAAAACATTGATCCACTTTCTTCTGGCTTGATGATTCTAATATGTTTTCCGTCAATGGCTCCCAAGCAATGACGAAAGGACAATGCTATTCTTTGTATGGAAGTTGGGCTCAAGAGTTGTCCACGGTAACTGCATAGTGTATTATGTTCCATAGGCTTATAATAGGTCCCAGTCCGAAATATTTCGAAATCTATCCCAGGAGTCCTGAGAAAAACTGGATTGACTCTTATTCAATATTACGAAAAATATGCTTACGAACTCTTAACTATTCCACTTTTATTATCTTAATTGAAATGCATTATAATATTAATCGACAATTACGAGGTATTGAACGAGAATTTTTTTTACCGACTTCAAAAAATGGAGGAGTTACTCAGTTACTTTGTATTCCTTTTACGTTTGTACGTGCATAGCTCCGTCGTTTACCAACCGATTTAAACAATCATTTTATTGTTTGAAAGGATCTACTTTCCAAATGGTTCCTTTGTTATTCGGTCCAGGGTCTGGTGATAGAAACCTTAAAACAATAGGGAACTCTCGGAAATTGTAAGCACATATCGAATAAAAACTTGTCATTCGGGTATATGTCTCCGACACCACACAGTGGAGGTTAAAACCTGACCTGACGATGGAGACGACAGTGAGACGAGGGAACTCCTCAACGGTATCTATTTACTACGTCGTATTCGAGCTTATTTTATTCGTCTTGATAAGATTTTTCCATTGCCATTACGGATATTAATTGCATGACGTTACACGAACTTAGGACTGATTGTGGTAGATAGAGACTGAAAAGCAAGAGAAACAACAATTTCCTTTAAACGTCTATTCCTGTTTTTTTAGCCTATTAACAGTGAAACCACTAACTATCTGAATGTTATTTCAAGAAAAGAGGTTGTTAGGTTTGTGGCTGCTTATAATGGCTAGCTAACAATGGCTGGCTAACATTAGAACCGGTTTTTCTCGGGACCTCTGGGACCGATTTCCAAAATATTTGGATTCCGTCTTAAGAGTGAAGTAAAGAACCTATTTTAACCATTCCCACTACTGGGCAAATGGCTTGGGCTTTATAAAGTGACTGTTCAAGTTGAACATTAGAACTGGTTTTTCTCAGGACCTCTGGGACCGATTTCCAAAATATTTGGATTTCGTGTTAACAGTGAAGTAAAGAACCTATTCTAACCATTCCCACTACTCGGCAAATGGCTTTGGCTTTATAAAGTGACTGTTCAAGATTAACATTAGAACCGGTTTTTCTCGGGACCTCTGCGACCGATTTCCAAAATATTTGGATTTCGTGATAACAGTGAAGTAAAGAACCTATTCTAACCATTCCCACTACTCGGCAAATGGCTTGGGCTTTATAAAGTGACTGTTCAAGATTAACATAAGAACCGGTTTTTCTCGGGACCTCTGCGACCGATTTCCAAAATATTTGGATTTCGTGATAACAGTGAAGTTAAGAACCTATTCTAACCATTCCCACTACTGGGCAAATGGCTTGGGCTTTATAAAGTGACTGTTCAAGTTTAACATTAGAACCAGTTTTTCTCGGGACCTCTGGGACCGATTTCCAAAATATTTGGATTTCGTGTTAACAGTGCAGTAAAGAACCTATTTCGACCACTTTCACTACTGAGCAAATGGCTCAGCCTTTGTTAAGTGACTATCTATGGAGAACATTTGAACCGGTTTTTTTCGGGACCTCTGGGACCGATTTCAAAAATATTTGGATTTCGTGTTCAGAGTGCACTATGGAACCAGCTGGAACTACTCCCACAGCTGGACAAACTTTGAGCCCAGACCCTGGCATTGTCCTTTGCATTGGTCTCGAAATTTTTTGCTATTGTTAACCATTCGTCTTCCGATGGTAGTTTCATATAAATTGGAGAAAGGGTTTCCCACAATGCTTCAAATACTTCTTGTATAATACAGCTGATAGTTTTTATACCCATTCTGAAACTGTAATGTAGATCACTAAATGTGTTCCCTGCAGCTAAATATCTGTAACATTGTTATCTTTTTTAGGCAAAGATATCATAAAAAAATGGAACAATGCAAGAGATAACTGGATGAAATATCACAAAAAAGTTAAGGAATGTAAATCCGGCTCTGGTGCAAAAGTCTACGAAAATATAAATTCTACGATCAAATGCTCTTTTTGTGTAAAATTGTGACTCGCCGAACTACGGAAGCAAGTATTACATCAGAAAAAAACATCACACAATCTCACAACAAAGAAACTGACTCACAAACCAATAATGACCCTACCGCACCAGCCAATACTACCGATTTAACAAAAACAAGCAAGAAGAGAAAGACAGACTGTAGCGAAGTTGATCGACAAATGCTTACTTTAATTAAATCAGTTGAAGATGAAGACAAGAGTAAGAGTATGTGTTTTTTCAAAGGTATTGCTCCGATTGTAGACAAGTATAGTGATGACGATTATGTTGAATTCCAATATGAAGTCATTAAAGTTATGAGAAATTTAACTCGGAGAAATCAAGCGTCCATGCAGCAGCAAAATTACAATTACAATATTAATCGAGGCTACACTACGGCTACACCCGACTACAGGATACACGAATATCAACCAACACAACCCATTCCATCGACATCCAGGATGCCCTATGAATATCAGCCAACACAACTCATTCCATCCACATCCAGGATGCCTCAAGAACTCATGCAGCAAGATGATTCCCAATTTTCAATTATTACTGAATTAAGTTCAATCACATCGCCTGATTACGATTTCGATTTTTCTAAAACTCCTTAATTTATTTTTTGAGTATAATAAAACAATTACTACCTACTAAATTTTGTTTTAATTAATACAGGTAATCAATCCCCTTTTCTATAATTTGAAATTGAACATCTCTTTAACATATCGTAACGGCTAATCTCTCTGCCGGGGAAATAGATTTACGCATGTCAGTATCCTCGTGTCTTATTTTATCATATATGGCTGTTAATAATAGTTGAAAGGTTTCTTTCTTCATCCGAAAATAATTGTAAAATTTTGTTTCATCTTCTTCCAACTGCGTAAAAAGAGTTTGAAATGCACCATATTTTTCCCTTTCCAATAATATAGAATGCACCCACGATGACCTTTTACGTTTTTCTATTTCTTTTTGTTTCTTCTTGTACAAATAGTAGGCCAATACGAGTTTTTTTTTCTTATTATTCGACATTTCACACGTGTGTAATCTCTGACTACCAGTTCAAAACTAACGCATATAGACGGCAGTCCATCCATCCGGTAAAAAAAATATGTATACAAGGATAGCCGTTTACAGTGGCTCAGTGGACTTTTTTTTGAAAATGCTATCTCCTTTTTCATTTATCGGTTGGACAAAATACAAGAAAAAATATAAAATAGATTAAATACACTACGTACGAGTCCTATTTGTAACTTCCTAACACTACTACAAATAAAGAGAGAGCTGTCAAAAAAAAAAGTGAGCCACTGTTGCCGCATTGACCCTAGGCTACTTTTTATCCGGGGACGTGCCGAGGTTCCCACGGGATGCGGGTGAAACCGCTGGCAGAAGCTAGTTTCATATAAACAAGGAGAATCGTTTGAGGATTTGTTGCTTAGCACAATTAAAAAATCGGATAGTGGAGTTAGTAAAGTAGTAAAGAAAAGAAAAGCAGCGAAAGGCTGTGAAGTCATTACACGAGAATGGTATATCCAAAAGTTACGAGAAGAAGAAGCTGAAAAGTAAAAATGTGAGGAAGAAAAAACATTGCGACAGTCGCAAAGAGCCATAAGCAAAAGTAAACCAGCCAAGAAAGAACTTCTAAAAAGAACTATAACTTCTAAGAAGAAAAAGGAGGAAATATTGTCTTCAGATGAAAGTACTGATAGTGACATAATAAGCGATGGCACAGAACCTGATGATTGGGATAGTTATTGTGAGAACTATCCCAATCATCAGGATCAGTGACGATCAACAAACGGTTACTCTGGACGAACTAAGACATCCAAAAATTGAGGACTGGATAATAGTTAAGTTTGCGACAAAAAAAACTATTAAGCACTTTGTCGGAAACATAATTTCGATGGAGATGGATTCCGACATAGTGCTTCCAAAAGTTAAATTTCTAACGTCGGCCATACACGCTACGGTCTACCGGAAAGGTCCACCTGTGCAGGTATGCCTGCGCAGGTAGACCGGAATGTGTGTGGGAATAGACCTGTGCAGTTTTTTGAACCTGCGCAGGCAACAAAAAATCGAAAATCGATTCTTTCGAGTGACACCGTACGGTGTACCTGTGCGTGTGTGCGTGTACTCCGGTCGCCTGCGCAGGTCGCGTCAGTTGTTTTCTAGTGTTTCTTTCAAACGGGCGTCTCATCGCTCGCATCGTGATCGCGTCGCTCGCATCGTGATGCCATTATCCCGAAAGCGTTTTCAACAGTCCGTCTCGCGCGAGATAATCTGTAATTCAGGATTCTTCTTTCTTGCGATGTTAAGTCTGCCTGTCGAAACGGTTTTATCATATCGGGGCGTAATGGGAACGCGTCATCTGCCACAAATACATATGGTAAATTTCGGTTACTTCCTGTTAACAATTCACTGCTTGGAATATGTAAATCACTATTTTCTAATTTTTCAAAAAATTTAGTATTTTGTAGAACCCCTCCATCGGATATTCTGCCATTCATGCCAACGTCTATATAAATAAATTGGTATTTTGCATTAACAATTGCCATAAGAACCACACTATGTTGCCCTTTATAATTATAAAAATACGATCCACTATTAGCCGGTGGAACAATCGATATGTGCTTTCCATCTATTGCACCAAGACAATGAGGAAAGTTCCATCGTTCTTCATACATCTTTGCTATTTCTTTCCACTCTTCTTCAGATGTAGGAAACTGTAATATAAAAATAATAGGTTTTTATCATATATACTTGCAAAAGTAGTTATTATTGATGTGAAATATCTATAGCGTATGCACACAAAAATGTATAAATTTTTTTGTTTTTAGAAAGACAACACTGAAGACTCTTTAAATGCCGATGAAGAATATTCACCCAACAGCGTATCTACGGACAACGAGGCTCGATCAACATCGTCAAATAATAATTCATCTCGCCCACCAAAACCTTGTAAAACAAAAAGAAAAGATGAAAGCTTAGCAAATGAAGTGTTGGAATCGGTACGAGATCACTTTAAGCGTCCTCGACCAATTGTAACAGAAGATAGGTGCGATATTATTGGAAAAAACGTGGCGATGAAATTGAAAGCTTTAGATGCGAAACAATTAATAGTCGCAGAAAAACTTATTAATGATTTACTTTTTGAAGCAGAAATAGGAAACCTCACTCCCGAGCAGGCCTATATGAACATGAGAGATATTTTGAAACAAAATCAACGAAGCTAATCCTCTCCTAATTCCAATAAGGCATATACCCCTGTAAGTTTTGTTTCTTCCGGAAGTCCTAGCCCACCCTGTTTTCCATTTCCCACCAGTCAAAATTCAGAGTATCTTTCTCAATCATTTCAAACTAACCGTCTACTCAACAGTTCCCAAGGCAATCCCTACTCGCCACAAATACGAACAACTACAGTATGTAATAATTATAGTGTTGTGTTGTATGTAATATAACAGTAATTAATGAAATATTTGTGTACCTATAAAACGTAAGTTGAAGTTAAACATAACTATTCCAGCCTTCAAACATCACAGGTCTACATCTTATTTAATGAAGACGCTTCTGCCCCAATACAGGAAAATGCGTCTAAAATTACTCTTAAAAAAAAAAGTATATTTACTCGTATTTATTGTAGGTAATGAAAGAAAAAAATAATTAAGGTTGCACACAGATAATTTCTTTACACATTTGCATTAAGGATTTTTCTAAGAAATTTAAAGTTGGTGAAATAAACAATTTTAAAAGAGAGTAACGTATTTATATGACGCAATTGCCCCGGTTGACCTTAATACATATTTATGTTTGAATGATAAAAAAAAAATGTTTTGTAGAGTACCACGAGGTAAATGTTTGATTTTGCTACACATACATAATAATTTTATTGGTGTTGTTGATTTTTATACTTTTATTTTGTCTTTGTTCTAAATGATTAAGAAAATGATAAGAACAATATTCAGAATTTATAAAAAAAAATACGAAATTCAAATGATTTCGGTATGCCAGCAGGAAAGGGTTAAATAACTTTTTCGATAATCTTCCGAAAATGCCGTCCCATTACAATAGGCAGAATTCAACAAAACTTTATCTTGAACCTGTCTTTCAAACAATACAAGGAGTTTATAAATTATACGAGTCAACGTGTATTCAAGCATTGCAACCGGCATTTAGCCGAAAAAAATTCAGCGAAGTTATGGTTCAAAAAAATATTTCATTACCTATTTAATGTAAAAAAGATAAATGCAACCTATGCGCCAGTTACGAAACCAAAAATATATCAGAAGAAGTTTGGAAGGAGCATACAGCGAAGAAAGAGATTGCTAGATCAGAAAAACGCGAAGATATAAAGAGAGCTATTAAAGGAGCAGTCATTTTACTAAAAGTTGATTTTCAAGCTGTAAAGCTAGCTCCATTTACACATGCTAATGCTTTTTATTACAAAACAAAGCTAGCTTGTCATAACTCCACAATTTACGATGTTGTAAAAAAGTAAGCTACATGTTATTGGTTTTCAGAAGATTAAAACAATCAACAAGTTGCATCAACATTCGTTTCATGCTTGATTGACTATTCAGAAAAAAAATGTCTCACTCCTGAAAGAAAACCAGTTGTCATATTTTCTGATGGATGTACAGCACAAAACCGTAACAATGTAATGGCAAATGCACTGCTCAATTTTAGTATGCTTCATGGAGTCTTCATTTATCAGAAATACCTCGAAGTCGGTCACACGCAAATGGAGGTAGACTCCGTACATGCTGGTATCGAGAGGAAATTAAAAAATAAAGAAATAAAACTACCAAGCGATTACGTGTCTACGACCAGAGAAGCAAGAAAACATCCAACCATATGAGGCTATTGAGCTGACTTACGACTTTTTTAAAGACTACACGAAACCTTTGAGGTACAATAGCATTAGACCCGGTCGGACAAAAAATGATCCAATGGTCACAGACAACAAAGTCATAATGTATGATCCTTCAGGACTAATCAGAGTGAAACTTGATTTTACCAAAGATTGGATGGACTTACCTCATAGACCAAAGAGACTACATCCAGTGGATTGTTACCCACCCTTATTTACGGCAAGATGCTGTATTCCTAAATCGAAGTGGTTGCACCTTCAAGAATTGAAAGCTGTCATTCCACAAGACTGTCATAACTTTTATGATAATTTACCTTATCAGGAATAAGTTTGGTTTTCTTGACTGACCCACCTACACTAATGACTTTATAGACTTTTCAACCTAAAAATGTTTCTTTATTGTTAATTAATTCGTTTTATTCTGAAGACTATTTTGTGTTGATAATGTCCTATCGTTGTTTTATTTTGATTTTGAAGATAGCACATATTGTTCCAAGTAAAAAGTCCTATGTTTGTTCTTGTGTTGATTTACATTGTCTTATCTCAATTTTATATTGGAAGGAAGCATATAATGTAACTTTTTTTTTAATTACACGTGCAATAAAAATATTTAAAAACTACGTATTTTTATTTAACACACAAGAATGTTGTGTAAATGATGCTAACATGTTTTTTGTTCATACTGTAAAGTTGTCACAATTGAGATAGTACCTGTTGCCAGTTCACAGTCGATATATCTATATATAAGTTTGTTTTAAGTTAGCTTTAAGTGCTGTGTAAATATGTGTACATTTGAATAATAATAAAAAAAATCCACTTTTATTTTAACTTACAAATAACAGCAAAATACCACATGTTTAAACTAACAAGACCCCATGTGCTAAAGACTCATGCATGAGAATCAATGAACTGTGTATCTATAATCAAGCTAGACCCTCAAAATTTTTTTTTCAGTCACGACTTCTACCAGCAATCCAGACCTTCAAACAATTTATTTTCACAGCCACAATCAAGCACCATTTTGTTTTCGATCTCTTTGTAATGCGAATCCGACCCTTTTTTCTATCGAGGAGCAATCCACATTCTTCCACAAGTTCGCCTGTTATCAAAGTGTTATCCGGAAACCGCCTAAGGCTCTAGACAGACGGACTGCAATCCAACTGCAAATTTGCAGTTGCGGATGCAGTTTAAATGCAGTTGACACGACAGCAACAGAACTGAAAACCAACCGCGCAGTCCGATTGCAGTTGGGATGCAGTCGGCGTGCAGTCGTGTTCTGAAGTTGATTTGCAGTTCTATTGCAGTCGTGTCAACTGCATTCAAACTGCCCTTGAACTGCAAATTGCAGTCGAAATGCAGTCCGTCTGTCTAGAGCCTAAGATGACACAAAGGATGACACATTGACCGTTCTTTTACTTCTCTTAACCCACAATAACTGCCTCTATTAATCAATGCGGAACACACTTTCCATGATCAGAACCAATTATTTTTATTTTACACATCGACCAATGCGGATAAATACAGCAAATAATATTATTGCAACGAAATGTAAGAAGAGTAAACGATGGAGCCTGGAGCTGCACAACAGACAAGCAAGACCAAAGTTTGATCACCAGCCAGACTCACTCAGAGTGTCAGATTACCACAGCCACTTGTATTCATTCAAAGCTGCCAGTAGTGCTGCCACTAGTACAGTGCATAGACAATATAATCCAGAGACTCAAGAACAAACCAGCTCTACATTAGACCCTTCCTAGACGATCAATACAATTTTGCTATGAACCTAGTAACCATGTAGAGTATGAGGAAGTTTGATTTTTTTTTAATTCCTTTCCCAGCCTGCCTACACGGCGCTGATCTTGGAAAGTTACTAAAAGGATCGGTGCGTCGTAACTTACCAACTCCATATAATTTTGAGGTTCCATTAGTGCAGAGAATCCCCGTGAATAGGTGTGAACGAGAATGTGGATGGTTTTCGCGGGTGTTCTCGCGTATTCACACCCGTCCCCGATCCATGAATTCTCGGCTAGAGTTCACGTGAGAATTAATGTGGAGCCACCATAAGACTGTCTCATGTGACTGGTTGTTTTTCTTTTTCTTTTGTAAACAACTAGATTCGTTTGGCAATGAAACCAACGACAGACGTAAACATTGTCAATTTTAAGTGATTATAAGGATTGGGTGTAATTGTTTTGATTGCATTTAATAATAATGTATTGTAAAAGAAAAAAGATAGAACAACATGATTTGGTGTACGATAACAAAACAAGAGACGCCATCCCCAAAAGGGGATACTACTCCGAGCTGGTATCAGATATGACTAAAGACGATCCCACAAGGGATATTTGTACCAAGAAAAGAATGAAACTAATATTACAGGTAAACCCCTAAGACGACCCACTGACCAAACCATTGCTTAAAGCTGTATTTTGAATAGCAGGTGCATAATATTTTTACTAAAAATACAGATAAAGCCATAGTTTAGATGGTTAAAAATATGTAATTAATTAAACAAAGATGGCATACTTTAAATACTGAAACAAATATTTACCATAGAAAGTTAATAACCATGAGCCGTGTTTTCATACCTACTGATGTTACAAGGAGTTAAATGTGTGTTTAGCGCAAACGGTATGTAGGTAAAGGTGCGCTTATACGGGCAACTAAAATTGCTAAATTCCGTCGAGTTATGACGATGACTACATCATGCAATTTACGGCAACGGCAACAAGCATCAATATTGCCCAATACATTATTGAGCGATATGGCGCAACTTCATCAACTAGGCAATACTGTCCTACACGAACATTTCAGTATTCGCTCGCTATGGACGACTTTGTTCTTGCTGCGGCGGCTTGTAGAGCACCTTTGGACCTTTATGTTGATGGACCATGTATGGAATGACGTTACGCTATTTAGGTATTTGGATTCACTTTCAGCTAATCACACGATGAGATAAACAATCGAATAAAGGTATTATTGTAGTCACGTAGATCTCAATTTTTTCGTTTCATTTTTCTAGTCTTTTTTATGTAAACGGTTTTTGTTGACTTACAGCCAGTTTCTTCATCAAAAGTTAAGGCCAAAGTAAAAGTCAAAGTAATGTCTAAAGTTAAAGTAACGGTCAAATTCAATTTTTCTATTAGTTTTGCTGTCACTTTAGCCTTGAAAAAACGAATTTGACCGTTACTTTTACTTTAGACATTACTTTAACTTTAACTTTTGATGAAGAAACTGGCCGTTAACCATTAAGAACCCTTCGTGCGCGATTCCGACTCGCACTTGGCCAGTTTTTTTATTCTCAAAAAGAAAACCTCCCATTCATTAGTACAAATGTCACGTTCCGTTCCACAGCGAGAGTTTGATAACAGCTGACTTGAGCTGACTGAACACAGCCTGTCAAGTGTCAACCACCAAAAGTAAACAAATAAACAAACAATTTGACGAGTTTTTTCGCGCTCACTTTGATTTTGTTCCCATAAAGAAGAATAGAAGTAGAATAGATTTTGTTATCTATTTAATTAATTGTGAGGGCATTGTTTTGTTTTGAACTTTACGACAGTTTGTGCGATTTGCCACACTTACTTCGAAATCAGACTTATCTAACGTGTGATTGTTTGCAAGATGCCTCGAGTAAATGTTACTTTGGAGTACAAATATAAACAGGGAAGGAAAATAATCCACAATTTGGTGAAATACATCGCCGTGTACCACCGTGCACCATCGCAAACATGAAGGAATCTAAACTAACGGACATGATTGCGGAGCTCAGTACTCCGGGAACAATAGGCAGAGATCGAAAGAAACCGGTTACCGGAATTTTGATGAACATGGATCCAGACATGGATTCTGGATGGAAATTTTATTACAATTAATTATAGCAAAGTTTTTAAAATCTTGTTTATGTGGCTGCAACTGCGAGAACTTTGCATAGGATTGAATTCTGATTTGCCCTAGATGGTTCTAAAATCATCAAAAAGGTTTTACTCTATGGATAATACAGGCAAATGCAATGATGGCATTATGAACATTTAGAGAAATGTATAATATCATATCACTAGTGGGTAATGGAAATATATATTTTACCAATAATAAAAATATGTAGGTATGTTTAGAAGAAAGAAATATGTTTTCGAAGAATAAAATATAGCTTTTTTGACTTGGAAAGAGTATAGCCTTCTAACAGTGAATGTAATTTTTGAGTTTATCCATATCAAACAAACAAAAATACAAATTTTTCCT
This sequence comes from Helicoverpa assulta, assembly GCA_963856015.1. Classification (NCBI taxonomy): domain Eukaryota; kingdom Metazoa; phylum Arthropoda; class Insecta; order Lepidoptera; family Noctuidae; genus Helicoverpa; species Helicoverpa assulta. The sequence goes on along the minus strand of CAWLCW010000027.1, from coordinate 12,191,089 downwards.
CTTTTTTTAATAATGTGATGGAAATTCATCAGTGACATGTGGTGGACATAAGTTAACTATAGGTATTTATTTTCAGGCCAAGACAGACAGGTTGGCTCCCATGCTGGTTTCATTGCCGAAGCCACAGAGGGCTAAGCTGCTCCTCCCGCCCGGTCGCTGGACCACCTACAGAGAAGATGAGAGCATTGTAAGTATTTTCAAATGGCTGAACCCTCACCTCTGCACAACAGGTTTAAGTGCATCCAACCAACAAGATCAATATTTTTTTTTGTAAAATTGGTGTATAATAAATAATTTCATGTTTACTGCAGGATAGAATTTCAAATATGTGCGTATGTCTCTATTTGTCTAGTTAGCTAATACTGCCTCGTTGGTCTAGTGGTCGCAAGCGCGGCCGCTGTACCCGAGGTCTCGGGTTCGATTCCCGGGTCGGGCCGAAATCGCTTTGTGGGTTTTCTTAAACTTTCACAAAGCAGCCCGTAGTCTGGAAGTTGGTGATTGATTCACCCGTGCATCGGAGAGCACGTAAATGTCGGTCCTGCGCCTGATCTCTTTCCGGTCGTGTCGGATTGCCGTCCCATCGGGTTATGAGAGTGAAGGAATAGGGAGTGCACCTGTGTCTGCGCAAATGCTCGTGCACTATAATATGTCCTGCGCAGCTGGCTGATCTCCTTAAATGAGAACAGCCGCCGTGGCCGAAATCGGCCGTGGACGCTATTATTAATACTACTACTTGCTAAATATACATAAAACACTTAACTTATTTCAAATATACACAGCACTGGGCACCAAATATGATATTCATTGTTCTGTCTACTCGACGCTCTTTTCACACTTTTGATTCCAGCAATTCCCTTTCGAGACGTTTGTGCCAAAACTGCAGTTTCTCAGTATTGTGCTGCCGAAGGAGCTACCCAGGCTGGTCAAGATTGAAAGATTAAGAAGGAAGTTCTTAGCTGCCAATATGAAGGTTAGACTTACCTTGTAACTTTAATGGTAATTTAAGCAGTCTCTGGTAAAAAATTGAATAGTATAGTTCTTATAGTTATAACCTTAACATTGAAATTTCAAGTTTATTTTCATCACTGAAAGTTATATTTTTGCTCGTCGCTTTTAAATACCGTGTTACTGTAAATGGATGCCGGTTTGGCCGTACAACAATAAATTGACGGAATAGATCGTTCTCAGCGATAAGACCGCCGATAGTGTCACTTCTATTAGTTCTAAGACCAAAAATAAAAAAAAATGGTGTACCTAATAAAGTACTTATATCTATAATAGACGTTGAGCATGGTGATTCTGTAGCTAACTGGCATACCCTCTCGACCGGATTAATCGCTAGTGCTTCGCAGACACTGGGTGTCAAACCTGGTAGACACGAAGACTGGTTTGATGAAAATGATAAAATACTAACAAAAGCTATCCAGAATCACCGCTCCATACTACGTCAATTTAGGGACGATCAACAAGCGGAGCGTGTTAAGCAAAGTGGAGCCGAGTTGCGGAGATATGTACGGGAAATAAAAGACAAGTGGTGGCGTCAAAAGGCCGAACGTATGCAGTGGCTCTCTGACACGAAACAGCTAGGTGCGTTTTATGATGAGGTTCGCAAACTGGTCGGTAAAACCAGTCGTACAAGAGTACCCTTAAGATCTCATGACGGCACACAGCTAATGACCAACAAGCAGGACGTACTTAAGAGATGGGCAGAGCATTTCAACGACTTGCTCAATGTCGATAGAGCTGTGGACATGTCGTTTATCTGCTCGATGGCATCACTGCCCACTGTCAAGCAGCTAGACGATCCACTGACCCTGCGTGAGGTCATCGTTGCCGTTCAACAACAACAGAACAAAAAAGCGGTCGGCATTGATAATGTTCCTGGAGAGTTGCTGAAATATGGGGGTGCGGAGTTGCATGAGACCATTTGGAAACTCTTTGCAAAGATGTGGAACGAGGAGCGAGTACCTGATGAGTTTCGAGTCTCTCGGGTGTGCTCCTTGTACAAGAGCAAAGGCGACAAATCTGACTGCAACTCCTATAGAGGTATCTCTCTCCTGACCTCTCCAGGCAAAACCTTTGCACGAATTTTACTGAACCGCTTGATGCCCTTGTCTGAAGACATACTGCCTGAAACCCAATTTGGCTTCCGGCCGAATCGAGGTACGTCTGAGGCCATCTTCTCTATCCGTCAACTTCTAGAGAAGAGTCGTGAGCAGAGTCAACCATTGTTTCTTTGCTTTGTTGACTTGGAGAAAGCTTTCGACTCGGTGCCGCGCAAAGCCTTATGGGTGGTACTAGCGAAACTTGGATGCACGGACAAGTTTATAAGAATGATACGACTTCTGCATGATGACATGCGCTGTTGTGTCAGTGTGCAGGGCGAGGACTCGGAGTTCTTTAAAGTGAGCTGCGGTGTGAAACAGGGCTGCGTGCTCGCTCCAACTCTCTTTGCCCTGTACTTTGCAGTTGTCGTTCGGGAAGCCTTGCAGACTCTGTCCGAAGGTATCCGTATTTGTTTTCGTACCGATGGCGGTGGTGTCTTCAACCTAAATAGACTCAAGGCTCGCACAAGAGTGTCTCGCGCGACTGTCACTGAGATGATGTATGCAGATGACTTATGTTTTGTGGCGGAATCCCCAGATGGGCTGCAGAGGCTTATGTCGAGACTACTGCAGGCATGCAGCAGATTTGGCCTGAAGATAAATGTCAAGAAAACCGAAGTCATGGCACTTGATACTGTGAACAGTGCCCCAGTTGACATTAGACTCGGAGATGTCTCGCTTAAGCAAGTAAACCAATTCAAATATCTTGGCAGCACCATAACATCCAGGTGTCTCCTTGATAACGAAGTCAACAGCCGAATAGGAGCAGCTGCTGCAGCTTTTGGTAGACTTCGTGCCAAGGTGTTCCGCTCACATGACATAAAGCTCTCTACAAAAGTAGCTGTGTACATGGCAATAGTTCTGCCAAATCTCCTATATGCCTCTGAGACTTGGTGTCTATACCGCGAGCATATTCGGACATTAGATAGATTCCATCTAAAATGCCTACGTGACATTATGTGCATCCAGTGGTCGGACCGTGTTCGTAACACGGAAGTACTTAGACGCGCTAATGTCAGCGGTATTGAGGCCTATCTAATGCGTCGACAGCTGCGCTGGGCTGGTCATGTCTCCCGGATGTCAGATGCCCGAGTAGCAAAGCGCGTCTTCTACTCAGAGCTGGAGACTGGCAAGCGTAAGCAGGGTGGTCAACGTCTGCGGTACAAAGATGTGCTGAAACGCCACATGAAGAGATGTGACTTAGATCCGTCACACTGGGAGGCTATGGCGGCAGATAGGACCAAATGGAGGCGGACTATTAAGGACAAGGTGTGCGAGTTTGAGAGCCGGCGGAGAGAACAGCTCGACGCTAGGCGAGATGAGCTGAAGGCCCGACCACCCGCGGCCATACAATACACCTATAGCGGAGGAGTGCTGACTTGCAGTGAATGTGGACGGACATTCACTGCAAAAATTGGCTTTGTCAGTCACTGGAGAGCACACCAGCGAAGCTCTCAAAATTAAGCGCAGATCCAAGTCGCTGTGGCCGAAATCGGCCAGGATCAATATATATATACTTATATCTATCTATCTTTTAATTAGACACAATAACAGGCTTAAAGTATGTTGCAACAAGGATTATAATTGAGTTTTTCAATAGATTTGCTAACAGCGACAGCCAATATTTTAAAATGTGGGTATTGTAGAAGATGCTCCGTGAGCTGGGCATACAGCCTTACTGGCTGCTGCCGGTCGACGAGTTCAAGCTGACTGACATGGAACATTATGGCCTCTACAGCCCCTTTCCCAAACTGGATTTGGAGATTTTTGATAACACCGACTTTGATTGCCGGTGAGTTATTTCTGTGCTAGCTGTTTCTCGCGGTTTCATCTCATACTTCCCTTAGGTACCTAAAATTATAAGCAATTTTAGCAAAATTTTTTTAAATCAGTCCTGTAATTTTGAAGCTGTGTACAATCCAAAGAAAATTTTGTCCATACTTATAAAATCTTAAGTATAGAATTTAAGATAATTTATTATTTGTGTGATGATGATGAATGATTTCATTAAAAATAAACTATTTAATAAAAAAATGTTTTTTTCAGTATTCCTGATGAATGGATGTCTTTGGGGATGATTGACGGCGAACAGTACCCTTGTCCCGGGCTGGCTTTCATCCCTAAGGATGATTCTAAGCCCTCCAAGTCCAATGGAGATGTCATTCAAAATTTGAACAATTTGTACGAGGTAAGAGGAGTTGCTTCGTTAGCTACTTCGATATAAAAAAAAACTTTTTACAAAAAAATAAAACTGACTTCTAAAGACACTAAAAAGCAAAAAAAAAAATATACTAATTCTAATTTCATTGGCCTAGAAGTCAGTGTCTAGTGGATACAGCTATGTCTATTTCGCCACCGACTTTCGTGTTTTTAGAAGTCAGTTTTATTTAAAAAAAAAACTTGTTCTTAAACAAGTGACAAGCATAGCTGTCACTATCCGCACTAGTGGAAAGTTGTCGTCAATACGAAAAAAAAGGTCTCGACGAATTGAGAACATCGTCTTTTTTGAGAAGTAGAAAAGAGGAGTTCATTCATCAATGACTTTTAATAACATTAACATCTGCTTAAACGTCTCCAGATTACATTTGGATCGGTTTCCAGGTTAACCTGGTGCAGCTAAGTTCCAGTTTTACATGGAGATACTGCCTCCTTATCTGACCTCCGTATTATAGTTGTTAGATTTTCTAAAGGTCTCTGAAACCCATGTTCACCGACAAAATAAACTTTTTAAAACAAATGTTTATTTTGAAACTTCATCATCATCATCATCATCAGCCTATTGCAGTCCACTGCTGGACATAGGCCTCTCCAAGTGCACGCCACTGAGATCTATTTTCGGCTTCTCGCATCCAGCTCCTGCCAGCCGTCTTGCGCAGGTCATCACTCCACCGTGCCTGAGGACGTCCTACACTACGTTTGCCGAGGCCTGGTCTCCACTCTAGAACTCGTTTACCCCAATAAACTCTTAATCAATCAATATCTCAAACTCTTAATCAAACGGCTAATATGGCCAGCCATTTTGAAACTTGAACGTACGAAATCGTCATAATCAGTTGTTTTCTCAAAACAACTAAAAAAAATATGAAGTTGGGCCTGAGTACGCGTACTGACTGGTAAACATGTAAAAATGACATGCTGTATGAAACATGGAGAATTAATTGTAAGAATTGGCTTTATTTCCTTGTTATTACTTGCCTTGCAGTGGACGAACGTTGCGGCCATCAGCTATGACGTAAAGAATGACAAATGGGAAGTCATGGCTCTCGATGGGACTAAGAGACATTATCTGTAAGCATGTTTGATAATTACCTTAAATAAATAAACCATATAATTACCTATTATATATCTATACTAATATCTGTGCTAATATTATAAAGAGGAAAACTTTGTTTGTTTGTTTTTTGGTTGTAATGGATAAACTCAAAATCTACTGGACCGATTTTAAATATTCTTTCACCATTAGAAAGCTATATTTTCTGCAAGTAACATAGGCTATATTTTATCCCGGTGCGAGCAGTAGCTCCCACGGGACGCGGGTAAAACCGCGGGAAAACGGCTAGTTTTGTTTTTATATTTATAACTATTTAATTACTAGCGGTTAAAGTACGGCGATGAAAATATTCGTACATAGAAACGTAATTTGAACTTTTAGGTAGATTGTTATACCCCGATACCCCGAAACGGGGGAGGAAGAGATGGCGGGCGGGAAAATGAATCAGTTAAACCACAGATTTTAAACAACAGCCGTTTTTCTTAACCTTAATAAGTACTAAGTTTACTGACAGTTTTAAGTTATCTTCTTTTTTTCTTAGAAATTTACCGTCGTATCACAAAAACTTTTAAACGTCTGTTGAACACTTGTCTAAAAAAAATACAGGTTATGTATGACGTTGAATTATGGTCCGTTTTGCAGGCACAATTTTTTAGGCAAGTGTTCAACAGATGTTTATATTTTTGTAGTAAGGCTGTAAGATTCTTTTACTCTAAAGACGAAGACATTTATTTTTGCGAATAGGCACAATGATGTTGTTACATAAGGGTGAATGATCCGCCATATTTTAAAGATTGGAATGCAATATAATATTAGATAATAAAATAAAAATTTTTGAGCATAGAATTAAGAATTAAAACTAGGAAACTAAAGAAACTACTTGAAAAAAATAATAATTTATGTTACTATTGGTCAGCATCCCTCGCGTCCGGCTGATGTTCAAGGCGGATGATCCGGAAACGTTCGCGCAACGCGTCAAATTCGCTGTCGATCTAAGAAAAGAGGTCGAAAATAATCTCAGGTAATTTATAAATACGTACAGTTTTAATTTTGATGTAGAAGACTTGTGACAATTACTTTTAGCGCCAGGATAAATAGTAGTGACGCTGTATTACTGCTTGACTTACTTGACTTAGAGTCCTAGGTCCCCTAGATGGGGCAGAGGTCATCCACAGTGCTCCACTATCGCGTTCGGTCTTGAGCTTTATTTCGCTCCACGTTCTGCCTATAGTCGCCGCCTCTGCGATGATCGTCCGCCGCCAGGATTGTTTAGAGCGGCCACGTTTCCGCTTCCCTTGGGGATTCCAGTCTTGCCTCGGGATGTATTACTGCTTACCTTCATCAAAATCCGTTTAGCTGAAATAACAGTCACAAACTTTCGCTTTAGTATTAGTGTAGACTGTAGACAACGTCTATCCATAACTTTACGTTTATTAATTTGCTGAAAGAAGTATCAATATCTCTGAACACAGAATATACAGAATTCTGTATTTTCTTTATTGTCTTACTAGCTTCCGCTCGCGACTTCGCCCGCGTGGTGTGTTGATAAAAAGCCTATGCTTTAATCCAGGGTATCACCTATCTACATACCAAATTACAACCAAATCGGTTCAACCGTTTTTGCGTAAAAGAATAACAAACATCCATACATCCTCACAAACTTTCACATTAACATTATAATATTAGTAGGATAGTAGGATTTTCTGGTATACTGTATTAATTATATTGACCGTGGCAGGTTTTATCTGTACTTGGATTGCTTGCTGCTGGAAGGTCTACCAGAGATGCCCCTACAGTACATGCCCAAGATATTGAAGATGGTGCTCATCCACCGCCAGTCCAAGGACGTGGATGAAGAGCATATGAACTCGCTTAAACAGGAGGTGATGCTCTTAAATCGTATAATCATCGGCACGAATCTTGAGCGCTGACCTTCACCTGCGCAGAAGTTATTTATTGGGTCCCTTTGGTGGTATGAAGTGAGGCGCGGGGCGGGCTAAAGCGGTGATAGGCCCGCAGCGCATCGCGTCATAGCCGTCACTCGGGATTGGTTCTTTGCTAATAAATCACTTCTGCGCAGATGTAGGTCAGCGCTCAAGATTCGTGCTGATAACTATATCTTTAATCCTAACATTATCTCCCGAGCCTTTTCCCAATTGTCTTCCAGTCTAACTGCACGTAGCTGAGTACCAGTGTTCTACAAGCAGCGTCTGCCTATCTGACCTCATCAACCCACTATATACTTTAATCCTAACAAAAATCACATTTTAATGACCAGGTTCACCGATTACTGATAAAGTCTCTGATAGTCTAACTGACTGATAAACTATTACTTTTTATGGTTTCTTTTTTTTTTAATTTTATTTTTTGTTTTTATATTTTTTTGTAATAAAAACTATCCGATGTCCTTTCTCAAGTTCCAAACTATGTCTGTACCAAATTTCACACAAATCGGTTCAGCAGTTTAGGCGTGAAGAAAAGACAGACAGACAGAAAGACAGACAGAGTTACTTTTGTTTTGTTGTTGTTTCTTAAGAAAATAATTCATTTAGTTAGCATTGCTTCTCTATATGAGAAGAGGGCTGTGAAATAAAAAAAGGCCAACGATGATGTATTAATGCATTTGTGTTGTATTCCAGGTGGAACTGCTATACACGAAGATGGAAGGCAAAATGAAGATAATCTACACTATACAGAAGTATAAAGATCTGTATAACTTCATAAATGTACCCACGCCCGACTACGTGGCTCCTGTGCCCGAGTATGGTCCGTATATTTAAAGATAAAAGATAAAAAAATATTTATTGAAAATAGGCTGAAAATCAGCACTTTGAAGGTCAAATTTATAAAAGACAGCCCCCAAAACGCCCGCTCTTCACCACTTCTTATGTGTTTTTGCTGGGAAAAAGTGGTGGAACAAACTCCCCAGCAACTATGTATATTCTTCTTTTTCCTTACATAATCCATCACAAAGTGTTGATGTCGATACGACATTAAAAAAACCGGCCAAGTGCGAGTCGGACTCGTGCACGAAGGGTTCCGTACCATCCAAACTAATATTCTATATATCTAATTCGAGCATAAATGAGCAAAAAAATCACGTTTGTTGTATGGGAGACCCCCAAAATATTTATTTGATTCTAGTTTTCAGTACTTGTTGTTATAGCGGCAACAGAAATACATCGTCTGTGAAAATTTCAACTCTCTAACTATCATGGTTCATGAGATACAGCCTGGTGACAGACGGACGGACGGACGGACGGACGGACGGACGGACAGAGGAGCGAAAACAATGGGGTCCCGTTTTACCCTTTGGGTACGGAACCCTAAAAAATGAACAATACTGGTTCTTAGGTATCATTCTATTCTTTAAAATATTTTATATATAGCACTATATTAAAAAAATATATCATCTGTCTAGTCTTTTCCCAACTACGGCTTCCGTCGGCCTCCAGCCGAAGCGGTTGCAGCTGACAACCAGTGTTTTACGTGAAGCGACTGCCTATCTGACCTCCTTAACCCAAAAACTTTATTTAACAATTAACAATTAACAAATATACTCAATATAACTATACTATACTAAATATAATATAATCTTCTATGTACACAGCTTAAATATAATGAAAATGAACAATATTGAATGTGCAGGCAGACACCCATGCGTGATGGAGGACTTCCACGGGCGGCTGAAGTACAACCAGTGGTACTCCTTGTACGTGCTCACCGAGTCCGTGGCCTGCATACATCTCGTGGTCGACGAGTGTCTCAAGGTAATATATATTCATATTATTTATTGAGTAAAATGTATAGAGTAGGTGTCACAATATGGCTTTTTTATAAAATAAAATTTACAACTTAAATAAGAATTATTAAAATAGAAAAAGATATATACAAAAATCCATCAATTGATCTTATAATATAACTAAACATCTACATTTGTTGTTTTTTCGTGTAGGAACAAACATGAGGCTAGACTATAGCTATACAAAAGGCTCCGAAACTACCTTATCCGATTTGAAAAATTCTTTTTCATCCCACCATCTCGGAAAGAGTAGTTTTGCTCTTCGATATCTGAGCGCAAAAGCCGTTTTTATTCTCTAGAGCGGCAAAGTGATTTGAATTTAGAACATCGTGTGCAATACTCCATTTGTGACAATCTTGATAAGACTTTTCAAACAAATACATATTAAACAAATAAGCTACTGCTTAAAATTGTGATTCAACTAAAATAATATAAATAAATATAATTAAGTAATTTTTATTATTGTTTTTAAGATCGATTTTAACCTCATTTTATTTTTAAACTGAATTTATAAATAAGAAAACGTTAAATAGGTACTTCTTTTTAATTTGATACTCATATGCGCGCGCCATTTTCTTATTTTGCATAGTTGCGCTCGAGTGCAAAGATTTAGAGTTTGACTCAGAAGGTAGTGTAAAGAAGTCCCGCGGAAAATTGTGGAACTATATATTTCTGTACGTATTTACTGAGCTATCGCATAGACACTAGCGCTGCGTCTGCGGAACTTCTTTCGTGAAATGGACTTTATCGTGAATTGCAGGTGGAATCCATGTTGTTCTTCACGGCTAACTACGGCAGGAACGCCAGTCTGGCGGAGTTTGACGCGGCGCAACAACACTGCACCTCTATGGTAACTTATATTAGCTTCACTTGTAACTATGTATGTAAGAAAATCTTGGAATCTTAATGTGACCCACTGTGGTTTTCGATTAGGATGACATTTTGCACACGCTCTGAGTTCTGATGACGATACATGACAAGCGTGTTTTTTAAATATTTTTTTACATTTCGATCGATTTTGTTTGCAGATGTTGAAATATCTGAACATATCGTGGCTGAATCAAACTGCTCATGCCATCAGGATGTCGTTTCGCGACGTCGGTAAAGGGTATGTTGTCAATACTAATATGATAAAAAGAGGATCATTGATTTGATCGTTTGTTTGAAATAGACAAAAACTACAGATTTTAAACTCTTTCACTGTAGGAAAGTTACTTTCTTCCCGAGTAATATAGGCTATATTTTATCTCGGTACGGGCAGTTTCCCCATGGAACGGAAAACGGCTAGTGTTCATACAAAAATGTATTTTTTCGAGGAAATTCGAGGAACATTTTCAGTTGGCACGTAGGACGTAGTGATCGGTAACATCGGCTGCTGAGCTGCATGTTGTGGGTTCGATTCCCGTACGGGTCAACTAGAATATTTGTTCCGCATCATATAGGTGAAAATGTTTTTCAAAGCTTTTTTTTTTATTTATAAAAAAATATTAGTTTCTAGTGTAGTTTTCTGGTGAGAGTTTGATAGTATTTTTTTCTTCTGTTCAAAGATGGTTCAATATTTACGAGAAGAAGTGGGAGTTCTACGGAGTGAGTAAGCTCTGCCGGTTTATGCAGCTCGTCAGGTTTCGCATGCAGGTCAGAATTTATTCAATTATAATGTATTTACTACAAGGTAGATACATGGATCCAATATTTTTGCTAGTTCTAAGTCTAAATGAATTGAGCCTTATTGTTAACTATTTAGATGATAGAAATAAAAAATTGGCCATTTGTAAGAATTTAGGTTTTTGTCGAAACTTTAATTCTTTAAATATACCCTTTGCTACACTGTGACCTAGTCATTTGGTAAAAAAAAAATAAGTGGGTTACAAATCAGGCGTATGAGGGCGGAGCTAGTAACGTTCCTCGTGCCTCGAACACCCGCATTTTTGCGAAGCTACTTAAAAAAAAATTGCGTAATAACATCACATCAGTGAATAAGGGTGCATCTACGCGGTGCAAATAGCTTGCGCATGTTGAGGCCCATGCACAGGCTACATGCATTTAAAATACGCGCTGGTCCAGCGACTCGCGCATGTACCAAAGCAAAATACCCACCCGCGTGCTCTTGTCACTTGTCACTTGCTCCAGCGGCACCGTGTAGACGCACCCTAACATTTCCGCTCGAAATTTTGTTCGCTATGGTTGGAGTGAATAAGTACCTAGGTCCTGGGCCTGAAACCTTATAAAACACGTCGGTTTTCCGCAATAGACTAACTTTTATTTCAAAATTAACACAAGACGCACGTAGAGGGCGCCACTTACCTAGGAACCACAGATACTTTACGCATGGGAACTTATTTTGTTATAGAATGTAGGTATATGTCACCAAATGAGTTGTGTTTGTGTCAGTACGCGCTGCGCTACTGCATCGAGCAGTCGATGGCGATGCTGGTGGCGCTGTGCGAGACGCCGTGCCTGTGCACGTACGTCTGCGAAGACGACTATGAGTGGGACTCCAACGATCTCATCAACTCGCCCTTCCGGTCCCCCACTGTCACGCTCTTCTACTTCCATTTGATGATGAACGAGAGAGGCCCTTACTATACCACCGATCCGGCGCAGTTTGAGGTACGTGGCCTTCCGCTCGCCCACAGTCACGCTCTTCTACTTCCATTTGATGATGAACGAGAGAGGCCCTTACTATACCACCGATCCGGCGCAGTTTGAGGTACGTGGCCTTCCGCTCGCCCACAGTCACGCTCTTCTACTTCCATTTGATGATGAACGAGAGAGGCCCTTACTATACCACCGATCCGGCGCAGTTTGAGGTACGTGGCCTTCCGCTCGCCCACCGTCACGCTCTTCTACTTCCATCTGATGATGAACGAGAGAGGACCTTACTATACTATACCACCGATCCGGCGCAGTTTGAGGTATGTTTATTCTCATTAGGTCCACATAAGTGAGCACGAGCAGCCTCGTAAGATCTTCAAGGTGGGTCTAATTAAACGGAACGGTAACGTATAATTTGTAACGGTATGTGTTTATGTAATCCAATTTATAGTGTAACGTGAATTCTGCACGATCATTAAGTATATGAAACACCGGCGCTCGCCGCGGTACATTTGCTGTTAGTTTTATCCCGAACACAAACCTGTTTTCTCTTTTGAAAACGAGGTTTATTCTTCGCAAGTAATTTTACGCATCATCGTCTGGACGAAGTTGTCACGCTCTCTTGATGGATAGTTTAATCGCGAGACAAATGCCGTGAGGCTGCTTGCTTGTGTGGACCCGTGTTTTAAACTGTGCGGATTAGACGAACTACTTCAAGCAATAGTATGGAAGGCATAATAATTGTATTTAATCCTAGTTACTTAAATAGTATTTTTCATTGAAATTAGCCCTATCAGTTACTTAGTCATTATTTAATTAAACTGGTATAAAAAATATGTAGAAAACATAATACATTGGCGGAGTTAATGCAACAAGACGTTTTCTACCAATCAATCATAGGGTCAAAGGTAGATGAAACTCTTTTAGCAGTGTTTAGTAAGTAAATAATTCAAATTAAAAAGAAATGCAATGAATCTATGTGGTGATTCCCATTGCCTTCAGGTGGTGATCCAGCGTCTGTTCCGTGAGATGCTGTACCGCTGCCACTTCATCCCCCAAGTGCATCCCATGATCATGACAGGCCTCGTATTCGACAAGGAGTTGTTCCTCACCTCTATAGGTAACTATTGTATAATACTAACTTTTGCCAGCGGTTTCAACCGCTTCCCGATGGAACTGCCCCTCGTACCCGGTTAAAAAGAAGCCTCATCATCATCAGCCTATCGCAGTCCACTGCTGGACATAGGCCTCTCCAAGTGCACGCTACTGAGATCGATTTTCGGCTTCTCGCATCCAGCTCCTGCCAGCCGTCTTGCGCAAGTCATCACTCCACCGTGCCTGAGGACGTCCTACACTACGTTTGCCGAGGCGTGGTCTCCACTCTAGAACTACTATTCTTTATCTATACTAATCTTATAAAGCTGAAGTTTGTTTGTTTGTTTGCTTGAACGCGCTAATCTCAGGAACTACTGGTCCGATTTGAAAAATTCTTTCAGTGTTAGATAGCTCATTTATCGAGGAAGGATATAGGCATACTTTTTATCCGGGTTCGTGCCGAGGTTCCCACGGGATGCGGGTGAAACCGCTGGCAGAAGCTAGTTGTATATATTTATATGGTGATTTTTTATGTATTAGTTTATAAGTATTGTTATGTAGGTACGATATATGTGTATTTGTATTTTTATGGGCCCTAGTTGCCTGAAATAAAGGAAAAAATAAATAAACAAAGGTAGTTTTTTCGTGAAAGAGAGAAAACCATCCACCGTTCATCCATCGATACATATGCATTAACTTTTACATCTACAACTATTACATCTATAATATTAGTAGGATATTTCGAAGATTTCCTCACTTTATATAAATGGTTAGTAATTTCATGACATGGGCCCTTTTTATGGGTGGTATGGCATGAAATACGACTATTTTACGAAGAGACCAAATCTCCAACATTTTAAAGAAACATGGTATATTTTGTCATCACTTGGTTAGGTCTGATGGAGCCCAACGTGGTGGACTACAGAGAAAGGTTGTTGAAGGCCTACAGGAAAGCCATCATCCCTCTGAAGGCATACATGAGACAGTATGCCTGCTACAGGGAAATCTATATGCTGAACATTGAAGAGTATGTCGAGTGAGTGTAATCCTTACTAATCAAGAAACAGGTAACAGCGAGTTGATGAAAACAAAATAGGGAACCTTTGTCAAGCTGTATAAGGTTTTCAGTTAGAAACCAGCGATCCCCTCTTTTTTGAGGTGAGAAATCTTCCACCTCATGACTCCTCTCACTGGGAAGGGGTGGGTGCAGTGGGAAGACTTTTGCTGACTGAAATCCACCTTTGCTTCTTCTGGAGACCTTTGTGTAACTTGCACGAAAAAACCCGCATCCTTGGTAGTAGCGACCTTGTTTTAAACAGTTGGTTATTTGTTTAATATGCATTTATTTAAAAAGTGTTATCAAGATTGTCATTAATGAAGTATTGCACACGATGTTCTAATTTCAAATCACTTTGCCGCTCTAGAGGATAAAAACAGCTTTTGCACTCAGATATTGAAGTGCAAAACTACTCTTTCCGAGATGGTGGGATGAAAAAGTATTTTATTTTGGACCTAGTCAAATACCTAATTATCTGTCATATAGGAATTACCGCAACGAGAAGCATTCAGCGTCTGAGACGAAGGAGGAAGTCCAGATCCACTACGACGCTAAACAGGATCTGATCTGGCGACTTCCACAGTTCATCAACATCGGACCCTTTGCTATCAACGTCGACTCTTTGAAAGTAAGCCCTACTTAAGACGCATCTACACGGTGCAGGTAGCTTGCGCATGTTGAGGCACATGCGCAGGTTCCCTGCATTTTAAAAACGTGCGGATCCAGCGACTCGCGCATGTACCAAAGCTAAATACCCACCCGCGTGCTCTTGTCACTTGCGCATGTTAACTTGCTCCAGCTACATGCACCGTGTAGATGCATCCCTAACTAGCTTTCAGTGGTAACGCTCGCTTCCTGGACTCTTTCTTCCACTACTGAAATTAAAAAAGTGTTATTTTGATGTTAAAACTATGTTAAAAAAATCCGTTCAGCTATGTAACAGTAACAAACTTTTGCCTGTTTAATATTGCTGTGACTGTAGCTTAGTTAACCCTTTGCACGAGGTTGTAGTGTCTATGGCAAAGGCTGTCTTCTATATTTTTTTGCTCAATTTATTTTTGTAAAAAGTTAGGTTATAACTTACCTACGTTTATGAGCCATCTAACATTGAAATATTTTTTCAAATCAACGCAATAGTTTCTGAAATTACCGCGTTCAAGCAAACAGACTCTTCAGCTTTATAATATTAGTATAGATCTCTCTCCGGTTGTGTCGGTATGAGAGTGAGAGAACAGTGAGTGCACCTGTGTCTGCGCAAATGCTTGTGCACTATAATAGGTTCTGCGCAGTTGGCTGATCTCCTTATATGAGAACAGTCGCCGTGGCTGAAATTGCATCTACACGCCATCATTAGTACAAGTAGTTGCATAATTTCTTCATAATTTTCCAGCAACTACTAGTGAACAAGCGGTCGGACATAATCAAAGCGCTACTAGTGATGTGGGCAGAGGAGGTTCGTTTAGTTGTCGATGACGTGATCACAGCTTACAAGGGAATCATGCGCAAGTTAGGCGAGAAGCCCAACACTATAGAGCACGTGTTCGAGATCAGAGAGTGGATGGAGTCGATACCCTTCGCGCTTAAGACACAAGATGATATAATGAGGAAGGTGCACTCGGTAAGTTACAACACTAATTTAATTGTTAGCTTTTTGGTTGCAGTATTTTTGAGATTTTTCCAACGTGTATGTGTTAGTCACAATGTAAATATGTTATTTAAATGGCAAATAGAAGCTTTTGAAAAGCTTTTATTTGACTGACTTTGTATGTAGGTATGTATGTTACTGTGGATTCTTTGAACTCAATTTTTGAGCAGAAAACAAAAAATCACAAAAGGTGACCAGGAATCCGGGGATAAAACATGAGCCTAAAATAAAATTATACTATAACTAGCGACCCGCTCCGGCTTCGCACGGGGTAACAGTATTTCCCCACTATTTATTGTATGCTATTATTATTATACATATAAACCTTCCTCTTTAATCACTCTATCTATTGAAAAGAACTGCATCAAAATCCGTTGTGTAGTTTTGAAGATTTAAGCGTACAAAGGGACATAGGGACAGAAAAAGCGACTTTGTTTTATACTATGTAGTGAAGTTTCTCCCATTCCTTACAGTTTATATTCATAAACAAAATATTGATAGCAAAGTATTCTGCCATTATGCTGTGAGAGTGACATTAAGACAGTGCAGCGTGGGGGAGTGTCAGACTCTTACTGACTAAACCCATCATGTTCCTTCTTAAGCCCTTTATGTACCAGCGCCGCGGTAACTCGCGCGAACAATCCCGCAGCCCAAGCGACATTAAGATCTGACATCAATTTAATATTCTTGTCCTATTCATAAATCATCCTCCGAGACTTTTTCCCAACTATGTTGGGGTCGGCTTCCAGTCTGACCGGATGTAGTTAACTATAAGTCCTAAACATAAATATGTCCTTGAAATGCTGATTTTTGATGATTGTTCTACAAAATATTTCTTTTCTAGGACTACGAAGTATTGGAAGCTTTCTTCATGCCTCTAGAGAATGAGGACTTCAGAGCTCTCTGGGAGGCTATCGGGTGGCCTCTGCAAATAACTAAACAGGTATAAAGAAACTCTTTTCGTCCCTAGCTGTTTCCCGTGGTTTCACCCGTGTCCGAAAACTACTTGTAATATCTAAATAAAATATTCCCTATGCCACCTGGGGATTGGGTAGGTTACCAACAGAAAAGATAAATATTTTTTTTTAACCAGTTTTAGAGCTAGCAAAAAAAAATTCGTTTTCCGTGCACATTATGTGAAATACACTTTATCATTCCGAATATAAGTATCGATTTATACAATACTAGCTTCTGCTAGCGGTATCACCCGCATCCCGTGAGAACCTCGGCACGAACCCGGATAAAAGTAGTCTATAGCCTTCCTCGATAAATGGGCTATCTAACTCTGAAATAATTATTCAAATCGGACCAATACTTCCATTTACATACATACAGTACATATTAGATAAGCGCGTTCAAACAAACAAACTCAATATAAAGTACCTATAGATTAACCCAATAAGCGACTAGTACAGCAGACCGCACATCAGTGGTAACTGTCATGCACCTTAACTCAATAGTAATAAGTACGATTTTCCTATAAAACTGTTACCACTCACCTGAAGTTGACTGTACCTATTATTTACACACCTTTCCAGGTGGACGACACAGTTCTGTTCCTAGAAGAAGAGCAGGAGAAGTTCTGGAAGCTGCACATGCAAGACGAACAGACGCTGTACGACAAGATCGACATGTTCACCGCGCAGTGCATGACTCTCACTCTGCAGAACGACTTCTCTAAGGTATGTGCAACCAGTTTCTATTAACGCGCTAATTAAATACTTTTTAATTGCGTAACTGGCACTACCACAGCCACAAAAATGCCAAAACATTGTTTTTACCCTAACGCAATGCCACTGAACTCGTGAGGAACACACAAGGCGAGTCGTTTCAATTCGTTTTACAGCGCCGGCGACTCGCCTAGCGAGTCCAATGCAAAATGTACGCGGCCTCCCAGTAGACATCGTGAAAATCGTAGCGGCAACGAAAGTGTTAAATGTTAGTTACAAAGGCGTTCAAAAACCATTCCTCACCCCTTGCCTTCCTTTATCCAGGTGCATGAAATTGCCAATGACATCAAAAAAGCTTGGAAGGCGATGAAGGACGCTCAGGACTGGGGCCGCATCCTCAACCAGAGACAGAAGCTGTTCGGCCAGCCAGTCGTCGCCTTCGCGGATCTTAACAAGCTGGTTAAGGAGTTCGAACCTTATAGGAATCTATGGGTCACTGCCTCAGGTATGCATAGTTACAATGTTTACGATATTAGTGGGTGTTGCTGGCTTTCTATACTAATATTATAAAGTGGAAAAAAATATTTTTGTTTGTAATAGATAAACTCAAAAACTACTGGATTGCTTTTATAAATGCTTTCACTGTTAAAAAGCTTCACTCTTCCCGAGTAACATTGGCTATATTTAAACCCGGTATGGGCAGTAGTAGTTCGCACGGGATGCGGGTGAAACCGCGGGAAAACTGCTAGTGTTAAAATAAAGTAAGAGAGTCCGCTTGATCGGAGCTCAGCAAGGGTATTCATAAGACACTAGATTTTTTCAGCGGTTTCAAGTCCTCAGAGTTACCTTGAAGAAATACTGGGATATTAGATAAAAAGTTATATATCCGTCTCCTGGTTCTTAACTGCCCTTTCTACCAATTTTCAGTCAAATTGGTTCAGCCTATATTTCAGACAAGTTTATTCTCGTGGTTTCATTTTCGTCCCTGGGAACAACTTTCCGTGCCCGGACGAAATACAACCTTAGTTTTTTTTTGTTTGTTGAGCTTTTCTTTATTGTCCCACTGCTAGGCACAGGCCTCCTCTCACACGGAAAACCTCAGTTACTCTGGGATTATCTAGCTTCCCAACAGTGAAAGAATTTTTCAAATGATAAGCAAAAATCAAAGTAGGCTGGCTTTCTGAAGGTAAATTTTACAAAATATAGCCCCCAAAAACGCCCATCCTTCTCCACTTCCTATGTGTTTTAACTTCTATGATTTCCGAGCCACAAACTAATAATATGTTCTAATGTTTGTATATTTGTTGTTCAGATTTCCTGAAAGCCCGCGAGGTGTGGCTGGACAATCCTCTCATGTACGTGGACGCGGACACCATCGAGCCGCTCGTCAACGAGTACTACAAGACCATCATCAAGTGCGTCCGCACCTTCCAGGACATGCCCAAAGTGCAGGCCGTCGCTGTTACTATACGGGTAACTGGATTTACTTAAATATATCTAAGACTATGGATAGAAGCAACACTTCAACATAGTTGGGAAAAAGGCTCGGATATTCTACAAGTATTGTATATTTTATCTGTCAACCTTCTAATAATGCAGATTTATAACACATTTTATATTCATGTAACGTCTCAGTTACATATTAAGCACTACTTCCACCCGCGAACATATCGATAGTTATATATCTAATTTAATTTGTTTCGCCAATATAACGAAAAAAAACTTTATTCCATTTGTAGTTTACTATATTACATTTTGTTTACCTTATAGAATGTATAAATATTATTTTAGGACAATATCGACGAATTCCGTCCATTGATACCGATCATACAAGCGGTGAGGAACCCGGGCATGAAGGAGCGACATTGGAACGAATTCATGGAGAAAGCAGGTAATGTTTCCGTATAAACTTAGTCTTAAGAATATGTACCTGTTTTGTGTTTTTCAGTGAAGTCACTTAAAAATAATATACCGCATCTCTTTCGTTTTTATTGATATTATGGTGATCGATCGAATTTCAAGTTGGAAAGAAAGAAAAAATACACACAATGGGCACTTTATTTTATTTTTGACTAGCTGCTTTTCTGCGGTTTCACCTTCGTCCCGGTAGAACTTCTGCCGTACGCGGTTAAAATATAATAAAAATAAAATATCATTTATTTTAGTCAAGTTCACCCATAATCAGATTTTTTAAAATATTCATTCATTCGAATATTTTTAAAATTACAAATATCTTTTTTATCAACTTTATTTTATTAGATACAGATTACATGAAAAAAATAGTTTAAAAAACTAAAAAAAAACTCGCTCGTCATGACTATTGTCATCAGAACTCAGAGCGTTTGCAAAATGTCATCCTAATCGAAGACCGGGAAGTGGGTCACATTAAGAGTCTTAAGATTTTCTTACATACAAGTGAAGCTAATATAAGCGTGTTAAAACTAAATGCGATATTAACCTTTGTATATTGATGCAGGTATAACGGTAACGATGAACGAGAAGCAGACGTTCCAGA
Source organism: Helicoverpa assulta (assembly GCA_963856015.1). Lineage (NCBI taxonomy): Eukaryota > Metazoa > Arthropoda > Insecta > Lepidoptera > Noctuidae > Helicoverpa > Helicoverpa assulta. Next base: position 12,171,334 of record CAWLCW010000027.1, on the reverse strand, counting down.
TGTGCCTAAAGCAGGGTGTAGCCGCTCACGGCCAGCTCATCGCCGACATCGGCGAGCTGGCCAGCAAGGAGTACGTCATCGAGCAGTCGCTCGACAAGATGCAGGCCGAATGGGCTAATAAAGCTCTTGAAATGAACGCTTATAAGAACACCGGTACGACTCTATATCAGTATAAAATCTTCTACTTCTTCTTGCCCTATTCCCAAGTCATTTGGGGTTGACGCAACATGCTTTTTTCTTTCATTCCTTCATCGAAATCCATCTTTTCTTCGGTCTACCTCTGCCTTTCCATCCTTCCACATTCAGACTTAACACACTACTTGTAACATGCGTTTCCCACCATCATCTCCCGAGCCTTTTACCCAACTATGTTGGGGTCGACTTCCAGTCTAACCGGATGTAGCTGAGTAGCAGTGTGCCACAAGGAGCGACTGCCTATCTGACCTCCTCAACCCAGTTACCCGGGCAACCCAATACACCTTGGTTAGACTGGTGTCAGACTTACTGGCTTCTGACTATCCGTAATAAATGCCAAGGACACGTAACGACTCTATTAGAATAAAGTATGGAAGAAGAAAACATACTGCGCCAACCACAAAAAATAGGATAAGGCTGCCGACATTGGACTTAAGTAGGACAAATAATCGGACCGATTGTTGTAGGACTAGGATTATCTGACCGACTTTTTGTAGGATTAATTTGCACTGTTGCTCTATTTTTCAACTACAAAATATTGGTCTGCATTTTTTTTAATGTAACAAATCACTTTTTCATCCCACCATCTCGGAAAGAGTAGTTTTACTCTTTGATATCTGAGCGCAAAAGCCGTTTTTATCCTCTAGAGCGGCAAAGTGATTTGAATTTAGAACATCGTGTGCAATACTCCATTTGTGACAATCTTGATAAGACTTTTCAAACAAATACATATTAAACAAATAAAATACTGCTGAAAATAATTATCCAATTAATTAAGTAATTTTTATTACTGTTTTTACATAGATTTTTAACCTCGTTTCATTTTTAAACTGAGTTTTCAAATAAATGAACTTTTCATCCCACCATCTCGGAAAGAGTAGTTTTACCCTTTGATATCTGAGCGCAAAAGCCGTTTTTATTCTCTAGAGCGGCAAAGTGATTTGAATTTAGAACATCGTGTGCAATACTCAATTTGTGACAATATTGATAAGACTTTTCAAACAAATACATATTAAACAAATAAAATACTGCTTAAAATAATTATTCAATTAATTAAATAATTTTTATTATTGTTTTTACATAAATTTTTACCCTTGTTTCATTTTTAATCTGAGTTTTCAAATAAATGAACTTTAATAGGTACTTCTTTTTAATTTGATATGTATTCATATGTGCGCGCCATTTTGTTTTTTGGCATTTAGTAATTTCCTCGATGAAGTGGGATGAAATTATTATTTTGTATTGTTTTGAGGTCGATTTTAAACCTCATTACATTTTTAAACTGAGTTTTTGCATAAATAAATTTTAATAGGTACATCTTTTTAGTTTGTCATGTGTGACGTGCGTCCCATTTTCTTTTTTTGAGTTTAAAAATTTCCTCGATGAGGTGGGATGAAAAGTTACGTGTTGCACTCGAGTGCAAAGATTTTTCACCTTGTGCTCTTTTGATTCCCTCGCTATCGCTCAGGATTCTAATTATTGAAACACTCGCTACGCTCGTGTTTCAATTTTAGAATCCTTCGCTTGCTCGGTCATCAAAATTGAGCCCGCGGTTAAAAAGCAACTTTGCACTCTTGTATAACAAATAACTATTAATAAGTACTTCTTTTTAATTTGATACTCATATGTGCGCGCCATTTTGTTTTTTTGCATTTAGTAATTTCCTCGATGAAGTGGGATGAAATTATTATTTTTGTTTTTTTATTGTTTTGTTATAAATCAATTTTAATAGGTACATCTTTTTAATTTCCCATGTGTGACATGCGTGCCATTTTATTTTTTTGAGTTTAGAAATTTCCTCGATGAGGTGGCATGAAAAGTTACGTGTTGCACTCGAGTGCAAAGATTTTTGACCTTGTGCTCTTTTGATTCCCTCGCTATCGCTCAGGATTCTAATTATTGAAACACTCGCTACGCTCGTGTTTCAATTTTAGAATCTTTCGCTTGCTCGGTCATCAAAATTGAGCCCGCGGTTAAAAAGCAACTTTGCACTCTTGTATAACAAATAACTATTGTTTTCAGGCTACATTAGCACATACACCTTAAAGAATTTATACCTTAAAGACTATAAATATTACTATTACCAAAATTGTTACATTATTGCTAATAAAAATAAAATGTCCATTTCAGGCACATTTATAATGAAGATAGCCGACGAAACATTGCAGTTGTTAGACGAACATCTCCTCGCGACTCAGCAGTTAGGGTTCAGTCCCTTCAAGGCGGCGTTCGAGCTTCGAATCCAGGAGTGGGACGATAAACTGCGCCTCACACAGAAAGTCGTCGATGAATGGATAGAGTGCCAGAAGTAAGTCAAAATTATTATTCTTTGTAGCTACTATTTGTTAATATATTTTATACCGGTTGTTTTCTGAATGTGAAAAACCTCGTGCTTATCTAGGCTGATCAAATAACGTTAAAATAGGCCGACTGTTTCAATGAGAAGAATCAATGACAAGCTGGCTGTATAAAACTGTTAGAAGAAGAAATAACTAAATACCTAGATCTTCCCTAAAAATTACTCTTTCTATTGGTGTATAATTGTATAAAATATATGCAAATTCGGTAGTTTTTTCTTTCCTTTTTATGACAGAGATTTCTTGATTTATTTTTTCGGCATTGAAATATAAAAGTATTTTCTATCGTCTCCAAATCAATGGTTTGTCGTTCGACGTTTTGTCAGAGAATGGATGTACCTGGAGCCGATCTTCACGTCGGAGGACATAGCGCGGCAGCTGCCGATGGAGACGAAGAAGTACGGCACTATGGAACGAATCTGGCGACGTATCATGTCTTCCGCAGCCGCTTGTCCTAAGGTAACGGATTACATCATCAGTATTTTTATTTTATACAGAGTGTGTCGTACCTAATCACATTAAATTAAATACTTTAATAAACTGGTTAATATATGTCGATTAAAAAAAAAATACGTAAAAATAAAAAAATGAATTTTCAAACTAATTGTGCCCGATTTTCACCCGCGGTAATCTCTTTTCCGTTTTTTTGGCTTACAATAAAAAATATACTGTTTAAGCTCCGTTTCCAGGTTCCTTTTAACAATTTCCGAATGCCCGCAGATAATGATAATATGCCCTGACAGTAGACTGTTGGACAGTCTGTCAGAAGCCATACATCTCCTAGCCGTGGTCTCCCGAGGCCTGAACGAGTACATGGAGTTGAAGCGGCTGCGGTTCCCGAGGTTCTTCTTCCTCAGTGATGATGAGCTACTGGAGATCCTGTCCCAAAGTAGGAACCCTAGAGCTGTGCAGCCTCATCTCAGGAAATGCTTCGAGAATATTGCCAAGGTCAGTATGGAAAGGGTGACTAATATATGTATGTATTTATTTAAAATGTGCATTATGACAGATAATAAGAATGCGAATATATTATTGTGCCAATAATTTGTTTACAATAGTGTGTACAGAATCCTCTTTTAGACAAAAAATGCCTGCAGTAGATTACTCTGCCCCTCCCTATTCGCATAGCATAAGTAACACAATTACTTAAAGGAATAATAACAACAATAACCAGATAATTTGCTGCTTAAACCTGTGACACCCAAAATATATAGCTTATTTATAAAATAAGTTGCTGATATGCTATCAGAGACTTTATCAGTAAGGTGAAATTGCCTATAAGTATGTTAACAAAATATGTTGTTTTCAGGTGACGTTCCAACCAGACTTACTGATCACACACATGCACTCGAGCGAGGGCGAGATCGTGGAGCTCAAGTACAAGTTCATGCCTTCCTCCAACGTGGAGCAGTGGCTGCTGCTGCTTGAGGATACCATGAGGCACTCCAGTGAGTCATCTGTCTAGTATTTTCCTAACTAGGGTTGGTTTCCAATCTAACAGGTTTACAGAGGAAGAAAAGATGAGCGGAGATGTCCTACGGCAGGTAGGTCAGGCGCGGTAACTCGGTCATAAATTATTCGAAAGAGACAGTTATATTACCATGTCGTTCCTATTTAGGAAAACAGCTTTTCCTCCTCCAGATCCTTTTATTTTACCTTGTGATGTGCGATGTGCAAAAATGTTCGCTTACCAAAAAATATTATTATGACCGCCATTAAGTTTGACGCCAACGCAACCAAGACTAAGATGAGTGCTTCGACTGGTATAGCAGGAAATTCAAAATAAATGTTTTTTTGATATTCCAACAATAGTATTTCGGATAGCATTTGAATTTAAGGAACTTTCGAAGCTAAGCAAGAATATCAAAAAATGCTTTAAGCCATGTATTCACTGGGCAACAATGTTTCAGATACCAGTTTCTGAAACATCACGTAGATGTTTACAGCAACAATGTTTCGGAAACTCTGCCGTCCACATCGTCAGATGCTTACAATATGTCGCCCGAGGAAGTAGTGTTGTGTGGTACCTACATTTATTTGCATAAGTCCATTTCTAGTAAAAAGAAAAGAAAAAGATGGTGGGTCAGAAATTACTTGCTAAGAAGACATTTATTTGGCGTTTATAATAAACAAATGAAACACGCGTCCACACTTGTATACACCTGTTGTGCAACTGATTTGTTTCTGTGCTCTCCGCCGCATGTGGGGAGCACCGAAACATTGGATAAACACGTAGTGTTTACAGATACAAGAAACAAAATCTACTAAATAATTTTGTTTCAGAAACACGTAGATTTTGTTTATGAAACAGTGTTTATAAACAATTGTTTCTCAGTTAATACATGGCTTTAAGTATAAAACTAAAACTATGAAATGACATACTTACCTAACTTATGTAATTGTGTTGACTCCTGTTGGCAATCCTAATAAATAAATAAAGTATATAATTACCGCGATCCATAGGATCACGTCTCACATCGAATGTTAACATAAAAAATAATAATTTCATATTAGAATTTTTCCTACTACCAGTTGAAGTACTCACCTTACGAGGGCTGCCTTTTAAGTTGTGTCGTTTGAAATAAGTATAGACAATCCAATAGGTTATTACTGTTTATTGTTTTTTTAAGAATACTTAGGGATATTTGATGCACTTTTGCATGCGTTCAAACCAGTTTTTAAATATTTATTCCATTCCAAAGTGGGGGTAGTCAAAACGGCCTATTTGCAAGCGTCAACAGCTTCTTCAGGTGTGCTGAAAGGTAGACCACGACGAATTTGCTTAATTTTGGGGAATGTAATAAAATAGTTGGAAGCTTAAGTAAGGGCTGTCAGGTGGATGATCCAAAATTTCAACATTTTGGGAATTCAAAAACGTGTTTGTTTGGCGGGCGGTGTGCGAACTTGCACTGTCATGGTGCAGGATCATTCGACGTCTTGAATTATTTTTTCTAAATTCGGTGATGACTTGTGGCAAACAAATAGTGGTATACTAGTCAGCGGTAACCGTTTTACTATATTCTAGTACAATAGTGGCGAGGTGGCCACCCTTTGCCACAAACGAGGCAAACATTTTTTTTTAAGTGATTCTTGAACGATCGACTCCGGTCGGTTTTGGCTCGTTTTGGAAGACCCAGACAGTTGACTGCTGCTTGGAATATGGATCGCAAGCATATATCCAAGACTCGTTACCCCTGACTATATCATAGACATGCTTTGACACTCCTCGGTTAAATCGCTGCGGAGTTTTGCGACACCAACTTACACGGGCTGTTTGTTGGTCGTCGCTAAGCAAATGGGGTATCCAAAGAGAGATCAACTTTTTTACGCCAAGTTCTTCGTGTAGAATTTTTTGGATAGTGGTCCCTGAAATGCTCACGGATGCCTCTATTTCACAGTATGTTGCAAATCGGTCTGCGAGAATTAGCTGCCGCACGGCGTCGATATTATATTCCGTCATGGCGTTTTTTGGACGACCTTCACGTGGCTGGTCACTGAGGCTAGAGTTGCCACGTTGAAATCCTAAATATTAGCGTTCTACGGTCCTAAGGCATAGTGCTACATCATTAAATACAGAACTAATCTCTTCAAAGCACTAAAGTCGCGACAACCCCCTTTTAAAGTTCTAGAAAATTATCGCTCGCAAAGGTCATGGCCCATAATCCGACCCGGTTCAAAAATTTTGTGTACAAAAACGAAAATGGTGGTAAATAATGCAAGCATAACCCACTTTTCATTGTATGTAAAAAGAAAAAAATAATTCGTTGGAGAAATCTTGCAGCAGACCAATAAAAATTGGATAATTAGCGGCTTCGCCTGTCTGTAAATTATTTTATCCATGGAAACATGTCACTTGGGTAAAAAGTATGCTATGTCCGACTCCAAATAAAAAAATATATCTATACACGGCAATTTAATCAAAATCGGTTCAGTGTTTTAGACTTGAAAATGAAACAAACAAACTTATTTTGCCATTGTTTTGTTAAATAAAAATATCATCTATATAAAGCTGAAGAGTTTGTTTGTTTGAACGCGCTAATCTCAAGAACTACTGGACCGATTTGAAAAATTCTTTCAGTGTTAGATAGCCCATTTATCGAGGAAGGCTATAGGCTACTTTTTATCCGGGTTCGTGCCGTGGTTCCTACGGGATGCGGGTGAAACCGCTGACAGAAGCTAGTCACACATAAAACTCGTTCGGTCAGGTGAGCATAGTGTACTTTTAATCCTGGACCAGACATCAAGAAAATATTGAAACACCTGCGGCTTTCTTGGACAATGTTTTAGACATTGATGGGGTTGAATAAACATTAAAAAAAAATGTATTTTATTTTCTCCTCCCTAAAACCACAAGTTATAAGTTAAGTTTTCATACTAGGTAGATTACATTTTTTTATTATTATTCTTTCATGATCCCCATGAGCCACAGCAATGCGCCACTTATCATTGAAAAGTGTTATCATTTGTCATTAATTCCCGCCATATTTTATTTCTGTACGCCGTGGGTAAATTTTTCACACTAAATGGGCCATTACCTTTTCCTTAGACATTTCCATTTTTACAACCGACCTGCCACGTTTGAATGGACGATACAATAAAACTATTCGACCAATTTAAAAACATTCTTTTGTTTTCGAATTCTAAATCAAGAAGGTGTAAGTGGCATATATATATTTTTTTAATAATCGCGGGAAGTTAGCAAACGACAGAACTTAAAAGGCAGCCTTACGTAATATTTGCAATCTGTGTGAATTTGCAATAGTATTGTTAAATGTTATTAGTTATACTTAGTAGGAGATAGATACATATATTTAGTGTGTTATTTAGTTGTACATTTAGTGTTAATTTTTATTATATACTAGCTTCTGCCAGCGACTTCGTTCGCGTTAGATTCGGACTTTGTGCAAAGAGTTATTCTGAGCCAACCATAAAAGATAGACATATACTGTCATGGTATATTTTTTTACATAATTTTAAGGAGAACATTTTCGTCATACATGGTTTCTGTGTAGCTTTAACCATTAAGGCTGCACACGGGACGGAAGCATAAAAAATGGAGTACCTTCTCCCGTTTTCCCAACATTTACCTTCACTGCTCTGCTCCTATTGATCATAGCGTGATGAAAAGTATCCTATAACCTGCCCAGGAGTATGAAGAATCATTGTACCAAGTTTCGTTGAAATCCGTCAAGTAGTTTTTGTTTCCATAACGAACATACAGACAGACAGACAGACAGACAGACAGACAGACAGACAGACAAAAATTTTACTGATTGCATTTTTGGCATCAGTATCGATCACTTATCACCCCCTAATAGTTATTTTGGAAATATATTCAATGTACAGAATTGACCTCTCTACAGATTTATTATAAGTATAGACTAGCTTCCGCCAGTAGCTTCGCCCGCGTGGTGTGATGATAAAAAGTAGCCTATGTGTTAATCCAGGGTATCACCTATCTACACAAAAAATTTCAACCAAATCGGTCCAGCCGTTTTTGCGTGAAAGAATAACAAACATACATCCATACATTCTCACAAACTTTCATATTTATAATATTAGTAGGATTAGTAGGATTAGCAGGAAGTAGGATAAGTTATTTTGCAGTTCGGTTTTGTTTTCTTTTGTTTTTGTGTTAGATGTAAGTTTAATTTTATTCATGTTGTATGTGTAGGTAATGTGTAATAACTGTGGACACCACTATTGTATTGGTCAAAACTGCAATGATAGTGTGTATGTTTAAATAAATAAATAACAATTATCGTATTCAGTCCGGCTGACGCTGATCGCGGGGCTGGCGGAGCTGTGGGAGATGCCGCGCTCGCAGTGGGTGCTGCGCTGGCCGGGGCAGGTCGTCATCGCCGGCTCGCAGACCGCCTGGACCGCCGGCGTCGAGAACGCCATCGATGAGTACCGCATGGAGTTCTTCTTCGACGAGAACTTGAAGATGGTGAGGAATAGTTGTAACACACACTGATTTGATCAAGACAATCAAAAAATATTTTTTTAAATTCCCGCATACCTTTATTAATTTACATATAAAGGATAATCAGGACATATATAGATATTTACTTTCACTTTTTCGTTCACATCTAACCGACAATACGTTATGCTTAATATGCATAGACATATACGGCGGCTGACAGGCCGTTTGGTTTAAACTCAGCCTAAAAATCGTGTGAACAGCTTGTTACCGGCTACTAATGATTACATGAGCAGTATTACCTCCTCCCTTTAGCTGGACTCGCTCCGCGCGCTGGTGAAGGGCGAGCTGACGTACTTCCAGCGCGAGGTGCTGTGTGCACTCATCGTGGTGGAGGTGCACGCGCGGGACGTCACGCGCACACTCGTCGACGAGAACGTGCGCAACCTCGCCGACTTCCAGTGGATCTGTCAGCTCAGGTCACCAGCTTTTAATTTTTTTTTTACTGAAATTAAAGCGTCCAAACAAACAGAAAGAGAGGAAATAAGTTTTATTGCCTATATAAAGACGCATATACACAGTATAAACACAATGAAAAAAATAATTAAGGCGAAAATATGCGTCTTAAACGCGCAATACGGCCCTCGCTCAGCATAATGCTGCGACCCGAAACGAGACAAGAGTCCCAGCGCTGGTTTTCAGCGATTTCAAACAAAAAAATAAACTCTTCAGCTTTAGATAAGTATAGATTTAAGAATTGCGAGTACAGTTTTTAGGCCCGGTTGTTCGTACGTCACGGTAAAGTTAAAGTAAAAATTTGACCGATGTCAATTTTGACCACGGTAAAGGACATCATTCATTTCGTACCCAAAACTGAAACCTTTGACGTTTTTATTATGAAATTTTAACGTTCGTAAAACTAACTGGTACTTCAACAACGCTTTTTGAATTTAAACCCTGTTAATTTTACTGTAACTAGAATTTAACCCTAACCTTGACTTAACTGAGCTTCGAACAACCGGGCCTTAGTCACGCCTAACCTACTTAACTTGAGCTAGAATAAGGTCACCTGCCTTATGGCATCTTCGCTCATATTTCCTTCCTTATTACAGATACTATCAGAACGTGAAGCCGATGTGGCCTCTAGAAGCTGACGAGACGCCGGACATCTTCCAGGACGAGGTGCACCTGGACACCAGCCGGTACTACCGGCAGTTCAGCCAGAACACCTGTGACGTTAGAGCGCTCAACTCCATCTTTACCTATCAGAACGAGTACCTTGGTAATAGGTATGTTTGTGTTTGTTACGTAATTATTTCTACTGTAGGCAGAAATAGACGCGAAATTTCGAAAGAAACTGCCACCACTAAGGCCCAAGTTCAACAACAATGCACAACTATTTTCTATGAATTTTTACGTGATTTTTTAAAGTACATAAATAGTACTATAAAATAGTAAATAATTTAAATTAAATTAAAATGAACTTATTTGTTAACCGGTATTTTAATTGTGATCACTGATCTTTGTATATAGGGGGAAATCTTTGGAACCGATGGTCGGATTTCCAAAATTCTTTTAGTAATACATAGCTATAACATTCCTGAGTGACATAGGCTACATTCTATCCCGGTTCGGGCAGTAGCTCCCACGGGACGCGGGTGAAACCGCGGTAAAACGGCTAGTGCTTAAAGAATGAGTATGTGGTGGTATGTAGCGGGCGGCTGGTGATCACGCCGCTGACGGACCGCTGCTACCTGACGCTCATGTGCGCCATGCACCTCAAGTTCGGCGGCGCCCCCGCCGGGCCCGCCGGCACCGGCAAGACAGAGACCACCAAGGTACAAACACTCATATATTCACTATTATCTTAAAGGTATTCTTTCTCTGATTGCCTCGTTGGTCTAGTGGTCGCAAAGGCGGCTGCTATGCCTGTCTCGGGTTCGATTCCCGAGTCGGGCCAAAATAGCTTTGTAGGTTTTCTAATACTTTCACAAAGCAGCCCGTAGTCTGGAAGTTGGTGATTGATACACCCGTGCATCGGAGAGCACGTTAATGTCGGTCCTGCTTCTGATCTCCGGTGGTGTCGGATTGCCGTCTCATCGCGCTATGAGAGTGAAGGAATAGTGAGTGCGCCTGTGTCCAAGCAACTGCTTGTGCACTATAATATGTCCTACGCAGTTGGCTGATCTCCTTATATGAGAACAGCCGCCGTGGTCGAAATCGGCCGTGGACGCCATTATGCCATTATTTTATAGATGATTAAGACTTCACCATGACTTTCCATAACATACAGGATTTAGCAAAAGCCTTGGCTGTCCAGTGCGTCGTGTTCAACTGTTCCGACCAGCTCGATTTCATGGCTATGGGCAAGTTCTTCAAGGGGTTGGCCGCGTGAGTACAAAACCAAGACTCCATTAAACCTTTGCAAATAAGTTTTTATCGTCATCATCATCCTCCTGCCCTTATCTTAATTTTAGTTGAGTTCGGCGCAGTATTTTTTCCATACTTTCTCTGCAGACAGGAAAGTCCTATGATATTGGACGTTAGAGCACCCATTATGTGACCCATACCTTAACTAGATTTAAGATCAAAAATGCAAAATTTGTGTACCTAATAAAGTACATATATATCTATCTATTACATATCGATTATATATCCATCAGAAATTCGTTATTCAATATTAAGCCTTAATTAGTATTCCTGAGCGGCAAAATTCGAATGTTTTGTACAAACTTCTCCGCATAACTTTGGGTTTGTCTGTACTTTAGCCCATTTGAATAAATTAAATAAATCACTACGACTACAAACAAAGTCCTATATTACTTTTAAACTTAAAAATCTTAGACAAAAATCAGTGCTATAATTTACCATTTTGTTTTGTAGATCGGGCGCGTGGGCGTGTTTCGACGAGTTCAATCGCATTGATATAGAAGTGCTATCCGTCGTCGCTCAACAGGTAACACATACTGATTTTGATTCTTATTTGTCTTACAGTAAAGTCTGAAATAAATCATCATTCTCCTACCTCATCCTCATCCTCCGAGCCTTTTTTCCCAATCCTGTTGGGGTCGGCTTCCAGTCTAACCGGATTCAGCTGAGTACCAGTGCTTTACAAGAAGCGACTGCCTATCTGACCTCCTCAACCCAGTTCCCCGGGCAACCCGATACCCCTTGGTTAGACTGGTGTCAGACTTACTGGCTTCTGACTACCCGTAACGACTGTCAAGGACGTTCAATGACAGCCGGGACCTACAGTTTAACGTGCCATCCGAAACACAGTCAATGGTGTCTAAGATATACTTAGAAAGTACATACAATCTTAGAAAAGTTGCATTGGTACTTGCCTGACCTGGGATCGAACCCGCGCCCTCATACTTGAGAGGTTGGTCCTTTACCCACTAGGCCACCACGACTTCATTCTCCTACCCTCATCTTAATATTATTTGGGATCATTTCACAAGTGATTCGTGATATCTTTCAGAAATTATAAGCAGGCTTTATCGGGCAAATAGCATTAACTATTAGATAGCTGACACTTAATCGGTAACTAGTGGAGCCGGGTCTAAGGTTGGTAATGAGGTATTAAAATGTAGTAACTAATAAACAGGTGGTGACGATACAAAAGGCTCAGATAGCGCGCTTGGACCGGTTCATGTTCGAAGGCGTGGACTTGCCGCTGAAAGCTTCCTGCTCAGTGTTCATCACCATGAACCCTGGATACGCAGGTACATATACTGCTTTAAAAAAATATATATTCTTTTCATCATAATTTAAACTTCTAACACATCTTTTGTGATCAATCATTCATGCCGATTTTGGAATAAAAGACCAGAATCATAAAAAGATACAAGTATATTGTAGCTTCCCAACAGTGAAAGAATTTTCAAATTCTTTACATTATTTGCTGTTGTTTTCCTGAAACGAGAAAATACCGTCATTTTGTTTCCCAGGTCGTACCGAGTTGCCAGATAACTTGAAGGCACTGTTCCGTCCTATCGCGATGATGGTGCCGGACTACGCGCTCATCGCTGAGATCTCGCTCTTCTCGTTCGGCTTCTCGGAGGCCAAGATCCTAGCCGGCAAGATCACCACCACCTTCAGGCTTAGTTCCGAACAGTTGTCTACTCAGGTCTGTAAATAGCTACAAGTAAATTTATTTTTTTCGACACATTTTCTTTTGGATCAGTTTTTTACTTGATTCATCATCTACCTAGAATTTTCCCACGTTAGTGATGGCTTCTAGTCTTAACCAAATACAGCGGAGCGTGTGATAGTAAGTGTGTGTGTGCAGTGTTTTATACCAAGTGACTGCCTATTTGATCACCTTAAACCAGTTAATTAGGCAACACAATACTCTAGGGTAGGTATAATATACTAGCTTCTGCCAGCGGTTTCACCCGCATCCCGTGGGAACTACTTCCCGTACCGGGATAAAAAGTAGCCTATAGCCTTCCTCTATAAATGGGCTATCTAACACTGAAAGAAATTTTCAAATCGGACCAGTAGTTCCTGAGATTAGCGCGTTCAAACAAACAAACAAACTCTTCAGCTTTATAATATTAGTATAGACTAGCTTCTGCCAGCGGTTTCACTCGCATCCCGTGGGAACCTCTGCACGAACCCGGATAAAAAGTAGCCTATAGCCTTCCTCGATAAATGGGCTATCTAACACTGAAAGAAATTTTCAAATCGGACCAGTAGTTCCTGAGATTAGCGCGTTCAAACAAACAAACAAACAAACAAACTCTTTAGCTTTATAATATTAGTATAGATTAGTATAGATAAGACTGGTGGTCAGATTTTATGGATTGTGGATTTCAAAGATGTTTAAATTATAGCTGAGACCTACCGAATAAACGTCTCCAAAACATGGAGAAACTCGTCACCCATTCGCGGACCGATGCCAAGCGTTGCTTAACTGAATGATCGATTGGCCATTCCTATACCATTTTATAATTAGGTAAAGGCTTTTAGGTAAAGGGTTGGATGACGAACTTCACGAAAGTCGTCTTTGGTTCTCGTGGCCCCTCTCTAAAAGGCAGAAGACGGCACAAAAGCTGAGGTTTTTAGCGGGTGCAAGCCCCACATAACCTCACCGTCTCCCCGCGGCGGTGTGTGTATGCGTCAGGCATTTTCCTCAACTGAAACAAAAAAAAAAGCAAATGATGAACTTCAACTACACAGCTTATATGTTACAGGACCACTACGACTTCGGCATGCGAGCCGTGAAGACGGTGATCACGGTGGCCGGCAACCTCATCCGACAGATGCCCGACGGCGACGAGCGACAGATCGTGCTGCGGGCGCTTAAAGACGTCAACGTGCCCAAGTTTCTAGCCAACGATCTCGTGCTGTTTAACGGTAAGTTACCTAAGAAAGAAAGAAAGAAAGGAAAATCACTTATTGCATAAGCAAGGTAGTACGGTAGACTGCACATCAGTGGTAACTGCCATGCACCTTAACTCAATAGTAGTAATAAGTACGATTTTCCTATAAAACTGTTACCACTGACCTGAAGTTGACTGTTCTTGCGCAAAAATAAGTAATTTTCGCACACTCTGTCACAGACATATAAGTTTACTAGATGTTCCCCCGTGGTTACAAGCACATCAATAAATAGGCTCTAGACTCTTAAACTATCGTACACCAAATTTAATTTAAATGGTAGTTTAGGTTAGGTAGTTTTGGTGTGAAAGCGCTATAGGCAAAAATGGGTTCTCTCAATTAAAGATGGTAGGTAATAATAAAAATTGCCGGCAATGATACCATAACTATAAATAAGCCAATACTTCACGCATGTGTTAGTTATAATGTAGAAAGCGTCAAAGACGAGAACAGTACTATTCTAATTATAATTTGTACATATTTAAAAAAAAAATTCAACCCATTTGTTCTTGCATAGTATGTTAAGCTGCAATAATTGTTACCAGGTATAATATCGGACCTGTTCCCGCGCGTAGAGGTGCCGGTGGTGGACTACGGTATCATGGAGCAGTCTATACGCAACATGCTCACTAAGAAAGGATACGACGATCTGTACTGTGAGTTACGCATAATTTTTTAAATAAGTTTGTTCTTAAAAATAAAATAAAAAATATGAAAAATATTTCCATGAACTTAATCACACAATGTACTTAGATATAGCATCTTACTCAAAATAAATACACAGTGTCACATAGGTAAACTACATGTAAAATAATCATTTTCCTAAAAAATATAAATAGGAACGATTGTAAACTGTAAAACATATTTTACAATGGATAAGTAAAGCTGAAGAGCTTTTTTTCATGCGCTTGTCTCAAAAACGACTGTCCGTAACCGGATAAAATAAAGCCTATGTTGTTCGGGAAAAATGTAGCTTCCCAACAGTGAAAGAATTTTTCGAATCGCTTTAGTAGTTTTGGAGCCTTTTGGGTACAAACAAACGAAAAAAAAAATCCCCCTTATTATTTTACTATAGATAATCAGTTTGACAACCGAATACTGTACTGGCTACCTTTATCCCTGGTCGCTGAAAGTACGTCTTCCGCGACGCGGCCAAAACTGCTTTGGGTAAAAAAAAAAATCGATTTTTCATTCTGCTGATTATTTAAGTAAGGTTCATACCAATGCGATGTTTCATCCTTTAGATTTCTTAATGAATTCTAATGAAAACAATCTAAATAATGGAAAATATTTCTTTATGTTGGCAGCGTTTATCTTCAAAGTGATACAACTGTATGAGACGACGGTGGTGCGACATGGTCTCATGTTGGTGGGTCCGGCCGGCGCCGGGAAGACCAAGGTAAACTTATCGTATCGTTAAAACCTTTCCTCTGCTAACATTGTAAAACCAAAATAAGCTAGATCGGTCCAGCCATTCTCAAGTTTTAGTGAGACTAACGAACAGCAATTTTTATAAATAAGATTGGGTGCTATTTAAACAGGCTTCTTTTTAATATCATTATTCGCCCCCAAAAATGTATGTTGCCTTCTAAATTACTAAGTCAGCCACAATTAATAAAGCGTCGAGCATCTAAATAATACTATCTTTGTCACGAGTTATCTTCCACCCTAAATACAACTCAGCATGATGGTTATTTTTTTGCATCTAAATTTGTAGCATGCATTCTAACAGTAAACTTCTTAAATACTATTAGATGACATCAGAATATATTTATTTAGCTTCTAATTTTTTAACTCGTACTGAGTTTTTTGTTTAAAATATAACACATCCCATATTAATTGACATGACGATGCAACATGCAGCAAGCATGGCTTCTGTCACGGCTCCGGCGCTGCGGGGCTCCGGCGGTCCCATGCGAGCTTATCGTCGCAGATGGTTTTCACGCTCACCGCGCGAGCGTTAAAACTACCTGCGCCTCAGCTCGCAGGCCGCCTCGCCCCTCCGCACCTACGCGGTTTTGAATTGCACTCTAGGGGTAGGGCAGACAAGACTACGTGGAGTCAGTTTTGCAGCGATTCGTCTTCGTCACTAACTTAAATTTTTAATACAAAGTTTTTTAATTGAAGGTAATAAATGGCAATATGCTAATTAAAATGAATCCAAATTAAATTCTACCATAAAAAAAAACGAGCCAAGAAAAACGTTGATCTCGTTTTTCTTGGCTCATTTTTGTAAAAATGAGGCCGAGTTAGTAAATTAGATGACAATGTATAAATAAGAAGGACAAGTTACAATAATTGATGATCTTTTATTGAAGCTTTCTAGTAGATGGCGTTGTAAAAAAGACGAATTAGTTTATTAGAGGCTATGTCATTTGCCCGTTGCTTAGTTATAAAATTGGAAGTTTAATCATGTGTCCAATAAATAATTTTGTGGCGAGACTTATAATTTCCCAATAAGATTATTTACATTATTATATATTCTCATTATTAAGCAAAACCCCATTCCATAGGCTCTCAAGGGAATAACATTTGCTAATTTTATTACAGAATATGGGATTTTGTTTGCAATTTTTATAATTTGTAGCTACTTCATCCATTTTCTTAGCAGTATAATTTGACAAAAAACCTAAGTTATTATCCAAAAATTATCATGAATAATAAATTCTTTGCTAACGACGTCTCATAGATTTCTAACAAACGAAAAACAAGCAAACAATATCACAACAACAAACAAATCTTAATTACCACCTTCATAACATTTCTTAGCAATATCACACATTGTTGAAAGGTTCTCCTAACCTACAGACAGACATGTGTTGCTGGGGAGTTTGTTGCGCCACTTCTTCTTCCCAGCAAAAACACATAGGAAGTGGTGAAGGGTGGGCGTTTTGAGGGCTGTCTTTTGTAAAAAAAAATTTGACGTTCGAAAAGTGCTGCTTAGCTGCCAAGTTTGAATAAATTGATTTTATTGATAATTAAATATTTTTCAGTGTTACGAGACCCTTCGCGACGCTCTAACCGCCATCAAAGGCAAGCTGGCCCCCGACGGGTTCCCATTCACGCCGGTACATACGTTTGTGGTCAACCCTAAGTCTATCACCATGGGACAGCTTTACGGGGAGTTTGATCTGCTTACACATGAATGGTGAGGTTTTTGATTATGTTTCTTTATGGTATTGAATTGAAATGAGAGGAACTGTATGTCCATTTTCATGGACAAGACTTATGTGTATGAAGTAAATGAGTCCCACTAAATCTTTCTAAAAATAAATATTTTTTTTTTTCTAAAAAAGAACATTTTTGAGGACTGAGGTAATTATAACAACCTAAAGTTTTTTAATCCTTAAATATTAACAAAACCACTCACACATTTCTCTCACTCGACTTTTTTACCGACACTTCTTATATAATTTTTTTGGTTACTTCTATTCTACGTCGAATAATTCTAAAAGATTCAATAGTGCGTCGAAATATCGACATCAAAACACACTTATACCATATCCCAAACTGCATTTAAAATTGAACTCTAACACCAAAGCCATAAGATACAATTTCCTCCTCTGGGACGGACAGCGTACTGTCAAGCCTGGTCGGCGCCGGCATCGCGGTGAAAGACAGACTCAAATTAACACTAAACTGCATTTAAAAATATACTCAAGACCAAGGCCATAAGATACAATTTTCTCCTCCAGGACGGACGGCATACTGTCAAGCCTGGTCCGTGCCGGCATCGCGGTGGAAGACATGGACCGCCGCTGGTACGTGTTCGATGGACCAGTAGACGCTGTGTGGATCGAGAATATGAATACTGTAAGATATTGCAGCCCAGTTTATTTGATAATATATTTTCTCTGCATTACCCTAAGGTTCACTGGAAAGAATGCACGTAGCATTAAGTCGGCCTTTGTAATGTTTTGTTTCATTAAGTTTAATAAATAAATAAATCATCAGCCTAGCCGTTTCCCTACATCACCATCAAACTCCCAGGTGCTAGATGATAACAAGAAGCTGTGCCTCTCGAGCGGCGAGATCATGAAGCTGACAGACCGTCAGCGCATGATCTTCGAAGTGGCAGACTTGACGGTGGCCTCTCCAGCCACCGTGTCTAGATGCGGGATGGTGTATTTGGATGCCCAGGTGGTCGGCCTGCCGCCGCTTATTAATGCCTGGATCAAGAGTAACTTGCCAGCAGTAAGTTTTAAAAAATTTCTTGCTATATTATTCGGTTGTTGAAAAATCAGTCTCTTGCTATGGCGTGGTGTAAGAATGAAAGTCAGGTACCTTGACCCCCCTAGTGGGGCCCAGCAGGGCCAAGAGCTGCCGGGGCTGCGAAATTGTTCGAAAGAGTTACTGCAGCCCCGGTACATAAAAGGCCTATGTAGAAACACGATAGATTTTTAGTCAGTAAAAGTCTGACAGTCCTTCACGCTGCTAACCCACAGCGGGGTCATTAGATGATTTCTCATCAATGAAAAAAAAAGGTTTCTCGACTCCCAAGTAGGAGGACCTACCACAATTTAATGCTTCGATGAACAGCAATTTACCACTGGTAAGAAGTTTTTGAAGCTTTTTAGGTGTATTATTTAGCCTTTTGAACGCCTTTACCACTGTGATTTTCCCCAACACAAGTATTACATATTGATTACTTAATGGGGTTGTCTCATTTATAAAATTATTCTGACTGTTTAGAGACAAATAAACATTTTTGATTTTTAACACGCTTATCGCTATATATTATTGGCTATGTGCAAAGCGAGTAGTGGCGGACAGATAACGACCGCAGCGCACAACACGGCAGAAATTGGAAACAAATGCGGATGATCAGCTGTCAAATGTGTTGATTGCAGTACAAATCAAAGCAAAGAAATGGAAGTATCTTCCTTTAGAATATTTATTTTGAACAAATTGCCGAATACTAGGTTTGCCCCACTGTTGTTCATTACTGGTCTTTGACGAGCTGATGGTGTTGTTAACACAGGATACTTGCACTTGCCGCTCTGATTGTAGACACAGTCACATTTTACATCAGTGACGATGATTTTCATCAGACACGAGCACCATTGATCTGTAAAAAATAATAAGAAGGATAAGAAGCTTACAATTAGTAAATTGGAAATGATTTACATGTAATAGCATTCTGGCATCACATAAACATTACTTACGTTTAAACTGGTTTTGTATCACAGATGTCTGACGAATTACGTGGGCTCGTATTAAGTAGCTCTGGCCGTTATGTCGCAGTTCTTCCACATTTCTTACATGCTCGGCTAATACAAATTTATTGCCTTTTGTCTCAGTTTGTGGTTGGAAACTAATATTAGGTGTAATAGTTTCAAACCCGGTTTTTATTATTATATTCATTTTACAGTAAAACTATTGAATAAATTGCACTTAAATAATGTCAACAATACTATTTTAATCTTTGGTTTTATTTATATTTGCAAAGAAAATTATAATGTTTACATTGTTATTATTTGACAGCTTCCGTAAATGTTGTAAACGCTACGCGTCGCCACCGTCGCGCACATAGCCAATACGCTTATATAGCTTCACTTGTAACTAACTTTGTATGTAAAAAAATCTTGGAATCTTATTTTTTTCATATTCATATCCCTAGATAGCTGACCCAATCCGCAAGTCCCTCATACCCCTGATCGCCACATACCTGTACCCTGCACTGGAGCTCTTACGCTCCAAGCTGACGGAGATAGTTGGCTCCATCGACTCTTCTCTCGTCATCAAGTTCTTGGAGCTGCTGGACTACCGGCTCCGGCCTCTGACGGGGAAGGATGACAGGCCCCCCCCAGCGGCTAACTTTTTGGCTTTGATGCGTTAGTATATGGTGTTATTTTATCCGATTGCGTATGCTTTTTTAAGGTTTGGAAGTCGTTATGGGTCACTAGAAACAAGTAATTCTAGTCAAAATCAAATCGTTTATTAAAGTAGGCTAATTAGTTTAGCAATGTTTATCGTCAAAATTACAAAAATGACAGCACCCCCAAAACCCCCTTTCACTGATAAGATAGGTAGGTATCGGGTTACACGGGTAACTTGAGGTTTAGTTACTCAGGTAGTCAGCTGTATCCGGTTAGACGGGAAACCGACCCCGGTAGAAGCCAGACGGATGAAAGAAATTTTAAAACCCTCAGCTGCCTTTCTTACGGAGAGAGTATAAATAAAGTCAAGACGAGTTACGTGTTAAAATCTTAAACTTGACGAACTTCTCAAAAATATCTTATGAAAATATTGTTGCTTCAATAAGTAAATATTATTTCCCTTCCTCCACAGCTCGGCTAGCCCCTCTGTGGGTGGTTTGGGCGGTCATTTGGTCAGTGGGCGCGACGTGCGACCACAATGGCCGTGCTATATTCTCGGACTTCATCCGCGAGACGACCACGGAGGCCGGCCTCAAGCCGCTGTTCCCCGCCGAGGGGAGGGTCTATGATTACACGTGAGTAACGGAACGTGGCATATTCTTAATCACTAAAATACTGTATAACCCCCGCACTTAGAGACATTTAATGATTACGTAATGTTAGATGAGATGAGAAATTAAATGTCTCTGAGTGCGGTGGTAAGTCTATATTGATATTACAAAGCTGAAGGCTTAATTTGTTTGCTTGCTTGAACATGCTAAATCCAGAAACCAGTCTATTTGAAAAAATATTTCAATGTCAGCTCTTTTAACGAGGAAGGTTAGGCTTATTTACTTATTTACTTTTTACTCGTGTACGCGTAGTTCATACCTACAGGACGTGAGTGTAACAGCGGGGATTAAGAAAATATTGTAGACATACAACTAAAATTGCCAGTGCAAGTAATTGTCAAATAAAGTTTAAGCACCTTCCGAAAACTTAAAAAAAACTGTAGTTATTCGTGTTTACACTAGACTGCATGACGGCGGGTTCACTGACCCGACGGAGGACGGCGAGCCGGCGGCGCCGTACTGGTACAGCTGGATGGCAAAGCTCGGCAAGTACGTCGTCGACCCCGACTGGCAGTACGCTGGTCAGTATACTTACTTGTCTGATTTACACGACTTCACAGGTCAATCACATAATTCAGAGTAGGTACATTTCTTGCAAAGAAAATATGAAAAATACATAAAAATTAAAAACATAACATAAAACTTATGGACTCTCAGATACATTCTATCATCATATTTACTTACATTATGAAGAGGGGAATTTGTATCGGGAAACTACGTTGTCCCTGGGGGGAAAGGTTATAGGTATTTTAACCGAGTTTGCGTGTAGTTAAGAATCATTTCACAACAACAAATTTGCACTACCCAGACATCGAAGTCCCCACAATGGACAACGTGCGCAGCGCAGCAATCCTGGGCTACAAGATAGTGAACTACAACCACGTGATCTGCGTGGGCCCCACCGGCACCGGCAAGACGGTCACCATCACCGCCAAGCTGTCCCGCGGCCTGCACAGGAAGTTCATCTGCGAGTTCCTCGTCTTCTCTGCCAGGACCTCGGCTAACCAGACCCAGGTCAGTCAACTTGCGGATCCTGGGCTACAAGATAGTGAACTACAACCACGTGATCTGCGTGGGCCCCACCGGCACCGGCAAGACGGTCACCATCACCGCCAAGCTGTCCCGCGGCCTGCACAGGAAGTTCATCTGCGAGTTCCTCGTCTTCTCTGCCAGGACCTCGGCTAACCAGACCCAGGTCAGTCAACTTGCGGATCCTGGGCTACAAGATAGTGAACTACAACCACGTGATCTGCGTGGGCACACCTTTAAATATTAGGACACCTTTTTCTCACACGATCGGTTAGCCCCATGGTAAGTTATTAATTAACTTGTGTTATGGGTGCTAACACAACTGATAAACTACATATAGCTACATATACCTATACTTAGTTATAAATACATATAACACCCAGACCACGGCCAACAAGCATGCTCATCACACAAATGTCGACCGAACCGGGAATCGAACCTTTTTTTTTTTTTTTTTTTTTTTTGTTGTCGCTGGGTAAAAAATGCTATTACGCATGCCCTTCCCGTCGGGGGATGGGAGAGGGGTATGAGGGGCTCCCCGGTACAGACGTTCCCGGTATACCCACTAAAAAGGCCCAGCGGCACTCCGACCTCGCCTGAGTGGAGGGGGTCTGGGAATCTACGGCGTCCAGTCCCCCACCGGCGATTGCCCGCCTCACGGCAGGCCCCTCATGCCTCCCCCCAGTGGGGAGGGGTCCCTATGATGGCCGGAGCACAAGGGGCGATCCTTGTAATGCAGGCGATGGCACCCCCGCGCCTGCCGCCCGCTGATCACCCCCCGGGGCGGATGGGGACTGGCGTTGTGGTCGCCGTCTTCCACCCCTTCTTCGTCTGCGGTGCGGCGCCGCGAGAGGGTCGTTCTCCCGCATGCGCTCTGCCGCCTCCTTCTGTGACATGACATCCTCACAGAAGGAGGCTACCGCGTCCCATGCCTCCTCACTTCCCAGCATGGCACCAATCACGCTTGGTAGCGAGAGGTCATCCCCGACCACTGCCACCAGGATGCGGCGGGGTTCAGCCCACGATGGGCATACCTCGAGGGTGTGCTCTGCCGTGTCCACCTCGGCTTCGCAATGATGGCATTTTGGGGTCTCCTCCCTCCCAATCCGGTGCAGGTACGATCCGAAGCAGCCATGCCCGGACAGCACCTGCACCAGATGCATCGAGAGGCAGCCATGCCGCCGATCGAGCCATCCGTTCAGGACAGGCCCGATGGCGTCCAGCGTCCGACGACCGAACGTTGCCGAGGCAAGGTCCTCAGCCCAGTAACGAGTTATTGCCTCCCTCGCCTCCTCACGCACTTCTTCCCGTTCTATCGGGTCCGGGCGCCGATCTAGCGCTCTCTGCGCCGACCGGGAATCGAACCTGGGATCTTAGGTTCGGCAGTCTGGCATGGTGCCCATTGCGCCATCGAGGTCGTCGAATAATGTAATGATAATGTCGACTTCAGGACGTAATAGACAGCAAGCTGGAGCGTCGTCGGCGCGGGGTGTTCGGGCCGCCGCCCACCAAGCGCCAGGTGTTCTTCATAGACGACCTCAACATGCCTGCGCTTGAGGTCTTCGGAGCTCAGCCGCCTATCGAGCTTCTGAGGCAGTTCATGGATTTCGGAGGTAGGGCTGTCACGATGGACACGGTTTCTAGAGTATTGTGTATTTATTTATTTTGCAGATAGAAGGAAAGAAAAGAAACAAAATATGTACATGTATTCACCCCGGTATGACACTTACGGCCAGTTTCTTCATCAAAAGTTAAAGTTAAAGTTATGGCTAAAGTAATGTCTAAAGTAAAAGTAACGGTAAAATTAAATTTTTCTATGAATTTTGCTGTCAGTTTAGCCTTGAAAAAACGAATTTGACCGTTACTTTTACTTTAGACATTACTTTAACTTTAACTTTTGATGAAGAAACTGGCCGATAGACAAAACAAACTTAACAAAACATAAAGCGAGTGGAAAGAGAATGCATAGGGGCACTTGAAGTTATAAAAAATATATAGTTGTCTTAAAGCGAATTCTTCCCATTTTTTTTATTTAATAATAATCTTGCGATCGGCTTAGCCAGCCTTTAACAGATTTTTTGTGAGGATTTATTGACAGTTGAGAACTGTTCCTCCAGCGAGGAAACTGTCTCATATTAAACTGGGATTAGTCAACAAAGAATTCCCTATCCCATCATAAAACCACCTTTTTCATGAAACATTTTTTAGGTGCATCGGCCTAAAA
The DNA here is from genome assembly GCA_963856015.1 of Helicoverpa assulta. Taxonomy (NCBI): domain Eukaryota; kingdom Metazoa; phylum Arthropoda; class Insecta; order Lepidoptera; family Noctuidae; genus Helicoverpa; species Helicoverpa assulta. The sequence goes on along the minus strand of CAWLCW010000027.1, from coordinate 12,147,731 downwards.
GTCGGTGGTGAAATAAATATATCATCATCCACTAGACACCGACTTCTAGGCCGATGCACCTAACTATAGTAACTTTTTGCTTTTTATTGTTTTTAGGGTTCCGTATCCAAAGGGTAAAACGGTTCCCTATTGTTTTCGCTCCTCTGTCCGTCCGTCTGTCGCCAGGCTGTATCTCATGAACCGTGTTAGTTAGAGAGCTGAAATTTTCATAGATGATGTATTTCTGTTGCCGCTATAACAACAAATACTGAATTTTTTCCCATACAACAAACGTGATTTTTTTTGCTCATTTTCTAAATAATGGTACGGAACCCTTCGTGTGCGATTCGCGCTTGGCCGTTTTTTTTAATAATAAAGATACCGTAATAAAGGTTGGTACGACCGCTCCAACATCGGCGAGTTCAAGATGTTAGTAGACGTGGGTATAGTGGCCGCCATGGGCCCGCCGGGCGGCGGCCGTAACCCCGTCACCATGCGCCTCATGCGGCACTTCCACTACATCTCCTTCACTGAGATGGAGTACTCCAGCAAGGTATGATGCTAACTTTTTGTCACCGAACATCGGAGTCGCTGCGCGGAAATCATTTTTAACTAGGAGGTGTAGGAGGGGCATGCGCGTGCTTGTGGTTCGAATTTAGTTGATGACCCCCATTGCATTGACTTCACTACATAGTATAAAACAAGTCGCTTTTCTGTCCCTACATCCTTATGTATGCTTAAGTCTTTAAAACTACGCAACGGATTTTTATGCGTTTTTTTAATAGATATAGTGATATTAAAGTGGAAGGTTTATACGCATTGCAGGCAAGCATTGCACCCGTGCGAAACCGGGGCGGGTCGCAAGTACTAAATAAACGCAAAAACTGTAGGTGAAGGGTGGGCGTTTTGGGGGCTGTCTATTGTAAATTCCTGACGTTCAAAATGTGCTGTCTTGCAGCCAAGTTTGAATAAATGATTTTTGATTTGATTTGTAACTTATTCAAGGTCAGCGCGGCAATGCAAGTATCCTAGACAGCTGGAAATTGCAATTGTAATAATGTTAAAGTACCTATTTACAACAGATATTGGGACATCTAACGCTATAATAAAAGGCAGAAAAATGAGGTTTCAATACTGTGTTAACAATTCCACGTCAGAGGCCGACAGGAGAATTTGAGGAAACTAAAGGTCTCTGCACATAGCGTAATATCTAGTACATTACAACTGCTCAGCGTCGCGTCGCTGTCCCGTCCCGCCGCGCCGCGCCCGCTGTGTGCAGAGACCTTTATGCTTGTTAGGAATAAATAATACTTGAAACTAGGGCTTGTTAGGTAATTAAACCTGCAGCTCACTCGATAAGAAGAAAAATACTGTTATATACTCATTCATAAATCTTACGGCGACACACTCCTGTACCTATATAAAGAGCTCATGATAGATCTAAACTAACCGTATTTCAGTACGGCATCTTCTCCACGATCCTGAACTCCTGGACCCGCAACATCGACCCGAAGGTCCCGCCAGTCCGCGAGGCTCCCTTCCTCAAGGCTTCCATAGAGATCTTCAGCGCTCTGGTGGAGGAATTGCTTCCGACCCCCACCAAGTCTCACTACACCTTCAACTTGAGGGACTTGAGCAAGGTCTTCCAAGGAGTACTCATGATGGATGCTAAGACTGTCACTGTAAGACTCACTTTCAATACGTATGCGTAGTATATGTATAAGGGACTACATAGAGATTAGTTAGCCGAGTTATACAGGGTGTGTCGTTCACAATCACATTAAATCCTATCGCATATACTTTATGATATTCTATGGTGAATTGTAAAAAAAAATAACCTAATCGATTCAGTGGTTTAGCCACAGGAGTCATTTTTCGTTTTTATAATTTACAACATCATGTGTAAAGCAGAGATAAAGTTAGGAGTATCGATTGTTTTGATCAGTTGACAGCTGTCAGTTTTCAAGGGAGAATTTCAGTTGTTTGTAATGACTGACTTTTATATGGTGTTCTAATTTTCGTACATTTTTATTGTATTTACTTTGTTTGAAAAAAACATTTTTTTATTTTTACGTATTTTTCTTTTTTCTTGGTGTTAATCGACATACATTAACCAGTACCTATATTAACGCATTTCATTTAATGTGATTGTGAACGACACACCCGATATAGGGGAAGTATATAAAGAGTTCATTAGGAAGTACACAAGGGAGTACACAGAGTAGAACATTACGGAGTACTTGGGATAGCACAAAAGAGAGTACATTCCCTTATGTTCATGGGATTAGTAGATAAGGGAACATACATACCTAGGTAGTACATAAAGGTGTTGTATGTAGGTGTATATTTTGCGTATACACTGGGGCTAATTTAAAGTCCAATTAGAAAAATATCTGATTTATTTAAGAGCGTGTGTACAGGTGACATGACAGCTAGTGAACGGAATGAATTGGAATGAATGACACAATGGCCGCGGTGACCGGTGAATGGTGTACTAATACGCTTGGCAAAATATTCTTAGTAAGTTGTCGCTTGATGACAACCAAAGTATTTAAATTTATTAGGCGTGAGGCAATAGCCGCAACAATAGGGGAGATACTAAAGAAGTACATAGGCCTAGTACATAAGGTAGTAAACATAGGTAGTACAAAAGGGAATACATAGGCTCAGTAGATCACAACACAGACAATATGCACCTTATTTCAACAGTAATAAGAGCCATTTTTCCCAGCACGAAGACGATGTGATCAGGCTCTGGTACCACGAACACTTGAGAGTGTATCAAGACCGGCTTGTCAACGACGCCGACCGACAGTGGTTTACTAAGTAAGTGTCTGTTTTTATGCATGTAAGGGTCCGTTCAGACAGACCGGCTCGGGGAGCATCGACGCGCATTTTTCTTTTCACACAGACCAGAGCCGGCTCCGATCAGCTGCGATCGGCTGCGTGAGATGCAATCGGAGCCAAACGTCTGCAAGACCGAGAAAAAGTACGCGATCGGAGCCGGTCGGCTTCTCTTATTATTTCACACCAAGCGCCTTCGAGCATTCTTAATGTCAAAAGCAGTGCACATGCAAAAATAAACCTTACTACAAATACTAAGTACTCGATTTTCAACGTGTTAAGAATTTTCTCTCCTCTCCGAGCCGGTCTGTCTGAACGGACCCTAAACTGACGACTGGAGTCGCGGACTGTCAAATTTCTATCTCCGAAAAGCAAAACAACAGATAGATAGGATATTGGAATCGCCGTAGACTGTACAACTTACTACATTTTAAATGCCGAATACTGAAACGCCACTCAAGTTTAAACATCGCTCAAAGATCAACGTAGCTCTTTTGCACTTTAATTACATGAGGTAAAGCCTGCGAAAGAAAGACTTATCAAGGTATCACGTTGCGTGGGTAGCTGGTTTGAGGAGGTCAGATAGGCAGTCGTTCCTTTTAAAGCACTGGTACTCAGCTGCATCCGGTTAGACTGGAAGCCTATCCCCAATACATGTATTTAGGAAAAGGTTAGCTAGGCCGATAACTAATTTTTGAAGAAGTATAGAAATAAAAAGTATATAGACTTTTTATCTTTATGTAAGAAGTAGTTCTCCCCTGTAAAACTTTATATTCCTTGCAGCTTAATGAACAAGAAGGTTCGTTCGGAGTTCCAGAAGGACCCTCACGAATTGTTAAAAGATCGACTGATGCTGTTCGGGGATTTCATGGACCTCGGTGCTGATGAGAAGAAATATGCTGAAATCGTCGATAGGGACGAGGTAACTTATGTATTTTTTTGATAAATTACTATGTATTATTTTGGGCTGAAAAAAGATAAACTTGGCGTCCATATGGCTTCGTATGCACATGATTTACATCCATATCTTCATAAAATTAAATAAATTCGCTAAGAAAGAAAGTCAACTGATTTGGCAGAAAATTGCTGGGGAGGTGATTTATAACCAGGAGATGGATATGCGTTACTTTTATGCCTTTATCTTTTCTTCCCAACCACCTATTTTGATTTTCATCGCAATCGGATAGCCCTTTTGGTGTGAAAGCGTAACAAACGAAACTATCATTAAACTGTTAGAGCTAGACTACCAAAAATGCTAGAAGTTCGGTTGGTTATCCTTTAACACGCTGCCAATTTTTTTTTTTTCAATTTTTTCAATGTACAAAAATGCCTCCTCTACAGATTTATATGTATAGATTTCCCTGTCGTAACTTTCAGTTAGCGGATGTACTAAGCCACTACTTAGAAGAGTACAACATATCGACGACGGCGCCTCTGGACCTGGTACTCTTCGACGACGCTGTGGCGCATCTGTGCCGCATCGCCCGCATCATGCGACAGCCCATGGCTAATGCCTTGTTGTTAGGCATGGGCGGCTCCGGTAAGTAATTGTTATTTCTTCCTATTTACCTTATAATATACAATTTTTGAAATCTCAAGATTTTTGTGGAGTAATTGAAGACAACGTGGTATTGAAGAACAAACTTTTTTTGATCCTCTGCTAAATATATCTATATTTTTCGCATCCAAACATAATTGTAGACTTTTGGGCACTTTAATTATTGCTAGTACAAAAGGAGAAATAGAATTCCAAAAAAGCAGCCTTCTACTAACGCGCAATGACATTATAAACTCAGCCTAGAAAATTTTATATATTATTAATAGGTACGCGAATTGCAGGAGCTAGTGTACACCTTGTCTAACTGCCTACGTCGTACGTATAATCTTTTCCTTCTCGTCTCAAGCCATCCTAAGATTGTCTGGAAGAGATCGTTCTCTTAGCAATAAGACCACCCATAAAAAATCGGTGTACCTAATAAAGTATACCTACCTATCTATCTGATGTCCTCCTAGCCGATTATCGATCACGGCGGCTGTTTTCATGTAAGGAGATTAGCCAACTGCGCAAGACATATATAGTGCACGAGCATTTGCTTGGACACAGGTGCACTCACTATTCCTTCACTCTCATAGCGCGATGGGACGGCAATCCGACGCCGGCGGAGAGAGATCACAAGCAGGACCGACATTTACGTGCTTTCCGATGCACAGGAGTATCAATCACCAACTTCCAGGCTCCGGGCTGCTATCTAGCATGCTAATACACAAATCCCAATTCCCCAGGTCGCCAGTCCCTGTCGCGGCTGGCGGCGAACATGACGGAGCTGGCGTGCATACAGATCGAGATCACGAAGGCGTACGGGCTGTCGGAGTGGCGCGACGACCTCAAGCAGACCATGCTCAAGGCCGGCGCCGAGAACCGCGGGATCGTCTTCCTCTTCTCCGATGCACAGGTACTCACAATTTCTGGTTAACCTTTACTTCTTTACGACCCATCTAGCCAACAAGTAAAACGTCCGGTTAAGGAAAACAGCTGTCCATAGTATGTAGTTGTTAGTAGCTTTTTAGAAGGTTATCATGTCATATAAAAATACAGTCGTCGTTTAACAAACCGTCTCTGAAATCTAGATCCCAATGTCAATTTTCTCAAATTTTCTTTGTTGACTTCTGATATGAAATTAAAATGAAGTTTGAAGCCTGAAAAAGGAAATATGCTTCTGTCTCACTCGTTTGCGGGAAGTCGTTCTTCAAGAACGTTGGAAAAACCGCGGGAAACAGGTAGTATGTGCACAATAACCGTTTTTGACTCTTAGCAACAAATCCCCTCTATTTCACCAGATAAAAATGGAATCATTCTTAGAAGACTTAAACAACATCCTGAGCTCAGGCGACGTGCCGAACATATACGAGGTGGAAGACTTAGACAAGATCTACCAAGCAGTACGTCACGCGGTCATGGAGATGAACCTCACGGCGACCAAGACGAACTTGTTCGCGTGTTACCAGCGCCGAGTGCGGAGTAACATGCATATCGTGGTTGTTATGAGCCCTATTGGCGAGGTGAGGAGTTACTGTCAAATAATTTTACTTCTCTGAAGTTGACCATTTGGTGCCTCACGCGTGCGTAATAGTTTTGCCAGTCAAAATGTTATACTGCATTTTTTTTCAAATAGGCAACTTGTTGAAATTTTAACAATTGGGTGAAATATTAACAACTAGCTGTTGCCCGCAACTTCGTTCGCGTGGAAGTGACTTCCGGCAGATTTTTGGTTTGACCAATAGATGGCGCTATATGTCCGGAATACATTTTATTTTTTATTTTCAATTTTTTTGTAATAAAAACTATCCTATGTCCTTTCTCAAGCTCCAAACTATGTCTGTACCAAATTTCACACAAATCGGTTCAGTAGTTTAAGCGTGAAGAAAAGACAGACAGACAGACAGAAAGACAGACAGACAGACAGAAAGACAGACAGACAGACAGACAGAGTTACTTTCGCATTTATAATATTAGTAGGGATTACAAGATTTTTTTATTTGTCATGAAGATATCTTTATCTGAGCCCCAGCCAGTTCTATTGATTCCCCTACGACTCAACATCAGACAATCTTCGTTCTTTGCCAGTCTCCCAAATCATATAGCTACTTGAAGATGACTGCTAATTCATTATTTCAGAGTTCTGAGACGTATTCGATGAGCACAAAACCTAGATAGGTCTTACAGTTTCTGTTGGAGGAATATCTATTATTTAAATATAATCTATGCTAACATAATAAACAGGAAATTTTTGTTTCTTTGTATCCTAGTAGTTCCCACGGGACGCGAGTGAAACCGCGGGAAAACTACTAAGTTACATAAAAATACATGTTACTTTTTCTTCCCCCAGATATTCCGTTCCCGCTTACGTCAGTTCCCGTCTCTGGTGAACTGCTGCACCATCGACTGGTTCAGCGAGTGGCCCAAGTCAGCGCTGGAATCCGTCGCCTTCCACTTCTTCGAGACCATGGGGGAACTCTCCGCGGCTACCAATGATGTGCTCAATGCTATGGTGGTATATATCGTGGCATTTGCGTTCTTAAATGGATACTTACCCCATATACTCCCTTATGTACTAACCCCATATGCGGCCTTATGTACTAACCCCATGTACTCCCTCAAGTACTTACCCCATGTACCCCTTATGTACTAACCCCATATGCGACCTTATGTACTAACCCCATGTACTCCCTCAAGTACTTACCCCATGTACCCCTTATGTACTAACCCCATATGCGGCCTTATGTACTAACCCCATGTACTCCCTCAAGTACTTACCCCATGTACCCCTTATGTACTAACCCCATATGCGACCTTATGTACTAACCCCATGTACTCCCTCAAGTACTTACCCCATGTACCCCTTATGTACTAACCCCATATGCGACCTTATGTACTAACCCCATGTACTCCCTCAAGTACTTACCCCATGTACCCCTTATGTACTTACCCCATATGCTCCCTTATATACTGTCCTCATATACTCCCCCATATGTTCCCTTATGTACTTATCCCCTAGATTCACTTATGTACTTACCCCCAAGACTTCCTTATGTATGTACCAAATGCTCCCTTAAATACTTACATTATTTATTTATTTGGATTTCCAACAAGAAATACACGTCAGTATTATATATATACGTACGTATTTCGATTATTTATAAGCTATTATAATAGGGGTTAAAGTATGAAATTGCCGATTTGTACTGAAAATCTAAATTGTAATTTTTTTTAATTTTTAACAAACTTATTTAATCAAAATAGTTGCCATTATTATCTATACATTGCGGCCATCTAATAAGAAGGTCATTTATGCCGTTACGATAGAACTCTGAGGATCTAGACTGCACAAACTGTGTGAAAGGATTTTGATCTGCCTCCTGGGAAGAAACTTCTTGTGACGCAGATAATTGTCCAAATCACAAAAAAAAGTGGTCGTCCGTTAGAGCAAGGTCTGGCGAATATGGAGGAAGACGAATAGTTTCCAACTGCAGTTCCTGAAGAGTTAAAACGGTTTCTTTTGCTGTATGAGGCCTCGCGTTGTCATGGAGCAATAACGGTGAAGGTCGATTCATGAGTCGTGGCTGTTTTACTGCTAATTTTTTCAACATTATTCGTCTTCGGCTGGGTATCTGGGTAGTTTGACTAGGATCGGCGTTCACCGTCTCTCTTAATTTCTCGTTAATCACCTGTCAGGCGGTCTTTTTCATGGCTCGTTCTTCAAGTCGAAGTTTCCACCACGAAAGCGTTTAATCCAAAATCGCACGGTGCGTTCATTAGCAGACACCTCTTCAAATGCAGCATTGACATTGCGGGCTGTTTCTGCCGTTTACTTCCGCGTCGGAACTCATATTCAAAAATTACTCAAATTTTCGCAGTGTCCATCTTTCTTGTTTAAGTTGAATAACAAAAACAATTGAACATCGATAATCAAATGTTTCACATTTTTCAAAAGAAGAACATCACAGAAACCACGTGAAAAAAGTTTCATTCGAAAACCTCAAACCATGAAGACTCTATGGCAATTCAAAAACCTACTAGAATAAAACGGCAATTTCATACTTTAACCCCTAATATATAAGATGATTATAATACAAGATTATTTATAAGAGTGTAACTTGTGAGATGACGTAAGATAGAAAGTATGGAAAAAGATGACATGCGGTACCCATCTCAAATAATAAATCTGCATTAAAATATCCTCATATCATCATTGAAAAACGACAGGTGGCGCTGTGCCACGCGCAACATCGGCTCTGCGTATTAAAATTTCAAAAAAATAGTAAATCTATAGTTAAAAGACTGAAAACAAGTTTAAAATGGACCATATGATGTAATAAGTGTCGGACAGTGTTATCTTTAGTATAAATTCAAGTGAAAGTGAATAATAAACTATTTTCAAACCAAAACAAAAGTTTGTTTACATGTTAAATTACAGTGACTATTTTAGTGAATTAAAACCTAAAAAACAATAAACAATCATAAACAACACATAAAAACAGTGGCAGTGTACGAAAAAGTGAATAACTACTTCAAAAGTGAATTTATAAAATTTTCTATGTGATAAAAGTAACAGACGGTATTTTAAATTTAAAAAAAAAATAACGTTTCTCGATTTTGTGTACTTACTAAAAAGTGAACAGTAATTTCGGCACTCACCGTAATCACCGCTTGGTCGAGTGGTAAAAGACGATACCGAGTACCCAAATGCGCCTAGGTTCGAATCCGACCCACACAAAGTACTTTTTGAGAATATTTAAAATTATTCTTTCTGTTATTACATTCTTGGAATAACGAATAAAAGTTGAATACAGTAACATGTCGCTAGATGGCCATTTAGACTCTTGTACTAGTTTCATACTTAGCGGCCAAACCGAAATAATGGACACACAGGATAGTAACGTCACAGTTAGAAGTAAACGCAGTAAAATAAATATCCCAACCGATAACTCTTTTGAAGCACTTTCCGAGATAATGGAATCTGAAGATGAATTTGCATCTCTTGTGTCAACATCTTCTTATGGTTTTAACCGAAGTTACCCTGAACTACATTTACGCTCACAGGATGATGTTACTGAGCTAAAAAACACAATACGTAAGCTTGAGGAAAATTTAAAGAATGCTGAACGAGAAATAGAAAGATTATCACTAGAAAACAATAAACAGGCTATGGAAATTAGTAACTACAAATTAACAACCAACAAACTAACACACATTTCTACGAGTACTATCAAAAAACCGCCTGCTACCAACTCAAAGAAACAAAAAATAACAAAATCTAAGCTTAATTTTATGGACTTGCAAGAAAGCCCAATAATGCAGGGCACAATTAAGAAACCGCCTCCTATAGAGAACGTATGCAGCTACGTCTCGGTAAACCAAGAATCGATAACAGGAGAACAGAATAATTCTAAACAATCTGCAGAGGGGCCAACTACGCTACAAATATGTGATCCAGCTACATGTTGTGCAACAAAGGAACCAACACCAGACAACAAAACCAATCTCAAGAAAATTTGTATAGTGAGTGACAATAATGTAAATAAAATTTTAGAAATAGCTACAAAAGAATTACCGTGTGCCAAAATCTGTCACTATTGTTTGCCCAATGCCGGTATAACAGAACTCTTAGCAACATTAGATGTAAAACTTGTGAATTACTCTCTGAATGATTACTGCATAATTCTAATAGGCGAAAAAGATTTTTTAGTTTCTACAGATTATGAGAAATTAGTAACCTATATAAAATGTAAGCTCGAAAAAATAACACACACCAATGTAATATTATGCTGCCCTAACTTTAAATTAAAGCGAAACGTAATGTTATTTAACAATAGAATAGAAGCCTTTAACCACCACTTACACTTAAGCAACCAAAGCTATGAATACACTTACACTTTCGATACAAATAAACATCTCAAATATACATATGCTATGTTCTCAAAATATACTGGTAAAGTAACGAATACGGGTATTGCAAATATATTCATGAACTAGCTGTTGCCCGCAACTTCGTCTGCGTGGGCAATATAGAATAGTCAATTATTACGTATGGTGCGTAAGTAATTTTCACAGGAAATAGCTATAATCTATACTAATATTATAAAGCTGAAGAGTTTGTTTGTTTGTTTGTTTGAACGCGCTAATCTCAGGAACTACTGGTCCGATTTGAAAATTTCTTTCAGTGTTAGATAGCCCATTTATCGAGGAAGGCTATAGGCTACTTTTTATCCCGGTACGGGAAGTAGTTCCCACGGGATGCGGGTGAAACCGCTGGCAGAAGCTAGTCTATGTCTATATGCTTTGAGTCTGACAAAGCTGTCATTTGTACATTTTCTGCAGCTGCTGCGACTAAGCAGAAGCCAGAAAGTCTGTCAGTCTTACCATGGATATCGTCTTGTGTAGTTGACTGGATTGAAGATAGATAGATAGGTAGTCGCTCCAAGCAAAATATTGGTACTCAAACAGATTCGGTGACTGGAAGCCCAACACCAACATAGTTGGGGAATAGCTGGATGGATGATAAAATGAGTCATCATCATCAGCAGGCGCATAGGGTAGGATAGTTTCACTACTGGGGAGAAACACTTGTATGACTTGTATGAATTGGGGATTTTCTGTGCACTTACTTACTATGGTAAGGCTGACCCCACATTAGGCGTGCGCGATCCTCGGGCGTGTGAGTAGCGCGGGCGTCGCGAGCGCGCTGCGTGAAAGTCGCGTTTTGCTGCCCTGCGGCATGTGTGAAGAGTGCAAGCGACGCGCTCGCGGCGAGCACGCGGCGCTCGAGTTGCGTTCTTACCCCTACGCCCGCTATCCCCGCCGCCCGCTAAACGCCTTAGCAGTTAAACGTCAAGTCGAGCGCGCTGCAAATGCTGCAGGGCAGCAAAACGCGACGCTCACGCAGCGTGCTCGCGACGCACGCGCTACTCACACGCCCGAGGATCGCGCACGCCTAATGTGGGGTTAGGTCTAAACCGGGAGGGACTCCACCGAAATGTTTGCATTAGTTCACGAATAGGCAAAATGTACGTATCTGTGAGAGTCCACTTCATGTGTTCGTACTTGAAACCTGCAATTTTGCCAAGATTTTCAAAATGTACACTCGCAATTTGTCATTTCTTGGTGGAGCCAGCAAATCAAAAGAAACAGAAGTGTTGTATACTGTGCGTCACTACCGCTCACCGGGAAAATTTCGCTCTTGCGGAGGACGTTTATATACCATATTTTGTGTCACATGTAAACAGGACCACAGTAAGTATCCCCGAAACAACGATCCCGAAACAAAGATCTGATGAACGAACAAATCAGACCTGAGTTGGTCACCTGGGGCCAATCAGAGCTCTATGAAGCGATCATACGCTTTGGCTCCTACTATTATTGTGGTTTCTGAAAATGTATTCACCTCATTCAACGATGAATGTAATTCTGATGGTACTATTAAGAACACTTGCTTAGCGCAAAAGCTGACGTTGGCAGGCCGACTCTTTTGACTTCTCGAATAGGATACCATTGGTTTTTGTGCAATGCACACCTGCAATGCATGCTGGATTAGGATAGGATATAGGTGGATAGGATTTGCAGCAGATTTGGATTTGGATTTGCATTCTGTCTTTGTAATTGAATGACATCAAACGTAGTTTTATATAAAAGGTGTTTTTTTAGACTTGGCTCGGGTCTTACTGAGACTGTTCGTAATCGTGAACAGTGTATTTGCGATCAGAAGTTGAAAGTAAGCATGTCTCTGCTATGCGACGCGTAATTTGTACGTTTCCAGACGCATAAAGCATTTTACGTGTGTATGGTATTAAATCGAGAAAGCTCCCATTTCTTATCTGCACTTTGTATCTGGGCTTGTTTTTAAAGCTACAGAAGCCTACATTACCTACCTCACGCTTAGCAGCGCTTGCGAGAGATAGATCTTCCTTTCTTCTAGGATTAAGTTTACATATTTTGCATCAGAAAAAATAATTAAGGTCAACTTAATACTACTCACTCAAAGTAATTTGTTTTAAGGCCACCACATTAGTGGAAGATAAGCTAAACTATGTTTATGAAAAAATCCTGATATGAACTCCATCTGTAACTTTAAATGATAATTAATTGTTCCACTAAAGTCATCATTTTTGATATAATGTTCAAAAAATAATTTAGATGGCACCGTTTTAAATTTGGCTGAGAACTATTAATTTTCCTTTCATCAAGGTAATAATTATAGTTGGATTTTGATGTGGTACGGCAAACTGACAAACACTATTGAAATGTCTATCGAAAAATTACACTACGTGTTAAAATATGGTGAATTACGGAAAATACACAACTCCATCTGTTGAAATAATAATCCTCTCTATAGAATGTATGGTAATTAATTGTCATTTACCACCTCGCTGTTTTGACAAATTTGATGTATTTTTACCACAGATGGAGCTACTTTAACCTTGGCTAAACAAAATTTTCATATTTTTTTTTCTTCCGAAGTTACTTATAAAGGTGTGATTTTCTGTGTAAAGATTAATAATAGGCCGAACAACTAATATAAGTACAACATTCAAATGTACAGTTTTGACAAACAGATTGCGTGTCGTAATATTTTACATCTTGAATTCACAAAACTAATCATATCTTTTGATAGAGTGAATCGATTTCGATGAAACAAAAACTAAGTAATACCCCAAGTTACGTAGAATTTTTGTATATAAGCATTGTCTGCATTGAATTCGTAGATTTTACGTGAATCCCGAACAAACAAACAGATAAACAGATAAACAGACAAACAGACAAACAGGCAAACAGACAAAAATGACAAAAATGATGGAAATGGGTTCTGTTAGTTATCCTTTAACATGCCGGCTATTTTTTTTGTCAATTTCTTTAATGTACAAAAATTAATTTTCTACAGATTTATTATATGTATAGATATAAAAAAATATTTAGACTATCTCAATGGCTTTCATATAAATAACTATTTTACATGCGATTTATATGGGGAAAGTAAATCTAAAAATAATACACAGCAATGCAAACCTGGAACTATTCCCTATTATTTTAAAAAAATAACCAAAACAATCCGTAACAATAAGTCCGACAGCCAGGAACCAACTCTTATAAATAGTAGTTGTCCTAACGATGTTGATGTTACGTCCACACAACAAACATCCAATCAGTTTTTTCGTCTATAAACACGTTACAGTTCTTCACCAGAATATAAATGGGCTGATATCGAAATCTGGGCTACTAACATTAGCTCTTGAGAATGAAAAAAGTCTTATAGATGTGTTGTGTATCACTGAACACAATATGATATTAACTGATAAGAATACTCTCAACATCTCTGGCTACAAGCTAGGGTCTTGTTTCTACCGGAAAAATCGTCGCGGTGGTTCTTGTATTTTAGTAAAAAAATCACTTCCATGTACGCCAATTGAAGAAATTAGCAAATATTCTATAGAAAATATCATAGAATGCTCCGGCGTCGAAGTAACTGAACATAAAATTTATATAATATGCATCTATAGGCCACCTAGATCCAATTTAGAAGACTTAAATAAGTTCTTCACAAACTTTAGTACCCTTTTAAATAGATTTTGTTACAGTAAAAAACGAATTATAATATGCGGCGATTTTAATATAAATACACTCAATGCTACTTCTGACGCGATTGAATTTAAACAGATCCTTCACAGTTATAACCTAAAACTTAGTATAAATGAACCAACGCGCTTATCAAGTCGAACATGCATTGACAACATCATGTTTAATGTTAGAGGATGTACAGCAAAAGTAATCGAATTCGCATTGTCAGACCACACCGCTCAATTGCTTAAATGCCCAGTCAAACCCACTTTTATTCTTAAATCATGGCACATACAAAAACGAGATTATTCTTCAGATAACATTAAGAAATTTAAAGAATGTTTGGAATCACTTAAATTTAACGATGTTTATAGCCATACGGATCCGAATCTAGCGTTTAATGAATTTCACGAACTATTCACTCTTTTTTATAATCTTTGTTTTCCAATAGTAAACATTAAAATAACTAACAGACAACGGCCTCAATGGGTCACCAAAGGTCTTAAAATATGCTGTAAGCGCAAACGACAGCTGTTATGGCAGTATAGAAAAAAACCAACGGAGGAAAATAAAAATAAATTCTTAGCCTTATCTGCGCGATTAAATCGGATCATTAGGTTAACTCAAAAGTCTCGAAATGATTACTATATTAATAATGCTAGTAATAAATCACAAGCCACTTGGAAGATAATAAACGCCAATAAATCAAATGTACCAACTAATCAAATACAACAAATTGTTGTAAACGATAATGTGATAAGTGATCCCAAACAGGTTGCGGACCATTTCAATAATTTTTTCATTGATCAAACTAACAATGTCTCACACGATCGAACCAAATGTGATATTCCGTACGAAAAAAACTCTATGTTTGTTAGCCCAACTGTCCCAGAAGATATTTATAAAATTATTATGAGTTTAAAAAATACTAACAGTACTGGGTATGATGATATATCAACAAAAATTATAAAACATGTTGCCATTAAACTGTCCTATATTCTTAGTTACATAATCAACTTAAGTATCACGACCGGTATTTTCCCAGAAAAACTTAAACTGACACTAATAAAACCTTTGTTTAAGAAAAATGATAGGAATGACATGAGCTGCTATCGCCCGATAGCTCTTGTGCCTATCATCTCAAAAATTTTTGAAAAGGTTATCTATGATAGAATTAATAATTATTTCGAGAGCAAAAATTTATTTTGTAATGAGCAGGTTGGTTTTCGTAAGAAGAAAACGATCGACATGGCAATATACAATTTTCTCAATACTGTATTAACAAACATGGACACATCTAAACAAGCATGTGCACTATTCATGGATCTCACAAAAGCGTTTGACTATGTCGACCATGAGATACTGCTAGAAAAATTATACGCTTATGGTGTGAGAGGAAACATGTATGACCTGATTAAATCTTATTTAAGTAATCGAAGTCAAACAACTCAGATAAGTAGAATATGCCCGATTGCTAAACGAGTAATAAGTCACTCTTCATCATGTAGAACAGTTAGATCAGGCGTTCCACAGGGAAGCGTGCTAGGTCCCCTTTTGTTTATCATATACGTCAATGACCTGCCCAAAGCTACTAAACATAATACGGTTCTGTTTGCTGATGATAGCACAATACTTTTTACAGGAAGTAACAAATCTGATATGGAAACCGAAATAAACTCTACTCTGAAGAATGTTATAAACTGGCTGACATCAAATAATCTACACATTAATCTAAGCAAAACTAATTTAATGACATTCAGAAGTAGACTGAATAAAATATCAAGTATGAACATAATTTACCAAAACCACAAGGTTCAAGAGGTTGATGTCGCAAAATTTTTAGGCTTAAACATTGATAATACATTAAATTATAAACAGCATCTTGAATCACTCTGCACCAAACTGAACACTTATTCATATGCATTGTTTATGCTTAGACGAACAGCCAGCATGTCAACCCTTCTTACTGCTTATCATGGCTATGTTGCATCTCTTTTAAGGTATTGTGTTATTTTTTGGGGTAATTCTACCGATAACGAAAATGTATTCAGAGCTCAGAAAAAGTGTGTGCGAGCCATAGCGAAAATAGCGCAGACGGACAGCTGCAAACCATTTTTTATAAAATATAGAATCCTTACACTACCCTGTATATACATACTTGAAGTTGTAATGTTTGTTAAGAAAAATATGCACTATTTTAGTAAATTAAAAAGTAAAAGGCATAATTGTCATATAAGTCTACCACAAAACAAAACAGCGCTACTCAATAAAAGTATCTTTTGCATGGCACCTCGGATCTATAACCATTTGCCAAGATCTGTTCTCGAAACCTCACAGATCAACATGTTTAAGAGGAAAGTTAAAACATTGTTATTGTCAAAGGCGTATTATAGCGTAAGAGAATTTTTAGAAGATAAATTATTATAGAATTAGATTAATAATTAGAACTATATGATTTCCCTTTTTTCTGTTTTTTGTTTTGTTTAATAGTTTAATTTTGCAAGCCTTATATTGGTAGGATATGGTCAACGCTCTTTTTTTTGTAAAATAAAATAAGATCTACATGTATGTACCCATATTCGCAAAATAAATAAATTTGAATTTGAATTTGATAATAATACAAATACAAAATCTTAATTTCTGAACAAAGTGGTTTACAGTTGTTGGTGATTGGAGCCTCCTTTTAAGCATGATATGCCTGTGTTAGGAGCCTCCGCTCTTCCACAGCAATAAACAACTGTTAAATAATTCAGATTTAACGAATGTTTGTGTGTGAGTATGTGAGTGCAGTGTATATGAGTGGTACGCTGTGTCCGGCAGTCGGTGTGCTGCTTCGCGCACCAGTCGGTGGTGGAGGCGAGCGAGCGGTTCAAGGAGCAGCTCAACCGCATCAACTACGTCACGCCCATGTCCTACATGGAGATGCTCGGCGCCTACGCTGAGATGTTCCGCAAGAAGCAGAAAGCTATACTTAACGAGTCTAATGCTCTTAAAACGGGTTAGTATTGCAATTTTTTTTAGTTTAAAAGTCGTGCTTAATTATTTTGAAGAAGTAAAAAGGAAAAAAAATGTAAGCCTTTTAATTGATTCACGAGACATTTTTGAAATAAAATAAAGTAAAATATTAAAAATTCCGTGTGGCCAGTAGATCATAACAAGTATATTAGTTATATTTATGCATATATCATGACAAAATCTAATATGTCTTGTTTTTTTTTTTGGAAATTATTAGCTTTTGGCCTTGTATAAAAATAAATATTATATGTGAGTCATATCAGTAAATTCAGTAAAATATATTTAGGCAAAAATACCGTTTTCAGGTTTGAACAAGCTAAACCAGACAGAAATCGAAGTGAAAGAGCTTCAGATCGAGCTAGCTGAGCTGAAGCCCCTCATGGAGAAGGCTGCCGAGGAGACCAGGAAGGTCATCGAGCAGATCGCAACTGACACGGTCGGATATTAATATAATAACGCTAAAAATATACACAAGAAGTTTTTATATCTTAATACACTTAATACATTTATATATCGGGTGTGTCGTACCTCATCATCATCATCATCTCAGCCATAGGACGTCCACTGCTGAACATAGGCCTCCCCCTTAGATCTCCACAGATACCTGTTGGAGGCGACCTGCATCCAGCGTCTTCCGGCGACCTTTATAAGGTCGTCTATCCACCTTGTTGGACATAATTACACATGCGCAAAATTACCTCTGTGGCTGGCTAAACCACTGAATGGATAAGGTTATTTTTTTTACCATTCGCCATAGAATATCATTAAGTAGGTATATGTGATAGGATTTAATGTGATTAGGTACGACACACCCGATATAGGTATCTTCCGCATCGTGAGGGAGCTACTTGCCGTACCCCGAATTAAAAGTGACCTATTCTTAATACACAACATTAATATAGGTACTATTACTGTAATTTTTCATCATCTTCGTTCAGTGATTGGCGCTTGAAGAAGTTCTTAACACACTCATAAGTTTTCGCTTCTAATAATATTAGTGTGATTTATTTTTTTCGATTAGTTTTATTGATGACCTTTGCTGGTTCTTGGAATCCTTTTACCCGTTTTGTGTGTTATTTTTCATTTTAATGAATGTTACGTATACAATTGGTAGGCCATAGCGGAGGAAGCTCGCGAGAAAGTGGAGAAGGAAACTGTGATGGCGGAGAAGTTGGCCGCCATTAACGCCGCCATGGCCGAAGACGCACAGAGGGATCTCGGTTAGTTATATTCTAATGGCGGCACCACACTATTGCCGAGAATCCCCGAGAATAGGCGTGAACGGTGTTCTCGCGTATTCAGGTATGTTCCCCGATCATATGGCACGACTTGTGCCGTGAACTCCCGAATGTGGTGCACAGATGTTTATTACACGTTAAAACCTCTAATACTTGTATATAGACATTTTATTTGGGATTGATTTTCATAATTTTGATAAATAAAAAAAATATTTCCTTAGTTATGGATGTTCTTTTATGATTTCACATTTTCTTGAATTCTGATCTTCTTTTCCATATAATCCTTATATCCGTTCCCGCAATAAGTAAATCTTCACAATTCTGTCGTACAGAGGAAGCGATGCCAGCGCTGCGAGCAGCAGAGAAAGCGCTGCAGGAGCTGAACCGCAACGACGTGGTGGAAGTCAAGGCTATGAAGAAACCCCCAGCCGGCGTCGTGCTCGTCATAGAGTCGCTCTGTGTCGTCTTCGATATTAAACCTGTTAAGGTATTTATATCATCATCATCCGCCTGGCCTTATATCAATTTTATTTGGGGTCGGCGCAGCATGTTTTCTCCTTCCATACCCTTCTATCTGCCGTCATCTCGCAAGTAACATTGAGGTAATGTCATGGAAAACAAATAACGAGCGCAGCCAAAACGGAAAATCTCCTATGAAAATGTGGGGGACGAGAAACGTAACTAACTCCGCCCTTATACGGTTCCTTCGGAAACCGTCCATTTTTTGGTAATACCAAAAATCCTTGACAGATGTCCCGTACGCCTCATTAGTTCACTCCTAACTAATCTTTAATGTTGGTAATTGACTCTTACCACCGTGAAAAAATCTATACTAATATTATAAAGCTGAAGAGTTTGTTTGTTGGTTTGTTTGTTTGAACGCGCTAATCTCAGGAACTACTGGTCCGATTTGAAAAATTCTTTCAGTGTTAGATAGCCCATTTATCGAGGAAGGCTTTTTATCTGGGTTCGTGCAGAGGTTCCTACGGGATGCGGGTGAAACCGCTGGCAGAAGCTAGTATAAAATAAAATTCTCACTAAAAAGAAATACCAATTGCCTCACATCTTAAAAAACAACAAGGCAGTACTTCCCGTATCTAGGGGATAAACGTCTTCTTCTGGTTGAAAGTTACTTTCCCACAAATTCAGCATAATCGATTGAGCCGTTCTTGAGTTATAAGTAAACTAGTAGGTGCCCTGGACGTGCTTCGCTGCGTAAAAAAATGCTCGACCGATTTTTGCAAAGTTCACATAAACCCTCTACTAAAATAGTCCAAACATTTGATTTGGATAGTTGAGACCGTTCCTGAGTTATTAAATTACAACGAAAAGTGACGTTAATTTTTAAATAAACGTAGATAGATAGTGTAACTGTATCTTCAGGAACAAGGAGCATCATTCGGCGAGAAGGTGCTGAACTACTGGAAGCCAGGCTCCCTCATGCTGTCGGACCCCTCCGCCTTCCTCGACTCGCTCCTCAAGTTCGACAAGGAGTCCATCACTGAGGACATGATCAAGAAGCTAAAGAGATTCGTCGTTAACCCGGATTATGATCCCGCTAAGATTTTGAAGGTAATTCTTGTTGCTAACACTCAAACTCAACGTCAAATCATTTATGTAATTTAGACCTTTACTAGCACTTATGTTGTCAAAAATATAAATAAGTTTGATTCTAGTTGCCCATTGCCCATAGAAGCCGATCCCAACATAGTTGGGAAAAGGCGCGGAAGATGATGATGGCTTCCAGTCTAACCGAATACGTGATACTGAGATATGTTTTCTAAACGGAGCAGTAGTTTTTGAGGTCAGCTTTGTAATATTATTATAGATAGGAATGATATAATATTGATTGTATGTAGGTGTCTAAAGCGTGTCAGTCGCTGTGCATGTGGGTGCACGCGATGTACAAGTTCTACCACGTCAACAAGGGCGTGGCGCCCAAGAAGGAGGCGCTCGCCCGCGCCACCAGGGAACTGCAGATCGTTGAAGGTAAACATATTTTATTAGCCGTTTTCCCGCAGTTATCTCCCGCGTCTTGCGGCAACTACTAATTCAATTCAATTATAATCCAATTCCAAGAATCTTATTTAAATTATTCTGACAGCCATGCTGGCCACCGCTAAGGCGAAGATGATAGCCTTGCTGGAAGGTATTGCGAAGCTGAACGCGTACTTAGTGGAGAAGGAAGACGAGCGCAAGCGCATGGAGGAAGACATCAACCAGTGCCTCGCGCGCATGGACCGCGCCAACAGGTACTGCCACCAGCCTGCCTACCGAACCACTCGGTGCCGGATTAAGCTATCATATCATATCGTTTGTTGCATTCCATAATGTACGTTAGGTGGAAAATATAAAATGATAGTCACGATTATGGACCCTGATGACCCTCTTGATGATAAGAATAAGGCGTTTAATGTGAGATAGTAGTAGTATATTATTTATTTCGTTAATAGCTTTCTTTTATGGTGTATAAAGTATTAATAATTCTATGTACAAGTGCCTATGTAGATAACATTTTAGCGCGGGGCCTGTAGCAAAATTAGAGAGGGGCCCCTTAAGTCTCAAAAAGAAACAAACTAAAGACTGCTAAAGAGAAGCGTAACAGCCTCAAAGCGATAAAGAAATGTATGAAATGTGTTTTAGTTAGAACTAATAGCTACTCTTGCTATATAGTTAATCCATATGATTATTGAATTCTATTCTAAATTAATTTATAAAAGTTCTCCGCTTTGGCCCTGTTCTGTAGCCATATCACACATAATTAAAAACTTAAATTTAATTTAATTTAAAATATTAAGTAATAACTTTTTGTATTTCAGGTTGTTAAATGGGCTGTCAAGCGAGCGCGTCAGATGGATCAAAACCATAGCGGACTTGGACATCGCTATAGTCAACCTTATTGGAGATATCCTGATCAGTGCTTGTAAGTATTGCTTTTAACGAACGGTTTACTCAAAATCTAAAATTAAAAGCTGTCTAACTCTTATATCATACTTGCTTCTGCCAGCGGTTTCAACCGCATCCCGAGGTAACCTCTACACGAATCCGGATAAAAAGTAGCCTATATCCTTCCTCGATAAATGGGCTATGAGCACAAAAATATATTTTTTTAATCGGACCAGTACTTCCTGAGATTAGTGCGTTCAAACAAACAAACAAACTCTTCAGCTTTATAGTTACAAGCTTTATGTCCGGGTAATTATGATAAAGATGTCAAATGGACAGTCACACTATGTTCAACACAGCTGCATCAGGTTTAAAGCAGACCCTAATACAGTTGAGGCATATGATATTAAGTGAATTAGCCACTTATTCTTGAAATTGTTTATTAAGGCTTACCAACTAAGGAATAGAGAATCTTGTAAATAAATAAATAATGTTTGTTAGGCGCCGTGGGATACATAACGCCATTCACAGATGAGTTCAGAAGAGATTTACTAAAGAATTGGATTGAACATATGGAGGTGAACTTGTTACACGTTTCGGTTCTTTATAGTTTGACTAAGGGTGCGTCTACACGGTGCATGTAGCTGGAGCAAGTTCACATGCGCAAGTGACGCGTGACAATAGTACGAGGGTGGGTATTGTGCTTTAGTACATGCGCGAGTCGCTGGATCCGCACGTTTTTAAAATGCATGTAACCTGCGCATGTGCCTCGACATGCGCAAGCTACTTGCACCGTGTAGATGCACCCTAATTACCGTATCCAGGTAATCGGTAGCTCGCTTTAGGCTCCATACTATTTACGTTTATGTAAATAAGTTCAGTAATTTTGTCACGAAACAAGACTTTTGCATTTATAATATTAAATAAGTATTTGTTTGTTTTAAGTGTATATTGTCTTAACATTGGTATATTTTAAATAGAAGTAATTTATTTTATAAAACTATATAAGTTCTGTTAAAAGATGGGTGACTATTTGATCCATATTTACTATCGAGATCTTCTAGATTTGGTATAGAAATGTCTGAGCCAATGTCGGTGCTATAATTAATTATCATTTATTAGTTGTTAATACGTTATTAAATAACCAGTATCTATATTTTAAATTCCTTGCATTACTTATAATATATTATTTGTACTGCGTACTTATGTTTTGTAACAAATAATGATCTTTCTTGTTGTTTTCATGTTAGAAAGTGCAAGTGCCACACACGTCCGGTGCTACGCCGATATCAACATTAGGTGATGCTGTGCAAATAAGGTTAGCTATTTTACATACAACTAGCTTTCATTACTAAAAAAGTAAATAACTCAATTTCCCTTATTCAGAGACTACCCAATAAAAATAGTCCTTGCAACCTTATTTATACACGTTACAAAAATCGACCTTAAACAAAGATGTTAAAGTCCAGTTTCCCTCTAAAACATGGCTTACCGCGAGATCCGATAGCCCCTCAGACACAGGCTACCTAATAAGACAGATATTTGTAAAGGTAGCTAGTTTCCTTACAATATCTTACACATAACCAACAAAAATCAACCTTAATACAAAAGCACTAAAATCCATTTTCCGCCTAGAACATGGCAGATGTATGGCTTACCAAGAGACCCGATGTCCGTAGAGTCTGCGGTGTTGATGTCCAACTCTCGACGATGGCCGCTCATTATAGACCCGCAGACACAGGCTAACAAGTGGATCAGAGCTATGGTATAGTGTTTTGTGCATTCTAGATTATATTTTTGCTGAAGTTACATGGCTTTTTATCTAGATTTACAGCTTAGGGAACTAATTGTCTGGGTAATTGTTGTAATTGTAGGGAAATAATCTATCTTAATTATTTTTAATCCCGTCGCAAAAAGAGGGGTTTTATAAGCTTGACCGACATGTGTGTCTATCTGACTGTGGGTCTGGCAACCAAACCTCTTAAACGGATGATCCAATTTGGTATGTTTTTTAATCGACAGCTGTTTTGCCAGCGGTCGCCATGAGATATATTTTTCCCAAATCGGCTCAGCCGTTTCCAAAATTAAGATCCACGTCCTTTTTGTGAACTGATGCTTACATTCATCTTTCAGGGGAAACTAGAAGGCTTAGTAGTATGCAAGCCTAATGACAGAGATCTGTTGAGGAACTTCGAATCGGCGCTGCGGTTTGGTAAACCAATCCTTCTAGAAAATGTCGGACAAGAACTGGACCCGGCCTTAGATCCTGTTTTAAAGGTAACTTGTTATTATAGTTTAGCTGTTCCCCGTAGTTCTAACCGCATCCCAAGAGCACTACTTTCCTGTGTCCTTTCTCAGGATCAACATAAACTGTGTAAAAATGTTATTTAAATATGTTCCGTACTTTTGGCGTCTACTTGCTCATGGTCTAAATACATAAACGTTTTAATCCTCTTGATCTTTTGAACCTAGTACTTAATTAGTTTCACCGAACTTCAATTATAATATAATCTTTTAACGACTCCTTTTGACAAACTATCCTTATCTCCGTAGCGTCAATACTTCCGTCAAGCAGGTCAACTGGTACTAAAGCTGGGAGACTCTCTGATCCCCTACATGGCTGGCTTCAAGCTGTACATCACCACCAAGCTGCCAAACCCCAAGTATAAGCCTGAGACCTCTGTCAAGGTCATGGTCGTTAACTTCGCTCTCGTGCCTAGGTATGGAGATTTAAAATTTTTGCTGGTTTTATCGCAGAATAAAGTTACACAATAAAGCTAAGAGTATTTCTGTTGTCAAATCTTTTGAAAATAAAGTTAGTCTTTTCACAGCTTATGCCCATTTCATTGTTTAAAGGTGTATTTAATCCAATTGAATATGATCAATATTTTTTTTGGACTTTATGTTAAAATTCGATTTATTAATATCATTTAGGTTGCCGGAAGACGCTGGATGCAGGTCGCCCCCAACAGGTATCTGTGGAGATCTAAGGAGGAGGCATATGTTCAGCAGTGGACGTCCTATGGCTGAGATGATGATGATGATGATGAATATCATTTACACGGCTTTAAAATACAGACATCCGAATTGTGAACCATTCTAGGAAGTCGGTTAAAAACCCAATTCTATAAATCTAAAATACTATAGTTCTCGCCAGAATGTTGGTCTTCCTGGAATAATGCGCGGCTTGGTGCGCAGAAACGCATTTTATAGTGATACGTGTGTGGCGTTTTTGCAAAGCCAATCTACAAAAACTTTTACTTTTCAGTGGTTTAGCAGAGCAACTGCTGTCAACCGTAGTAGCTCAAGAGCGACCCGACCTAGAAGAGCTACGTGGTCAGCTCATCGTCTCCCGAGCTCAGATGGCAGCTCAGCTCGCAGAGATGCAAGCTGACATCCTGTACGGCCTGTCCAACAGTCAGGGGTCGCCGGTCGATGACCTGCCTCTCATACTTACCCTCGAAGCCATCAAGATTAAGAGCGCGGAAATTATTGTGAGTATATGTCAAGTGTAAGAGCGATAGTGTGTTGATGTTAAGGAAAAAGTATCATGGAGTATGTAAAAAAAATGGGTGTAAACAACACTGTAATCACTGTTTTTCGTAAACGTTATAGCAGTTTCTGTTGTAAAATAGTTGTAATTGAAAATACGATTTTCCTATGAAGATAACATTTTATTGAGTGACACAAGTCTGACAAGTCAAGAGACATAAGAAAATATTTGAAATATAAAAAATTAATACTGTAACAATCAGTACGATTACATATTAAAACTCTTTCAACAATTTCCGAAGTTTCCCCCTATATCCCGTGGATACTTCTTACCTAAACGAAATAAAGCCTATTTCGTCTGGGGTCAGTGTAGCCTCCAACAGTGAAATAATTTTCAAAATCGGTTTAACGTTTAGGGTATGAATCCTCTTTAGTACAGAAGTATAGATTTCTAGTCTTTCCATCCCAAAATACCCTAATTGCCACACAATTTTCTAGATAAAAGTAGAAGACATAGAACGCACAACGCTAGAGATAGACGAGGCCCGCAGCGGGTATGTACCCGTCGCCGACCGCGGCTCTATTCTGTTCTTCTGTTTATCCGACATGGCAAATGTGGACCCCATGTACCAGTACTCGCTCGAGTGGTTCGTCAAGCTCTTCGTGAGAGCTATGGCTGAGACTGAGCCTAATGGTAAGCTTTTAAAACGAGTTTAGCTAAAACTAGATCTTTTGACGTAATTTATAGTAGTGTTCTGTGTTAATTTTCTGTCGCCAAAGATGATTTACAAAATATTTAATTACAGTTTGTCGACGAAATCATGTTTTTCAAGTTGCTAGTTACTAGCTTCCGCCCGCGGTTTCACTCGCGTCCCGAGATTACTGCTTCCCGTAGCCGGATCGTGACAAAAATTATCCTGTATCCTCCAGGATCTAAGCTGCCTCCCCTCTTATGTTCAGCTTAATCGGTCCAGCCGTTAACGCGTGATGGCGTGACCAACATATTTTTATGTATGTAAATTCTTTCTTTCTCCTGCCCTGTTCCCAAATTTCACTTGGGGTCGGCGCAATATGTCATTTTCTTCCATTCTCCCCTGTCACTCGTCATACTGACACTCACTCCCTTCCTATTCATATCATCTTTCAGGCAATCCATCCATCTTTTCTTAGGTCTTCCTCTTCCTCTCCATCCATCTACATTCATACTTAGCACACACTTTGTTGCATGCGTATCATCCCTCCTCATTACATGTCCATACCACGACTTCTTCTACTTCTCATCTTTTCTGTAACTGGCGCTACTTTCAGACTTCCTCTAATGTAATCATTCCTCACTTTATCCATTCTTGTAACACCACACATCCATCTCAGCATTCTCATTTCTGTTACATGCACTCTCTTCTCGTCCCTCTTTTTCAATGCCCAACACTCCGATCCATACAGGACGACAGGTCTAATGACGGATTTGTAAATTTTTCCCTTCAGTTTGAGGGGCATCCGCGGGTCACAAATAGCGCTAGTTACCTGTCGCCACTTCATCCATCCCGTATTGATCCGATGCGTAACGTCCCTGTTCACCTCACCGTCACTTTGGACGAGTGAACCAAGGTACCGGAAGTCGGAGCAAACTGGTAGGGGCATGCCGGCTAGGGTTATGGTCATGGGTCCCGAAATACCGCCAAAATCAAATTTTTATGTATGTAAATTATTATATATATATGTATTTTCACCTTTTCAGAGGACATAGTAGAGCGCGTAGACACGATAATAGTCCACTTCACGTTCCTGCTGTACCAGAACGTGTGCCGCAGCCTGTTCGAGCGGCACAAGCTGCTGTTCGCGTTCCTGCTGTGCGCGCGGATCCTGCTCGACCGCGGCGCCATCCGCGCCACCGAGTTCAACTTCCTGCTCAGCGGCGCCAAGCTTGATACTGTCAGTGGCTTATTCTCCTTACTAGGTCCTATTCGCGTTTATGACGCATATAGGACAAAAAACAGACAAGCGAATATATGTACCATAAAATACACAAAAATCATGGTAAACAAGAAAACAAAAGAATAAGGTAGGAGAAAACTATGTTCAGAGGAAACTACCCGAATAGAGATGGCAATCCTAATGTCCGTTTCTTGGTTCTAAGCTATCTCCCCGCCAATTTTGAGCATATCGGTTCAGATTTTACCGATGATAGCAGTATCTGTGGTATACGATAAAGTGACTTTTAGAAGCCCTTTTTGTATATGGCGCAAGCCACTCGCAACCGCACCTATTAAAAAAACAATGGGATAGGTCTATGTTTAAAAGTGGACTGCTGAAATGAAGATGATTATTATTTCCCTTATAGGAAGTAGAGAACCCGGACCCCAAGTGGATCTCTCCGCGCATGTGGATAGAGATACAGCAGCTGGCCACTCTTCCCACCATGACCACTATACTGCGGGACTTTAGCAACAACATCAAGTTTTTCAAGACTTACTACGACTCCTATACGCCACATAAGTAAGTCTATCTGAATCGCAGACAAATTGGTACTCGATGGTGATACATTGTTCGAAAGAGTTACCGCGTCCCCGGTACTTAAAGGACTTAAGAAGGAAAATGATGGGTTTTAGTCAGTAAGAGTCTGACACTCCCTCACGCTGCTAACCCACAGCGGGAGTGGTCTTTTGATGATTTTCCACCAAAAATAAGAGAGCGGTATACTGATACACGTACCTACTTATTGCTCGTATTTAGTTTCTACGGTATACCAATTACATAAAGTTCATCATGCCAAATTGTAAAAGTTGCTTTCATGTGTAAATTGAGCTAAAAGAGCTAAAACCGTGTTGCAAATATTATAAGTAAAGAAGGGAAATTCAATACCTTCAAAAGGCATCCTATAAAATGACAAAATACCTTGATTTAGAGACAATTTGCGTTATCAACTATTGGAGAACTGTTATAAAAGAAAATGATCTGTTATTCAGGTTGCCGTATCCGAAGCCGTTGGACACCCAGTATGACACCTTCCAGAAGCTACTTGTCCTGAAATGTGTTCGACCTGATAAGTTGATCCCAGGTTTACAGGTAAACTAGACACTTAAAAATACTTTTAAAAAAGTGCTATAATTAAGTATCATGGCTCATCATCATCTTCCGTGTCTTTATCCAACTATTTTGGGGTCGTCTTCCAGTCTAACCGGATCCAGCTGAGTACCAGTGTTTTGCAAGGAGCAACTGCCTATCTGACCTTCTCAACCCAGTTACCCGGGAAACCCCTTGTTTGGACTGGTGTCAGACTTACTGACTTCTGAGTACCTTAACGGGCTGATTAAAAGTAAATTGTTGGTGCGGTGATAAACACTCTGATATGTGTTGTCCCAGGACTACGTGGTGACGGGGCTGGGCGCTCGGTTCGTGGAGCCGCAGCCGGCGGACCTGGCGGCGCTGTACGCGGAGTCGGACCCCCTCGCGCCCATCATCTTCGTGCTGTCCACAGGCACCGACCCGGCCGCCGGTAATGTAGACTCATAGTATTTTTTGAATGCTAGCTGCCAAAGTCATTTATTCAAAGTAGGCTGAAAATCAGTACTTTTTGAAGGTTAAATTTACAAAAGACAGCCCCAAAACGCCTTCTGATATTGATATCTGAAAGCGACTGCACTTGCTTGTAAATACATACGAACCAATAGTGCAGCTGCGGCCGATTTAATGCAGTCGCGGTATGTGCAGACGGTAGTTGCAGTCGGCACATAGCATCCAAAACGTACCTTTAATTAAAGTATATAATAGCTAAGGGTTGGACCACATCTGGCAGCACGGAATCGCCTTTTTCCGTCGCCCTTTCTCTTTCTGTCGCTTATAACTGTCATTTGCTAGACCGAGACAGAAAGCATAATGCGATAGCACGCGGCGGAATCCTCGAGGCGATCGGCATCACGGACAAAATGCAGTAGTCGGCAGGGAGACTCCGGAACGCTGAAGCGCGCGATAGCATTCTAACGCATCCTCTCACCAGTTCACAGTATCGGTTTCACCAGTTCGCAGTATGCTGACGCATGCGTTCGCAGCGGCAGCATATAAAAAACTCAATATTTATATACCAGATCTACTGAAGTTTGCGGATAAGATGAAGATGGGCAAGCGGTTTGAGAGCATCTCTCTAGGCCAGGGTCAGGGTCCGTATGCTGAAGCCATGATGAGGGTCGGCTGTGACTTCGGCAACTGGGTGTTCTTCCAGGTAACGAGAAAAGGCTCTATTAATATTATTTATCGTTAGGCGTGTGGATAGCTATACATATACATTGTAGCAAATATCCAATTAAGAGACAATATGAAAAAAACAAAAATGGAATGTTTGCTGCAACATAAGACGTTTTATTAAGTTTGTTTTATTTAAGTTTATGTTTCTAAAAATAAAACAGCTTGCAAAATTTATAGTCTACTAGCTTTTGCCCGCGACTTCGTTCGCGTGGAATAGTGATTTTTGGTTTGACCAATAGATGGCGCTATATGTCCGAAATAAATTTTATTTTTATTTTTATATTTTTTTGCAATAAAAACTATCCTATGTCCTTTCTCAAGTTCTAAACTATGTCTGTACCAAATTTCACACAAATCGGTTCAGTAGTATAGGCGTGAAGAAAAGACAGACAGACAGACAGAGTTACTTTCACATTTATAATATTAGTTAGTATAACACAACCTACGCAGATCATATTTCTGAGCTGTTAATTGATTTATTTATTTACATGAAAATGGAAATATTTCAGATTTTGCGAATTAAATATTTACTAGTTTTGTCGGAATAATGCAATGATCTCATAATGTTACTGTTTGATGAATCAGATTTTGTGCAAATATCACCCTTGTAGAAGACCAAAAGACCACATATCATTGTCACTCTGTTGTCCAGAACTGCCACTTGTCTCCATCCTGGATGCCTGTGCTGGAGCTGAACGTGGAACACATTCAGCCGGAGCTGGTGCACAAGGACTTCCGGCTGTGGCTCACCTCCACACCTTCTCCGTTCTTCCCCGTCGCGCTGCTGCAAAATGGTCTGCGAATAAACTTTATTTCTTTATTATAATATCATAATTTATGTTTATTAATCATATTTACATTTTAATTAAGAACTATTCTATTTAAAAAAAAAACTAAAACTAAAAAGCTTAAAAAAAATAATGTGACATTAATGTATGTGAAAACGGATATATTATGTGTCTTCGAAAACACAGCAATGATGTGAGAAGAAGCAGTTCTATGATTCTGTTAAAATATCGAGCATATCTGTATAGAAATAGAGAATATCCTCCTAATTTCTGTACACGAGTATATATAACAAATGAACTGATTTCTAGTTCCATAAGGGTGTTTTTTGTCACGAGAGTGTCAAACTGAGTGTCAAAATCCGCTAGTGTGAAAGCACTCTATTTTCTGATAAAAATAAAACATTTAAGATTAAGCAGATTTTCTAGGCATACCTTACTATGACATTTGTAATCCTGCATATTTACTTTCTATGTATTATCGCTATTATCAATCAGAGACCACCACGAGAGGGCGACTGAAATGATCTAACATGGTACAGTCCATTTTCGAATTTGGTTTCCTATGATTCTGAATTCTACTTATAAAGTTGAGGACCTTTTGTAGTGTAGCATAGGGTATATTTTTAACCGACTTCCTTAAAAGGGATGCGGTTATTAATTCGGATATTTTTTTTTTAATAATGTCGGGATACCTTTTTTCACACACGGTCGGTTAGCCCCATGCTAAGTTATTAATTAACTTGTGTTATGGGTGCTAACACAACTGATAAATTACATATGGCTACATAATATACATATTTATAAATACATATTGTAACACCCAGACCACGGCCAACAAACATGCTCATCACACAAATGTCGACCGAACCGGGAATCGAACCCGGGACCTCAGGTTCGGCAGTCCGGCATGGTGACCATTGCGCCATCGAGGTCGTCAAAGTATTTGTGTGTATTTTTACAATATTACTTTTTGATGTTCTCCCAGGTTATAAGATGACAGTGGAGCCACCTAGAGGTATAAAGGCGAATCTGCTAAAAGCGTTCATGAACCAAGTCCCTGACTTTATGGAGTATTTCCACTCACAGGACCCTAAAGTTCCTAATTTCAAGGTGCGTTTTTTTCTATTGTAACGAGCTTCCTTATTCTACGGAGGATCGGAACCTCAGAGGGGCTCCCCTTTTTAGATCTGACAGTAATTAATAAAAATAACATAAAAACTTTTAGTGTATTAAATTGTGTAAATCAAGTTAATTTTTAGAATGGAGTTTTAATTAAAAATCCCCTTCATAACATAGATATAGTGTAAGTACAATTATCGTAAGATAGATGTCGTAAAACTAGATGTTGTTCCGAAACTAACTTCCTCGCACAAGTCCGCGCATGTGTCTATCGCTCATACCTGGTACATGCATGTGTGAGTGAATTTTTACGTCAGATTAAATTTTTTCGTAGATTTTTTCATAACTGTTTACAAGAGTACCTGCCAAAAGTAGTAAGAGTATATTTTACTGCGCACAGTGGTTGCTGTTCTCCCTATGTTTGTTCCACGGCGTGGTGCTGGAGCGGCGCAAGTTCGGGCCGCTAGGGTTCAACATCCCCTACGAGTTCACGGACGGCGACCTGCGCATCTGCATCTCGCAGCTGCACATGTTCCTCAACGAGTACTCCGAGGTGCCGCTCAGGGTGAATGGCCATCTACTTACTGTTCAACCTCCCCTACGAGTTGGGAAAAGGCTCGGAAGATGTGTTGCAATATCTATACTCCTATATTTCCCAGATGCTGACGTACACGGCCGGACACATCAACTACGGCGGGCGCGTGACGGACGACTGGGACCGGCGCTGCCTGCTGACGCTGCTGGCGGACTACTACACCCTGTCTGTGCTCACTGACCGGTACACCTTCGACGAGAGCGGCGCTTATCGACAGGTCACTACATTATTATAATATACTAGCTTCTGCCAGCGGTTTCACCCGCATCCCGTGGGAACCTCGGCACGGACCCGGATAAAAAGTAGCCTATAGCCTTCCTCGATAAATTGGCTATCTAACACTGAAAGAATTTTTCAAATCGGACCAGTAGTTCCTGAGATAAAAACAAACAAACAAACAAACTCTTCAGCTTTATAATATTAGTATAGATATAAAAAAATGTTGAAGGGTTCTTCTAACCTACAGACAGACATGTGTTGCTGAGGAGTTTGTTGAGCCACTTCTTCTTCCCAGCAAAAACACATAGGAAGTGGTGAAGGGTGAGCGCTTTGGGGGCTGTCTTATGTAAATTTCTGACATTAAAAAGTGCTCTTTGCAGCCAAGTTTGAATAAATAATTTTGGCACAATAGGACGAGTTATTAGATAATTTTATATCAGGTACAATCGTGGCCTACGTAAAATTATGATCAGATTATTTGTAGTTTTATACCAGTTTGTACTTTTTCAACACAGAAGCTGTTGGTAAACCTTTAATCCTACTTATATTATAAATGTGAAAGTTTGTGAGAATGTATGGATGTATGTTTGTTATTCTTTCACGCAAAAACGGCTGGACCAATTTGGTATGTAGATAGGTGATACCCTGGATTGACACATAGGCTACTTTTTATCAACACATCACGCGGGCGAAGCCGCTGCCAGAAGCTAGTAATAAATAAATACTAAAACAAATTAACCATCTTTACTTGTTACAGCAACCTCCGGCAGCAAACATAGAAGACTACACGAAGTACATCCGTACTTTACCTCTCAACGATGACCCCTCGCTGTTCGGCCTCCACGCCAACGCGAACATCAGCTACGCCATGACCGAGACCAACTACAATCTCTGTGAGTGACCACGCGACGTACACACTGACACTACCACAATCTGACTTCTTCTGAGATTTTCAAATTCAAATTTATTTATTTTGCGAATATGGGTACATACATGTAGTCAACCTTATCACAATAGTATAAGATTAATATTCAATTGGAAAAAAAATACATATACGGGTAGTTGCACCATTTAACTATAACCAGACGTATAATCGCCGCCCATTGGTCAAATGGGCATTATTATTATTTAATGACCGCATTAAATCAATTAGATCGCATTATACGTAAACTAAGTTCTTGCAATCGGATAAAACTGGGTGTTTAGTTAAGAAAATTATATTGATTTCTCACTAAGTTTTACGAAATACATTATTGTTAGAATATATCGTTAATTCCTCTAGTTACACTCCGCGACCTGCAGCCCAAAGAGGTCGCAGCGGGTGAAGGCACGTCCATAGAGCAGATCATAGAGAACGCTGCCAACGACATCATCCGCGTTCTGCCCAAACCACTCGACGCCGACCATATTGCTACCGCGTAAGTTTATCATTACCTTTTCAAAATAATATCTATATAACTTCAACTAGGGAAAAAGGTCCAAGATAAAAGCTAAAGAAGAGTAATTTATTTAAAGCAGGCTGAAAATCAGTACTTTTTAAAAGGTCGATTTCGCAAAACACGTCTCCCAAAAACGAGGCTCATCCTTTAAAACTTCTTCTGAGAAGATAACTATAGTATAGTAATAATTAACAAAAATAAATATATTAGCGGGATCACCAATCAATCTTCGCATAGATTTTTTCGATAATTCCTAATGATGAGACTGAAACTTATTACTCTAAGGCTAGCCGCTGATTGCAACTTTTCGTAACCTTGACTTTTTGTCACTTAGTCAAGTGCAATGAAAACTATACTGAGTGCGCTCATTATGGTGACGTGACAATACGGTGACAAATAGTTGCAGCAGCAGGCAATGCCGGAGTGACGTGACTGTCACTCGCTCTGTACATTACAATGGAAGTCCACTCACTGGTGACTTTTTGTCACTCAGCCGGCATACAAAAATGAACGCGATTTGTCACCCAAGAACAGATTCAGTGAGCGCATCGTGGGTGACAGCAGGTGACAATGACAAAAAGTCACGGTGACAAAAAGTTACAATCAGCGGCGGGCCTAATACCATGAAATCTAACTATTAAAAAATTCCTGACAGGTACCCGGTATCATACAAGGAGTCTCTGAATACGGTGCTGATACAGGAAGCCAACCGGTACAACAAACTGCTGGGCATCATCAGCACATCGCTCAAGTAAGTCATTGTTACCAAGTCAGTTATGCTTAGATGTAAGTGAAAGTATAATGGCCTTACTACAAAAACTTAAACATCTGTTTTACACTTGTCTAAAAAAATTGTGGCTGCAAAATGAACCATATGTCAACGTCATAATCTGGCATTTTTTTAGATAAGTCTTAAACTGACGTTTAAAAGTTTTTGTGGTAAGACGGTAAATGTCGTTCTTTGGTTTATAACTAAAAACTAAATTCACGCGCATGTGTATGTACCTGAAAATGGTTTTTGCACATCTACACGTGAAATGTTCCGTGACGACTAAAAGTTTGGCGAGAAGTATGTATGTAGAGAGTAGATACGAAATTGACTGAATACGCCAAAAGACTATGGAGGCATACAAACTGAATAAATAGGTGCTGTACTTTATTAGAAGCTCTTTGTCCTCCTACACAACACTCGTAATTGACCAGCAGGCTTGAAAGTCACTATTGTCATATATTGAATCTATACTAATATTATAAAACTGAAGAGTTTGTTTGTTTGAACGCGCTAATCTCAGGAACTACTGGTCCGATTTGAAAATTTATTTCAGTGTTAGATAGCCCATTTATCGAGGAAGGCTATAGGCTACTTTTTATCCCGGTACGGGAAGTAGTTCCCACGGGATGCGGGTGAAACCGCTGGCAGAAGCTAGTACCTTTATATGATTACAGGGATTTATTAAAAGCCCTCAAAGGTTTGGTGGTGATGTCTGAGGCCCTCGAGAATATGGCCGACAGTCTGTCGAAGAACATAGTGCCTGGCATGTGGAGTTCTATGGCTTATCCTTCTCTCAAACCACTAGGTAAGTTGTCCCGTGGTATTTACAAGTTTTATTAATACAATTATGACTCAATTATTCTTTCGAGCCTTTTTTTCCACTTATGTTGGGGTCGGCTTCCAGTCTAACCGGACGCAGTTGAGTGCCAGTGCTTTACAAGGAGCGACTGCCTATCTGACCTCCTCAACCCAGGTACTCGGGCAACCCAATACCAAGACTGGCTCTCAGACTTACTGACTTCTGATTACCCGTAACGACTGCCGAAGATGTTCTATTACTATTTGAATACAAAATCTATAGTTTTGTCGTTACTTGTGTTGTTTTCTTGTTTATGACACTTTGAATGACAAGCCGCTATTTATTTTTAATAACTTTGGCCCATAAAAATTCCCCGATTTTCTAAGCAAACGTTGACAAATGACTTAGTCCATGCCGTTGTGGGACAGCCTATATACCTCATCTTCGTTTGCCGTACACCAGAGACAGGACAGATAGTCCGACCTATTTTTTGTAGAATATTTTTACTAGGATTTTCTGTCCGAATTTTTGTAGGACGTGTGCGTCGCTCTATTGTTATCAGTGTGTTCTATTATTCTTATACAAAAATTCGGTCGTGGATGCGCAGCCTTATCAAACCATATATACCTTTCATCCAGCTGCATGGGTGAAAGACCTGTGTCTCCGAGTGCAGTTCATGCAGGAGTGGGCAGCCAGCGGTATTCCCAAGGTGTTCTGGATATCTGGCTTCTACTTCCCGCAGGCGTTCCTCACCGGAGCCTTGCAGAACTACGCCAGGAAACATGTCATAGCTATCGACACTATTGCCTATGCTTTTGAGGTATGTATTTAGATAGATAAGACATTTATTCGGCACAAATAATACAGACACAAATAAATTGACCATTCGTCATCATCCTCCTGCCCTTATCCTAATTTTATTTGAGGACGGCGCAACATGTTTTCTCTTTCCATACTGAGACTATCTGCCGTCATCTCGCAAGTAACGTTTCTAATCATATCCACTTTCACACAATCCATCCATCGTTTCTTCGGTCGTCCTCTTCCCCATTACACAAATAAATTGGCCAAAAAAATAAAAAATTAAGTGGGTACAAATTAACACGACATTAAAGACAAAAAAATACATATTATAAACAGTAACTATTGCTAAATTATAATTATACTTAACGACATTTTAGTGTACATGTGAGTGTTTGTGTCTTGTATGTGTGTACTTTTATTTAGTTTTTATTCCTTCAGCATATACTTATTTATATTTTTGTTGAATGGTTTTATCAGGCACTACAGCAGGCGCCGCAGAAGAAGCCAGAAGACGGGTGCTGCGTCCGCGGACTGTTCCTGGAGGGGGCGCGGTGGAACAGTGGAGACATGTCGCTCGAGGAGAGCAAGCCCAAGGAGCTGCATACGCGTATGTACCACCATATACCTGCTTATTTGATATACCTTCATAACTGCCTCGTTGGTCTAGCTGTTTCAAGCGCGGCTGTTGAACACGAGGTCTCGGGTTCCAGGGACGGGCTGAAATCACTTAGTGGGTTTTAGAAACTTTCACAAAGCAGCCCGGAGCCTGGAAGTTGCTGATTGATACACCCGTGCATCGGAGAGCACGTTAAGCTTGTGATCGCTCTCCGGTGGTGTTGAATTGTCGTCCCATCGCGCTATGAGAGTGAAGAAATAGTGATTGCACCTGTGTCTGCGCAAATGCTTGTGTACTATAATATGTCCTGCGCAACTGGCTGATCTCCTTACATGAGAACAGCCGCCAAAGCCGATAATCGGCTAGGAGAGTGTTATTATCATCATTTGCCGATCAAATAGACTAGATACTTGCGGTTTCGCTCGCATCCCGGAGGAACTTCTTAGTACCCGGTTAAAATATAGCCCTTGTTCAGTAGTTGTAGTTTCGAAGCCAGAAGTTTAGGGTTACAAACAAATCTACATATTATGTTTCCGTTTTGCTATATTAGTAAACTAGCTTCTGCCAGCGGTTTCACCCGCATCACGTGGGAACTACTTCCCGTACCGGGATAAAAAGTAGCCTATAGCCTTCCTCGATAAATGGGCTATCTAACACTGAAAGAATTTTTCAAATCGGACCAGTAGTTCCTGAGATTAGCGCGTTCAAACAAACAAACAAACAAACAAACAAACAAACAAACAAACTCTTCAGCTTTATAATATTAGTATAGATAAATACTGTCAACCAGTAACATAATAAGTGTTGTCTAAAAATCGTTCGAAACTGCCAAAATTAAAAGTGTTTGGTCTTGAATTGATTTATCCTAAATATTAAGACTTAAACTATACCAAATATTTATTCTCCCCCCAGAAATGGCGATCCTCTACATGAAACCGGAACAGAACCACCGTCTACAACAGAATCTGTACGAGTGTCCCACATACAAGACGTTACTGCGGGCTGGTACACTGTCCACTACGGGACACTCCACCAACTACGTGATGACCATAGAGCTTAACACGCATAAACCGCAGTCGCATTGGATCAAACGAGGCGTTGCGCTGTTTTGCGCACTCGATTATTAAGTTAGTTTCCATAAATTAAAGCCAAGTGTTTTAACCAAATATCGTCTACATAGATTGGCAATAGTAGAATTACACAATAAATAAGTTGCGTAATTTTGCGCAATAAGTTGATTTAGTACTTTTCTTTGATAACTCTCTGTGGTAACTATTACAAATATCCATGGGTAATAGTGGGGAATAATAAGTTTTGCGTAATTCGTTGAAGTTAGGTCAGTTTTTACTATGAAGGCAATTTACCTAACTCAATACGGATTGTTAATAGTAGAAATACACGATAAATAGGTTGCACAATTTTGCGCAACGATCATTGCGCAGTAATATTAATTTACTCTACTTCATTGATAACTGTTTCTGGATGATATTAACAAATGATAATGTCAAATAAGTAAATACCCACTACAAATAATGATAATCAGTTTGCGCAGCTTTGCGCAATGAATGGTTGGAAACACGGCTATGTTCCTACAATATACTTAATAAATATGCAATAATCAGTATTCATGGCGTTTTAGAAATGCTTTA
Source organism: Helicoverpa assulta (assembly GCA_963856015.1). Taxonomy (NCBI): domain Eukaryota; kingdom Metazoa; phylum Arthropoda; class Insecta; order Lepidoptera; family Noctuidae; genus Helicoverpa; species Helicoverpa assulta. The sequence continues at coordinate 12,110,125 of CAWLCW010000027.1, read as the reverse complement.
TACATTTTAGAAGCCACGCTATACTTTGAAGCAAATGTTATAAACAAGTTTCTAACGAGAATTTACTGTTATCAGTAGTTTTTGTTATGTAAAATGATTTTATACTATGATGTTCTATTGTTATTTGTGTTAGTGTTTTAATAAATAAATGATTAATTGTTATTTACTTGTTTTATTTGGTACTTGACATTAAATTTCTGCATCTGCCCTTTCTGTACTAAGCATTTCTTGAAGTGTCAATGCCTTTTTTCAATAAAGATTTTTTTTAAAAATAATATATAGAATTAATAAGTAATTTTCCCTTAAAAACTTTCCCTTTGTTTATTTACATATAAAAAGTAGCAAATTTGACTGTCTATTTTTGATTCGACACGCCATTATAGCTACTACCTCAGCGCCCATTGGCTCGTATCGAGTACTTCCCGAAGACGCTCGCAGTGACCAATAGATGGCGTCCGTCCACCGCCAAGGCCGGACATAGTACTCTTCCCGCCGCGATTCGCATTGTGTCGAATATACACCGCGGCCCCGCGTTAATAATTCCCTAAATGTTGAATTTCTGAGGACTCACGCGTAATAAGTGGACCTGCTTCTGTAAGGCATTGAGAACTTATAGTGTAGTGTTGATTTCACGAGTTTTAACCAGTCTACCGGTGAATGAATCAAGATTTAGCTCGCCGGCCACCCATACCGCGACTACGCACCCTGGAGCGAGGCATCTTCCCATATCCGTGGTTATGAGTGGGGTCCCTGGATTCACAAGGTACGTGGGCTTTATTGCTGCAAATAGTTGTAGTGGGTACTTATTCGTGGCTCACGGAATGTCATCAATAGGAATTTAATTAATATACGATTTGTGTTCACCACCATATTGATTCGCCCGCATTCTATTTTCAAATTTAAAATTCCCGCTCTCTCAATCAATTTTTTTCCCGGTGAGTCTGTTCGTACGCCTCACCAGTATTTTAAACCCCAATGCAAAAAGAGGTGTTAGGTTTGATCGCTACGTGTCGCTTTGGCACAGTAACTCTTAAACGGATGAACTGGTATGCATGTGGTTTGTTCTGATACTTAAAACTTTTATAATCGCAAAAATAAAAATAAAAAATTGCGCTATGTTTTCGCATCAGGGTAGTTAGAAATCCGAAGTTTTTAAAATAATACCTCAACCTTTCAACTTTTAAAACTCTAGGGTTTTACCATGGGTGTTTGTATAACTAGCAACCTTTTTTTCTTTACACACCGGACAACAACTCTACGGCCAATATATCTCAATACTATACGTGCACAGAGACATCAATTCTAAGTCAGATCTGACTTCTGCAGTATACGGTTTAGTCACAATATAGATTATAATCTATATGTATGAGTTTCCACGTGCGTTCGGGTTGAAGATTCGACTTAGATATACATAGATGTTCAGTGTGAACGTAGCTTTATTTAGATAAGACGTTTCACGGTAAAAGCGTTACTATAGTCCAGTTTTATTGGTTACCGAAAAAGTGTCAGTTAGTTATCCAAAAGTTAATGCTATCTGCCAGATAAAGGCTGTTTATAATGCCTGCCGGATATTGCTTTTCGAGACCTGTGAAATCAAGTTGTAGTTTATCTGTCAGATAAGTTCACGATAGGCTATCAGGGACTTTACCCATTATACCATCCTTTATACCATGGAGTTTCTTGCCCGTTCTTCTCCATAAGAAACTACTTTTGGAATGGGCAACTAGAATCAAACCTATTTATAATTTTTGACGTTCATAAGTGCTTGTAAAGGCCTAAATGAAATAAATGATTTGACTTTCACTTTATGAGTTAGAAACTGGCCTTTAGTCTTGTAATGATTTATCATGACGAGTAACTCAGTGTTTCGGATGGCACATTACATTGGTCTCAGCTATCATTTCACCAACTTTGGCAGTTGTTACGGGTAATTAGAAGTTAGATAGGCTGAAAACCAGTTTAGACAAGGGGTACGGGATAACAGGTTTGAAGTGGTCAGATGAGCAGTCGCTTAAGGGTCCGTCAGATAGACCGGGTCGGAGAGCAGAGCAAATTCTTAACACGTTGAAAATTGAGTACTTAGTATTTGAAGTAAGGTTTTATTTTTGCATGCGCACTGCTTTTGTCATTGAGAATGCTCGAATGCGCTCGGTGTGAAATAATAAGAGGAGCCGACCGGCTCCGATCGTGTATTTATTCTTGAGGTTTGGCTCCGTTTGCATGCTCTTTAATGCTCGCGCAGCCGATCGGCTCCAGTCTGTGTGAAAAGAAAAATGCGCGCCGATGCTCTCCGACCCGGTCTATCTGAACGGACCCTAAAGTAAAACACTGGTCATCTTCATCCTGTTGGAATCTCCTACTGGGAGTCTGCCCCAATATCCTAGCCGTGAAAAGGAATGATAGATGATGATTTTCCGACATAGGTACTATAGGAAGTACCTAAATGTCAGTCTCATGGGAAACCGTAGCCAAATACTAATAAAGTGACTACCTGCCTCATAACACTTTCTTAAAAAAACTCACTTTAATTGTAATTGTAATTCATCATCATCATCATCTTAGCCATAGGACGTCCACTGCTGAACATAGGCCTCCCCCTTTGATCTCCACAGATCCCTGTTGGAAGCGACCTGCAATTGTAATTAAATCTTTTAAAATAAAACTACTTCAAAACTAAAAACTGTTCGCAATAAAATATTGTCACAGATGCAACAATTAGATGCACTTACCTGCAGCGTCCGAGGCTAATGCAATTTACTCTCGGGCTCCTGAACTAAGTCGTTTTACTGCACTTTAACAGCACCACTTGTTTCATAAAGAGTCTTATTTAGCTAGTCGAAAATCATGTTTTATTCATTAAAATGGCTGTTTTTAATTCGCTTTAGTTCACACTATCTTGAGATTTAGGAAAGATAAAATACTTAGAAAGAACTTATTTTTCGAGAGTTGATCAACTACCTAGAAAATTGATCAACTTACGAGTCTTGTTATTTTCCGGTGACACATACACTTACACCTCATAAAGACAATGACAGCATTGGGATGTAAATTCTTTATCATCCTTTAAACTACAGGCTTTCGATTGCGGCAGAATAAGAAGTAGACCAGGTTTGTCCTTTCTCAGGCCCTAGGCTGTTTACTAAATATTTAAATCGGCACAGCAGTTTTGACGTAAAAGCGGAACGGACAGACAGATCATTTATAATACCTACATTAAGTAAGGAGTAAACCAGAAAGTTTAATATAATTTCTCAATATCTCGTTGTGAATTCAGACAAACTGTTGCTCCATGAAAGCACTTAGGTAGGTATACATATTTATTACCCCTATTGTCAACTGCACCCGAGTGGACCCTGGCAGCTTTCCTCAATAGGAAAATGGCTCCGCAAATGATGATACTTTTTTACAAGCAGAAAGAAAACACGTAGGCGTAGGTATAATATCGAATACAAAACGAATTTATCAGTGTATTTTAATATTATTGTTGGATGGCACAAGTCAGCACAATATTCTTAGCTAGTAACATGGTAAATGATTTTATTGTTTTTTTTTTCTTACTCCTATGTTTAATGCATGCCGTGGCAGCCTTTAATTAAGGCTACACTACAAAATGTAATTATGTAAGTGCTATAACATGTTCTTTTCTGGTGTATGCTTTGTTGGTTGTCCTTAAATAAATAAATAAATAAATAAATAAATTATCGGAATATAAAATTGGTCGTCACACAATAAAACCTTACTGAAACATAATGAAGTCTGCTTAGTATGCAGGACCGAGGCCTTGTTCATTGCAAGTGTACATAACGTTTTAATATTTCAATGAGGAAAATATACGAGAAAAAATATGATTTATTTCGGTTTCGGTACAGGATTTAAAATTCTTACTAGTATCCTCATGGTCTATTTAAATTGATAATGTCCTCCTAGCAGTTTATCAGCTACGGCGGCTGTTCTCATGCAAGGAGATTAGCCAACTGCGCAGACAGGAGCGCTCACTATTCCTTTACTCTAGCCCGATGCGACGTCAATCCGAAACGACCGTAGAAAGCTTTATAGAAATATGGATAAAATCTTACAGTTAAATGTATGTATGTAAACTGTAAATGCTTATAAATTTTTCAACAGATCTTTAATGAACCAATCAAAAATAAAGTTTAATTGAACACCAAACCTACACTAACACGAAACAATAAAACCGAACTCCTCCCAAATCATGTTTTTCAATCTCTTAAATGTCCGTTCGCTAAAATCTTGTTCGTTAAAGAGCCGTCTGATCTCCATAATGTAATCAAGTAGGTACATTGTCCTTTGACACGGCGGATGTACGGCCCGGAGCCGGACCGGACCGAAAGCGGTACGAAACGCCCCTTTGTATCAAAGGATTAACGAGGTACTTTTCTTGATGTGGTCTTTTGTGGCACTTTGCGTCTTTTTGCAATGATTGGGAATTTCAGCCATAATGTGATTTAAAGCTTTAAACTGGACGTTTTTCGACATTCATTGATGAAATGAGACAATCATTGGTGAAATTGGAAAACAGCCTAACGAATTTAAGCCACCCCCAAAAACAAAATGTAAGAAATCGTAGGCATACACAAGTAAACGGTGTCTAAAATAAACATGAAAAATACAAACATCCAAATTGAGAACCTTCTCCTTCTTGGGAAGGCGATGAAAACTTTCGGGAAATCTTAATTTCACTAGTTACTTAGGGCTAATGCATATTCTACCTAAATTCTAATACTTAATGCTGTTTTTCGCATCAAGCCGCGATAAACACGAAAATAAAAACACCTCCGCAGCCAAAGCCTAACAAAAGACATAAAGAAAAAACAAGTAAAAAAACTAATTAAAAGTCAAGTTCCTCTGAAATTCAATTAAATCAGACTTTTATTTTTTATTTTCATTTGATTTGAAGTCGCCGTCTAATTGCTGGGTGTTCTGTACGTCTTCTACAGCCACAACTTTCATTATTAAATGCTAATTAATTAAAGTAAAGAAGGAAATGTTTGCCTCATAATAGGGCCGTACTATAGTACTATTTTGAAATAAGGTTGCAGTAAGGTCAGGTCACGATGTTTTACTCTGAATCAAAGATAGTGCGCTTCGCTTCAAATACGAGACCTAACTGTAGGATCCATTCTGTTAAGTAAAGTTCTGTTACAGTCGTAAAAGCCAAAATTTCATAGTAACGCAATATTTGAGAAGACATAATGGCTATGCTTGTTCAATAATGCTTAACATAGCTACTACATTACATGCGACGCTTAAGCAACCACTTAGCGCTTAAACAGTAATTACGAAGTCAAATCTTAATTAGTCAAGATTCATTCCAATTTTTAACTTATACCGGTACACAATGATTGTAACTATGAACTTTTTATTCAGCAAATACCGGCACGAGTTCAAATATTATGAAAGTTATTCTTCCATAGAATAACTGAGTGCAAGAGTTTCTTTGTAGTCGTAATGTTATCCGCTGTTAGTTAGCTCAGCTTACTTTAACATAGATTTTCTTACAACATCAACGTTAGTTCAGTTATTTTTAGTTTCTGTAGTTCTATTGTTAGAATGTTATGGTTTTAATTGGATTATTTCACTAATAGGCTATTATTAGGTTATTTTAGGTAATAATGACAGATTTTTTAAATCAGTTTTACCTTCGAAAACCTCATAACATACCTGACATAACCATTCGCTTTCACAGCCTAGCAATATTGGTTTAACGTAAAAAAGACATAAAAACCTAGTTCCAATGTTCTCAATAGAGTTTGGTCTATTTAATCTGTGCCAAAAATATCTGCCATGTAGGGTAAGGCCGTTTGTCACTGCTCTATGGCTCGCAATTTGAAAATAGAACGCGCCACGCATGTCAATTGCGTCAAAACTTAGGGTTCCGTAGGCGGCCGAGGTGTAAATATTATTCAAATGCAGGTTCGTGGCTTGTCGGTGACATTTGAACATACGCAAATCTTGTTACTCAACATTTCTGAAACTCTAGTCGCAATTTAAATTTCTTTGTGCCAATATTCTGTAATGTACCTAATGTTTTTATAGATCTTGTATTTAGATCTGAAATGTAAGCTTGGTCCTACTGTAAGAAAAAACATTTAACACTTATTTCTGTTTTTTTTCACCTGTTAGAATTTATTTGGCCAGATGAACGTACTAGGTTTACTTACAATGAATATTTTTTTAGTACATATTTTACTACTCAGCCTTAAGGGTATATATAGTATCTACCTATATTTAAATAAAACGTATACTTAGCGAGTTATGTAAATATGTTACGGCCAAAACGCGTCACAATTTTGTCTCGTTAACGAGAGTGGAGGTGGCCACGATTAAATTAGAGTACTTTTTTACCCGTCCGAGTAAACGCTGGCCATTTAATTTACACAAATTGACAGAAGTCAAATTCAATTTTTGTATGAACCCATGTGTGGGCGGTCACGATTTCATTTAATTTTATGAGGAACACCCTATAAGTACCTAACTAGGTATATTAAAATGCGGCAAAAATATTTGACAAATTATTTTGTTAAAAGTTTTTTTTGTTACATTTCTCGAATATGTGGTTTTGTTTATACAATCGTGACACTTTTTCGCACAAGGTAGGTAAGCCCCATGGTACGTTATTTATTAACTAACACAAGTAGTTACGTACATAGGTATTCATACATCATCATCATCTCCCGAGCCTTTTCCCAACTATGTTGGGGTCGGCTTCCAGTCTAACCGGATTCAACTGAGTACCAGTGCTTTACAAGAAGCGACTTCCTATCTGACCTCCTCAACCCGGGCAACCCGATACCCCTTGGTTAGACTGGTGTCAGACTTACTGGCTTCTGACTACCCGTAACGACTGCCAAGGATGTTCAATGACAGCCGGGACCTACAGTTTAACGTGCCATCCGAAACACATAGGTATTCATACAGTTTACATAAATACTGTATAACACCCAGACCACGGTCTCATCACACATATGTCGGCCGTAACGGGACCGAACTCGGTATCTCAGGTCCGGCATGGTGACCACTACGTCATCGCGGTAATCACTTCTTGGATTAATGTACCTACATTATATTATTATACAAATATACGTACTATTATTATATAAACGTTATCTATATATATAAAAATGAAACCCGCTTTCCGTTGTCACGACATAACATGAAAACGGCTTGACCGATTTGGCTGAAAATTAGAGGGGAGGTAACTTAGACCCTGGAGAAGGTTTTAGGATAGTTTTTGTCACCATCCGGCTACGGGACGCGGGTGAAACCGCGGGCGAAAGCTAGTATTATTATATAAATGTACGGAACACTACTTAATAATTAAACCTACCCTTGCACTTTGACATTCGCGTCATATTTATGCAACAATGGTCGTTTGATTCGGGGGTCCTTTGTTCGATTCCCGAGTGAGACGCTACGAGCCGAGCCTACACTGTGAAATTAATGAATACTACAAGAAACTTGGCCAAACACTGCAAAGGCATTTTGATTTTGAAATTTAATTTTGAACAACTTTGACTCTGACTTATTTAGAAACTAGATAACAATTAAGATGATTGGATTGTTTTGAAAGTTGGTCAATGAGAGATATTCTATTGTGCCAATTATTATTCCAATAGTTAGGTTTTAAGACTTCGTACTAACGGCCAGTTTCTTCATCAAAAGTTAAAGTTAAAGTATTGTCTAAAGTAAAAGTAACGCTCAAATTCGTTTTTTCAAAGCTAAACTGACAGCAAAATTCATAGAAAATTTGGATTTAACCGTTACTTTTACTTTAGACATTACTTTAGCCATAACTTTAACTTTAACTTTTGATGAAGAAACTGGCCGTAAATAATTTACAGCAATAGCAAAATATTGTGTAGATCGCATTCACTTTAAGAGTAGACTAAGTACTATAATATTAAAACTTGCGATCACCTGACACTTAAGTTTTTTGTGCCTGCTGTACAATCCCTACTAATATTATAAATGCGAAAGTAACTCTTTCTGTCTGTCTGTTACGCTTTCACTTCTAAACCACTGAACTGATTTTAATAAAATTTGGTACAGAGATAGAATTGACCTTGAGAAAGAACATAAGATAGTTTTTATCCCGGACTTTTGAAGAATTCTCTCGGAAACGCGACACAACCGAACTCTACGCGGGCGGAAGGTAGTTTCACAATATTTAAGTATTTTCAAGATCAATATTTTGGTGGATTTCAAAATCTTTAAACGGTTTGAACTTAAAACTCAATGAGGTATTATTTCTAACTTGTAAGATAAAGTCAACAATAACGCCCACGCAAATATTTCTAAAATTATCTCAATTAAAACTGAACAAAGATTATTAAAAGTAAGTATATTTTATCAATTGAAATCGGAACACCGTTTTCATTTTATTGTTCATTTAACTTTTAATTGTATCCACAATCCTTTGACCCGAAGTGTCCGGAAACTTATTGAAAGGTCTATCCCGGACGGATTCCGGGTTTTTTCGATCAAGGTTTAATGCCAAAACCCAAAGGATTTGTAGGTACTTGTCTCTTTAGTTTGTGGTTTATAGACAACTAGCTTCTGCCAGCGGTTTCACCCGCATCCCGTGGGAACTACTTCCCGTACCGGGATAAAAAGTAGCTTATAGCCTTTCTCGATAAATGGGCTATCTAACACTGAAAGAAATTTTCAAATCGGACCAGTAGTTCCTGAGATTAGCGCGTTCAAACAAACAAACTCTTCAGCTTTATAATATTAGTATAGTATAGATGAATAAAGCCTGAACTGGCTTCAGGCAATCTGAGTTCTGTGGTCCCCTCGTATACCTCAGATTTCTATAACGTATCTATTTATTTCTTGCAAAATGTATACTGTTATAGATATGCAACCTTATCCTAGTTATACATTGCCCTGTTAGGTTAGTTTAGCAATTTAACTTTGTAACGTTGTACGTTAATGTCAACGTTTTAAAATACTTGCTTTTTGTTTTAAATCAAAATATTAATACAAGGTGGGTAGAAAAATAAATAAATAAATGTAATGTCTACCTTCGGTTGCGTTTAGAAACGCGTACAATTATTTGTTTCGTTAATTAAGTATTATTTATTTCTTTTACTAAACTGATTAACGTATTTTCAAATTCATATTTATTATAACAACTTTGGTCTAGAAATAAAAAAATTGTAACTTAGTCAAAACTTAAAAACAAACAGTACGTAGTCATTATCTGTATCGGTGCAACGGCAAGTTGAGCCAAATTGGACTTCACGTCATTGTGATATGGTTTCGATTCTTTTACCTGAACTGCTGTACCAATGCAAGTCGGATTCGTTCGCTACTCATTCACGGGCGTGTTCCGTGAGTTTGGTTAGCTGCTTTAGCGAACCGACCATTTTTAAAATATCATCACAGAAGACACACGTTCACGCGCTCCTTACAAGTACTCACTTTTGCCAGTCCTTAGTGCGTGACGTTAATCGTGGTCTTAACGGTTTTATTTTATAATTTTGAAAACATATTTTTCAAACTTCGTTTAACTTATTCTCTATATTATAGAATCAGTGCATCTCCCCGTATTGGGTAAGTGTTGAACAATTCGTGTAATTGCTACCACCCACCTATTGGGTGACCGTTGGCAAATGACTTGCAGATTTCATCTTTTCTTGCTTTGCACATTGAAGCATCATTAGTAGCCTTTTTTTTATCATCATAAGCAGTCAGGGTTATTCTTTTCATTTGCTTATCCCTGCATCTTATTTTTTTTTATATGTTTTATACATTTTTATATAAAATTACATTTCAGCTGTTCTCTGTAAACTCCGATTCTGACTGTGAATTTGCACACATTCGCCTTAAGCGCACTGAGCTTCTGCTTCCTGCTTCCGCGGCAAACACAGTCAGAGGAGGACAATCAGAAATGGACATTTATTTGAATGGACGTAAATTCCAGGGTCCAAAGTTCGGGTTCAAAGTTCGGCTTAAACTCCGGGCCACGGCTGATCCGTTGGCCGAACGTCGACAGGCACCGAGAGGCACCGTGCACCGATTACCCTCTACCATACTGCATCACCATCTGCGGGTCGTCCACCCTGAAGCGCCTCCTCGGCTGAGCGTCATCAACGGACTTCCCTCCACGTGAAGCCAGGACAGTGCTAGCGCGCTTTACCTCCATATAACGAAATTAATTTTGCTGACGGGCATTCGAATCGCGACCTTGAAATAAATTTTTTATGTTCACAATGTGGGGTTTAATTTAAAATCTAAACCGTCCACACGCTAAACGTGACATTGGCGCCCTTTTCGTGGTTTGTATATGGTCAGTAATTTTTTTTTTGTTCTATGGAGGTAGTAGTGTTTTTTGGTGTTTTGTGTGCGTTCTTTATGTTTTTTAGTTTTGTGAAACGTTTTTTTTCTTTTGGTTGCATAGTAACTAAGGTGTACGTCACATTTGTTTTGTAATATGTAACATTTTAAATATTAATCAATGATTGATATTATCAAAGTGCAGTCACAGTCCTAAACTTGACACACACTAGTACAATTGGCCGTTAATTTTGTTTTTTCAAATTTTTTTTTTAGCCGTCATTATAGTTATTGTAAATTACCCACTGTTTCTTAAATAAAATTTTGCTTGGTAGAATGTCTTGCATAAAGTACTATCAACGGCATAATTTGGTGGACACTTAATTTTTATAATTTTTTTTTTTGGTTACTACAATTTAATTTTATTACATCTTCAGTACAGTTGACAGTGTAAATTAATACTTCATTATTGTTTTTAAAAAAAAAAAATTTTTTTTTAACACATTATTTTTTTTATATAAACGGTTCAATCATAAATGTATGTATTGCAAATTATAATTACAGTCGGCAACATTATTTGTCGCTTTTATTAATAATAAATTTGTTGTGTATTTAATGTGCGTACACATTAGTTACGAAATTTGCTTTTATTTTTTTATTTTTTTTGTTGCAATTTTTTTTTTGGTTGCAAATTTTTTTTTTGTTTTTGTCTCACGCTTATTTTCATTAACATTCTTCTCCGTGGAAAAACAACCAAGACGTTACTTAGTTAATTTAAAAATTGTAACAGACGGAGTAGTTTTTTTTTTAATTTCTAATTGTTTTTTCACGTTATTGAGTTGTTCAACATTCACCCAATCACTTTTCGCATATTTTTTTTTTTTTTCAATCTTTCTTCGCTATGGCTTATCCAGTTAAGTTTATGTCGCTTCAAAAAGCAGAGCTTGAGTACGAAGTCTCTATTAGGGGTGAATCTCCAGCTACTACAGTGCAGGAGTTGCGCAAACAAATTGCTAAGTGTGGACCATTGTTTCCTTCGGAACCCTACTGGTCGACTGGCACGATGGGGCGTACGTTTATCAGCCTTCAACTTTGTTATTAAGCACCGACGCGACGTGGCGTAGACAACGTCATTCCCGACGCTTTGTCTAGGAGCGTACCAGTTAGTGCCATTGGTTCTTCCACTTATGTGGACACTAAAGACCCTTGGTACAAAAGTATTTACCACGGTTGCCTAAATGACCCTTCAATCTGAGACGCAAGTTTGCCGAATTTAACGTTGGAGACGTAGTCATGAAGCGCGCTTACTTTTTAAGTGATAAGGCAAATCGGTTTTCGAAAAAGTTAGCACCGAAGTTTATTAAAGCTAAAATAATTGAAAAAAAGTCTCCCTTAGTTTATGTGCTGCAGGACATGTCAGGTAAAAACTTAGGATCTTGGCACATAAAAGACTTAAAATTATTTGTCTGCAATAGATAATATTTTTTTTTTGTTCATCAATTTTAACTATTCAGTATTTTTTTCTTCAAGTTATTTTTTTTTCTTAATTTATTTATTATGTTAGTTCCCTCTCGCTTACTTTTCCACCTTCACTTGGAACTTCTATTTGTAAAGTGTCAAGTAAATAAGAATACTGGCACTTATAACAGTATGCAATTGTGCGTCAGTTATTTTAATAGATACTAAGAGTAACTGCTGCTGGAGTGTGTTTGAGAGATGTATGAATGAGTGTATTTTGGAAGAATAAACAAATAGTTTAGCAACACAGTTCGAGAACATGCGGATTTTGTCATTTTTTTAGACAAATAACAAAATCCTTGACTGTGCGCGGGGGTATTGTAACGTTGTACGTTAATGTCAACGTTTTAAAATACTTGCTTTTTGTTTTAAATCAAAATATTAATACAAGGTGGGTAGAAAAATAAATAAATAAATGTAATGTCTACCTTCGGTTGCGTTTAGAAACGCGTACAATTATTTGTTTCGTTAATTAAGTATTATTTATTTCTTTTACTAAACTGATTAACGTATTTTCAAATTCATATTTATTATAACAACTTTGGTCTAGAAATAAAAAAATTGTAACTTAGTCAAAACTTAAAAACAAACAGTACGTAGTCATTATCTGTATCGGTGCAACGGCAAGTTGAGCCAAATTGGACTTCACGTCATTGTGATATGGTTTCGATTCTTTTACCTGAACTGCTGTACCAATGCAAGTCGGATTCGTTCGCTACTCATTCACGGGCGTGTTCCGTGAGTTTGGTTAGCTGCTTTAGCGAACCGACCATTTTTAAAATATCATCACAGAAGACACACGTTCACGCGCTCCTTACAAGTACTCACTTTTGCCAGTCCTTAGTGCGTGACGTTAATCGTGGTCTTAACGGTTTTATTTTATAATTTTGAAAACATATTTTTCAAACTTCGTTTAACTTATTCTCTATATTATAGAATCAGTGCATCTCCCCGTATTGGGTAAGTGTTGAACAATTCGTGTAATTGCTACCACCCACCTATTGGGTGACCGTTGGCAAATGACTTGCAGATTTCATCTTTTCTTGCTTTGCACATTGAAGCATCATTAGTAGCCTTTTTTTTATCATCATAAGCAGTCAGGGTTATTCTTTTCATTTGCTTATCCCTGCATCTTATTTTTTTTTATATGTTTTATACATTTTTATATAAAATTACATTTCAGCTGTTCTCTGTAAACTCCGATTCTGACTGTGAATTTGCACACATTCGCCTTAAGCGCACTGAGCTTCTGCTTCCTGCTTCCGCGGCAAACACAGTCAGAGGAGGACAATCAGAAATGGACATTTATTTGAATGGACGTAAATTCCAGGGTCCAAAGTTCGGGTTCAAAGTTCGGCTTAAACTCCGGGCCACGGCTGATCCGTTGGCCGAACGTCGACAGGCACCGAGAGGCACCGTGCACCGATTACCCTCTACCATACTGCATCACCATCTGCGGGTCGTCCACCCTGAAGCGCCTCCTCGGCTGAGCGTCATCAACGGACTTCCCTCCACGTGAAGCCAGGACAGTGCTAGCGCGCTTTACCTCCATATAACGAAATTAATTTTGCTGACGGGCATTCGAATCGCGACCTTGAAATAAATTTTTTATGTTCACAATGTGGGGTTTAATTTAAAATCTAAACCGTCCACACGCTAAACGTGACAACTTAAAACTAGATAATTTACTATACAAGCTGTTGATTTGCATCCGTGCCATAGTCAAGGACGTAATTATACTAATGATTCACAACCCAAATCAATAAGAAAATTGGTACAAAAATTTTTGATTTTTTTTTTTTTTTTCGGAAATCCATCAATGTCATTTAGCCGTATTTAAACTTGGCGCGTGTGTTACTGGCCTTAAAACCGTGCTGCGCCCTCACACAAACGCAAACACAAAGCATACGCAACGATTATTCATAAATTTCATTCATAAAATTGGATTACTTCTGAAATACTATGACATTACAATGACAAAAAAAGCAGTGCATATTAACTATTTCCCGTCTACTGTAATTCCAATCGATTATTTACGTATTTTATGTCCTCCTCCTGAAGTATGGCACAAATGCAAATCAACACCTTGTATAACTACACTAGCTTCCGGTGGTGTGTTGATAAGAAGTAGCCTATGTGTTAATCCAGGGTATCACCTATCTACATACCAAATTTCAATCAAATCGGTCCAGCCGTTTTTGCGTGATTGAATAACAAACATACATCCATACGTTCTCACAAACTTTCACATTTATACCTCTAATATAAGTAGGATATATGTTACAGCCAAAGTAATAAATCTGGATATTATATACATTATCTAAAAGATTGAATAACATAGCTCCATATACACTATGTCTTTCAATCTCAACTAGCAAAATAAGGAATAGATAGTTTATAGAATTCCACCAAGAGAAAGCTATAGTGAAATACATTTATTTCACCTAGATTTTACCGGCGCTGTATTGCCTAGATTTTCTCAGAGCTAAACGTTAAAAGCATCCGTTCCAGCAAACATAAAAATAGTGTTTTCTAGTTACGAGGCAAGTCTTGTCACTGTGCTGTGTCTTTACGTAGGTACTATTTACTAAGCTCAACAGTTGGTTTGTTTGTTGAAAGTGTCTTTAAATAAAAAAAAACTTGTAATTTTTTTTTATTAGGGAGGGTCTACACGGTGCATGTAGCTGGAGCAAGTTAACATGCGCAAGTGGCAAGTGACAAGAACACGCGGGTGGGTATTTTGCTTTGCTACATGCGCGAGTCGCTGGACGCGCACGTTTTTTAAATGCATGTACCTAACCTGCGCATCGCCTCAACATGCACAAGCTACTTGCACTGTATAGATGCATCCTAAAATATTTTTATTTTATTCAAAAGGAACTCCAACAAAGGAAAATAGGTACACATTACATGCATAATTATAAAAAGTTATTTATAGTTTTGTGCTCCTTCAGTTATAGGAGAACACATCATGCATACATCATCTTCAAAGTTAAAATCAAAGAAAGTTAAACAATATTAAATTAAACGACACATGAACTTACAAATTAAATTAAACATTTGAAATTGGAACACGGGTTAAATGTACACAATTAAAGAGAAAAATAAAAAAGAATTATAAAATAATAAAATATTCTAAAACACAAATAATACAATGAAAGAGGTAACAATGAATAGGAACCATAGAGATCAATAAAATTATTAACAATATTTGGTAAATGTGTGTAACCTGTCGATACGTCAACATAAAACAGGGTCTGAAAATCGTGCCCGAATTAAACGTTTGAAAACATCCGAATTGAGAACCTTATCCTTTTTGGGAAGTCGGTTAAAAAAGCGGTCAAAACTTACAACACTGCACAGCTTAAGATATAGATTACGGATAGAGACGTAACACGAGAGGATAGAAGGTACAGGCAAGTGAAACCGCGAGTCAAGCTAGTGTTATAATGTACAGCATAAGAAATATATTATTCAAAACGTAATGTGATAATCCCGGATTACTCCTTATACAGGGGGCGGCTAAGTAATCATACCAGGTGGAAACGTCAAAAATGTAAGCACTCATATTTTTGTATGTGCTCTCAAATTTAATGAAACCATGATTATGTAGTATTCGTATTAAAAAGTGAGGTGTAAATCTCTTTTGGAGAGTGATAATTAAATATTTGAAAGACTTCTAAGTTGCTAAGATTTCTGTGCTAAATTAATTTGTGTTATTATATTTCGAAATTTGGGTGCTTTTTGACACCACTGTGTAAGTAAAGTTTAAGAGTACTGTATATGTCACCGTAAGATTACAAACATCGTTAGATTACAATCTATCTCGAGAGATTGTAAACTGTCGAATTATTGTGAACCGTAACATCTGATTGCAATTTAACGTATTATTTTTCGCTATATTATAATCTATCAATGTAAAGCGGTCAAATTGTCAACTGGCGTAGAACGGAATGCATCTTGCGCGCTGATTGGTAGAACGTAATGTGCCCCCGCCGCTGCGGCATTCGCCATTTTGTTTGTTTATTTCGTTTGTTGTCGATTGTGTAAACAACTGTGTTTTCGTGATTATAAATTGATTTCCTGTTGAAAATAACTTATATCTTTAGAATTAGTTATATAAAAGTGTTGAGGATGTAAAATTTATCTGTGATTAACCAAAGAAAAGCAGTTTGAACGATAAACCAACAAATTAGTGTTAGTTTCCGAACATAACCTAAATTACATTAATTTCTCGTGTTTTAATATTTGTATATGCGTGGAAACTTACGTGTTCTCATTAAATAATATTAGCCATGTCGGATATTGAGCCTGGTCAACAAAATAACTCAGAAAAAAAATATATTGTTAATCCGAACGAATTTACCATAGAGCTACAAAAATATTACAGTGGGCATAATGAAAATAGTAAAATAGTAAAACTATATTTTTCATTTTCATTAGAATTGCAGGATAAAATGATTGTTTATTATTTAAAGTTTGTTTTATTATTATCCAATTTAAATTGTTTGAGGACAAAATTAAGTAACCTTTTTTATATAAGAGGCTTTTATTTTTTTTTTAATATTTGTTTGTGTTTGAAGAATAAATATTTCGTTACAATTTGTTCCCTCCATATCCATGTCATCATCCATGTCAGGAATATTAATTACATACTCGTACTAAATAATAAATACTTGAAGAATTTTTGAAGAGCATTTATTTTATTTAACTGACACCTCTATTTCATTCCTAACTCTACGGGAACTCCATGGGAACAGAACGGCTGGTCGTGATTGGTCGATCTTACAAAAAGACTGACCAATCAGGGAGAGCTTTCGGACAGTTGACAATTTGACAATTTCTCATCGACAGTTTACAATCTCTCGAGATAGATTGTAATCTAACGATGTTTGTAATCTTACGGTGACATATACACTGTGTAAGCTTTTATGTGGAATTCCTCAGAAGTACTTCAGAGCTTGGATTTGTACAGTGACGGCTGTAGTGAAAAAATAACTAGAAAAATACAATTCAGCTTCAGCGGAAAGCGCACTTTTTCATTCAAGGAAAACTGTCGGAACTAAAATAAACTATTATTTTTTATAGTAAATGTTTTGTATAATAAATAATCCTCGTTTATGATAATATGGCACAAACATGTGATAATTTATGGAAGTGCCACTCTTTGCACTTAGAGTATCCGCACACTGCAGAATAACAGTCGGCCCACATTTGAACCATCATCACATCAACCTCCGAGCCTTTTTCCAACTATGTTGGGGTTGGCTTCCAGTCTAACTGGATGCAGCTGAGTACCAGTGTGCCACAAGGAGCGACTGCCTATCTGACCTCCTCTACCCGGGCGAACCCGGGCGACAGTTGAACCAATGGTTGGGTATTTTTTTTTAATGAAAAGCTTCATTCCAATACACCGATATTCAGCTAAATAAATACCTGATAATTGTGATATGCATAATAGCATTCATCTGCATACTGATTTATGAGCCCAAACAAACTATCGGCCGACTAAAAGTTTGCAGTGAGTCTTTTACAGTAATGCCGCAAAAAATCGTAATATTTGAAGACAGTGCTACTCTTTGCACTTAACCCGACAAAGTGCATGGTACTTTCAGGAAGGACAAGAAATATTTTTGCATTCACAATGATAAATGATACCCTTTTATTAGTGACAGGTTATTCTATATACATATTGTACGTAGGTACACATTGTGTGTAGGTAAGTTTTTTTGCTGACATAAAAAATCCTCAAGGAAGTTTTTGAAAAATATTTTCAGTACTATATTTAGGTTATTTATGCAACTTAACGTCTGTCCACCAACAAGGTGGACAGACGACCTTATAAAGGTCGCCGGAAGATGCTGGATACAGGTCGCCTCCAACAGGTATCTGTGGAGATCTAAGGGGGAGGCCTATGTTCAGCAGTGGACGTCCTATGGCTGAGATGATGATGATGATGATGATGAAAATTAATAAAACTATGTTAGGTAATAAAGTTTCGCCTAAAATCCACCGTCATCTCACCTGCTACAGCGTAAATTTTGCGTTTGTAATATCAAATAGATAAATATGAAGGACCGTAGCCATTATATCTATTACTCCACATTTAAATTGAACGTCCCCAATTAATAATAATAACATTAATATACTGTTTTACATAATATCTGCCTGAAAACGAGCTTTCGAGTTATTTGCTGACCCTTTCTATTTTAAGCTACCTTAATATTCACCCTATTTAGAGTACCTAATTATTTCCAAAAAGCCCAATAGGTTTGGCGGTCACAATGATAGCAGAAAATAACATCTGCAGTCCTCATACATATCCATACATAGCTGCCTCCTTGGTCTAGTAAGCCTCGGGTTCGATTCCCGGGTCGGGAAAACGCTTTGTGATCTGAAACTTGGCCGTAGTCTAGAATTTGGTTATTGATACACCGATAGAGAACGTTGTCGGCCCTGCTTGTGATCTTTCTCCGGTCATGTCAGATTGCCGTGCCAGCGGACTATGAGAGTGAAGGAATAGAGTCCACTATAATACCTAAGTTCTGCGCAGTCAGCTGATTTCTATAGAGAGAATATCCACCGTGGCCAACAGAGAAAATCACTTTCGTCTGACTGTAAGCCAGTTAATGTCGGTAAATAAACCATGTGTGACTGTTTACTGTTCATAAAAAATAAAATTAAAACAACAATATTTATTTAAAGCCACACATGCGCCAATGAAAAGTTAAATACAAAGTGACCATTAGTTTTATATGGGCAATAACTCTTTATCAGTTGCGAACAGACCTCTCAGTTAAATAACAGCTTCACATATAGTTTAACCTTTGAATATATCAAGTTAATTATGTAAAGGATTAACAGCTAAGCACTGAAATAATTAGTGTGTTTACTTATTGGGAGTAATTTTATGAAATAGTGTGCAATCTTTATAGAGAATTTAGCGGTTTATAGTGGTTTTATCCTTTTTATATGCTTACGTATTAAAAGTGACATTATGTCCTTCTCAGAGAAAGGTTCATTTTATCAGCACCACCATTTCTCATTTAGTGATAGCGTAAGAAATAAATGCATATTATCCTTACTAATACAATATTCTAAATGCGAAGGAAACTGGCTATATTTGACGCCAAAACTACTGTATACCTGTATAGATCTAAATATTTGGTATATATGAAGTCTAGCACTTGGAACAGGACAGATACTTACCTACGCTATTCTTTATCCGGGTGGGGAAAGAAGCTTCGCGTGGCGGGTGGAACCGCGGTGCACACCTAGCAAAGAGTAATCTTTATAGAGTTACTAGCCGTTTTCACGCGGTTTCACCCGCGTCCCATGGGAGCTACTGCCCGCACTGGGATAAAATATAGCCTATGTTACTCGCAGATAATGTAGCTTTTTAATGGTGAAATAATATTTAAAATCGGTCCAGTAGTTTTTGAGTTTATCCATTACAACCAAACAAACAAACAAAGTTTTCCTCTTTATAATATTAGTATAGATAAGCAGTTTTATCGACGTTATGATCCAGAACTATTTAGAAATGATTTAAGTTTTATATACCTAATTGCAAGTTACATTATCTATATATTATTTAGTTATAAATAAATTAAATTGTTATTTCTAGATACTCCTTGACCCCACAGTCAAACCATTGCAACGGTTTTGTGGGGCTTAGCATGTAAGATGCTTACCTTTGTGAAATAAGATAAATAAATAATTATTTATCTTAATATTAAATTATATAATAAGATAAATAAATAATTATTTATCTTATTATACAAATTACAATATTTGATGCACACATTTATGCACAAGAACTTATATTAAGACTGAAATCGATCTAGTAATTCCTGAGATAAGCGCATCCAAATAAAGAAACTCTTCAGCTTTTAAAGAATAGATATCAATGGCTATTTATAGCTAATTATGGAGTTTTTAGCTCGTTATTTTGCAAAGCTATGCAAAAGCTTTGGAATGAGCAAATAAGGTACTTACTAAGATATCAAACTTCAAATAATTGGCACGCTTTGACAATATTCAAATTCCTTACAAATTGTCTATTAATTTGTAAGAGATTCTTTGAATTGTAGGGAATAACAATTGTAAAAGCGAGTACCTATTATTTTTGATTTAGAATAATATTTTGTACTTAGGTATCATGCCGATGATTGTTTAGATTTTCAATTAATTGATCAATTTAATTTTATACCTTCGTAGTTGCTTTAGTATTTTCCTGAATATTTACTTTAATAAATACCTGACGAAAGTAATGTGCGCACTACCAGTTGAATTTCAAATTGATGTTCACAAAGATGATTGAGTCCAAAAAATTTCATGGGGCGACTACAAGTTTGCAGTGTTCTGCAGCTCTTAGAAATATAAATATAGATAGATATTCCATTACGTTCCTATGTATGAAATGTTCATCGTTTTTTGAACCTAGTACCTACTTATACAAGCTATTGATTTGCATCCGTGCCATAGTCAAGGACGTAATTATACTAATGATTCTCAACCCAAATCAATAAGAAAATTGGTACAAAAATTTTTGATTTTAATTTTTTTTCGGAAATCCGTCAATGTCATCTAGCCGTATTTAAACTTGGCGCGTGTGTTACTGGCCTTAAAACCGTGCTGCGCCTTCACACAAACGCAAACACAAAGCATACGCAACGATTATTCATAAATTTCATTCATAAAATTGGATTACTTCTGAAATACTATGACATTACAATGACAAAAAAAGCAGTGCATATTAACTATTTCCCGTCTACTGCAATTCCAATCGATTATTTACGTATTTTATGTCCTCCTCCTGAAGTATGGCACAAATGCAAATCAACACCTTGTATATTTTGCGAACTTTAACGCAGAAAAGATGTTTTTGTGTAAGGGTAAAATAAATAAACAATCGCAGATGCAATTTCTCTATTATTTGTATAATTTGATTTTAATTTGTATAATCCTTTATGGTTATATTCAAAACAACATTATGAAGTCTTACAATAATGTTTAATTACTTAATTTTAATTAGTTTTATTTCTAATTGTAGAGCTACGACGCAAAACGTATTAGAATCGCTATATAATATTATTTTTAAAATAATAAATAAATAAAATTTCTTTATTTTAGACCCACAAAGTAGTATATTTCTATTCAATTAGTAAAAATATGAAAGAAGTAGTCCAAACTCAAAAGTTGTATAAAAAATATACATTTGGCAATCAGGAGAAAATTAGGACTAAATACGAAAGAAGAAAGATTTTGCGAGACTAAATCATGAATATGTAAAATATGTATTTACATATTAATGTGTTACTTTAATAATTCCGTTTCACGCGTAAGTAGGAATATTTTTTCAGATGAATTACAACAAATTATTTGTGAATAATTTAGAAAAATATATAAATTAAATAATTATGATTCAAAGGTCGTTCTCGAGGAAATTAAAACACTTTTAAGACTTCATTATTTATTTAACAACATAGATGCGAGTTTAAGCTTATACTATGTCTTACTTCGCGATCGTAACTCCACACCCTCTATAACATACAAAGAAAATAATGTTTTACACAAATTACTATACTATACATATTATTCATAACAATTATAATTTACAAAAGAATAAGTAAATAAAAATAGTCTATAAACCAATATAAATGAATAAAACATCAATTAATACATATCTTTTTTAAATTAATTGAACTGTCCAAAAACATCATAAAAATACATTCTCTTTTCGAATCACACTTTCTAATACATTTTTATAATATTCGAAATGTCTAAATTATTTGAAGTATGCAGTCAAAAATCTTATTATTATTAATTAACTGTTTTTGTATGAAAATTTACGTGGAAATGTACAAATAAACTTTAAAAGAGAAAACACTACATAATAAAGCAAAAACATAACATCTTTGAGATTTCCTTGTGAAAACTGGCTGGATTTTTCACATGAAAATCTACGAAAAGGTGAGGTAGTATTAATAACAATTATAAAATATTTATCTAGAGTCTAAAGAATAAATTAATCTTTGGTACAAGAAACATTGCTCCCACGCAAATTCCCAATAGCGATATCACTTAACCATAAAATAACAAAATTATTTAAACGTCAAAATAATTGTCGCTATCGTCGGCCGAAACGTCATCTCCCGACCGTTTGCCCAGGCCGAAACTGAAACGATGCATGTCTCTCTCCCTCTTGCCCAGGCCGAAGTTGAATTTGCTGTACCGCTTGCCCAAGCCGAAGTTGTAGCTCCTAGCCCGCTTGCCCAGTCCGAAGTTGTACATGGGTAGTCGTTTTCCTAGGCCGAAGTCGTATGCCCGAGCTCGCTTCTCTTCGGAGGTTTCGTCGTCAGCGAAGCGTTTGCCGAGGCCGAAACTGTAGGGGCGTGCGCGCTTCTCTGGGTATGCTGTGAACAAAATGAATGGTACATATTAATATTTGGATAATTTCCATAAAAAAAATTACACTTTCTATATAACAAAGAACTTTCGTTCTTGTGTCCATTTTGGTTGCGATCGTAATTCATGTTTCAAAAGTATATTTTATGGAATGATATATCAAAAGGGTCCAAGTATTACCTGCGTCATCATACTGGTCGAACAGCTCAGCTAAGGCCGCCTGGTCGAGGTCGCTGGTGGTGAGTTGTTGCTCATCATTAGACTGGTCTTCGTCTACGGAGCGCTTGCCCAGGCCGAAGGAGTAGGGCCTAGACCTATGGGAAGGATACAAGGATAAATGGTTAGAAAAGGGATCAGGGAAGTCAAAATGACTCGTTATATACACGGCAAACGAAAGAAGTTTTATGCATGTAGTTTTACGTTAATTTGGTTAAACGCAACAACAAATTAAATTCAGGAACTACTGATCAAATTGAAAAAAAAAACACTGATAAATAGCCTTTTTATTCAGGGGAACTAAATTCTATTTTTCCCTTCTAAGTTTTAACCGTGGCTAAGTTTTAAGTTTTTGAAACTGTGGGAAACTGCTAGTATAAATCAATTCCAAAATTGAAACTTGCCTCTTGCCCAATCCGAAGTTATACACCGGGAGTCGTTTGTACTCCGACACGTAGCTATAAGCGCGCTTGCCCAGCCCGAAGTCGTAGTGGGGTGATCTCTTCGCCAGGGGGGCTACGTGGTCGCTGTGGGGCTCAGCCTCGTGGGGCTGCAGGTCGTGGGGTTCAGCCTCATTTTGCATCCGCTCGGGGGCGCAGAGGGCCGCGCCGAGCACGAGGAAGCAGACGGGTAGTGAGGAGTACAGCATTCTGTAACAACGGACCACATGTAAATGCTTGGTGATGAGGTATTTGGGTGAGGTACAGGTGAGAATTTAGGACTAACAGTTGAAAATGGGATTAGTATTGATGCTTAAGTAAAGCAACAGTCGTAAAGTCAAATTTAAATTTAAAAAGTTTAAATCAGATCGTTTTTGATGTCAAAGATTTCAAGATTTCAATGGGACAGCACCCTTCGCAGTTTTCTATTGTATAGGTGAACAAAAAAGCTCTGATGAATAATTTTTCCACTAACAGAGCTGTCTGAAATAAGGTTGTCGAATTTTTGTATCAAGAAAAGATTTCTTCTAATTCGGCAATTAAACCCACATCATATAGGATTTACAATTGCGAGCACTAATCGAATAAAATATCAACTTACTGATTTATTTGTAAATCATCCTCAAGTGAATTTTATTGAAGCTTGAATATTCAATAGTTTTACAAAATGATCTTATTATAGGGAAATATTAAAACTAGGTATCAAAAAAAAAAAACGTCAACGAGCTGTCAGCTGACAAGACATGAAATTCCGCACGATTGAGAAATTAGTAAGCGATTAGTGGAGTCCACTCGTGACCAAAGGGCTGGCCTATACTTCGGTCAAAGGATATGCATTGCCATCCAGCGTGGCAATGCAGCCAGCCTTTTGGGCACGATCCCAGCTGACAGCGATACGGATGAATATTTTGATACCTAGTTTTAATATTTCCCTATAATAAGATCATTTTGTAAAACTATTGAATATTCAATCCTCAAGTTAGGCATAAGGATTCTAAGAAATAAGTTTTGCAAGTTCTAAGTACCAACTTTGCTTAAAACAACAAACCAATGATTGAGTTCAGTAAAAACTTGTGCTAAGTTTATTGCTAAACCATGTTTGGGAACAGACGTAATTTATGACGTAACTTTCTTTAGTGCCTTTTGTATTGTGGCAAAGTTAAAAATAGCTAAGATTACCTGGTTTTATAAGAACTGTAGGAATGTGTTGGAGATAACTTTAAGTACGAAGTAAATATACAAAATCTTAGATTAAGATTTTTTTTTGAAGTGTTAACGTTACTGAAATCTATACTAATATTAGAAAGCATTAAAGTTTTTTTGTTAATTTGAACACTTAAGCAGATTATTTTTTTGTTAGTTTGAACACGTTAATCTCAGGAACTACTGTTCCTATTTGTAACATTGTTTCGGTGTTAGCTCATCGAAATTATCGATGACGGATGATCGGATGCACGAAGTAGTTCCTTCAAAACGCGGGTGAAACCGCGAGTGGAAGCTAATTTGTGAATATATACGTACTTTTCCTACTAATTAAATCAAATTCCCCGCATCCATTTCCCAATCTTCTAACTTACAATGAACTCACTGAGTGACTTACAACGGTAACTCTTGGAACAAAGTAAAGAGTGTAAGTCAATTGGTTAACTACAAACTTGTCTCGACGTTTACTGCAGAACATGCGAGAACTCTAATATGTGACACGATACAAAATAATCGCAGAATTCCAAAGGTATAGAAAATATTTGAATGCATTTCCAAAATTACGTAGGTAAAGATTATGAATCTATATACAATACATACCTAGTTTTTAAGGCGACGAATTGGTCAACAATAATTCCATAACCGGCACGCGCATCTAAGGCGCCAAAAGGGGTCGGAGCGTCTGAGCGGGGCGAGGATAACAATACGCGCGCTAGCTTATAACTAAAAGTCGTAAGCGACAAAATGGTTTTGTTATTTTATTATTTAGAAATGATAATTTGATAAAAATTCCTTCTACAATTTTAAAGAGTATGTATATACTCAACTACTAAAAAAGTTAAGAGGCTTAAATCGGTCCCGTTTGCCCATAATATGTGAATCTCTTTTTAAAAAGAGGTATGTTTGATATATTTTTCTCTGTTATAAAAGTTACCTAATCATGTTTTGACGTCTAACAAAATAAGGTTTATATCATGAACTTTCAGGTAACCAAGTTGTATTTTGATCCGTTTTGTATTTACTGAGAAAAATTGAGATCCTTGGTGCCAAAAATTCCAATTCGTCCTCTTAATAAATCTATACTAATATTATAAAGCTGAAGAGTTTGTTTGTTTGTTTGTTTGAACGCTCTAATCTCAGGAACTACTGGTCCGATTTGAAAAATTCTTTCAGTGTTAGATAGCCCATTTATCGAGGAAGGCTACTTTTTATCCTGGTACGGGAAGTAGTTCCCACGGGATGCGGGTGAAACCGCTGGCAGAAGCTAGTATAAGTATAAAGATTATATATTTTTTTGTTTGTTTGTTTGTAAAGGCTCCGGAAGTACTGAACCGATTTGGAAAATGTTGTTGTCTGAAAAGCTTCACTCTTCCAGAGTAACATTTTTTTTTCTTAGCCTGTTTGGTCATACTGCTGGGCAAAGGCCTCCCCATTTTGCCTCCACACCTCTCGATCTTTTAAGTCTTCACACCAGAGTAACATAGGCTATATTTTATCCCAGTGCAGGCAGTAGTTCCCACGGGACGTGAGAATTGGCGTAAGAGTTTGTGAATTTCGATGAAATCGCTAAAGTCGGTAACTATTTGACCAATTTGACAAAAAAAACGGTTAAGACAATGAGTTACTTTTTAGGTTTTTATACGGGCGAACCCACGAGCTGTAGTAAGTTAGAAAGAAGTGTTAAACTCGATGAAAATTATTTCATCTCATTGAAGAAAACCTCTAAAGTCTGAAATCCAAGTTTACCGTCGCCTCATTTCATAGAACCACAATAATTTGAACGTGTATTGAATGGAAAACTTTTAAGTGACTGACTCTTCGCAATCTTTGTGATTTCATAGATATGTTTCTGAGAACATAATACAATCCTAAATGTCAATGACTTGGGTCAAGTAAAAAACTGGAAAGAAACCCCTAGCTCAGGGTGGAGAAAACATATAAATATTTCTAAATAATCGGGACATAAACGCGATACTGTATACAAGCTGTTGATTTGCATCCGTGCCATATTCAAGGACGTAATTATGCTAATGATTCTCGACCCAAATCAACAAAAAAATTGGTACGTAATTTTTTTTTCCGAATTCCGTCAATGTCATCTAGCCGTATTTAAACTTGGCGCGTGTGTTACTGGCCTTAAAACCGTGCTGCGCACTCACACGAACGCAAACACAAAGAATACGCAACGATCATTCATAAACATTCATAAAATTGGATTGCTTCTGAAATACTACATTACAATGACAAAAAAAGCAGTGCATATTAGCTATTTCCCGTCTACTGTAATTCCAATCGATTATTTCCTTATTTTATGTCCTCCTCCCTGAACTATGGCACAAATGCAAATTAACACCTTGTATAAGCTGCGGGATTGTTCGAAAGAGTTACCGCGGCTCTGGTACATAAAAGGCCTAAGAAGTAACATGATGGGTTTTAGTCAGACACTTCCTTGCTCTAAACTCATAGCGGGAGGAGTCATTTGATGATGTCCCATAAATAAAAACTGTAGGTATATAAAAGGCGCGATACCTTGTTATTTTCCCGATGTTTTGGTAGAATTACACCGACCGTGGTCACGGGTTGAATGATCGGCAAAATAAAATGTTATCATACCTTTATATGCATAAGTCCCGGCTGTCCCCATCTTGCCCTTTTGTTTTTTATAATGAAACCATAACGAGAGTAAAGGGCTTATTACACTTGACTAAATTCAGTCGTCTAAGAAATGATGCAGTTACTGTTACTGTTACAGCCTTTTTATCGTCCCACTGCTGGGCACAGGCCTCCTCTCATACGGAGAAGGATTGAGCATTAATCACCACGCTTGCTCAATGCGG
Source organism: Helicoverpa assulta (assembly GCA_963856015.1). NCBI lineage: Eukaryota > Metazoa > Arthropoda > Insecta > Lepidoptera > Noctuidae > Helicoverpa > Helicoverpa assulta. Next base: position 12,083,202 of record CAWLCW010000027.1, on the reverse strand, counting down.
GTTGGTGATTTCAGACTATATAGTCCAGGTTTCCTCAAGATGTTTTCCTTCACCTTTTTATCAGCCATTGGTGTCCAAGATATACTTAGAAAGTAGATACAAACTTAGAAAAGTTGCATTGGTACTTGCCTGAACTGGAATCGAACCCACACCCTCCTACTCGAGAGGTTGGTTCTTTATCCACTAGGCCACCACGACACGATGCAGTTACTGAATTCAGACAAATGTAATCGCATTTAGGAAGGTAGGTTTCTCTACATCATTTAGAAACCTAATTAGGCTTCTAGTAAAGTGTAATAAGCCCTTTATTCTTCTGTCTTTCCTTTTATACAGTAAACTTGATAATTGAACTAAAGAGGACTGTACTAAGTGGAATATACCGAGCTTTCCTTCCTCGTTGGATCACTTTCTTTCTTTCCTTCTTTGCTCTTTTAATTCTATTTATAGGAAAACCCATGATAGTTTATTTGTAACGACACTTTTGGTGTAACTTATCGGCACGTAAACATGTTTTTATCGGTGAAAGCTTTTTGCGGAAATGGTTAAGTATGTATTTTCTGAGAATAAACACTTTAGATACTAAGTTACATGGTCTGACTACAAAAAAAGTTAAACAAACGTTCGTCACGTGTTTAAGGAAAATCTCCATACTTTACAACACGAGACGAACACTTGTTTAACTGTTTTGTAGTACCTAAGACCAATAAATATTTAGTTAAAGTATGTGTAAATGTTAAAGTATGTGTAGTTGATAGCCTATCATGGATATGTTGCATCCGTGTTAAGGTACGGCTTAATATTGTGGGGCAAATCCACGGACAGTCACAGGGCCTTTATTGTCCAAAAAAATTGCATAAGACCTGTTTTCGGTATCGGACCATTAGAGTCCTGCAGACCCATTTTCAAAAAATCGACATATATTAACCAGTATATTAACGTATTTAATTTAATGTGATTAGGTACGACACACCCGATATAGGTTTAGAGTAAAGAGTTACAGTAATCATTTAAGTATTTGCGGTGAGTTGCACCATTTAACTAAGTATAACAACAACCGAACCATTTCCAGTTGTCAAATCGCCGATTTGATCAAAAGGCGGCAATTTCACGGCTGATTATGGTTTGAATATTCACCTTTACATTAAATGGTAAATGTCAAAAGAGTCTTAAATAATCACCATTGTATGTAATCCTGATTAAAACAAAGCAGAAACGAAGTTTTCACAATCAGGCCCTCACCCAAGGGTTCACTCCATTTTCTCTCAACATATGCAAATTATTTTTCTAATTAAAACAATCCATGGATGCGATGGCTAAGTGTCTCCAAAATTACGAAAAGTTAAACAAAAATATTAAATAGGTTTCGTTTGGTCCTGAAAAAGGAACCTTCTTTGTATTGAAAGTAACTTTTTAGCAAAATTCTAAAAGGATAAACAAAATTTTTGTCATAAAAGAGATAATTTTCTACTATTAGATATTAGCGAGAGATTGAATTTAATTTTGGATTGCTCTGATATTTATAAACCTAGAGGAGGAATGCTAGAAAGTCCTTATGGAATTTTAGATAGTAAACAATTAATCAAAAGTCAAGTCAATCAATATAAATGTACATATGTATACATTATAGTATTTTTGTAATTCCATAAAAGTCTGAAGCAGAGTCTTTTTGTTATAATTCGATACGTAAAATTTGAATTCGAAACCGCATAATATTGTGAGGTTCTGTTTCCAAGTGTGGATTTGGTAACAGAAATATGCCTAAAAGATGAGACGCATTTGTTTGCAGAAGGGCAATAAAAAAGGTTTTAAACTATTCCTTTTTATTTTGGTAGGCAGAAAAATTGTCTGCGTCAGGACCACTGTCACTTCTCACTGATCCTCTCGAAATACATAAAGAAAGTTGCTACCTAATTGCTACCAGCTACTATTAGTTGCTACCAAGTGCTACACGCCTTTAGATGCTGAATATCTTCAAAACCACGAGGGTAGCAATTGGTAGCAACTACTTAAGCTCCGGTTGTTCGTACGTTACGGTAAAGTTAAAGTTAAAATTTGACCGATGTCAATTTTGACCACGGTGACGTTTTTATTATGAAATTTTAACGTTCGTAAAACTAACTGGTACTTCAACAACGCTTTTTGAATTTAAACCCTATTCATTTTACTGTAACTAGAATTTAACCCTTACCTTGACGTAACTGAGCTTCGAACAACCGGGCCTAAAGGTAGCTGGTTGTTTATACTTACTGATTTTCTAGCAACAATCACATCATCATCATCATCATCAGCCTATCGCAGTCCACTGCTGGACATAGGCCTCTCCAAGTGCACGCCACTGAGATCGATTTTCGGCTGCTCGCATCCAGCTCCTGCCAGCCGTCTTGCGCAAGTCATCACTCCACCGTGCCTGAGGACGTCCTACACTACGTTTGCCGAGGCGTGGTCTCCACTCTAGAACTCGTTTACCCCAACGGTTATCGGTTCTTCGGCTAATATGGCCAGCCCACTGCCACTTCAGCTTGCTGATTCGGTAGGCTATGTCGATGACCTTGGTTCTCTGACGGATTACCTCATTTCTGATGCGATCCCTCAGAGAAACGCCGAGCATAGCTCTTTCCATAGCCCGCTGAGCGACTTTAAACTTGTGGACCAGCCGTACCGTCAGTGTCCACGTTTCGGCTCCGTAAGTCATGACAGGTAGGACGCACTGATTGAAGACTTTTGTCTTTAGGCACTGTGGGATCGACGATGTTAGGACTCGACGTAGCTTCCCAAATGCAGCCCAACCCAACTGAATTCTCCTATTCACCTCGTCCTCAAAGTTGTTTCTACCCAACTGCAATGTCTGCCCCAGGTATACATATTTCCGAACAACTTCGAAAACGGCGCCGTGTATCGCAATCGGTTCCGGTAGAACATGTTCATTGAACATGACCTTGGTTTTGTCCAAGTTCATCCGTAGGCCGATGCGTAGAGAAGATTCAGCCAGGTCGTTTAGCATCTGTTGTAGGTCCTGCAGCGTTTCCGCCATGATGACGATATCGTCAGCAAATCTCAAGTGAGAGATGTGTTCGCCATTGATGTTGATGCCGCGTCCTTTCCAGTTCAGCGTCTTGAACATATCCTCCATTGCATTAGTGAACAGTTTCGGGGAAATAACGTCCCCTTGTCTCACTCCTCGATGCAACGGTATGGGCCTTGTTTGCTGATTCTGTACTTGGACGGACATTGTAGCGGCTTCGTAGAGACATCTCATCACTTGGATGTATCGCCAATCTACTTGACAACGCTGCAGGGACTCCAGAACAGACCAGGTTTCAACCGAGTCAAAGGCCTTCTCATAGTCCACTGCAACAATCACATGCCTAGCAATTTCCTAGCTATATTGTTGTCGGCTTCCATTAGGTAGTTCCCGGTTGTCATTGAACATCTTTGGCAGTCGTTACGGGTAGTCAGAAGCCAGTAAGTCTGACACCAGTCTAACCAAGGGGTATTGGGTTGCCCGGGTAACTGGGTTGAGGAGGTCAGATAGGCAGTCACTTCTTGTAAAGCACTGGTACTCAGCTGAATCCGGTTAGACTGGAAGCCGACCCCAACATAGTTGGGAAAAGACTCGGAGGATGGATGATTGTTGTCGGCTTCCAGTCCAACTAGATGCAGCTGAGTATCGGTGTTTTATTACATCGAGCGACTGCCTATCTAACCTCTTGAACCTAGTTACCCGGGCAACTCGAAACTCTTGGTAAGACTGACCCGTATCGGTTATGGGTATGAATTTCTGTCTAGTTGTTTATAATAGACTTTCTAGTAAACAGGCTTACGCTATGTTTCTGTCTTTGTGGAAAATAGCTGTAATGGTATATTAAATGTTTATGTTAATAGTTGAAATACAACTAATACCATAAATCAATGTTGAACTCCTTACGGCCGAACATTCGCGGGATGCTAACTTCATAATCACTTACAGTGGCGAGGTCTTACGACAAGCGGAGCGGAGTGGGAATAAGTTTATAGCAATATTTTGAAAAGATTTGATAATACTATAAGTGAAAAAATAATTGAGAAATCTTTATTGAGCAATATACACAACATCTCCTATCTCGGTTTAAATATCCGAAATACGAGCCACAGTGTAACCATGAGCCTACCATGTAACCTACGCAATATAGACAAAAAATATTGTGGAAACGTCGAAAACACCTGCGGAAATCCAACCTTAGGCCAGCCGATGTTAACGACAGACACTCGAAGGTACAACAATTTGTCTTGTCAAATCAAGTACAGAAGAAATGGGCTTAGTATTAAAGAAAGCTCACACATATTTGGTCAGTCTTCTACTAGTTGACTTTTTGGTTAAGAAGTTGGACAATAAAAACAAATGCTTAACTATATTCCTAGACCTCGCAAAAGCATTTGATACTGTCTCTGTTTCCTGTCTGATACAAAAGTTAGAAGGCCTGGGTATTAGGGGGACCCCACTGGCATTGTTATCTAACTACCTAAGCAATAGAACGCAACGTATAAAAATAGGAGAACACTATAGTGATGAGTTACCTGTCACTTTTGGGGTGCCCCAAGGTAGTATAATTGGTCCTACCCTCTTTCTATGCTACATAAATGATCTATGTGCACTAAATATAACAAACTGTCGTATCTCTGCATATGCAGATGATACTGCATTGACGTTTTACGCCAACACGTGGAAAGATCTCATCAACTACACACAGAATGGTTTCAATACAGTATGTCACTGGTTGTCATCAAACTATCTAACTTTAAATGACAATAAAACAAAATACATTATCTTCTCCATGCATAATCGTACTGACTCGTTAGATTCCAACTCCCAAATTGTTGCACACAAATGTAATTTCCCCCCGGTTCCAAATTGCAATTGTCCCGCCATTACACCTACCAAGTCCCTAAAATACCTTGGTATTGAAATTGATGCCAATTTAACATTTAATAATCATATCCAAGCAATAGCGAAAAGAATACGCAAGCTGGCTCACATATTTAAAGTACTTCGTGACGTCGCTAGTAAGGACATCATCATAATGACTTATGTAGCCTTAGTGCAATCGATTCTTGGCTATTGTATAACTACGTGGGGAGGTGCATGTAAAACCAAAATGCTACATATTGAAAGAGCCCAAAGAATGATCTTGAAAGTATGCCTGTCCAAGCCACGATTATTCCCCACTGTGAGTCTTTATGAGGAAGCTCAGGTTTTAACTACACGCCAACTGTACATAATGCAAACAGTTCTTCTAAAACATTCCACCCTATCTATAAACAGGAGAAAACAAATGACCCCCTCTAGAAGAAACTTTGCCATATTTGAGCCAGCTCGTGTAAATACTTCATTTGCGCAGAGATTCTTCACTTTTCGCGGAGGAAGGCTGTATAATAAACTAAACAAAATTCTTAGCATATCAAACTGTCTAAAAATAGAATGTAAAAATAAAATATCTAAATGGTTACTTAGTCTAAACTATTTACAAACTGAAAAACTCCTTGAGGTATAACATAAAAGTTAACACAATGCAGTTTTTCACATACACATACACACACACGCACAAACACACACAGACAAACACGCTCAAACACACACAGACAAACACGCTCACGCGCACGCACTTACGTGAGTTTGCACACGCTTCATTGGGTCAACACAAAAAGTATTTCTAAACTACGTTGACAATATTGTGACCTTATTATTAGTCATGTAACGGGGGACCTGGAGTTCTAAGATACAGGCTTCGGCTTAGTTTAGACTCCAGATCTCCTACAAATTACAACTGTACCTACCAAATTGTTGTCAACTGATCTTTTGCAATTTATTATGTAATTTGTGGAGATAAAATAAATAAAATTTATTATTAAAATTTATTATTTATTATAGTCTTCAAAGGAAAATTCCTTGAATATTTCTTAGAAGGGATATTCGATGTTTTCTGAAAATAGCTATTTAAGGTAGGTACACAAGGTTTTGCGGGGAAAAAATATTTTGATATTTTGTCCTTTTACGGGAATTGTTAATCTAAAAAGAATTGACTTTATGACTGCGTCAAAATTCATTCTAATCCATTAGGACAATTTACCATTTAACCGTAACAAAATGACAGTTTTGTATTTGGATGTATATAAGACATGACAGAAAAGTTTCTGTGAAACAAACCTCTCAACTCTTGACTAAAAAGATTGAAACTGGCTCTGGAAAAAAAAAACTGCTAAAATCAAGCCTCCATTTTTTTTTCACATAGGTACATGTAATATATATAAAAAAAAATAACAATCCAAAAATAAATTAACCACATAAATTCGGACACACAATAGTTCGACCAGTTATCCAAAAATGATCGTGTCTAGCCGGGAGCAAAATAAAGAAACAGATATTATCTATTAATAGGAACAATATATTTATTTGTCAGTATGCGAACAGTACAATTATTTTCACGCCACTCAAGCCTCAAGTAATTATTGGGGATTTATTTCTGTATTCATTTACCTTTTCATATGTGTATTTAAAGGTAACTATCTACTAGGTTGTAACGGCCGCATGCACGCATACTCCACGGATTTCCCACTTTGTCAAATTCTTTATTAACTTTTTCAGAACGTGTGGATGGAATGGAGTTCTTGTAAATGGACTTTCAATTAGTCAAGTAAACAAGTCCTTTTGACTAGATTCCTAAAATAAGATGATTTAGACTGCGAACGAATCTAGATGGTTGTATCATCTGTAAACATTGGATTGGACAACCACGCTGCACCAAATCAAAGCAGTAAACAATACTAGTGTTCTTACTGTTACGCCTAAGTCAATCCTCACCTTTATTTTAGCACTTGTACATAGATAATTTTGTATATTAATAGTTTGGGTAGGTAATGATTTAGTATTCCCTTTCATTACTTGAACACGCTAATATTAGGAACTGCTGATAACCTTTTTTAAAATTCTTTCAGTGTTGGAAGGCTATAAGGCTACTTTTTATCGAACGAGGGTGCAACCGTGCATATTAACAAATAGATGAGTTACGTATGTGGTAACAGAGTAAATAATTATGTACTTAAAGTAAATCAATAACAAAAAAATACTACGTCGACAAAAGTTCATAAGCAAAACATGAAAATGCAAACCTTATTATAAATTAAAATCTAACGCAGGACGTAGAAGTAAATCACAAAATTGTTTGGTGGAAATGCTTCAGATCCCATTAGAGAAATTAAATATTCCTTTTACAGGCTTAAAGAAACATCAAGCCAGTACCGAACGGCTTAAATACAAAATTACTTAATTCTTAATAGTCAACCTACTTAGCTATCTATACATATAGACCACATCTACCTACTTTTTGCCTTTGGTGTTAACCATACAAATCTGAACTTTTGATAGTCCCTTTTGCAAAGCAATAGAGTCTATTTTCCCTCAGCAGTTTTCACGTAGTTCTTTGGCGTTTGGTTCAAAAGGAATGCAGTGCTCATTTAAAATTCAATCGTATCGTACGGGTAAGCACACAAACCGAGCTATTCTAAGAACTTGTATTGGAATACTGTCTATGAAAAGTTTTGTGATACGATGTGATTTTTGAAAATTTCCTTGTTTTTGTTTACACTTGGCGAAAGGAAATTAGCTTTTCCATGTGAAATGCATTTTATTTTATGAGTGAATTTATTCAGTTTTTAGTGATTAGAGACTTAAGGACTAATTTTAGAGTCTAGTCGTCTGACTGAACTTGTTTCTCTTATGCCAGTTATCCAATTTGACAAAAATTAGAGTACTCTAATTTTCTCTAACTTCTCAGTAGAAGTTCCATAAAATCCCAAAACGATTTCAGACAGATCCGGGAAATGAGGTACCTTTAACATAAATATTAGATAATCATAGCTTTTCAGGTACCTATCTAAAATAGTCGTACTAATGTTAGAACTAAAAGATCAAAGTGTGTATTATTTAAGTGCGTTCATAAATCGCTCAAACAACTTCTAAAGATTAATCGCCTATTAACTTTATTGAAATGAAAACCGGGATTTATCGAGCGTTAGCAATTTCTAATTTTATTGAATATCGATCAAGTTTTATTCATACTTCGGTTAATGTGAATTTATGATATTATCGCGTTCTTTGTGAAATTTAGTGCTAAATAGTTTGTGTAAAAATTAATCGATTATTTCCAACTCGGATGATAGAGCTAAATAATGAGTATTATATATACAGTTTAGAAAAAAGTTTTATAAATATTTTTTAAGAATAAGTGAAGCTGTTTGAAAAAGTTCTGGGTAATTTACGTTTTCACCCGGTTTTATCCGCGCCCCGTCCCTTCCTGTACCCGGAAAAATGTATCCTATGTTGTCCCATGATGTTGCAGCTTCCGCTAGGCTTAACGACAGTTTAGGCTACAATGTGTAAACTAAATAAAGAGTCGAGCATTCATATACCTCAAAGAGAAAAAAACATTGAATGAAAAGTTCTAGAAAAATCCATCGTCACCGTTTGGTAGCAAAGCTGACACTAGCGCGTCCCACTTCAGAGCAAAACGTTCCTTTACACGCAGACGCAACTTGCTCCGTGAAACAATAGCCTGTATGTATTGTAACCAGTTTGTATGTTCGTCTGTTTGTCTGTTTACACTATTGAGAACTTATCGAGATACGAAGTTCTGTATGAATTTATTTAATAACTGGAAGAAACGTAGCGAAACAATAAAAGTGTTTCTGACTATGAAAGGAAGGATGTGTGGAATTTGGACTTAAAAAAATACATATGAAATGAAGATAGATCGCAAATATATCGTGGGGAAAAAAGTTGAGTAATCTTGCCCTGGCATGTAAAGTTGATAATTCAGAATGTTGAAACAAGTTTTTTGGCTCTCCTAGAGGGATACAAATAATGTAGTACATGCACTCAGGAAACATAACCCTCCCTTTTAGGGCAGTCGAGTAATCTATAGATACTAATATTATATACATAGATTTTGTATGCTTGTTGAAAAATTATTTCAGTATTAGATAACTTATAGAGGCTAGATTTACTTTTTAACCGGGTGTGCGAAGGGACGCGAGCGAAACCACTAGCAGAAGTTAGTAATTCAGTTAGTAATAATTTACTTCAAAATAATTAACAGGGAAATGTTTTATCAATTGTCATTTTAGTATGTTTCGGTAATAAAAGAAAAAATGAAAAACAGAGTGCTATTTTATTAGTTAACTAACATGGATACCTAATATTTGGATGTAAAACAAAATGGTTTTTACGCAGCGTATTCCATGTCAAGCTTTTAGCACTACAATACACTATAAGACAGAAATAGACAAGGCATGTTTTTTGGTTTCACTTTTTAAATGTTATGGTACAAGGGATGTTTGTTTCACCTGCTTAAATATACCGAATATAGATTTTGTTTTAATAAATATCTTTATATTTATTTGTTTTATTAAGGAGCTAGTAACCACGTAGGTATTTCAGCCTGTCTGTTCTGCAAATGGACCCAAGTGGAAGAAATGTAAGAAAGCTTTTCTAACAGAGAACTATGAGTTTGGACTAGATAGGAATAAGCCGTAATTTGACTGCAATTTCCATATTGATAGTCAAACTCAAAAATAATAATTAATTATGATGAAATCAGTAACAGTTACAGCCTTTTTTATCGTCCCACTGCTGGGCACAGGCCTCCTCTCACACGGAGAAGGATTGAGCATTGATGAAATCACTAATTAAAAATTAAGCTGAAATTCTTTGAATATAAACACCCCAAGCTGACAAATACAACCAAATGAACGTAATAAATATTTAATTCCAGTATTCGAATACTATTTCCCAACCCAAATAACTATTTTAGAGGTCAGTTCTGTGAAAACGACTGTACATACGTAGGGTTGGTCTGGCTAGTGCTACTTAGGGCCTCAAGTCCCACTAAAGTGGGTATTCAAGGCGGAGAAGGGATTTATTATGCATTTGTAGCTACTTTTCTTACTAATGCGGTAAAGTAAATAAAAGATGACATTTTTGACACAGTATTTGTATGAGTAACAGTACCCACACACTGCGAACTTTTAGTCGGACGATAGATTGTTCGAGCTCATAAATCAGTATGAATATGAAAGGAAGTACGCACATTACAAAGATCAGGTATTTAGCTGGTGTCAGACCGCCTGAAAACATTGTTTAAACATAAATGATCAACTACAATCATTTAACTATGGGCTCGATCAAAATATCGACATAAAGGTCTTATTTCTAAACAGCTGTATTGTGCAAATGAAAGTACATACGTCCCGCCAATTAGTAGTATGTATGCTAGTCTGATGTATAAGTTAGTAAATGCCAAGTTTTATCAACATCTCTTCAGTTGAAGAGGAACAAACGCACCAACATTTCACGTTCAAGATTAATTATTTTTTCATACCTAACACACGCAATTTTCTCAGCCCATAAACACACAATTAGCTGCTTCTAATAAAATCTTCTATAATAACAAAAGTCAGCGACAATCGCTTTAAATCGCTTGAAGCGGACATCACGGTACTGACTTTGGTCATTTAATCTGAAATATACTTGCGTTAACCGCCCGTTATTATATTTTAACTGCTAATAGAAAATTGACTGTCATGGCGGCTGTCAGACGAAATTGTAATTTTTTTATTTCGATATAATATTGTTGGCTTTTGTAAGTCTGTTTGGTTGGGATTTTTAATTAAAGTGCAAGTGACAATACGAGGTGAAAGATGTATTTTTTTTTGTTTTGTTTGGGAAAAATCACGTCGATTTTTTTTTCATGTTAGTTGAGGCTGTACTGATACATGTACATACTATAATATAATGTTGTGTTATGTAATTGTATTTAGGTATAGGTATTTCAATGATGGTTTTGTTCTTAATCCATTCTTTGAATAATTCAGAAAGTGTAGCAAAGTGTAACGTAGATTTATTTATTATTAATTTACCCATTATTTTTTCGAAATCGCAGCAGTAGTTCCTAGCAATAAGCATGCAAAGAAACTCTTTAAAATATTAGTAGGTATAGCTTAAACGAACAGTTATCATAAACATAATTTATTAAAATAAAATACAGCAAAAAAAAAACAATTCCCACAACAAGAGTAAAGTCGGCAAAATGGGAACAGCGGAGTTAAACAAACCAACACTACATTATTTTAAAAGGTAGATCGTATCTCTTTAGTTTAAAATAATTTTAAACTTTAAAATAGCTTCGCAACCGTTTGTTGTGTCAACAATGTAGAATTGAAATTTAAATTAATGCGAACTACACAATGGGGAAAGTCCCGGTTCGCATATTATGCTTGGTAATGAAATGTTACCAGTTTTTGTACGAGTAAGTAGTTTGTTTAATATCAAGTTTATGTGGGTGTATTTTTATTTTATTTTGTTGGATAAAAGGGCTGGTAAACAGTAGTTTAGCTGTTTGATGTTGTAGAGTTTATTGTATGAACTAACATAAAAACATAACGCCATTAAAAATTGCATGCAAAATATTTTTAATAGTACCTATGTACCTACGTAGTAGTATTATGAAGCCCAACAAAGGGGCAGTTATTTTAATAAATCCTACTAATATTCTACATGTAGCTCTGTCGGTTTATCGTGCTTTCACGCCAAAACTGCTGAACCGTTATACGGTAAGTACCTACACATATAGACTTGACTTTCTAGACGATCAATATTTCTAGTGCCAAAGAAATGACATGAACCACTTTTTATCCGAGTGCAGGAAATTATACCCTTAAGACGTGGGTAGATTGACCCGGTAAAAGCAAGTTTAAAATATCGGCACGAAAAATATAACTTTAAAATTAATTTCATAAACATCAAGTCTATAACAAGTCCACAATTGGGTGTATCAGTAAGATCTGCTTGAAACATGCCTTATCTACGATCTTCAAGCGTCGAGAACAGATGAAACGCCACTGAATTGGAAAATGGCGGCTCGTAAGAAAAGCGTAGCTTATTATATTGTAATCAGATAATTAGTATAGCGAGAGAGAATTTAAAATGACTATTTTAAAGTAACATATTTAATATTTTTAAAATTAATACCTAATTATGTTTTATATTGCCCTGTCTAATGTTTTTGACGTAACAAAAGGTACTCGGCCAAATTCCTGGTATGGAGAATTTTATGTTTTCTTTTTCCTTTTCGGGTAACTTGGAAAGACTTGCCAAAGGGAAAGTTCTTCACAAAATATTAATTCCTGACGGGGAAGCGCAGCATTTTTAATATTTTTGATGTATGTGGGTCGTTGAACTTTGAAATACTGAAATATCATCATCACCTTCCGAGCCTTTTTCCCAACTATGTTAGGGTCGGCTTCCAGTCTAACCGGATGTAGCTGAGTACCAGTGCCTTATAAGGTTTTTTTTTGAAATACTGAAAAGTGTTGAAGTTATAATTATTATCAAAAAGTAAATAATTAATAGTAAACATTAAAGCTCATTTTTAAATCATCCATTGTTCAAGTATCTAGAAAAAGAATATGAAAAAAAAATATATTCATCATAACTTATATACGACGAAACCAAAAAGTCTAAACAGTACAACAAATCAGAAAACATAACTGAATTCCAAAAATAAAAACATAGGACTGTTATTTGAAACAATTTCGACCTACAAAGGACAGTCGCGAACACAAGTTTCGATAGAATAACAAAGCGGTATAAAAATAACAGAAGTTAAAAGTATTTTGTTTTTAGACATCTGTGGACACGCGCCTTCGGGGTATATAATAATAATAATGGCGTCCAAGGCCGATTTCGGACACGGCGGCTGTTCTCATGTAAGGAGATCAGCCAGCTGCGCAAGACATATTATAGTGCACAAGCATTTGCGTAGACACAAGTGCACTCACTATTCCTTCGCTCTCATAACCCGATGGGACGGCATCCGACACCACCGGGGTGAGACCACGCGCAGGACGTTTACAGGCTTTCTGATGCACGGGTATTACAATCACCAACTTCCAGACTACGGGCTGCATTGTGAAGTTTCTAAAACCCCGCGATTTCGGCCCGCTCCGGGAATCGAACCGGAGACCTCGGGCACAGCAGTTGTGCTTGTGACCACTAAACCAACGAGTAGTTTTCCTTTAGTTTCTTATATTGTCTGTGTTAAATGAGCTTGTAACTCTTGGCTATTGTTCGACATAACTTTTTCTCAATGAAGAATTTAAATTTGATAAATAAGATTAATGAATCGCGAAATAATCTATACAAAATTATATTAAAATCATTGGACAGTAAATGCAGTAAACAATGAATTAGACATCAAAAAAGTTAAAACGTGAAAACCGGATTAATTTTAATTCAACTGTTTCATTCGATTTTAAGTTGTTTTGAAATCAATTAATTCTTAGTCAATACAGTTTGAAATTACGTCGAAGTTGTAAAAATAGCTTTTGTTTCACCTAGCCAAATCTTTGGAGGATTATGTAAAGTGAAACCATTGTGGTTGAAGTTCATTCGCCTATTATTTGTAAAAAGTCATTTCTATTTAAAAACATAAAAATGTAAAGAATTTACATTTTTTTTTTGATAATTTAACACTAAAATCCTCCATTAAATATTTGTCGTGTAACAATGTGATAATATAAATCTGTTTAAAAAACTCTGTACAAAAAAAAGTCTCACAAAATATATTACCTGTGCTAAAAACAGTGTCAAAATCGGTTAAGTCAAACGTAAGATAATCATGCACAAACAGGCATATCCAGGTAAAACTGTGAATCTTCTTTCTTTGAAGTCGGTTAAAAGTCAGTCTTCTTTTCTTCCTTCCTTTCCTTTCAATATCTAAGTTCAAAGTCAATAAATTCTAGCTTAACTAATTTCCTTTGTATGTTCAGTGCAACATTTCTATTAAGAGGTCCAATAGAAAACAGACGGCAAGTGGCATCTTGCTCATGTCTCAGTAATTACCGCTCCGTGTCTTATCTCAGGCTTCCAGGACAATCTAATACAAATCGTATGGTTTACGGAATTAACTGCGAACGAGCAAATATGTATCTCATTTCTTGGAATGAGAGCTTCTTTTGTTAACAGCCAAGTTATAATTAAACTGAATCTGGCTGTTGCGGTAAAACATTCATCCTCCGAGACTTTTCCCAACTATGTTGAGGTCGGCTTCCAGTCTAACCGGATGTAGCTGAGTACCTACTAGTGCTTTACAAGGAGCGACCCTATCTGACCCCCTCAACCCAGTTACCCGGGCAACCCAATACCCCTTGGTTAGACTGGTATCAGACTTACTGGCTTCTGACTACCCGTAACGATGTTCAATGACAGCCGGGACCTTCGAAATCAATCAAAATCAAAATTCGTTTATTCAAACTTGGCTGCGAAACAGCACTTTTCGAACGTCAGAAATTTACAAAAAACAGCCCCCAAAACGCCCACCCTTCACTACAGTTTAACATGCCATCCGAAACACAGTCGTCGGTGGTTAATGGTGTCTAAGATATACTTAGAAAGTACACACAAACTTAGAAAAGTTGCATTTTTACTTGCCTGACCTGGAATCGAACCCGCTCCCTCATACTCGAGAGGTTGGTTCTTTGCCCACTAGGCCACCACGACAATGTTGTGGTAAAACATTGTGGACTTGAATTTAAATTGCCATTCTATTAAAAAATAACAAGGGTATTTATTTATTTACATAGTTATATACATAGATATTTACAAAAAAAAATATCCTAGTAGAACAATAAAAAAAAATATATATATGTATATATACACTATATCTAAAAGGCGTCAAAAAATTCATCCCCATCGCTGTCAACTGGGAGCGTACCCAAGAGGCTGGCAGCATTACCTCGTTGGATGGCCATGCTGATCCTTTGTCCGAGGTAATAGCCAGCCTTTTGGTCACGAGAAGCGTCAACCAGCCGCCTAGACAGGTCTTTAAATAGGGTAAAAAATAACTATGTAAACGACAAAATTTAATTATTTCTCCGGCTTCGCTTTTTATCTACTGTCGAAATATATTTCATGGTATCACATAAATAATAATATATTTTCATTCACTACGGTAAATTAATTTCACGTTTCTATGACGTATACGAACGAACATAATACAAATTAGAAAGTCTTTCTCAGAAATGGCGTGATATGTCTGTTGTTAGGTTGTAAATGAATGAATAATGAAACCACCCACATTTTTTTACACTTAAAGAGCAAAGGAGTAACGTTGAAAGTATTTTTGAAATACTATTGACTGTAGGTATCTACACTATACTATAGGTATACTAGACTATAGGTAGGTAAAATTTCGATGTTTGTAGTTAAAAGAACAAACCATCTTTAAACCGTTATGGTCTCTGCACACAGCGGGCGCGGCGCGACGGGACGGGACGGCGACGCGACGCTGAGCAGTTGTAATGTACTAGATATTACGGACGACATCACACAGAGCCGTCCTGCTCGGCGCGACGCGACGCGACGATCTAGTACATTGTGTCGCGTCGCCGTCCCGTCCCGCCGCGCCGCGCCCGCTGTGTGCAGAGACCATTAATAAATATAACATTCAACGAATAATTCGTAAAAAAATCACAAATACCTATTTTTTAAAAACCGGTTATGTTAGATTCACTGATATAGATATCTATGTATTTTTTATTTAATTGAGTATTGATCTATTTTTGCCCGTCTCACCCAATTGTGACGTCATCGTTAGCGATTAACATGCAAATGTCCTGTCTAAGACCAATCAGATGTCTGTGGGAAATTATGTTTAGGTGATTAAAGTTAACCATACGTATGTGTGTGTCGGGTAGGCTTGTGTTTGTTTTTCATGTTTAGGAAAAGAATATTAGTTTGAGAATTCCGTACATAAAGAAGAAATGTTGTTGTTGTGAGTAAATCACTACATAGTATAAAACAAAGACTCAATAGATAGAGTGATTAAAGAGGAAGATTTATATGTATAATAACATACAGTAAATAATGGGGAAATAATGTTACCCCGTGCGAAGCTGGAGCGGGTCGCTAGTTACGAATAAAAGGAACAAAATGGCTTAAAAATAATTGAACCAGATTTTTTGTAGAAAATCATTTTACTTTTTAAATAGTATATCTAAAACAGCTAAACGTACTATCATAAGTAGTTATTTTTATTTCAATAGGAAGACTTACAACATTAACACCAACTTATTTTAGTCATCCAAGTTGATACTCGTAAAAATTTGTTGTAATTATATTTTCAAGGTTGGCAAAACCTTCGATTCACACTAGTGTATGTAGGTACAATTATATTAACCTATTGAACTTGAAAGGTCAAAGCTGTTGATAAAATTGTCATAATTAGCTAAAAACACTTTAAGTATTCACAGACAAATAAATAAAATTGAATGTCTGTTTGGGGTTCAAGAATTAAGTCAATGTCACATAATATATTCGGTTATATGTATTGAAAATATTTTTTTGTCTGTCTATACAAAATAAAGTTGGGTTAAAATGTTTCGAAAATCACTTCGGCTCATCCTACATAAGCTGTTATTTATTCAAATTGGAACGAAATGTCATTTCCACGGTAAATGTTTGTCGAAGATAATTTAAAGAAAATATCGAATAAACATCTAAAAATATTTTACTATTTTTAGTAAGTAGGTACATATTTTCATTTTGGTATTCAAGCAAGGAGTGCATACTTATTCATAAGTTTAACTCAAAAATATTTCATTTACGTTAAAAAATATTATCTTGTCCTCATCCCAATTTTGTTTGGGGACGGCGCAGCATGTTTTCTCCTTCCACAAACTTCAATCTGCCTGATCATCACTTATGCCATAAAACATAAAAATAATGAGCAAAATCGCAGACAAAGCTTATATCTTTGGCCTGATAATGAATTAATAGCAATAAAACTTTGTATTCGGCTCACTCCTACAGGGAATATTAAAATGGCAGATACAATAAATGTAGACGACCTTTTTAATCAATTACGTGGACCTTGTGAAGTGATACTATTTCTTTGTTTTTTATTCTCTTATATCTTTAAAGTATCTGCAGACTCATATATCTGTAATCTTGAAACCCTTAAACCGTCGTACCACAATAACTTTTAAACGTCTGTTGAACACTTGTCTATAAACGTATTGTATATGTCAGATTATAACGTTGAAATAAGGTCCGTTTTGCAGCCACATTTTTTTGACAAGTGTTCAACAGATGTTTAAGTTTTTGTAGTAAGGCTGTAAATGTTTTGTTGGTCACACCAATCTATCTGCCGGCTAAAAGTTTGCAGTCCTGATTCTATCATTCTGTACTTATCACAGGTGAAAAAAATAATTAGACATTATTATTTGTTAAAGCATTTTTTTTTCTAAAAGATATTAAAGCACTTTCAAACATGTAAGTTTTATGTATGAGTGTTAACTATAAACATGTTCTAAAAACGAGACCAATTAAAACAATTCACCAACAAAACAAAACGATATATCTTTTCAATTTTCAAAATAAATTACCCACGTGTTGAATATAATGCACTTTTCAAACAAACTAAATAACCTTTTAGTAATAAGCTAATGTATTTTTAATTAGTAAAAGTTTCAGTTATTCCCGAATGTATTGCGACTGAACTTTGGTCACGTTTTGTTTCAGTACTTTATTTCTGCGGTAATTATATTAAGTTCAAATCTTCTTTTTGCCCTGCGACCCTAGTACTCACAGACCATGTATCATACGTGTTTTAAACAAAATAATATATCAAGTCATTTTACACGTAAGAAATAAAACCCATTTTTATCCAATTCAAACCTTCAAACCATACAGACAGAATTGTGTTGCTGGGGAGATTGTTCCACCACTTCTTCTTCCCAGCAAAAACACATAGGAAGTGGTGAAGGGCAGGCGTTTTGGGGGCTGTCTTTTTTAGATTTGACGCTCAAAAAGTGCTGATTTTCAGCCTACTTTGAATAAATGACTTTTGATTTTGATTTTTGATTTATCACAGTTTTTTGTTAACTATATGTCTCTACCGATTTCACTCAAGAATGACTTACATAATGTACTCGAATTAAAACAACTCTATAACCTTTCCTAGAGATTAGACTTCTTAATCAAACTATAGCAAAAATGTTACATACATACTGATTCCGGGTGCATTAGGTATTTCCCATGGAAAGCGAGTGGAAATCTACTATGACAATAAAACTTCAATTTTAACAGTTCGCCCTAAAAAAACTTTATCGAACAAACCCAAAACTTTACAACACCTTTTCGAATTGTCGTCTTCATTCACTCATTCAATTCATCCATTCGTTCTTTCGTCCACTTCATGTATTACACTTCGGTCATCACTTACAGTCACATGTGTTTGGTCCTCCTTATTACACGTCAATACTTATTTAGAGAGTGTCCTCAATTTCTAAGAAACTAAAATTTTGTTTAGATATTTATGAAATTGAAGCTGTTTCCCTGTTACGCTTGTATAAGGGATCTAAATCTAACCCGGAATAAGAAGTAGCTTGCCAAGACTTCTCTATAGTTATAGCTAGCAAGTTTAAAAAAACTGGCTAAGTGCGAGTCGGAATCGAACACGAAGGGTTCCGTACCATTATTTAGAAAATGAGCAAAAAAATTACGTTTGTTATATGGGAGCCCCCCAAAATATTTATTGTATTCTAGTTTTCAGTATTTATTGTTATAGCGGCAAACATAAATAATGAAAACTTTAACTCTCTAACTATCACGGTTCATGAGATACAGCCTGGTGACAGACGGACGGACGGACAGAGGAGAGAAAACAATAGGGTCCCCTTTTTAGGGTTCCGTACCCAAAGGGTAAAACCCTTTGGGTACGGAACCCTAAAAAGCGCGTATTTATAATTATTTTTATTGTTCAACAGCCGAATTCTATGAGGTAGGTCTTGTACATTTTTCGAGTTGAACTGTTTTGTAATAAACAAATTGTAAAATCTTATCGGTCCTTCTCCTAAAGACCCACGACCCTCTTTCTTTTTTACTTATTTCGTTTTGTCTATGTGCAAACCCACCATAACTTCTGACTTCGATCATCATGTTTTCCATATCCTTGTTCTCAATGCACGACCCTTTTTCAATTTTCCCTTCAAAGGAGAAACCAATAAAAATAATTTCTATGGACACAAATATTCACTATCAAACACTACACGATATTTTGTATATGAAATTGTTTCTTGTATTGAAAAGTGACCAGTCGTACACTATACACGGTGTTGGTTGTATTTTTGTCTACTTAGTAACATTTCTCTTGAGACTTTAAGACTGATTAAAAAGAAACTAAACTGAATGCGACACACTTACTTTCATTTTACAAAAAAATGTTTTTATTTTCCATAGAAATCATGTATGATTATAACTGTTGTTGTGACTGTTACAGCCTTTTTATCATCCCACTGCTGGGCACAGGCCTTCTCACACACGGTGAAGGATTGAGCATTAATCACCACGCTTGCTCAATGCGGGTTGGTGCTTTCAGACTTTATAGTCGAGGTTTCTTCAAGATGTTTTCCTTCACCTTTTTATCAGCCATTGGTGTCCAAGATATACTTAGAAAGTACCTACAAACTAACAAAAGTTGCATTGGTACTTGCCTGACCTGGAATCGAACCCACGCCCTCATACTTGCTTACATACTCACACCACGACAAGTAAATTAAATAACAAAAATAAATTAGTAGTATTTTTTTTCCATCATACCATAGAAATCATCTATGATTAAATCATAAACTTTATATAAAATCTGCCAAATAAAATTTACAAACTGACATTCTCATTTGGAAAATAACTTTTTTTCATACATTGGATTTTCAAGACGGGACAACGCTTGTTTCGTACGGGCCGTGTCGCGTGGTTTTCCGTTCGGAGAATCCAAAAATGTGAAAAGGTTGTTACACAGAATTACTTATTGTACCGAACCAACAGTAGAATAATGTTTTTATTAATTATGTAAAACCTGGTGTGATTGACACCAACCCATCTAAAAATACAACAAAAATACTGTGACATATAGGTAACCTACATTATGCTACAATCATGTTTGACTTACTAATTGACAGTTATAATAACGGAATGAAGGTATGTTATTGACCTGACAATTGAAAGGTATAGAGAGATACCTAGGTAAAGTTCGCCTCTTCATATAATGGCATCCACGGCCGATTTCGGCCACGGCGGCTGTTCTCATTTAAGGAGATCAGCCAGCTGCGCAGGACATATTATATAGTGCACGAGCATTTGCGCAGACACAGGTGCACTCACTATTCCTTCACTCTCATAACCCGATGGGACGGCAATCCGACACGACCGGAAAGAGATCAGGCGCAGGACCGACATTTACGTGCTCTCCGATGCACGGGTGAATCAATCACCAACTTCCACACTACGGGCTGCTTTGTGAAAGTTTAAGAAAACCCACAAAGCGATTTCGGCCCGACCCGGGAATTGAACCTGAGACCTCGGCCTTGCGACCACTAGACCAACGAGGCAGTCTTCATAAAATAGGCTACACAATCTTCGATACGCGACAATTTTGATATCTAAGCGGTTCTTGGTCATTACATGCCTAGCGTTTTCCTAGCTACGACGGGCTCGGCTTCCAGTCTAACCGGACGCAGCTGAGTACCAGTGTTTTACAAGGAGCGACTATCTATCTGACTCCTTGAACCCAGTAATTAGGCAACCCGATACAACTGGTAACGGGATAGTAAATGTGCTATTTGTAATCCAGTACAATACCATACTGTTGTAGTAGGTATCACTAAGTTTAATTGGCAACTTTCAATATATATTATATACTAGCTTTCGCCCGCGGTTTCACCCGCGTCCCGTAGCCAGATGGTGACCAAAAACTATCCTAAAACCTTCTCCCGAGTCTAAGTTACCTTCCCTCTAATTTACAGCCAAATTGGTCAAGCCGTTTTCATGGTATGTCGTGACAACGGAAAACGGGTTTCATTTTTATATATATAGATATGTACATATTTGTGTTATTTTATATATACACTAGCTTCTGCCAGCGGTTTCCCCCGCATCCCGTGGGAACTACTTCCCGTACCGGGATAAAAAGTAGCCTATAGCCTTCCTCGATAAATGGGCTATCTAACACTGAAAGAAATTTTCAAATCGGACCAGTAGTTCCTGAGATTAGCGCGTTCAAACAAACAAACAAACTCTTCAGCTTTATAATATTAGTATAGATTACGTTTGTATTTCGTTGTTAAATTCCAAATAGAGAACTACTGATTCAGTTACATAAATACGAGTATGATAGAGATTGAGATATTCAGAGATATACGTTATGTGTTTTTTCGAAATAATTTAAATAAGTTGGTTTTAGTCTGTACCTACTTATTACTATCATATTCAAAGAAACAAACTAGCTCCTCTGCTTTATATTAGTGAAAATATTATTGCAACTTGCAATCCTATCATCCTAAGGGATGAACGTTTTGATTTATGTTATTAACGAGTAAAAGGATTTTGTTAATGTCACGAATATATAACTTACTCTCTGAGTAAGTAGTTTGTTTATTTTCTCGCTCATATTTGAAGTTACTAACTAGATTATTGTGAGGGTGCGCCGATCAATGACCTGTGTCGTAGTTAGTTTAACTATTCAGTTAATTGAAGGGTTAACATAACTGTTATACTTACAGAAGGTGAATTTATTTAAACTAAACAGATTGGGGTGAAATCTTTCATGGAGATGTGGTAGACTTTTTATCCGTGACAGTCCGAAAAGTCAAATCAAATCAAAAAGCGTTTATTCAAAATAAGATGAAAACAGAACTTTTCGAACGTCAGAAATTTACAAAAGACAGCCCCTAAAATGCCCACCCTTCACCACTTCCTATGTGTATTACTGGGAAGAAGATGTGGCGCAACAAACTCCCCAGAAGTAATTCCTATTAATACGGGTGTAACCGCGAGACTTAGTTTGTTTTATAAATATCGGTATTTTCTGAGTTGTCGTATAAAATGTAGTGGCAATCTATTCCCAATATCGCTTTACGTCAACTTCAGGCTCATTCAAATAAAATTTCGTACAAATGACGTTAAGTCAAGTGTCTACTCGAATACCATTTTGTGACATTTATGACAGTAATGTGATATCAGAACTGAATTTCTGAATAGTTTTATTGGACTACCAGCTGTCCCCCGGTTTCACCCGCGTCCCGGGAAACTACTTCGCGTAAATGCATAAAAAGTAGCTTATATTCTTTCTCAGGCTCTAGGCAAAAAGTGTAGCAAATGTAATTGAAATCAGTTCAGTAGTTTTTGGCGTGAAAGTACGACAGACAGACAGAGTTACTTTCGCATTTACAATATTAGTAAGATATTCCTATATTTACGTAGGAAAAAAACTTGAAACAAATAAAAATTCCTTCGCATTTTAGTTCACCGATTATCAAGTTAGTGTGGTCTTAAAAAAGAACTTGTTCGCTTAAAAATTTGCATGCTTAACTCCGCTCTTATTTTCCTTTTAAAAGGGGAGAATTCATAAATTTCCTTTTCCATAACAATAAGGAAACACGACTCCAGAAACTTGTTAAATATCATGACAAGCTTAAGATCGGGTTACTTTAAAATATTCTTAACTTCACCAGGCAGGCATAAACCTGAAAAAATATGAGCGCCGAGGGGTGAAATTAAGCGTAAGGAGGTATATGAAACTTATTAAGATATCGGTTTCAGGCCATTGTTTTTCATTATTTTTAGAGCTATGTGAACTTTTCTTGGATTGGCGTAAAATTGGTGTTCTTATAACATTGTCCAGTGTTGAAACAGCCATTTAATCTGTTTGTACTTCGAAACGAATAAACTGATTTAAAAACTTGTTTCACTGTAAAAAAAACTACACTATTCGCGAGTCATACAGGCATATTTAGTCCAGGTAAAATAAAGACAAAAAGTATGCATGATATGTAAAATTAACATTAAAATCTATTTTTTTTGGTACCTATTCAAATATCTATATTAATATTATAAAGCTGAAGAGTTTGTTGGTTTGTTTGTTTGTTTGAACGCGCTAATCTCAGGAACTACTGGTCCGATTTGAAAATTTCTTTCAGTGTTAGATAGCCCATTTATCGAGGAAGGCTATAGGCTACTTTTTATCCCGGTACGGGAAGTAGTTCCCACGGGATGCGGGTGAAACCGCTGGCAGAAGCTAGTCTCGTTATATAGCTATATTTTATGTAAAACCGGTTTCAATTTCACCCCTCCGCTAATTTATCCATTCACATGATTTATAGAGATTATCCGTTATTTGTGTATCATCATTTATTACAGCTCTGATGACGTCACCCTGCAATTACAAATAATATTTAATTATATAATGATTTATTTGAAGAATTTCGGGTTTATTCTGTTTACACTGAACTGCAATTTTAGCCGACTGCCAAGAAGAGCTCGTTTCTAAGTCAAAGCCCCGCGAATCGATCATAAAGTTAAGCAGCACTTGACGCGGTTGGTCCGTGGATGGGTGATCTGGTCATGACGAGTCCTTCCATGTTTCGGAAGTCACGATAAAATGGTGGATCTCGGTGGCCATTTGAAGATCTTTGAGAGTCGTTACGGGTAGTCAGAAGCCGGAAAGTCTGACTTCCAGTCATATCAAGGGTTATTGGGTTGCCCGGGTAAGTGGGTTGAGGAGGTCAGATAGGCAGTCGCTTCATGTAAAACACTGGTACTCATCACTGGAAGCCGACGCCAACATGGTTGGGAAAAGCCTAGTCAGGTGATGATTATATTATTGTACAAAGATCGGTAACATTATTATTTTCGTCAGAAAGTATTCCATACCACTCATAGTTTCTCTTTATGTGGAATTTTTCATGTATCGTGAATCTGTTAATAAACGTACATTGTTAATTATTTTGTTATGGTTCAAAGACCGCAACCCGAATAGTTCGTTATTTGTTCCTTTACTCGTTTCTATAGTTATTTTATAATTGTTCACCGCGGTTCTACCCACATACCGAGATAACTTTTACCCGTAATGAGATAAAAAGTAGCTTATATATTTTTTCAAGCTCTAGAATATAAGTGTACCTTAATCGGTTTAATAGTTTTGATGTGTCCTTACAAAATTGTATAAAAAAGTAAAACTTTTTTCCAACTATGTTGGGGTCGGCTTCCAGTCTAACCGGATTCAACTGAGTAACAGCGCTTTACAAGGAGCGACTGCCTATCTGACCTCCTCAACCCAGTTTCCCAGGCAACCCAATACCCCTTTGGTTAGACTGGCGTTAGACTTACTGGTTAAATATTTTTAGAAGTATAAGTAGGTATTTACATGTATTTTTATATTAGATCGTGTAAGCACTGACATAAAAAAACACAAAAGCAGCTCGCGAGCTTACAGTTACAGCGATTTTATTGAATAGTGTTTAACGTTGAAGTTCTAAGTTACTGAGTCTATATTCACGCCGGATAAAAATGGAGCGGCAAACAGATTGTAGTTAGGAAAGTGCCGTCAATATCGACTTTTTATTAGAACGTTTGAATAGGGCTGGCTATTAACTGCACTATTTAATGTGGTCATTTTAGAATTTTCAGTTAATATGTTTTTTTTTTTTTTTTTTTAAATGCATTAAATTATTCGGTAGATTAGGATCTTTGAGGAGGAGAGAATTGAATAGATACGTAATCATGTAAGCTTCGGGTGTAATTCGCCAAATTCCTATACTGAGTCTTTATAGAATTCCACAATGCGCGTTAATGTGGTAAGAATAGAAAAAATATTAATGTAGGTGTGATACATATTCCTCACACTCCCTTATTAACAACACCAGCGGTTTCACCCGCATCCCGTGGGAACTACTTCCCGTACCGGGATAAAGTAGCCTATAGCCTTCCTCGATAAATGGGCTATCTAACACTGAAAGAAATTTTCAAATCGGACCAGTAGTTCCTGAGATTAGCGCGTTCAAACAAACAAACAAACTCTTCAGCTTTATAATATTAGTATAGATTGTAATAATCTTACTACAATCAAATTTTAGAAATAATTTATTTTGGTCTGTGGAACTGGTTATACCTGAGAAATAACTTGAACTATGTACGTAATTTATTGAAAAAAAAAATATCTGCGATAATAATACATTCGTAGACTTAAGACTCTGTTGACCATCCACCAAGTTTTTTTCAAAGTCGCAATAAGTCACGAAAATTGTAAACAAAGATTGAAATGGTTCGCATTTTCATCTTTGCAGTAATATTTGCAACAAGTAACGACTTGGTAACAACTGACATTCGTTACAAGATTAAATCGTAAAATTTTATGAGCTGCCGACATTTGCAGATCACCATACTGTAACGCCTTGAAAAATTAACAGTAATGGACATTTTCTTTCAAAATGGCGGGTTTTTGGGAATATTTTTTGAATATTTTAGTGTTATTGTGGTCTCATGACGGTTGTTTGTTTTGTTTAATACGTAGGTGATTTATTTATTGTTAAGTTTTGGCGTTTTTTCTTTTTTCAGGTAAGCAGTTAATAGACAAGCTTCCTGCCCCGGTTGTGTCTCAGGTAAAACCTATCGAAACCTTTCTTCTGATTTAAACCACTCGGTAGAAAACTTTGTTTTATAATAGGTAATTTGTATTGATTCAATTTTGGTTAAGATTATTCAGTCAACTAGTCCCAATTCAAAATAAAAAAATGTGTAAGCATAAGGGATTGAACACGAAACTAAACGGGTTAAAGCAATTTAAATTAAGTTAGTCCGTTAGCTTTTCTTCGTTATGAACTAACTAAACTTTTATCATTTGAACTTAGTTCTTTCAACGTCTGATTTTTGGCACATTTTTCCACAATTTTTACGTGACAAAAATAAATTTCAGTTTTATTATTTTATGCTTGATTTTGCGCTAGATAAAGATTTTTTTATTCTATTCTATTTTAAAAGTAAAGTTCATTAGCTTCTATTGACGTAGGTTTTTATCTATAAATAAATGTACAAAGCGTCATTTTACTGCCCACTAATTACTGTAAATACAAGACTGTCTATTCCCTGAAGCGCCGTATTTTTTAACGATAAAAGTTTTCATTGGACATAATTAATTATGTTTACATGTGTACCGAATTTCATTAAAATCTAAACTCATGAATATACTAACATCATTATCGGCCTTTTTATTTTGCCATTGCATAGCATTATCAGATTATCATAAGGAGAAGGAATGAGCGTTTATTTAACTACTAGCCGTTTTCCCGCGTTTTTACCCGCGTCCCGTGGGAGCTACTGCCCGCACCGGGATAAAATATAAGCTATGTTACTCGCAGATAATATAGCTTTCTAATGGTGAAAGAATATTTAAAATCGGTCCAGTAGTTTTTGAGTTTATCCATTACAACCAACCAAACAAACAAACAAAGTTTTCCTCTTTATAATATTATAAGTATATAAGTATAGATTAGTCAGTCGATTTTAGTCGACTTTTAGTCGGCCGATTGTTTGTTTAGACTCATAAATCAGGCAAAGATCAGGTATTTAGCCGGTATCAGACTGACCGAAAACTTTGATAGGAATGTTTGTAAAAAAAAATTCGATAGCAATCGAGTCAACTGTCGAACGATTCTATCTAGTTTGCAGTGTGCTCTTAAGGTCCAGTTTTCTCAAGATGTTTTCGTTCACCTTTTACTCAGTCATTGGTGTCCGAGATATATTTAGAAATGTAACATTTATGAAATTAAAATTTGTTAATTTACTTTGGTCAAAGGTTCTGCCATCCAACATGAACGCTTGATTGCAATGCTAACTGTATTTTTTGCTCTTAGCAAGTTGATAAGAGCCAAAAGTATAGGAACATTATATAGCACTATTTTTAATTAGGTATATCAGTCCGATACAGATATTTCATTTAGGTACCTACAGATTTTTTTTTTAACATCAATGCTGATCTAGCTTACCATAAGATTAATTTTATGACATTCCACCACCAAAGTACTTATACATAAACGTCTATTAATGTACATACACGCAATATAATTACGAACACTTCGACGCCTAGTCAATGTTCTTTTATATATGTTTTTATGTTTTGTATACATATAGTGTTTTATTTTTTGTCTTGTATTTAGTAAATTAGTTTAACTTTGTAAATATAACTGAAATTCAATCTCGTTGTAAATTACGAAACTAACGTGTTACAATTTTAAACCGACTTCAAAAGAGGAGGCGTTTGTATTCATACTTTAAAGTTACTAAAGAGAGTATAATCTTTTCTATCAAGTCTTAAAATAAGTACACGATAGTTTGTATCACAAAGTTTTATATGTAAACTTTCAATCTTCAATCTAGGAC
This sequence comes from Helicoverpa assulta, assembly GCA_963856015.1. Lineage (NCBI taxonomy): Eukaryota > Metazoa > Arthropoda > Insecta > Lepidoptera > Noctuidae > Helicoverpa > Helicoverpa assulta. Next base: position 12,055,904 of record CAWLCW010000027.1, on the reverse strand, counting down.
CAGTTTGAAAGTATAATGCGGTGTCTTATGAAGAATGTACCAAGTTTCTAACGGGAGATTGAGTTTGTTGCGTCTACCCGTAATCTTGTGGATGCGGTTATGAGTTAAACTGTAGTTTAAAGCTCGAGTAAACCTTAGTAGATACCTACAAGATAGTCCATGTTGTAGTAATGGTGAAAGATGCGAGCAATTTCGTGGACTTTTTAGAAATGTTCGCAAGCAATTTGTTACTCTTTGACTAGAATATTTAGACCTCTTTTTAGTCTCCTAGCATCCCACGGGAACAACTTCCCGTACTCGGATAAAAAGTGGCTTATGTCCTTTCTCGGGTTATTGACTATCTGTACATGTTTAATTTTAGTTGGCTTTGTACTTTTGAGGTGGAAGCGCGACAGACAAAGAAACAGAGTTACTTTCGTATAGTTACTGTTACAGCCTTTTTATCGTCCCACTGCTGGGCACAGGCCTTCTCTCACACGGAGAAGGATTGAGCAGTAATCACCTCGCTTGCTCATGTGGGTTGGTGATTTCAAACTTTATAGTCCAGGTTTCCTCGAGATGTTTTCCTTCACCTTTTTATCAGCCATTGGCGTCCAAGATATACTTAGAAAGTACATACAAACTTAGAAAAGTTGCATTGGTACTTGCCTGACCTGGAATCGAACCCACACCCTCATACTCGAGAGGTTGGTTCTTTACCCACTAGGCCACCACGACTTACCATGACTTACTTTCATATAGTATAAGTAAGTAGTCAAAATTTAAGCAGTATCGTTTCACGCAATAATATACTAGGAGTAAGATTTTATCGAATCGCCTGCGGTACCAAATATAAGACGTTTCAATAGAAAAGCACAAACAGACAGACGTTGTACTGCATACAATGTCCCGATATTGCAATATATGTAGGGTGACCAGCGGTTTTAAAAATAAACCATAGGACATAGCGGTAATAATACATGATCGCGGCAGGACCTAATGAGCGCATCCGGCCATGCTCTCGCTGTGGCGGCATATTGGGCTGACAAAGTGTAGTCTCACTATAAGACATGTCATCGACACGAAAGAAGAAAAAGAAGAAATGATTAGGAATTTACATCACATGAATTTTATTGCTGGATAAAATAAGGCAAAGATTCTATTAAAATTGCGATGGCAAAAATCCTATAAAATTACAAAAAAACACGTTCGATATAGTAAAAGAATCTTATGACTAAATTACTATTAGATTAGCAGAATGACGGACGGAAATAAGTCTGACAAAAAATATGTATCTCACAATTGCGAAACACAGTCACCCTAATATGGTGATACCATATGAAAAAAACTGTCTATTTACATCAAGCATGTCACTCAGAACTGAAAGGAATGTATATAAACATTCCTTTGATGACGCGTCTCCATATATCTTCAGAAATATTTGTGTCAAAAAGGCCTTTTGTATGAAAATTGATTGTTCACGATTTCCCTGTTTCTATCTTGACGCGATTACAATGAGTCTTCCGTGCCAAACATTTGATCAAATGTTGGCCAATATTTTTTAAACATAAATTTTAATTTATATAAAAAATAATAATTTATTCAAACTTGGCTGCAAAACAGGACTTTTCGAACGTCAAATTTTTTTTTTGACAAAAGACATCTCCAAAATCCATCACTTCCTATGTGTTTTTGCTGGGAAGAAGAAAAAACATAAAAATATATTTTTATATTTTTACTTCGCTACGTTGGTGAAAAAGATTGGCGTATGAAATAGAACCGCTAAGCAAAATGATTCGCATCTTATCTAGTACTTTGTAAAGTCTATGCATAACTCAGCCTAGCTGCTACGAGAACTCGTAGCCGCTACGAAAGCGTAGCTCGTAGCGATTACTACGCTTTTCGTAGTCTTAGTGCAGTCAAAAGAAAGTAGCTTTTTTATAGAGTACTAACTGTTTTCCCGCGGTTTCACTCGCGTCCCGTCGTAATTACTGCCCGTATCGGGATAAAATATTCTCTATATTACTCGGGAAAATAAAGCTTTCAAACAGTCGTCGTTTAGTAGTTTCAGAACTAACAAAAAACAATCAAAAATTAGTATAGAAGAATATGTCGTGTATAGCTTTGAACTGATTTAAAAATACACTTCCACCTAACATGTTCACGTTTAATAGCACGTTAAACTATTAAATAATAGTTTCGCAGAACATAATAGAAAGGGTACCAACACAACATTGTTCGTTTAAAACTGTCAAACGCATACACAAAATTGATGCACGTTTAAAATCGTTCGACAATTTCTATAATTTTGTTGATTACGTAGGTGCTGCTCATTTCAGAGGATTTGCATGTATGACGGGCAGAATTCGATTTCAGGTAAATCGTGTTTGAACTGTATTTCATTATTTCTTGTGGCTTGTGCTGTTTGACCTTATTAACTTTGAGAAGTTTTAATGAGAACTGGATTTAGAATGCAACTGTAGGTAGATATGGTCAGGTAGAAAAGTCTATTGATACAATCAAAATGACAAAACAACTGGATCCTGAAATTTCAGATTTCATCAGAGAATAACAAAAGACATTGAGATTTTTGTCGTTTGTTATATCGACTGTTTTAAATAATTAATTCAAAAATTAAATCTATAAAAAAATCTATACTAATATTATAAAGCTACAGAGTTTGTTTGTTTGTTTGTTTGTTTGAACGCGCTAATCTCAGGAACTACTGGTCCGATTTGAAAAATTCTTTCAGTGTTAGATAGCCCATTTATCGAGGAAGGCTATAGGCTACTTTTTATCCCGGTACGGGAAGTAGTTCCCACTGGATGCGGGTGAAACCGCTGGCAGAAGCTAGTTACAACATAAAATTTGAACCTACTTTGTCATACTTAGGCTCAAGTTAACCGACATCGTAAAGATAAGTTTTCTTAAAACAACATTTAACTATGAATTTTCAAACTCACGTTTCAAAATCAACTTTTGTTTTAAGATGATAAACGGTAGTTTAAATTATCAGTATAGGCCTTAGCAGTGCTACTTATCACTAACCTTGGGTAAAGATGAAACAATACAATATGTATATTAATATTAATTTCTACGCTATTGAGTTACGCATGATTAGAGTTTACGATTCACTTTATAGCTGAACGCTGGAATGATGGCGACGATATGGCGGTGTACACTGAAATAATGTTAATATTCACTAATATTGTAAGTCTTATAGTAACTATATGCTTGTTTATTTGTTAGTATGGAAACATAAATATTTAATTTGGACAATCACAGTTATAAACTGGAAAAGAGTTATGGATGGTTGGATATGTTGAAAACCACTAAACTTTTGTTGAAACTTTTCAGTAATGTAGCTAGTATACCGGTATAACAATATTGCGATAATCTATATTATGTATACGTAAGTAATTGAACAATTACCATTGAACGTTTACAATTCAGCAATATTCACAGAGGGATTGGAGATTAAAACCGCTAATCCAAATGATGAACCATTTTTATTTACCAGACCTTGTACATACATATGTGGCTTATATCAAAATCTGGTATCTGGTAACCAAATCAACAAAGTAGATAAGTTTATTTAAATCAGCAAATCAGCAGCTAACGAACAAATTCTAAACAAAAGAGTATCTATTGTTCAAAGGTTTTAAAAATAAACCCATTATCGTTAATCCCATTGTCTATTAAAACCTTCACTTTTTCTGTTAATCAACCCGTACACTGCAAGCTTTTTGTAGGCCGATAATTTGTTTGGGCTCATAAATCAGTATGAAGATGATTGATGAATGGTGGTACGCACATTAAAAGGACCAGGTATTTAGCCGGTATTAGACCGACCGACTGAAAACTTTTTTTTAACGACGTCAAAAATCATCAAATGACCCCTCCCGACTCTTACTGACTAAAAACCGTCGTGTTCCGTCGTAGGCCTTTTATGTACCAGGGCCGCGGTAACTCTTTCGAACAATCCCGCAGCCCGACTAACTGAAAACTTTGATTGGAATCAAGATTTTCTTTAAAAAAAATTGCCAACCATCGGGTCAACTGTCGGCCGACTGTTTAGTCTGTAGTGTGTGGTTACCTTTTGACTTCGAAAAAGGTCAGTCCTAGTTAGCACCATTACTTCGTTCCAATGGAGTTAATTCTAGCGAATTTTTCGTATCGTAAAAGAACAAAACGAATGTTGTTCCTTTTATAACAGAGAATTTAGACGTCTATTGTTTACAGGCTTGTAAATAATAATAAAGCTTTCAGTTTCAGTGTTCGTAGAAACGTTTTTATATGGGCTTGTGTTGTTTCTTTTTTGTGTATTTATTTGGTAAGTTAATTTGTACAAGCATATTATCAGCAACTATAAAAAAAAAATATGTATTTTTGGATTTCCATATTATGTAGAGCTCGCATAAGTAATTGAAGCGCTTTTTTGCAATGCTTTATAAATATTACAAAATGGTTTGTAATGTTATAAAATAACAAAAAAATATCCCCTTTATGAAATATGTAACCAGTTGGCTTTTAAATCAAATAAATCAAAACAAAATTCGGTGATCGAAAAGTAAATTTGGGTGTTTAAGCCAATAAGGTAATATTTTCAGGTCGTTCCCGTCAAGAGAAAATCTCATTGGCGCCAATATTAATACCCGTATATTTTGCCTAATAATCCAATTTCACACATAAGACTTTTATAATATACCAGGTGGGTGTTGCTAGAAAATCTAATGATACCGTTAAAGTTAATGTGAAGAAAATAATGAAATACTTTATTTTTTCTTCTTTGTGATGATTACATGTGAAAAAACCTTTTTTGCAACTTTGCTTTTTTTACATTGAATAGGCTTAAGAAATTCCAAATTTTTGACACGTTTTTTAAGGACGTGGGTTCATTTCGGGGAAATGGAGATAATTGATTTGATTAACTGTTTTCCGCAGGTATTGATATTTTTTTGCAGGATCGGCAGCAGTTCCTACTTCCAAATACCTATATTAACGTTCTTTATTGACTTGATAACACGGTGTCTAAAACATGAAATTTAACATGAACTTATAATTAATCGCAAGTTCTTAAATTTTTTTAGTCTATTTTAATTGGACAGCAAATATCATAAATAAATATGAATAAACATGAAAAATACAAACCTCTGCAACAACACACTATCAAATACGCAAAACTATCTCGATGGACTAAGTCTAATAATCGAATCCGCAAATCGACCGCGGTATCACTAACTGAAAATCAGAGCCGTCACGACCAATTGAAGGAACGCGCAATTGGATTCCGAAACCAAAATCAAATGACATAGTACACGTAATTTGTGCCAAAGGAGAATAACCTATCATCACCTTCCTAGCCTCCCAACTATGTTGGGATCGGATGCCTTTTTTTTTTGGGAGAGGGAAATCCTCATGGACTTCCTCCGCCTGGGGAGAGGCGGAGGGGTATGCCGGACTCTTACCGGCTAAAACCCCCCTTGTGTCCTCCTTGCACGTGTGCGCGGGGCCGCGGGAATCCAGATTCTTCCGCAGGGGATCGGATGCCAGTCTAACCGGGTGCAGCTGAGTATCAATGCTTTACAAGGAGCGACTGCCTATCTGATCTTCTCAACCCAGTTACCCGGGCAACCCAATACCCTTGGTAAGACTGGTTGTCAGACTTTCTTACTTCTGACTACCCGTTACGACTGCCAAAGATGTTCACATGAAAGACCCATCAATAAATCGTGCTTTCCGAAACACGGAAAAATATTTCATGTCGAGATTATCACCTATCCACGGACCGCGCCAAGCGTCGCTTAACTTTATGATCGAACGATCCGTGCGGCTTTGACTTATTTAGGATTTCAATAACCTATCTTTTCGTTGTTTTGCGATTGGAGATAAAATGTTGACATAAGCTTCATATAAATTACTAGCTTCTGCCAGCGGTTTCACCCGCATCCCGTGGGAACTACTTCCCGTACCGGGATAAAAAGTAGCCTATAGCCTTCCTCGATAAATGGGCTATCTAACACTGAAAGAAATTTTTAAATCGGACCAGTAGTTCCTGAGATTAGCGCGTTCAAACAAACAAACAAACTCTTCAGCTTTATAATATTAGTATAGATGCCAAATTACAATCGGTTATTGGGGTGTTCCGGATGGCACGTTAAACTGTAGGCTGTTAAACCGTAGGCACTCGAGCTGTCAGTGAACATTTCGGCAGTCGTTACGGTTATTCAGAAGCCAGTAAGTCTGACACCAGTCTAACCAAGGGGTATCGGGTTGCCCGGGTAACTGGGTTGAGGAGGTCAGATAGGGCTGTCGCTCCTTGTAAAGCACTGGTACTCAGCTACATCCGGTTAGACTGGAAGCCGACCCCAACATAGTTGGGAAAAGGCTCGGAGGATGATGGCGATGATGATGACAATCGGTTATTGTAATCTGCAGTTAGCCATGGCTTTTCATCTATCCAATAACCCATTTAAATTAATATTCAATGAATACGAATACAGTTCATCAATCGATTGAATTAAAACAATATGTAAAGTATGATTTGTATTAAAACGGACTTGATTGTTTTCTTTTTATTTGCGGGAAATTGAATTTGAATTTGATTGATGGCCTGAACTTTGTGATTCACTGAAAAGGTTGAGTTTGTGTTAGATAAATTAATTAATGTTAAAAGTGATTACGTACTTATCACTGAATCCTATAGGTTCATAGTATATAGTAATGTAGGTATATAGTAGTAGTTTATTATTCGTATTTTGTAGATTTACGCACGTATTTTGGTTTGTGAATCATTACCTACATAGACCATGAAATGGAACCATGAAATAAATGCTTTGATGACGAGATTCGAGCAGATTTTTTATTAAGAAGATGAAAATTATTCCATTCCATTGTCGTGTCATTGGAACTCTTAAATATGTATGCATGACGTACCTAGTATTTAGAACATCAGATATCTTTGTAACGGTCGAAAGGATTGCAAAAATGAGAATGTCAGATTTGGATTAGATTCTTTTCAATTCACCAAGTGTTCCTACATATGACATTAAAAAATCAACTTTCTGATTAAGATACTCTTTAGATCGAAGTATATTTTTTAAATGTTTTCTGTTATACGAGTATTAAATAAAAGCTTCGCTAGTAGGTACATGTATCGTGAACTTACAACTTACGTCGGAACTCCACTACGGACAAGAGGTTATTCAGAAGTAAAAGGGCGTATGTTGATTGCCACCGAAGAGAGGCCTATTACACCCTCAACCTCTTTCTACCCTCCGGTTTTATGTACTCCCATTGTCCGACCAACCCTTCAGTTGGTTTTATTTACTTTTAAACCGATCTCGTGTCGCTATTTGTAAGTGAAATGAGGTAATACTGGTCATTGGAGGTCGAAATGTTATTTTTTGGAATCAATTTTTACTGGTGTAGCTTAGCTTTCAAATGAATTGAAAACTATTTTATTTTTATTCGTGTTTACCTAATAACATTTGATTGTAAACTTTGTTTGATGTAAGTATGCTAATTTACATTTTACAGTATACCTAACATCACCATTTTTTTTGGCAATGTCACTAAGAGATTTATTATTTTCCTTTGATTTCTTTGTATTATTTTTGTTCTATTTTGCCTTTTTGTCTGTGTTCTGTGTACATAAACTACAAAATTAAGCGTGCAAATCATGAACTACCCTTCTTGGCATTAACTTAAAATAGGTTTTATAACAAAAAGAAATCTACATTTACATAGAAAATAGAAGGCAAATGCAGTCGGTAGAATTGTAAGCGGATATCGGAATCTCGGGGGAACGTCTCGAGGAAGCGACGCAAGCATCCTGGGTGCCTGTCGTGGCCTTGGCAAACTGTTGCACGTGGGCGTTGCTCTGTGCTTACTGTCAGGCTTGGGTTTTTTATGAAAGTCAGGATGGTTAAAAGGAGCATCAAATTAGCACGTTTTCATGTCAAATATTATAACCTTTTCAATTGCGTGTTCACATTTCCAAAAGATTGTCTCATGGAGAAGAACCGACAAGAAATTCCATGGTCAGGGTAACACTTCAAATATTCTGCTAGTGAAACCTGATTGTGAACCTCTGGCCGCTCTTACCGGAGTCACAATACAAACTATTCTATCCAAACAAATAGTTAAACTGATACATTTCGGAACTCACATAGTTGTGTTCTCTTGTAATCGAACCGACTCTTTAAGCTTTCAAGTTAACTTAATCAAGGAGTTAGACACATTTTCCGATACCCATTGTCTTGTAGTTAAGGTAGTATTAATTTACAGCCACTTAAAATAGCCTGGTATTGTTCCTAATATATTTGGACGTTTTCCTCTCGTAAGGGCAAAGTATCTCAATTAAGACAAGATCTTAATTATTATTAAGGTGTTAATTTCAATTCATTACCTTCATCTATTTTATCAACTTTTTGCCGGTGGGGCTGAGAAGAACTATGTGGGATTATATTTAATGAATAGTTACTACATAAGGCGATTCTAGAAATACCTACAATGTGCTATGCAGATTATTTTCCAATGAACAAAACAAAATATTTCTAGTATTTCAATCATACCTACAAACTAGTTTTAGAAATCACGTTCACACTTTTTCTATGCTATATCATGAATCATATGTGACAAATGGTGATTGCTTGACTTATAGTATTTGCATCGCGGCCATAGAATGGGTTAAGCTGTTAACCCCAGCTGTTGTGTAGGTTTTTGACAGTCGTTATATGTAAAAAAACTAAGGGCAAAGTTTAACCGCCGTGCATTCTGCTGACACTATCTATTTTTCACCCGAGGGAAAAATATTTCCCATGCCTGCGTAAAATATAGCCCTAATTAAAAACGTATTAAATTAAATATTATTTATTATCAGGTAATTAAAAACTAACACAAACATCATGACTTGAACTATGATAAACTTTAAAAATAAAATAAGAAGTCATTTATCTCTCTTTTTACATGGACGTAATGAAAAACAGAGGTAGAGTGATTAGGGATACTGTTGCAATCTAATAGTGAGATTTTTCTTAAAACGGTTCAGTAGTTTTTGACTTCATTCGTAACGTACGTACGTTTTTTTTTTCCGACGTCAAAAATCATCAAATGACCCCTCCCGCTGTGGGTTAGCAGCGGTGAGGGAGTGTCAGACTCTTACTGACTAAAAACCGTCGTGTTCCGTCATAGGCCTTTTATGTACCAGGGCCGCGGTATCTCTTTCGAACAACCCGCAGCCCCGGCTGGACGAACATCGAACTAAAGATATTTCTCTTAATAATAATAGTGTAGAATGTCACTATAATTTTAAGGAAAAACCTGGTAAAAATTCACCTTCGACTCCAAAACCACTTCAGCGCATTATCTCACACTTATAGTTTTTTTTACTCGTTACGTGTTCCATATTAGCCTTACAAATAAAGCTTTTAGTGCAGCACCAACGTAAACGTAAAAACCTTTTTACGTAACGTTTTTACAAGTTTGTCGACGTGATTCTATATCCGTGGTTTGAGGGATGTTTTTTTAAAAGTACTTATATTTTTTTTCTTTTGGAATTCAATTGAGTGGGACGTGAGGGCTGAGTGTCATAAGTGTACCGTGTGTGTATTGCCTGAATTAAAAATAAATGAATTTAATTTTTAAAATTGGTTAGATTTTTTTATGGTGTGTGTAGGAGGTGACTGTATTCGTTGTACCTGAGTATTAGCTATGGGGTGCTGGGTTCGATTCCCGGCCTGATAAATAATTAATGATTTTTAGAAGTTCACACATGCAGTTACGGAGTACCGTGATACGAGTACAGTAATAAGGGCTGGTTTTTACTCATTTTCGACTGGTATTTATAAACATTATTACGTGATAGTTAGCATGTATGTTTCTAGGTATGTAAGGTAGGTACTTCATACTAGGCAAGATTCCACTGGTGACTGGTGATGTTTTTTTCTGATCTAATTACTGTCTTTAGCTAACTTTCTGAAAATAATGTCCGCGATATTGAATGTGTGAACAAAAATATCAATGCAAATAAATATTTAGAGTTTTTCAGGGCAGATTGCTCTGCAACTGACAATACCTCAACATAGCAACAACTATTCCGGGCTATGTACAATCAAAATTGAAATAAAACTACCGAACATACGTAGAATTGTTTAGCCATCACAAAGTGGTTATAGCAAACACAATGTATAGCAAATGGACGAACAAAGCAATATTTTTCGACGCAATCTGCATATAGACGCCGTTACAATTTGTTACTATTGTTTAGCTTCAGTTTAACTAATGTACTGTGCAAATGCCCGCACGTTGCGTGGTTGAGTACCTATGTTGTGACGTCATATGGGCTATGTATAAAGCAATATCATCATTGCATGGTGTGTTGACCAATTACTATTTCGCGCACCTGGTTAAAAAGCTTACAGCATTTCTCAATACACAATCAATCTAACACAGATTTTTTTTCAAATCGTCCCAGGTTCTTGAGATAAGGGCGTTTAGGCAAACTCCTCAATTTTGTGTTATTATACCTTTCGCTACTGAAAACTACTTCGCGGACGTGAATAACAAGTAATATCCTTCCTGGTTACATGGGCTATCAATACTGAAAGAATTATTCAAATTGACCTAGGGGTTCCTGAGATGAGTGCCTTCAAACTTATCAGGTTTTGTGATATTAGGTCATCATCCTCTAAGCCTTTTTCCCAACCATGTTGGGGTCGGCTTCCAGTCTAACCGGATTCAGCTGAGTACCAGTGCTTTACAAGAAGCGACTGCCTATCTGACCTCATCAACCCAGTTACCCGGGCAACCCGATACCCCTTGGTCAGACTTACTGGCTTCTGACTACCCGTAACGACTGCCAAGGGTGTTCAATGACAGCCGGGACCTACAGTTTAACGTGTCATCCGAAACACAGTCAATGGTGTCTAAGATATACTTAGAAAGTACATACAAACTTAGAAAAGTTGCATTGGTACTTGCCTGACCTGGGATCGAACCCGCGCCCTCATACTTGAGAGGCTGGTCCTTTACCCACTAGGCCACCACGACTTACGTTGACTTACGTTTTGTGATATTAGGTCTGAGACTGTAATTGTTTAAACATTTATATCCTTACCATGTTTATGTAGATCAAAGCTTCAGGGTGTTGTAATTAAATACACTTTGGGAAGTTAACGCTAATTATATCACACAATTGAATACAATTATATGGTGTTCCCGAGTTCCATATGATAATTGAACATGCTGTATGTTAGGGATTTGGAATAATATGAATAATGTTGAGGTAAGAGAACTGGCGGATCGTTTTACGGGAGGAATCAAGTTTGATTCTCTAAGAAAACTTTACGCCTATTACTGCGCGTTAATTTAGATAATCGAAGTGGTTTGGACCTTTCATTGTTTATCCTAGGTACTTACATTTTGTAGTCTAGGTATTAAATTCCAGACGCATACCTTCACAGTTTAGCTCTATATACCTAATGATCTGAATATAATGATTAAGTGCCTAACTATCAACATGGTAAAAATTTTAATGACTTAATAATACGTCTATGCAAACAAATCATTACCATCATTATAATATTTATCGAAAATATATATCGATAATAACATAACTCAGGTCTACCTATGACATTAACAAATAATCGATCATGGTAATAAGCGAAAGGTTTCTAGTTATAATACTCTAATACCTACCTATATATTTTTTATAGCTTCTGCCAGCGGTTTCACCCGCATCCCGTGGGAACTACTTCCCGTACCGGGATAAAAAGTAGCTTATAGCCTTCCTCGATAAATGGGCTATCTAACACTGAAAGAAATTTTCAAATCGGACCAGTAGTTCCTGAGATTAGCGCGTTCAAACAAACAAACAAACTCTTCAGCTTTATAATATTAGTATAGATTTCGTGTCAGACTTTCTGGTTTCCCAGATTCACCAATTTGACGTGCCTTCCATAACACTGATCTTGTTATAACTTAGATGAACAGGGTGTGATCACCCATCCACGGACCGACCGCACCAAACGTTGCTTAACCTTATATGATGAATCGACACGTGCTGTTGTAACATCCACGAGCACTTTGAAATTTATTGCGTCTTTCACCGACTATTCTGTAGTCATCCGAGTCCAAAAATTGCCACCCATCCAAAGACTAACCCAGTCAAGCTTAATCCCAAAGATGATTCGATTAACCTAAGGTCTATTAAGGTTAACTTCCGTTTCAGCTAGTTGTCAATTAACTAAGTGTAAACAAAGGAAGTTAATGAGAAAGCCTTTTAAGGTAAACACATAATGAGCTCAAAACTATGAGGGTGTCTCTTAAAAGGGCCTTCTATCCATATGGGAGATATATTTTGCAATTTTAGGAGACCCATGGGAGAGCATGAAGAATTTTTATTGCTAATTCAGTTAATTGAAATGGGTTCTAACATTATTAAGATTTTGTGAACTGCCTTGATAAGAGGGAAAGTCTGTCTAACTTACGTCGATAGTAAAAGGCTTAGGTAAGTTGAAGTACTTGAAAAATAAACTGTAGGCTGTTTCCAAAAACTACTAGATACATGGACCAACTTCCTACACCTATTTACTTAATGTAAAAAAAAAAACTGTAGTTTGTTAGAGGTCTTAATTTCAGGAACTACTGGTCCGTTTCGATCAAAGTTTAAATATTACATTCTGGCATCTTTTTACCGTGACACCACTATTAGCAACATAAGTTCTTATCCAATGTGTTACAGGATTCTTTTTTATCACAATACTGTTTCTTCTTTACGCTAAACAATAACACAAACCAGTAATATCTTCTTCATTACATAAGTTCTCATATCACGTACACTATCCTAAGAGGTCACATCTGTTTAATATGAACTGGGAGCGCCTCATTTCGTCAATTACTATGTTAAACATAGTCCCATGTGATATTGGGCGGATTTATTGTTATCTCTCACTTATGGGCATCGACTGAGATAAGAGAAAGAATTAATATTTTTAACAAAATATCCGTCAATTATAACTTCTATCAATTACAACTTTATATTACAACTTCCATCAGCGATTTCACCCGCTTTCCGAGGGAAATAGATAATTTTTTCAACTGTATAAAAACATATTATTCTGATAGGTATGTTTAAGCTATGTTTCATCAAAATTCATCAGTAGATTTTAATTAGATAACAATAGTTTTACGCTGAATTTCAATAACCGATCTATCCATTGATTTCTAATTAAATATTGAATTTTAACACACAGCGCCATATAAAATCAATCTCTAATCGCAAAACAAATGAGAGATACGTTATTAAAATCTACTGTTAATTGTTTAGCCAGCTGTGGACATGAAAACCAAGCCAAAAAAATAATAAAAAATATACCTCTGTCCGCATTTTGTAACCACAAGGCAAGAACTAATCTTCCATGAACAAGTAATATAAAGTACTGCCTACACAGCATGATGTTCACCAAAAAGAGCACCGAGGTATTATATTCACTTCCCGACCTCATATTGTGCAGATGAAATGTTAAGGTGATGCTACACTGCCGGTTAAAAACGCTGCGACGAACGTTCGAAATAGCTAACTGAGGTTGGTTGTGAATGAATGATGGTCAAGTATGTATCTTCATAAATGAAAAAAAAGACAATCAATGTATTTTAACCTTCACATTTTGTAACTATGTGTACGTACCATTGAAGTAGCTTGAACTCACAATAATTACTGTAATGCCATTACTTACTTACACAGCTGCAAAATAGTTTTGCAGCCATGTTAATAAAAAAATCTTCAATATAATAAACGAAAAATCGTTGTTTTTTTTCTTTAAAAATAAGTTCATCTCTTCGCGATTACGCATTCAAGCAACACAAAATTAAAATTAGCATTCTGTACAAATTGCACAAAGAACGCAGCGTTGAAAATATGATTGTGTGAAGAGCCTTTACAGCGTCCGTGTAATGAGACCACCCGTATCGCGCGGATTAAGTTCTGCACAAATAATAACCTAAGTTACAAAGAAATAACTTTAATTCATTAGTTGAGCTAATATTTTAAGTTTTAACAATGCACTAGTAGTTTTCCGCGGTTATTTCTGGTTTCTGTGACTGATTATGGATTAACAGTGTTTTTACAATTACTGTAACTCTCACTTTTTTTTTATTAGCCTATGCTGCCCCACTGCTGGGCCAAAGCCTCCCCCATAGCCTTCCACTTTTCTCTATCCATCGCTGTTTGAGGCCAGTCTGAGAGGAAGCTTTCCAAGTCATCTCGCCAGCGTTTCCTTGGTCTCCCTCTCGGTCGCCTTCCATCGTCACTTTCACTCTAATCTATTTTTTTACATGTGTGAAATATTAGTGTTTACTATCAACGTTTGAAGGGACTCTTAAGTAATTTACAAAGGGACTTAAAGTATGCTGTATTAAAGATTGAACTCAAAAACTGCCAACCAAAATATATTTGAACGTAAACGTTTGACGTCTGATTAACATCTGCTAGATTTAATTCGGGTACGTTGAGTAGGTAGAAGTCGTGGGTAAAGTGGTGGTGGCCTAGTGGGTAAAGGACCAACCTCTCAAGTATGTGGGCGCGGGTTCGATCCCAGGTCAGGCAAGTACCAATGCAACTTTTCTAAGTTTCTAAGTTTTCTTTCTAAGTTTAACTTTTCTAAGTCTAAGTTTGTATGTACTTTCTAAGTTTATCTTAGACACCATTGACTGTGTTTCGGATGGCACGTTAAACTGTAGGTCCCGGCTGTCATTGAACATCCTTGGCAGTCGATACGGGTAGTCAGAAGCCAGTAACTCTGACACCAGTCTAACCAAGGGGTATCGGGTTGCCCGGGTAACTGGGTTGAGGAGGTCAGATAGGCAGTCACTTCTTGTAAAGCACTGGTACTCAGCTGAATCCGGTTAGACTGGAAGCCGACCCCAACATAGTTGGGAAAAATGCTCGGAGGATGATGATGACGTTGAGTAGGTTCGGAACGTGAGTTAAAACGCCAGATATAACTTATATACCTTAATGTTTATTAAATTAACCAATTTAAAAAACATTGGTATTAATAGCACATCTTTATGGAACAAATTTTTAAATTGCCGAATTATCTGGGCTATAACGTTTCGTCCAAATTGGTGACATTAAAATATTTAACTTTCATCTTTGAAAAGGCCCTCTTTAAGCGTTGAAGCCAATTTGAAGTAAAAACATTCAAACAAATTGAGCGGAAAGTAAATGTGTCCAACTTAAGTGAAAATGCCATTTACTTAAGTATAAGGATTTTTTGACTTTATTATTGATACTTGAAACATAGGCGACCTTTGCTATTTATACAATTTCATTCACCTTAAGGGTTTATTACACTTGACTAAATTCAGTAGCCTAATTAGGTTTAGGTATCTAATTAGGTTTCTAAATGATTTAATGAAACCTACCTTCCTAAATGCGATTACATTTCTCTGAATTTAGTGACTGAATCATTTAGACGACTGAATTTAGTCAAGTGTAAGCCCTTTATAGTACTGGTCTTAAAGAAGTACCTAACTGTCTTAGTACTAGGTACAAAACACCATTCCGGACAAAGTTAATGGACTAAACCTAGCACTAAACCCGATACTTTTTAGAACTACGCTTTATAATAAGGTGGCATTTGTTTTTATCTATACTAATATTATAAAGCTGAAGAGTTTGTTTGTTTGTTTGAACGCGCTAATCTCAGGAACTACTGGTCCGATTTGAAAATTTCTTTCAGTGTTACATAGCCCATTTATCGAGAAAGGCTATAGGCTACTTTTTATCCCGGTACGGGAAGTAGTTCCCACGGGATGCGGGTGAAACCGCTGGCAGAAGCTAGTCTAATTATAAGTTAGAGCCTTATATTTTTGTAAATATGCTTTCATTAGGTCGGTAACTTTAACCATCTTCCGACCATCGTAGCGCTCCTTGAAAATTGCCACTTGCGTGTAGTTCTGATGTTAATACAATATTATGGCACTGTCGAACTGATCTGATCATGGCGCCGAAAGGGAATAGAATTGTACATCATGTTTTTTAAGGCATATATTTTTTTAAGAGAGTATTGATTTTATGTATTTTATTTTGTTTCATAATTTATTATATGTTATGCAATGATTTTCATGAAATTTGGGAAAAACTACATTTCATATCAAGAGTGTTATCTAGTTCGTCTATCAACAAGATCCATGACACAATAATTTTTACAACAATTGACATAAATACGCTAAGTGTAAACGGTTGTCGAAGTTTTTCGATTACCTAGAAATAGTGATTATATTATCATTTCAAGTGGACACACCATAGCACTTCGTAGTTATCAAGTGTTCCCGAAATAGCTGCCAATCATACTGTCATAATTATGACTAAAAACTATTGAGAATTACTTCCGTGCCCGAATTAAAAGTAATCTATGTATATATTATTCTGATAATAAGCTATACTTCTGCCAAGTTTTTTTTTAATTCATTACGTTAATTCATGAACAAAACAATCATGCAGCACAGCAAACGAACAAGCAATCGCGTTTATAATATATTATTTGTAAGTTTTTTAACAATTTCATCATTTTTACAATTTAAAATTTAAATTGGATACAAATGCTCTTTATACCACTTTACATTTAAAATTTTCTTTGAATTACTATGGGAGGTGTATAAAAATTTAAAGAAAATGAATATTGCGTATTTTGCCGACATTATACCTTAAAATAAAAAAATAGTATGCGTATTCGTATTTTATTTTCAGATTTACAATATAGAATTTCAAAAGGCGTTGTGTTGTTACACGGAACTGGCGAAATTCTATATTATATATATATAGTATGTAAAAAAATTGTCCTTTACTGCATTCGGTTATTCTGGAAGTCGACTCTATGGAAAGTGACCAGGCAGACGAATACTTACAAACTTCAAAATAATGTCAAATAACTCCAATATAGTGAATTTATACAAACTTCAATACATAAAACGCAAATTATTTTTTCCTTTTTTTGAAGTTGGTTAAAAAGTACCTATCAATACTTTACCCATTACAAATAATTCGGTGAAAATTACATACGGAATTTGTGGTCAGTTTTAATGAATACGTTTTAAACTAAAATGTGTAAATCACAGATTAAATGCAGGCGACGTTAATCTAGTTAATTCAGCATTCATGGCTAATTAGCAGATTAACATATTTATTATTAATACTGTAACCATCGTTTAAAATATGTGGATCGTGTCGGTTAAATAACTGTAAATAGTCAATGTATATATTTTTTTATGTGACCGTTTATTTATTTACTATATATGTAAAAAAACTATCCTAGTAAAAAAAACGGCTGTCGACTTTGAGCGTGCCCAAGAGGCTGGCAGCATTACCTCGTTAATCGCCATGCTGATCCTTTGTCCGAGGTAATAGCTAGCCTTTTGGTCACGAGAAGCGTCGACCAGCATAGATAGATCTATTTTAGTTTTTTAGAATTTCAGTAATTGGTTGCATTGAAGGGAAAGTCGAAGGAAAGAGGGGAAGGGGTCGTCCAAGGTACAGCTACATCAAGCAAATTAAAGAGAAGGTGAATGTTGTGACGTATAAGGAAGTTCAGGAGTTGGCGCTAGATAGGCGTTAATGGAAGGAGCTGCACCGACAAGAGCTGGGCTGGGCTCTTAAATTGAAGAAGAAGAATTGGTTGCATTAAATATTACCAGTAGACTTGTTAACTTATCTAACTAAGCCAAATATGATGTGCCTGAAATCTTTGGTGGTTCGGCAATAGGTGGGAATCGAATTCACGAACTTCCGATCCTTGGGTCATTGGGCTATTAGCACAGCAATTAAAAAATAAAAGGTGGTGATCTGAATTTGTATGTGTATTTTTCACATAGCTACGGAATTTATAGCAGCTCAAAAATCTAGAATATCTTTATATATTATAAAAGCGATTTTTTTCTTTGTATCCCTACCATAGAGAAAACGTTAAAAATACCTCAAATCATCAATACCTCGGGTTACAAACTGTCAAAGTTTGGCTGTTAGAGGCCTTTGTAACTTAATAGTTTTATAAAGCTTTTTTATCTAGTTCGGATAGTAATACTTGTAACTTCACTTTCCGTTAACACTCACCCGCAGTTTTGCCCGCGTCCCATGGGTAATATTCCGTAAACCTGGATAAAAACCTTCCTCTTTAAATAGGATATCTGACACCGAGAGAACTTTTCTTTATTGGACCAGTAGTTCCAGAGATATCAAGTTCAAACCAACAAACAGAATCTTCAGCATCATAACATAAGATTTAGATTTTTAGGCTCATTTCTGTACAATAAACTAAATAGTGAACTAAGCATTTACAGCCTTAACTACTTTAAATGCAGAAAAAGTGTTCGTAATTATCTGCAAAGCCTGTCTTATGATAACACGGAAGACCTACTGACAGTGTGTAAATGAAACTGCAGACGCAAACAATCCTAACTAATATTATAAATGTGAAAGTAACTCTGTCTGTCTGTCTGTCTGTCTTTCTGTCTGTCTGTCTGTCTTTCTGTCTGTCTTTTCTTCACGCCTATACTACTGAACCGATTTGTGTGAAATTTGGTACAGATATAGTTTGGAACTTGAGAAAGGACATAGGATAGTTTTTATTACAAAAAAATATAAAAATAAAAATAAAATTTATTTCGGACATATAGCGCCATCTATTGGTCAAACCAAAAATCACTATTCCACGCGAACGAAGTCGCGGGCAAAAGCTAGTAATAAATAAGTATTAGGTATAAGCAAAGTATGTATTTTAAATCATGTTAGCTATTTAATTTTTTTCTATATTAGATTGTCAATTTATATTGTCAAATTAGCAAATAAGGTCTCTTTTCGCTTGAGACACAGGTTTAACCTAGTTCAAGCAATTATAATGTTAGCACATATGTCTAGATTTTAAGAAATAATGTTGTTTAATGTGAACTCTGATAAAATGAATAAATGATTTGATTTTGATAGATACAGTTAAAAATAAACGTAACATAAGTCTATTAATGAAATACGTAAAAGTTTAATCTGACTCCTAAACAACAGCAAAATAACTTTGTTTAAGCATATTAATGAAGTTTATTCTATAATTAAGATCCGATGGTAAACTGACAGGACCGTTTAGGCGTAGTTTACTTAACTAAGTAACAAACATAAACCGGCCAAGTGCGAGTGAACTTACTATGAAGGGTTTCGTACATGTTATGGTCAATAAAACGGAGAAAAATGGAATTTGTGGTATATATTTGTAATTATTTATTGTTAAGTTTGTCAACAATTTTAGAATAATCAAATCAAATCAATCAAATCAAATCATTTATTTCATTTAGGCCTTTACAAGCACTTATGAACGTCAAAAAGTATTAATAAGGTTGATTCTAGTTGCCCATTCCAAAAGTAGCTTCCTATGGAGAAGAACGGGCAAGAAACTCCATATATTTTACAATATTGAGTTATATAAGCAAAAACCGTTTGTTTTATTAGAAAAAAAGAGTTTGTTTCATAGGAACCTCTAAATTATTTATTTTATTCTAATTTTCAGACGTGTAGCTCAAGTGTATCTCTAAGTCATAAATTGATGTTGATGTTAGTGATAATGTACCAGAAAAACTAAACCTCGATATACTAAGTATAAACTGGTTCAAGTTGAACTGAATTCGAGTTAAACCGGGTTTCAATGATCTGAACGCAATTTGGATCTCGAAGCTTAATTAGAATTAAGAACGATTAGTTTCTCTGAGGAGACTCAGGATGACACGGCAACACTTTCTTCTTTCTTTCTTACTAAAAGTTAGTGCATATTCTTGTAGACTTGCTATATAATTTTAATGACGTCGCGGCCGAGATCATGAGATCAGCCAGCTGCGCAGCACATTACAGTGCACGAGCATTTGCGCAGACACAGGTGCACTCCCTATTCCTTCACTCTTATAACGCGATGGGACGGCGGTCATTTGATGACTTCCCAGGCTAGGCAGGAGTCGTTTGAAGGCAGCGCCTGCCTTCTCCAGTTTGGGGACGTAATGTAATGCTCCAAACATTGTTGGATTTTTTTGTATTTTCAAAGTCAAATAGCAGCCTGAGGGTTAACTGTAGACGATTCTTGTAATAGAAAAAAATCTTCAGGACATTATTCTCTACAAGAATCTATATTTTTGAACTCTGGCCGGCACTTTCATTTTTGGGTACAAAATGTTCGAGACTTGAATGATCTCCTTTGAGTGACTGAATCACCCATATTTTTATCCATTCGTCACCAGATTTGTTGTTATATTAAATATCTATCATGAGCTTAACAGTGAGTAGTTCGGATTCATCAATCATTTGCGTGTTATCTGTCAGATAAGATAAATGTACAGATTGCTGAAGTTTCTGATAAATAGTTACGACACTAGCTTGGGAAAATGAAGTGTGGCCTGTTTTGTTATTTTTTTTGTGATTATTGTTTACGTTCGAATAGTTTTTTGGTCATATTTTCATTGAACAGGTACTTATTATTTTGTTTTTGGCTATAGAAAATACTTATTTCATTAAGTTACAGCACATTGTGCAGTTTTGATTGTTTTAGAGAAAGATGCAAACAGTCACCAATCACTGATAATATGAGATTTAATAAAATTTTGTAGGTATTTAATATAAGTTTTACTTTTTAGGAGTGAAAAAAGTGGTTTTAGTAAATACTGGCTTAAGTGCTATTGTTAAATCTTTAACTTTCTTCAAGACGATGGTTTAAACCTAGCTCTAAAGCTGACAGTTATTTTAATCAAGGTTTAAAATGAGGTGTAAAATATTTAAAATTAGGTAACACAAGCATTACCATCCTTTTACTTTCATATACCCTGTGTTGTTTGTAACTATGTACAATTTGCCCAGTGTATTTCAGTCCGACTCACTTATTCCGTAGTTCTTCGATGTCCGTTAATGGCAGTTCCCTATATGGATCTAAATGGAGATGGGCACTTTTGTTTTTTCCCTACATATGTATGTATGAAGGATTTTAACGGAATAAGGACGGTATGTAGCTTGAACTAGCTTATTCTCTTGGTTTGGTTCGCTCTGAAGGAACTATTTAATATTTGGTTCAAAAATATTCTGACTCTGTTAATGATCATATTCTGTTTTTACAGGGTGGGTGATTCGTGATTGTAATATAGTCTTTCATAGTTATTTTATATTTGCAACATTTTTATGTGTAACCATACCATCCGGTTAGACTGGAAGCCGACCCCAATATAGTTGGGAAAAGGCTCGGGAGATGATGATAATGTAAAACCATACATCTGGAAATTAATTACTAACCTCCCCACTCAGAGACATTTAATGATTACCGTCACTCCTTAGTGATGGAATGTCATACAAATCCTTCACTAAGGAATGGCTTAAGTAATCATTAAATGTCTCTGATTGTGGAGGTAAGTATTGGAATATTTTATTTGGTCTTTTTTTTATAAGCCGTAGTGGAACACCTAAACACTAAAAGTAAACCAAAAAGTAACAGTGATTTCACTTTCCAACGTTACTCAGACCAATCCTAATTTAATTCTAACATGAACTGAATAACAACATACAACAGAAAACAAGATTTTTCTTCTCTAGAAAAATTAATAAAACTTCCACATGACAGTACACTGCATACATTAAAAGTTAAACTTAAGTAATACAAAACATTGTTCCATCCAGTATCTTCTACCAGGGAATTACTTGAAAATAAATTAAAAAAATAAATAACTTTAACTCTCTCTTTTCTCAAGCTATTCTGAAATACTGCTTGATTACTAAGTTAAGAAAGTCTTAATGGATTGTATTTACAGATACATTTATTTCTATTGTAAACAGGTAGAAGTTTGTTTCTTTAAAGAGGTAAGATAATGACTACTGAATTTATTTAAATATATAACATCTTAAGCGTTTAATTGATGACGAAAGAGAATTTATTTAACAATTTATTAATGACTATTATATGATACTAGCTTCTGCCAGCGGTTTCACCCGCATCCCGTGGGAACTACTTCCCGTACCGGGATAAAAAGTAGCCTATAGCCTTCCTCGATAAATGGGCTATCTAACACTGAAAGAAATTTTCAAATCGGACCAGTAGTTCCTGAGATTAGCGCGTTCAAACAAACAAACAAACAAACTCTTCAGCTTTATAATATTAGTATAGATATGATATTTAACAATTTATTATTTTATTATTTGTTTTCTTTTCTTTTTATTTTAAATTTAAGTTTACGATTTATCTAATTGGCAGGTAAAGTCATTTAAGTCGAATAATAAATAAAATAAAATGAGGAAGCACACTTTAATGTCTTTTTTCTGGAAAATTATCAAATGCCTTCAAAAATACAAAAGTCAAGCTAATTGTATTATATGTAATATGCTGCTGTTTTTTTTAAGAACAAAATAACATACGACTCAACAAAACACAGTAACACACAAACATTACCTATACAAGGTGTTGATTTGCATCTGTGCCATATTTTAGGAGGTTGACATAAAATACGTAAATAATCGATTGGAATTACAGTAAACGGGAAAAAGTTAATATGTGCTGCTTTTTTTGTCATTGTAATGTCATAGTATTTCAGAAATAACCCAATTTTATGAATAAAATTTATGAGTGATCGTTGCGTATGCTTTGTGTTACGTTAGTGTGAGAGCGCAGCACGGTTTTGAGGCCAGTAACACACGCGCCGAGTTTGAAAACATGTAGGTGACATTGACAAATATCCGAAAAAAAATTAAAATCAAAAATTTTCGTACCAATTTTTTTGTTGATTTGGGTTGAGAATCATTAGTATAATTACGTCCTTGACTATGGCACGGATGCAAATCAACAGCTTGTATAAAGGGGAACCTTTGCCATGGAATAGTGTCATACGGCTTTCCATTTACCTATCTGCCGTGAAAATTTCCCTTTGTAGTGGAAACGTAGATAATACCTACGTAATGCATTGGGCTACCTTGTAATTGAAAAGCATGGTTAGTACAGTAGGTAAGATAGGCGCCGACCCCAACATAGTTGGGATTAGGCTAGGCAGATGATGGAACTTGACCTTTTATGTTCTCACCGACATTTCGATATTAAAGTCTCATCCACTTTAATTGTCAAAGTTAGCGAAACAAACAAATGAGGGTTTTCTAAAATGGCGTCCACGAGGTGGCAGCACCGAGTCGTCATGTCCAGGTACCTGTCAAAGCGCTTATCTTTACTACGAACCGTGAACGATTTTAGTGATTTTTTTTATTTTATAATTAAAACAGTCCATTATTGTTTTACAATTAAAATGCCGCCGATAAAAAAACTAAATCATATTGTGTAAACAAATTCTAGTAAATTACGTTATCTACCTTTCAATGAGCTTTTCCTTAGTACCAGTAAGTTTTGCACCCCTCTTTCTGAGCTCAATTTTTAGTTCGGAAACCTTTTTCTGAGATTAGTCCATAATAAAATCAATAACACTTCCAATATAACAGAATTTTAATAAACAATAAGTTCGGCACCTACAATTCCATACTATTTGACAGCTGTTTGGACCAGACGCATACGTGGCGCCACCCGGTGGCAGAAAAGGAAGAGAAAACCCTCATTGGAAAATATTCTACAAAAAATATTCTAATTGTGAAGAAGAATGAGATCGCCTATCATTGGTATCTAAAACTTCAACTTCTTATACCTAAAGCTATGAAATTCCAAATAAATAATATATTTTCGCAGTATCACGCCGTTACTCATCCGTACCGTAATTCAGAATATAGAAGAACGATTTAATTACAATTTCATAAACTTAATCACTTTGATTGGCGAAGAGGAAATAAAGTTAAAACTGTAGTCTATAGATATTGTTTCTCGTTAACCTTTACCATTACCTGGAATTTCATATTAATATAGTTAAAATTAAAATAGATAGATATAATAATAATAAAAAGGGCTATGCTCGGTGTTTCTCTATGTGATCGAATCCGAAACGAGGAGATCCGTAGACGAACCAAAGTCACCGATATAGCCCACAGGATTAGCAAGTTGAAGTGGCAATGGGCAGGCCATATTGCTCGCAGAGCAGATGGCCGATGGGGCCGAAAAGTGCTGGAGTGGAGACCACGGACTAGCAAGCGCAGCGTAGGACGTCCACCAACAAGATGGACAGACGACCTTATAAAGGTCGCCGGAAGACGCTGGATGCAGGTCGCCTCCAACAGGTATCTGTGGAGATCTAAGGGGGAGGCCTATGTTCAGCAGTGGACGTCCTATGGCTGAGATGATGATGATGATGATGATGATAGAATAATATCTTAACAAGTTCCTTTACGGTTTTACTTGCAGGAAGATAACTATTTCTGTATTTATTGATAATAATGTACTCTTCAATGTATTTTTTTTGGCTTTGTTTAACTCCGAAAGTTCTTTCAATTCAAATATTGTTTATTTATAAGACACTTGTAGCTAGGAAGGATAACTTTCTAATTAGACAAATAAGGCGAAAAGTGAAATGTGTTCAAATATTTATTAAAATAAATTAAAGATTGAGTGCTGAAGAAGTTTCAATGAGAGATTAGTTAAAGACTTTTCATAGTATTCTTACAAATAACTATTCATATATTAACAAGATAAAAATGTACTGTATTGTCCTACACGTTTCTAGACATTTTAGTTTTAAGGTGTGTAGGAAAGGTACAGTCAGCACCAAAAGTCGATGAACAGAATCAACATGACAAAACACCTGTTCACAATAAAATGCCATAAATTATAGTCGCAACTAGGAAACAAAATAGCCTGTACACCAGAAATTTACAAAAGTCGTTAAACACGAGTATTTCAAAAGTATCTGTGCACTAGTATTCCTAAAGTCGCTGTACACCATCAATCCAAATGTCGCTGAACATCATTGTATCAAAAGTCACTAAACAGCAGTAAATACAAAATTAGGTTAACAAAGTATATTTTTAATGTTGCCGTGTGTTAATATACTTTTGACGCTTATGTTGTTCAGCTACTTTTGGGACAGTGCTTGCTTGACCTTAATAATGTATGTTAACACGTTAGTATCTATTTCAATACTTATTTACAAAGCAATTATATTTTATTGTCAGTAATCTTACTAATCTATAATATGAAATAACATAAACATAACTGTCATGATCTACGAAGCGATTATTGTGATGGTACTTGTAATTTACTTTGCGCGAATCTTACAAAACCTACCTTCCTTTAATTTTTAATTTATTATTTCTATTCACATGACTTGTGATAATTTTAGTCTAGCGTATGATTGTCATAGTCTGAACTAATTGAAATGTTGTGTAAGTGCATAGTTGTTTATTTATATTATTGAGATACATCAATCGATAAATATCACACTAATACCGTATAATGTGCATATTACGGAGCATAAACGTCACAGAAGTCTCCTACCTCGATTAGTTCTCCAGCCTCTCCAGGGCCACCAGAGCACATCCAACCCCAAAACCCAACAGATATTCTGCCACTTGCACGGTTATCGATTATATTACGTTCTGCATGTCGAGTATTATTTATGCGCCAGAGAGACATACGGCCATTTTCAGTAGAATGAAATGTTTTTTCATCCGAAAGCCAAGAAGTTATTTCTAAAAGCGTTATGTTAATGAAAAGAGTTATGTTTATGTTATTTCATATTATAGATTAGTATGATTACTGACAATAAAAAACACTGTAAAGCAAAAAAAAACTATTTTTAGGTGCATCGGCCTAGAAGACAGTGTCTAATGGATGTAACTAAGTTTATTTCGCCACCGACTTCTAGGCCGATGCACCTAAGAATAGTTTTTATTTTGCTTTACAGTGTTTTTGGGAGTCAGTTTTATTTTTTTGTAAAAACATTTTTTATTTTTAGCTTTTCAGTGACAAGCATAGTTGTCACTATCCGCATAAGTGGAAAGTTCTCATCAATACGAACAATACAAGCCCAAACACGAGGTAGTTTACATATTCAGTTTTATAGTTCCCTCGACCTTCTCTGGTCTCCATCACCAGTCAGCTCTAAACCTTCACCATTGCATAGTGTTATCAGACATAAGCTTTAGTGTCAAGTTTTTACCCTGCGTATTCCTACAATTTTCGAAAGTTGCCCTCGATTTCTCAGCGTTTCCATCATCAGATCCTGACCGTGTGATTATGGGACCACCTGGGAGGTAAACACTATCAAACAAAAAAAAATATTTGCAAATCGGTCCTGGCGTCTCCGAGTAATCGGTGAACACATAAAAATAAAAATAAAAGATCCCAACGAATTGAGAACCTCCTCCTTTTTGGGAAGTCGGTTAAAAATATAATTGCTTTGTAAATAAGTATTGAAATAGATACTAACGTGTTAACATACATTATTAAGGTCAAGCAAGCACTGTCCCAAAAGTAGCTGAACAACATAAGCGTCAAAAGTATATTAACATACGGCAACATTAACAATATACTTTGTTAATCTAATTTTGTATTTACTGCTGTTTAGTGACTTTTGATACAATGATGTTCAGCGACATTTGGATTGATGGTGTACAGCGACTTTAGGAATACTAGTGCACAGATACTTTTGAAATACTCGTGTTTAACGACTTTTGTAAATTTCTGGTGTACAGGCTATTTTGTTTCCTAGTTGCGACTATAACTTATGGCATTTTATTATGAACAGGTGTTTTGTCATGTTGATTCTGTTCATCGACTTTTGGTGCTGACTGTACATCTAAACAATTTTTCAGTTTAAAACTGCGGGAGAACAAACTACCACTTAATTTAGGCATTCAGGACAGCTTTTGCTATTTAAATAAGAAAATAAACAGGAGTGCTTCAACAAATTATCTGTTACCAAACAGACTAACACAGATCTTAAAACGTCCACATCGTTTTTTTTGCAGACATTGTTCTGTATCGTAAGTAAAGCCGATGGAAAAGGACAACTAAATATAGAAAAAACAAAGTCCTGTATATATTCTTTTAATCGACATTATCATCAGCTTTTTTACTGTCCCACATGCGGGATGGATCTTCTTCTATAGAGAAAGATGACCGTTAATTTCTCAAGGAGGACTTTTAACACGTTTCCTCAATATTATCCTTCACCTATACTCTGCCATTGGTGTAATTAATATATTTTGAAAGTAGTGTATTTCATGTATTTTATTAGTTTTAAGTTGTATATGTATATATATATAAGTTTATTTTAACTTTTTAAAATTAATGTTAATATTTTGTTTTAAAAAATTGTAATGACAAAGAACATTTACTCAATTAAATAAACTTTTGAAAATACTTGATTGAATTGGAATCGAATCCACACACCAGTACTTTTTGAGAGGCTGGTGCTTTAACTACTAGGTCACTACGACTTTTTATCATCATTATTTATTTGCGCACCGAATTTTTACAATAGTAACTTTTCGTGAAATCTTATTACTTTCCATTAAACAATTTGAAGTGATATTTGAAATGTAAGGAATTTGATTGTTTTAAAAGTACCGTCACACCGCAGACTAAACAGTCGGCCGACAGTTGACACGATGGGTGGCAAAATAAAAACAAAAAAGTAATCTTGATTCCAATCACAGATTCCAATCGGTATGATAGCGGCTAAATATCAGGGGCCCGATTCTCCTAATTTTACTTAAGCAACATACGATTCACATTCGCCTGCGATCCAATCAGGACTCGATTACGATTGAAGCGTATGTGGCATTCTTCTATTTTTTCTTTGAAATAAACGTTTTAATCCTTTTATGTCATTCAATAATGAATCATTTTGTCTGCAAATGATTTACGATTGCGATATGATTGTAGAGCAAACTACCGTATAGACCAAAATCACCAAAATAGCGAACCAATCGCACACCAATCAAGTGTCATTCGAATACGATTGGTCTTATATTAGTAGCAGAATGCCCGATATGGTTAAAACTGCTATTGCGATCATATTGCGATTCGATTTCTATTCGATTTTGACATGATTAACTTAGGAGAATCGGGCCCCAGGTCTTTCTAATGTGCGTTACTGCCATTCATTTTCATACTGATTGATGAGCCCAAACAAACTATCGGCCGACTAAAAGTTTGCAGTGTGGGCAATCTTATAGTTTATTTTAAGTATTCGCCTACAATCTGCTAATTTGAAACTTGGTATCGAATTATGATGACTGATTGTTTTTGTAGGATCCTTTTTGTCATTGAAGTTATTTCGGCTTTTGTAATTTATTTAGAACTTCGGTATTAGTTTTCAGTGAAATAACTAGACTGAGTTTGGAAGGAGAAAACATGCTGCGCCGACCTCCAATAAAATTGGGATAATTGCATGAGGTTGATGATGATGAAGTAGACTGATTTTTCCTAATAATAATTATTAGCGTATACTTGCCTATTTTTGTTCACTGATATCCGAATATTCAAGTCATTTCAATAATTGTTAAAAGTTTTTTTGTTCAATTTATATTATTTGGAGTAGTCTCTTCGAAATATATTTATGTACTAGCTTCTGCCAGCGACTTCGTCCGCCTTAGATTCGTACTTTGTGCAAAGCGAGGAAGAAATACTAAGCACCAGCGTATCCAATTATCTAATGTAGTAGTAGGACTATTTCACCTAAAAAGGAAATAAACCTACCTAGTTTATAAAATAACAACAAAAGAAAGTAAAAAAATAATTGATTAAAACCTAAAAGTCGCGCTGATAATGGCTGAAAGCAAGATTTGTTAATATCAATTATTGTCGGTCAATAAGGTTGAACACTCTGAACGTGGCCCGCGCAGCCACCGCGCCGCGAGCCGCGTCGAGCGCGGCGACCGTTACACAAAAATGATCCTTATAGCATGATATTCACGCGCGGTGGCTTATTACCGTACTTATTTCATGTATAACTTTGGTTTTTCTCTACCGATTTATATGATTCTTTTTTTATTGAATAGGTAATAATGTTAACTTTTATTATTTAATATGAGTGAGAGTGTTCGAAACGTAATAGTAGACAAAATATAATCAGAAACCTCCGAACTACTAAGCTATCGAGAGTTACACGTGTTATTGTGAGACAACTATAAAAGGTAGACATGTGCTGTCATGGGATGTTTTTTACATAATTTTATGGAGAACATTTCCGTCATACATGGTTTCTGTGTAGCTTTTACCATTAAGGCTGCACACGCGACGGAAGCTAAAAAATGGAGTAACTTCGCCCTTTTTCCCAACATTTCCCTTCACTGCTCTGCTCCTATTGGTCGCAGCGTAATGAAAAGTATCCTATAACCTGCCCAGGAGTATGAAGAATAATTGTACCAAGTTTCGTTAAAATCCGTCAAGTAGTTTTTGTTTCCATAACGAACATACAGACAGACAGACAGACAGACAGACAGACAGACAGACAGACAGACAGACAGACAGACAGACAAAAATTTTACTGATTGCATTTTTGGCATCAGTATCGATCACTAATCACCCCCTGATAGTTTTTTTGGAAATATATTCAATGTACAGAATTGACCTCTCTACAGATTTATTATAAGTATAGATTTTTGTAGTTCTAAAAGAACTAGCCAGTTTCCTGCGGTTTCCGGTACCGAGATAAAAATATAAAAGCCTATGTTGCTTGCGAAGAGTGTACTTTCCCAACAGTCAAAGAATTTTTAAAATCGGTTCAATAGTTTCCTTTCTATTGTATTGGTGTATAGAGATATTCACAATTTTTTTATTGTTGTTTATTTTGTTGAGTACATTATTTGAAGTATTCCCTCTTTTCGTAAATCATTTAAATGATTTTTTTTTTTCGGAAATTTTGAACATATTTTTTTACAAATAAATGCGAAAACTTTTGCCGTTAAATTCAGAATTCAATTCATTGAATAGGAAGCCGGCTGTGATATGCTATATTAATTAAATACAACGTGGCATCCAGAGCTTTTCGTAAAGCTACATGATATACGAGTTCAATAAATACTTTGATTATATTTTTTTTTGATCAGGAAATTATTTAAAAAATATATCAGTCTTGATAATAACGAAGCTTTAAATAACTATGTAATATTATTAACCAGTAGTGTATTTATTGAAAAATGAGCAAAGAAAATTTTGATTGCTCGATCGTTTGGAATTTCATATTGTTTTTCAGTTGTATTTTAGTCAAAAGTACGAAGTGTACTGTAAGTTTTCATGGTATATCTGGTTATCCCTTAACTGTAAAAAGACGTGAGATTAAAATCGTTATTGCAGGTATGCTCTCAGTTGATGAAGAAGAATTTTCCCTATTGAAATAAAACTGCTTTTATAGATTTTATCGCAGTTATATTAATATTATTTAATCCCGACTTTTCGGATCCTTTACAGCATCCATGGTCACGGGCAGATAATATTAATACAACCACGATAAAATCCGTAAAAGTAGTTATATTTAAATGTCTAATATTCACGTAAGTGTCAGAAATCAACATAATACATATATTATTCCCTACGTTATTATTTGTCATACAAAAATCCTATAGTGTTTCCCGTTTTGAAGTCTATGTCGAGTATATTTTTGGAAAGCAATAAGTCGTATTATATCATTAATACGTAATACTTCAATGTATCTTAGAACATTGTTGAACAAACATACGGTTGTTATCTTAACATTTGTGGTGTTAATACAATTTACGTTTTCATTGGCCTTTGTATGCTAAATACGAGTTCAAAGGATTTACATAATATAATTAGTAATATTGTCCTTATGTGAGCGGTAATTAGTTAAATAAATGTAAAAATACTTACTCTCAAAAAATATGTTATTAACTTTAAAAAAATATTATTAGGCTTGTGAAAAATGGTAAATAATAATTTAAGTGCATCGTATTGCACGTTTTTGCGTTTTTTTTTCTTTTGCTTTGACATGGATTGAGTTATGAAAAATGGGTATATTAATTTCTTGTATTTTTTAATGCAAATTAAACTTTTTGCTTAAAGTATCAGTTTATTAGTTCATTTATTTTTATTAAATTAAAATAAAAAACTCGCTTATATCCTAATGCAAAACCGTTGTTGAAATAAATACATCCTATGTATGCCGCTAAATGTTTTCCTACATTTTAAAATCTCCTAAAAAGTTTTCAAAATAAATTCCCTTCACAAAAAAACCCTACATCACCTTTTAAAAATTTTACATTACAAAAAAATGTTACTTCAAAACTTACCTGAAATATTTTTTCGGAGCTTCGTAAGTGTTCACAGACACGGTTCAATGCGGCATATCCCTACCGACCCCGCGTCAAACTGTGAGTCGAGCGTAACTCGAGCGCTTTTATAAGCGACGGGAACCAATGAAAGTTGGGCGGGCGGGCGGAATTATACCTACAGGAAGGCTAGTCAAGTGGGTTTGAAGTTCCTCTTTTTTAAGTTCGCGTCATGTGTTAACTTTGTTGTTTAAAGGTTAAGATAGATTTTTTTTTGCATACGTTCTTAGTTAGTCAATGTTCTTAGCATAATCTTTTATTTATTCTTTTTGTATAAATATGTATAAGTTACAACAACGTTTTGTGAGCATGCAGAGTTTACCTGTAAGTCATTGTAGCTCTATCCTAATTTGTGTCTTGTTTAATTTCTTTTATATCAGCTCTTTTAATATTTGAGTGTTAGATGTTCGACATTGAAAATTATTGAGTAACAATAGACCTAACTGCGATAATATGAATTGTTTGTTAACAGAATTATTACGCAATGTTTTTGGGGAATATCTTATGTAAAAGTGACTTTGACTTCTAAAATTCTGTTTTCAGCCTATTTTGAATGCATCCTTTTTGATATGAATATAAAGTTTACAGATCTGAATAAAAAAGAAAATATTTGTCCGCAGCGCTATCAATTGATACCGTGCCCAAAAGCTTGCATTGCCAAGTAATAGTTATGCAAATGATTCTATTGCATAGATTTTTATTTTCTCAAACTTTCTTAGGAGTTTTGACAAAACATATTTAAATTTTAATTATTTTAGGGTATTTTTCATTTCATAGTTAATTGATGTTTCTCTAGTCGTTTTTTCAGTAAATTTAATCCTCTTTGTGATAGTTTAATAACTGTAAGAAAATAATGAAATCTCAGATAGCCAAATGTAAATACGGGTATTAAATCAAAATTGCAATTTGATATTTTTTTTTTTTACAATTTATACATGTCAAAATCGCTTTAAAGGCTTTGTAATATAATTTCAGAAGTTAGTACCTAGGATAGGAACTGTCTTCTGAGATACAGGCTAACCACCTAGGTCAGGTTATAGATTACAGAGCATCATCATCATCTCCCGAGCCTTCGGCTTCCAGGCCAGGGCCAGAACCTATGTATAATGTAATTTGTACATCAACATGTTGTTGTTGTTACAGCCTTTTTTTATCGTCCCACTGCTGGGCACAGGCCTCCTCTCACACGGAGAACGATTGAGCATTAATCACCACGCTTGCTCAATGCGGGTTGGTGATTTCAGACTATATATATAGTCCAGGTTTCCTCAAGATGTTTTCCTTCACCTTTTTATCAGTGTCTAAGATTACTTAGAAAGTACATACAAACTAAGAAAAGTTGTATTGGTACTTGCCTGACCTTTTTTTTTTTTTTTTTTTTTTTTTTGTTGTCGCTGGGTAAAAAATGCTATTACGCATGCCCTTCCCGTCGGGGGACGGGAGAGGGGTATGTGGGGCTCCCCGGTACAGACGTTCCCGGTATACCCACTAAAAAGGCCCAGCGGCACTCCGACCTCGCCTGAGTGGAGGGGGTCTGGGAATCTACGGCGTCCAGTCCCCCACCGGCGATTGCCCGCCTTACGGCAGGCCCCTCATGCCTCCCCCCAGTGGGGAGGGGGGTACTTGCCTGACCTAGAATCGAACCCACACACTCATACTCGAGAGGTTGGTTCTTTACCCACTAGGCCACCACGACTTCAACATAAAATATTATTATTAAATATCGACCTCTATTTTCAAATTAATACTTACAGCAACATGAAATATTATCTATAAACTTTTAAAATTAAAACTATAAAACGATACTCCTGGGTGATTCTTCGAAACACAGTTTTTACGTGTTTTTGACCGAAGAACACATGAAAATATCGTTCGATTGGAATGAAAGTTTCAGGTTTTATGTAAAAGGTAAAGGTCTATCGACGCCTCATGTAACTAATTAGAATTTATTAAAAAAAACTATAATTAAGTTAGCAGAAAACAGTAAAACCTAATTAATCTGGTGTGTCCCAACGCCGGTTTTTGGTGCATTATTTAACTTTCTGCGAGCTACGATCGCTTTACAATAAAACTAATGAATCCAAATGATCTTTAAATATGTGTTTCTTAATATTTTAATATTAAAATAAATGAAAATAGTGTATTTTCATAATTACATAAATTTAAAAATTGTCCCCGACTAAATTCATCACTAAGCTGGCTCGATTTGTTCAAACATTATCTATACGTAAATAAAAAATATTTGAAAGAGTAATATTTACTTGTAAGTGACCGCGCCGGTCAGCACCGAACGGTGACAGTGAGTGCTCGTGAGCGCACGTATTTTTCCAAAAAAATACGATTGCAAGTTGTCATCTGGTGTTTGTAAGACAAGTAGTCATATCAATCTGTCTTAATTAACTGATAATGTGCATCTACTATCGTTTTGTTGCCAAAGGAAAGTGTCTTATGAGATGGTTTTGCTGACAGTAATTGCATGTTTGATGCCTTACGTTTATAAATAAAGGAGCAGGATTTGATAATCTGCGAATTCCTAATTTTTCTGGCCCCCATTAGTCTGGATTCATCTGGCTCTTAAAGCCAGATGAATTTGAGCGGGACATATGAATTAGATTTCATTCAAATTCGGGCATATGTTACAGGTATGTCTAAAGACATTTCTTAATTGTAGTTATTGTTAATTTGTGTTGGCTTCTAGTGCATTGTTTTTTGTTCAAATACCGTGGAAATAATTATACTTATTGTTTAATTTCAATAAGATTGCTTAAGTAAGTAATACAAAAAAATAAAGCAAATAGCCTGTTGGTTTTTATTCCGAAGTTCAATTTCTGTGCTAGAGGTTTTGTTTTTTTTTTTATCGTCGCTAGAATAGCTTTATATTTTTTTAGATCCATATTTTCAAAATGGCATAACGAAAATTATAAACAAGAGAAGAAATACTAAGAAAAAAGACTAGCGGATAAGAGAAGATATGACATAATAAATAATAATGAAGAATCATGGAAAGAAAAACAAGAAGGAATAGACAAAACTATATACGCAGGAAAGAAGAAAACAAAAAACTACTGATAGGAGAAATGAATCTCAACGTCTGATTAATTTTCATAAAAAGTTCCTGAAAAACTCAAATTTAATTATTCAGCGTTCTGCAAGTCTGGGAGATCTAACCTGATTTTCGATCAATAGATACTTTTTTAAGAGATGGAAGTAAACATTTTAGTGTCGATTTAGAAAATATAAATCCATACTTAATAGACACTGATGATGAAAAATTTAATATTTTTTATTAATTTAGGTAGGATATTAATTAGTTTTCTGCTATCTCAAGCTTAGAGTTCCTATCGTACTGAAAAATTAAGTCTGATTTTGATTAGTAAGTTTTATTTCTTTTTAATTAAGAGTTTGTTTTCGGTGAATTTTATTTTTGTTTTAAGCTAAGATTCGTTTTTGTTTTGTGTTATTAAGAGGTCTTATTAAGATAAGTTTACCATTTCATATAATTATTATAGCGTTGAAGCTAGTGTGATTTAACAACCGTAAGAGGTTTAATAAATGATTAATTTGAATGAAAGTGTTACTGTTTAATTAATTCATAATTATTTTCTTGTGTCAGCCAAAAAAAAAGTGATAAATTAGTAGTAATAGAAGTAATTATTTCAATATTTGGTAAAATCTATACTATCTATACTAATATTATAAAGTGGAAAACTTTGTTTGTTTGTTTGTTTGGTTGTAATGGATAAACTCAAAAACTACTGGACCGATTTTAAATATTCTTTCACCATTAGAAAGCTATATTATCTGCGAGTAACATAGGCTATATTTTATCCCGGTGCGGGCAATAGCTCCCACGGGACGCGGGTGAAACCGCGGGGAAACGGCTAGTTTTATGATAAAGATCATTGGAAAAATAAAGGAAGTATCATTAATCTGTACTGTCACAATTAATCTGGCCCAGCAATTAATCAGCACCTTTTAAATCCTAATCTACGTGATGCAATTCGATGCCTTCGATATATGATATTGCACATAAGGCACTGGGTCAAACTATTACGTCAATTTAGGTCTAAGAGCAAAAAAAAATTGCGCCAGATCAATGAGTCAAAAACACTCGGTCTCGAAGAATCACCCTCCTAGCATTTGTAAGTAAATAAAAATAAATTGTACGAGTATTATCTTTTGTTGGATTAGTTTTTCAAAAGTAGTAGGCGTTATTATAGGGTCCTCCTACACTGGACTCTAGTATGGTGGACAGTTAAAGAAAGTAAAGATACGCCAAGTATTCTAAGAGGGTATTATGTTTAGAATAACATGCATTGTTTGTAAAGTCCAAGGTATATTATGTACGCTAAATGTTACACATGTACTAATATTAGAAAACTGAACTTTGTTCGTTTGGTTGTACGTGACAATATCGGAAACTGCTGGATCGGTTTGGAAAATTCATACAATGTTACATAGCCATTTTTCGAGAAAGGCTGGATTGTTCGAAACTTTGCAGTTCCTTCGTCTTACTGATAAAACAAGGGGATCAAATACTTACCCTGTTTGTTTAATCGACATCAAAACTATGATTTTCAGTTTGACAGTTCAGTAAGCATATAAAATAAGTCTAAAAGCGGTTACAAGCGTCACCGCCGTGCACGGCGTCCCAGGTTTGGGTAAGGCTGAAAAGCTTTGTAATTTTTCAAAAAACTTTCACAAGGATCATCTCATCTCTCTATCGCTCTAAGGTTTGCTGTTAGAGAACCCAGTTCTGGGTTAAGCTCGCCTTTGTACATGTCTTCTCTGTGTCTTTTAAATGTTTTTGTGTACAATAAAGAATAATAAGGAAGCCCGGAGTCAGATGTTGACGACGTTACATCTCAGTGACTTGGTCACGTAAAACAGGCGTTCCCAAATGCTACTCAGTAGCATTCGTTGTCGAAAATTCCACGACAGAAGCCGTCAGGTGGGTTGAGAAATTAAATTTAACAGTCGAGCTTGTCAGATCATTGAATCTGCACCTTACCTACTTTTTGGAAAAATAATTGATCGTATCGGAGAATAATAAACTTACATTTAAAAAAAGGATTTTAGTTTATACCCAAAAATGTTGAACTGATTTAAAAAATTCTTTCACTGTTGGGAAGCCACCCAAGTCTTGGGTAACATAGGTTATATTTCAGCCAGGTACGTTTAGAAGTTCCCCCGAGAAGCCTGAAACCGCAAGAAACAGCTAGTTTATATCATAGTGTGCCTCCACCTTTGGATATGGCAACTGACACTATAAGTATCGGTCTCAAGATTTTTGATAACAGATCTGTCCTCTCAGATATCAGAGGTTGAACTAGATTCAGCCGGTTGCCATAGCAACCAGGTAATTTTCAAATAACTGTTTCAAATTATTATGCTGATCATCCAATATAACGATCTGAGCTTAAAATATTTTCGTACAGACAAGAAAATAGGTGAATTACTAAAGGTTATGTACCTCTAATGCCCTGTTTCTATAATAAATACTATTAATTTTGTCCACAGATGGTATTTTTGAACTTAATCTACATACACCAAACTATACTTATATAAAAAAGACGAATCATTTTTCTGATTGTTTGAACCCGAAGGCTTCGAAACTTTTGAAAAAATCTGTTATAGTTGGAAAGCTGAAGAGTGTAGCTTTCCAAGCTTGCCAAGTAACATAGGCTATAATTTATCCCGGTACCGCGGGAAAACGGCTAATCACTCTATACAAGGTGTTGATTTGCATTCGTACCATATTTCAGGAGGAGGACATAAAATACGTAAATAATCGATTGGAATTACAGTAGGCGGGAAATAGCTAATGTGCACTGCTTTTTTTGTCATTGTAATGTCGTAGTATTTCAGAAGTAATCCAATTTTATGAATTAAATTTATGAATGATCGTTGCGTATGCTTTGTGTTTGCGTTGGTGTGAGGGCGCAGCACGGTTTTAAGGCCAGTAACACACGCGCCAAGTTTAAATATGGCTAAATGATTGACGGAATTCCGAAAAAAATAAAAAAATACGTACCAATTTTTTTGTTGATTTGGGTCGAGAATCATTAGCATAATTACGTCCTTGAATATGGCACGGATGCAAATCAACAGCTTGTATACCTACCTACTGATGAAAACCGTATGACAATTCATGCAGCTATTTTGGAGTTTTTCGCCAACAGACAGATAAGCATCTGTCCGAGGCTTTGTTTTACAAAACCTAATGTATATTTTTCAGTTTCAATTTCTTAGACAAAATGAAATAATTTGTAACAGTTACCTTAAAACCGCCATTAAACATGTGAGATTGTCTCCATTATTAATTGTTACGCACAATACTTAATTACTTGACATTATTTTAAAGATTTAGTTGAATTTCTCATGTTTTGAGTGACA
The DNA here is from genome assembly GCA_963856015.1 of Helicoverpa assulta. NCBI lineage: Eukaryota > Metazoa > Arthropoda > Insecta > Lepidoptera > Noctuidae > Helicoverpa > Helicoverpa assulta. The sequence goes on along the minus strand of CAWLCW010000027.1, from coordinate 12,018,301 downwards.
AGCAAAATTTCTTACACTAGTAGCTGTAGGGAAACACTATATCTGTTGTTTATTTTTTTAAATATATTTTAACATTAATTAGTTAAGAATTTTAATGATATCATTGTTTCTTCGCCTTTTTGCGTCCCGTGAGAACCACTTCCCGAACCCGGATGTTAAGCAACCTATACATATAGATACCTATATAGATAAGTTGTCTAAAATCAAAATCAAAATTAAAAGTCATTTATTCAAAGTAGGCTGAAAATCAGCACTTTTTGAACGTCAAATCTACAAAAGACAGCCCCCAAAACGCCCGCCCTTCACCACTTCCTATGTGTTTTTGCTGGGAAGAAGAAGTGGTGCAACAAACTCTCCAGCAACACAATTCTGTCTGTATGGTTTGAAGAACCGTATACAAAACATTAAAAATATCACTCAAAATTATATACATTTTGTATAAAAAAAGCAAGTAAACATGTAATTATGTTGGCTAGTACACACCTTACCCATACCTATTATTCAAGCAGCTACAAAAAATGTGTAAAAAAAAAAGAGAGAACATAATACCTCCATTTAGTGAAAATAGGTATAGTTATAGGATTACCCACCGACATGTGAAACACGACGTGTTTTTATATATATATAAAAAAACACATTTACAACATAAACAATGAAGACGGTGAACTAGGACTACTGTTCAAATCAAAAGTCATACACATTATATTACGGGTTAACAAATATGTAGTCAGTCTCAAAGTAAAAAGAGTTTTTGTGTAAAAAGGTAACTAACATCCACCTGTAGAATACATACGAGTACGTAGTTAAAAACCGATTTTGCATTTTTGATAAACAAAAATCTCTTATTCATCTGATTGATTAGGTTATATAGTTTTTCATTTTGTGAACGTAGGTACCATTTCATTTGACCATTGAATTAGATTGACAGTGCATCGGAGAGCACGTAAATGTCGGTCCTGCGCCTGATCTCTTTCCGGTCGTGTCGGATTGCCGTCCCATCGGGTAATGAGAGTGAAGGAATAGGGAGTGCACCTGTGTCTGCGCAAATGCTTGTGCACTATAATATGTCCTGCGCAGCTGGCTGATCTCCTTAAATGAGAACAGCCGCCGTGGTCGAAATCGGCCGTGGACGCTATTATTTGATTGCTACTCTACCATTCATGCTGATCTTTAGAAAATTTTCTAAAACCATGTTGGGATCGGCTTCCAATCTAACCAGATGTAACCACCTCAATCCATTTCACTGTGCAAACCAATACTCCTTTGGTAAGACTGGTTATCAGACTCGCTACTGACTACCTGTAACGAATACCAAAGATGTACAATATTCATGATGTTACAGTCATTGTGCTAGGTATAACTTAACATCAGCTTGGCTCAGCAGGGCCAAGGCCAGCCGGGGCTGCGGGATTGTTTGGAAGAGTTACCGCGGCCCTGGTACATAAAAGGCCTACGAAGGAAAATGATAGGTTTTAGTATTAAGAGTCTGACACTCTCTCACGCTGCTAACCCACAGCGGGAGGAGTCATTTGAAGATTTTCCATAAAAAAAAGGTATAACTAAACATAGCTTATTAGAAAGATATTTTAAGAACAAAGTTGTCATATCCAGTTGAATAATTCCTTGTGTAATAAATCAGATCAAAGGCTTGCAAGCTTGATGAAGTCAAATTAATTGGTGCACAACTATTTGCATTTAATTAATATCTTTTGGAATACTGAAAAAATATTTGGTTCTTTTTAATTAAGAAAGGAATTTCTGAAAATCAATTTTTCATTCGTTCCATACACTTTGAGTTATATAAGATAGGTAAAGTTTTGATTTTAAAACAGACATGTTTGAGAGCAGCTTGTAAAGCCCCCAGTACACATTGGCCTGTGTTGGGCCAAGCTTTGCAATGCACAATTGCAGGCCACGATCAAAATATGGTGTTTACACATTGGCGCATGGCTCATTGCTGCCTGGCAAGCCATTTGAGATGGACGTCGAAGTAATTAAGGCTGCGGCTATTTATTTGTATACAAACTACACTACTATATTTATTTTTACACGCAACACAAAAGTGTACTATCCTTAGCGGCCGGTGACGAACTAAACATTGGCCCATTGTGTAAACACCACAGGCCAAGCTAGGCCACGATTCCTTTGATGTGTGCCCAAAAACCGAAAACTCGCCGAATGCATGCCAACATTGACAATTGTCCGCCATCGTACACCAATACCCCGTGTACACATTGGTGATGGCGTCTATTGGCCACGCTTGGGCCAATGTGTACTGGGGGCTTAATAGGATTAGGTTTCTTTGATATAACGTACAGATTATGTACTTCCATTATAAAAATAGCTATACTTGTATCATTTATTCAGGAAAATAATTTGATTGGGGTTCACTATAGTATTAAATTTTGAATCGTGCTATTATGACAGGTTATTAGCATAGATTTTTTGAACTTTTCAAATCGGTTTTGAACTTACGTGCATATTGTGTCTTTGCCTTCACTTATGACCTTTTTTTAAAATAGACACTGATTTTACCTTAATTTATTTATTTTGCTGGGAAGTTTCTTCGGAACTCATTCTTCTCAGCAAACATACATAGGAAGTGGTGAAGCGTGGGCGTTTTGAGGACTGTCTTTTGTAATTTTTTGTTTCTTTTTTGTAGCCAACTTTAGATAAAGGATTTTGAGTTTGAATATGATCTAACATTGATTTAAGACGGTACCCTGAGCAAATGACCTTGATCCTCTGCGCCACACAAACTCGGCGCAAGAAATACGTAGCGAGAACGCTCATATTTTGGATTAAAATGTTTATAAAATAAAATGTTCGTGTTTTAAAAAAAATAAAACTATCATAATGTTTGTTATTAAATTACCTATCTATTAGTTTAGGTAGCAAAAAAAAATAATAGTTACTTTACGAAGAGATGCATCTTATTAGTGACTAGCTTCTGCCAGCGGTTTCACCCGCATCCCGTGGGAACTACTTCCCGTACCGGAATAAAAAGTAGCCTATAGCCTTCCTCGATAAATGGGCTATCTAACACTGAAAGAAATTTTCAAATCGGACCAGTAGTTCCTGAGATTAGCGCGTTCAAACAAACAAACAAACAAACTCTTTAGCTTTATAATATTAGTATAGATTATTTCTCATTTCTGTGGTTTTGTTGTGACCCTATAATTAGACATTATTCTGCTTAAAACTAAAAAAAAACTACCATTCAAGAGTCGAGAATGTCTACAAATTTTATGTATTTTATAATAGTTGGTATTTGTTTTAGACAAAGAGAAGTTGACTTCAAAAAACAGTACAATAAACGGCTTCCGCTGCGTTTTGCTCGGGGACGCGCTTTAAACCGTGGTTTGAGCTAAATCAGTAACGTCAAATTACCTATAACCTAGCTTTTATATGTATAGAAAAATTAAAATAAAGTAGCAAGGCTCCCTGAAAGTCACACTTGAATAATTCCTACGTTTGGCTCACTCTCCTGATATGGAGGTTGAGTTCGTGCTCGCTCCCTCGACCCAACGAGGCGTGAAGATAAAGAATGAGTAAGTTAGCAATCTGAAAAAAGTTTTCTTAAGATTTTTCTGTTTTGACAACTGATTTTGATATTGCCTTTTTGTAAAAGTGCATTTAAAATAACTAGCTGGGTGACAATTCAATTAGCTTTTAAGTAATTGTCTGGATGCGGTTTTAGACCAATATACCGTGTGGTCCTAAAATATGCACGGGGTACCTCCTCGTTAAGCATGAGGAATGTTAATTTTGAGTCTTGGCAACACCTTTTGGACCACTCGATATAGCCGAAGAATTGGTTTGGTTGCTTCAATGCCCTTATCTCTGAAACAATCGGTCTGATTTGAAAACATCGTTTAGTATGTAAGTAGTGTGCACCATTAATCAAAGAAGACTACTTTTTATCAGGTTACGCGAAGTAGAACTTGGAATAACTTGGAATTTTGAAATAAAAATTCCTAACACTTACGCGAATATTAGACATTTAAATAAAACTACTTTTACGGATTTTATCGCGGTTATATTAATATTATGTAATCCCGACGTTTCGGATCCTTTACAGCATCCATGGTGCAGGTCCAGTCTGCCCGTTTAAATAAAGTTTAAATAAAAATTCCGTTGTATAAAATAGACTTGTTGCTATTTGAAGTAGACCATATTGAAAATCAGGTAGGTAGGTACCCTTGAGAAAAGACCAAAGACGTTAGTCTACTATTGGAAAATGTTCAATGGTTCATATTTACGCAAAAATACATATTTCCGCAGTAATAGTAACGTAATAATATATAATGATAGGGGAAAATCACCAATCGGAAATCGTATAGTAAGAAAATTGATTTGGAAAGCCCTTGAGGCGTAAATACCGTAACATTCCTACCCATAATACTTCTATCTGTATTTCGATTCGGTGTAAAAGGTAGTACCTTTTAAAGGAGCTAGCGGCTAAGTAACAGTAACGTATGTACAATAACAATTACTTATTGAGCTATTGAAAATGTAATATTATTGAATCCTAACTATTATTATAAATGTGAAAGTAACTCTGTCTGTCTGTCTTTCTGTCTGTCTTTTCTTCACCCCTAAACTACTGAACCGATTTGTGTGAAATTTGGTACAGACATAGTTTTGATTACTTACAAAGAAATATCATCCTCCGAGCCTTTTTTCCGGATGATATTTCTTTGTAATCAAAACTAAACAAAGAAATATAAAAATTAAAAATAAAATTTATTCCGGACATATAGCGCCATCTACTGGTCAAACCAAAAATCTGCCGGAAGTCACTATTCCACGCGAACGAAGTCGCGAACAAAAGCTAGTTGTAAAATAAGAACAAATTGTAATTCAATAATTAAATTTTAATAGACAGCTGTGGCCGGGAAGCTGTGAATATGGGTTGCTGATGATTCGCTTTCACTTTGATCTTCACTTTCTTTCGACCTTGGGGGGGCCTATGTCCAGCAGTGGACGTCTTTCCGCTGACACGACGAGACGCTGTTGCTGGGAAGTTTGTTTTTCCCAGCCTTATCACTGGGAAGTGATTAAAAGGGGCGTTTTTGGGATGTAAAGTGCTCATCTTTAGATCATTATTTTTAGCAGTAGTTTATTTTTTATCTATTTATGTAAAAAGTCATATTGTTTACCTTTATTTAAATAGGTACCTACTCAAACTGAGTACAGCTATTTTAAGAGGAGGTCTTTGACCCACAGACCCAAATAATAAAAGATACGTAATTACGTAAGTAGGACAGTCAAATGACCCCAATTTTCAAAAGGCTTTTAGTCTATTTGAAAGAAACAATTTTACTTTAAGAGGAATAGTTCCCGTACTTATGGGGCCCATGGGAAATCGCTCAACTAAGACGCATCAAGCCCCATTGGCGCAAACCATCATTCGTTTGTTTGTAATTTTGTTTTTTAAGCCATATTAGTGTAAATGCTGAATCCGGTTAGACTGGAAGCCGACCCCAACATAGTTGGGAAAAAGGCTCGGAGGATGAGGATGATTAGTGTAAATGTTGACGATTGAAGGGAAGTGATTGAATATTGGCTTATAAATATTTTATCTAGGTGCATCTGTATGTAATAATTATTATATAAAGGAGGTTACTGTATCTGAGGGCCTGATGGTTAGAATTCAGACCTTGTACCCTCTGCGGGATTGTTCGAAAGATTTACCGCGGCCCTGGTAGGTACATAAGAACCTACGAAGGAACACGATTAATTTTTAGTCACTAAAAGTCTGACACTCCCTCACGGCTGCTAACCCACAGCGTGAGGAGTCATTTAATGATTTCCAATAGGAAATAAAGGCTCTGATGGCCGGAATTCAGACCCTATACCCAAAATCGCTGACTACCTATTGTAAATGTAAATATTATATATTTTCTTATTATTCTATTTCTATATTTTTAGCAGTCGTTATAGAAAAGCATGTTTAATGCAGATTCTCGATCGTTTTGTCATCTAATGTGCTCTTCCGATTGTTTTCTTCAATATGCATTAGTTCTTTTAAGTAATCAAATAACTTTGTGAATAATAGTGAGTACCTATTTAATAACTATTATACGTGGTTCAAAAAACCTTAATCATCAATACCACTTGAAATTGCAACCACGAAACATAATCCCATCTTCCATAAAATACGTATTATCTGATAAAAATCTTTTAAATTTCCATACGTGTTCGATAAAAGCCTATGATGTCATGATTTTTCAGATTTGTCAATAGATAATGTTATTATTGCTAAATATTATCAGTGCACTCGATACTGACATGACATTTCCATACAGCTGATCGAGAAAGTACTAGGAAGGATGATATCAGCGTTTCTTTGTATAAATACTTGAATCGATCTTTTTTGGAGGTCCGTAGGTGTCGTTAGAAAACCGTGAATAGCTCCGAAACTTTTAAGTGGCTCTTATTGTAATAAAAATAGTGTATAGTTCTATTTTCAACTGTTTGTTTATGAAAAAATTGTAAGATAAATCTTAAAAACTTCTAGGGGCATTGAATCTATATTTTTCGAGTTTCATGCTTATTTATTCGTGTTTTATCCTGCTTTGGCTTAAGGTATTAACCGCATGTAACCTATCTATAACTAATATATATAATATAGCAATAGTATAGTCATTTATAAAGACCACCGGACACCGTACTCGGCCTCTATATTTTGACCTCTGTCCGTTCGTTGTCGGGCGTAGGAAGTAGGAACCAAACGTTTTTTTCTACGTGCATCAGAAATATAGGTCAAGAAGAATAATAATAATCGAAGACCTATTTATATGAAATCAAAATATTTTTTTATGATATACTTCTAAATGTAATATTGCGATGTGAACGAAGTGTTAGATTTAAACATTTCATTTTCTTTTGCAGTGTATTACTAAATATTGAAATAAAAGCGATATTAAGTGACAACTTGTTTTATTGAATTTTTTATGCTTTTTAGTTTTTTTTTTTGTTTTTACTAGAATAGTTTTGTATCTTTAGTGTAAATATGTAAATATCTTTGCTTAAATTGAATAAAGTTTGACATCTGAAGAAAAATAAATCAAAATTAATCCTACGGAACCCCAGTCCCACATTTCACTATATTTCGCAATTTCCCAAGTCTTGGTATAAGGCAGATACCATCAGCCAATAGGGTGCGAAGCGTGGGCTGGCTGGCGTTGATGATGTCACGACACTATGACGTCACGAGCTTGTCAACGTTTGTAGCTGTGGTATCTCGTAGGCGAGCTCTTAATGAAATGGGGCATTTTTCTTAGAAATTTTATAGGCTTTTTTGATTGAAAATGTGAAGTTATCGTCAGTGGAAGTGGAGTGAAACGCTCTGACTTACATTTTCCCAAAAAACAAATAGAAATAAGTTGGTTTGATGCTCATTTCACTGGTTCCGAGTTAATATACATAGTTAATAATGAAATAATATAAGTGGTAAAAAATCTCGCATGTCAATTAACAGTATCCCTTATAAGTAGATCATGTTCCAAACTCTTTATTTCTCTAAAAGCTAAACCATTTTGTCAATGAAAAATCAATTGCGTAGGCTGAATCTCTTATCTCTGCTTCAAGAGTCTGCCTCCCTTCATCGTCATACTGTTGTTAGCCAATCGCGAATGAGTATTTAAGTAGTTACCTACGCAAAATAAAAGAGCTGATCTTAGGACAATCATTTAAGCTAGTCACTTTATAATATTGGTAATTGATAAGTAGCCACGTAGGACACCTTCTTCTCAAGTATGAGGGTCTTATATTCAAGAACGAACATGTATGTATGTATCTGAATGCACACAATAAAGAAAAAAACAATATTGTAAAAATAAAGAAAAAGTTAAGGCCTATGAAAGGCCTGTTTGAAAAAAAATACTTTGAATTTGATTCTAAATCTAGCCTCATTCTAAACACAACACAATCTTGATGTGTGAACCTGTGCGGCTGCTAAGTAGCAATGCGCTAGTTCCGTAATAGATTTCATATTTTTATTATAATGTCATATGAAAAAATTCACCTACAGTATGTATAGTATTTTGGCAATCCTATATTGCCCACGCAAACAAAGTCGCAGGCACCAGCTAGTTCTGAATTAAAATAATTTAAATACGGCGGGAGTGAGGCATGACCTGTTTACACCATGTGCGTTTAAATACGTGGGTAGTCGCTCGTTATTGGCTTTTTTCTGCATTAGCAGGTAGGCGTTATATACCCGCCTTTTTGGTTTCATTTCAACATTTTCTACCAAAAAGGCAGACCTTATAGAGGGGTAATACCATTTATATACCTATCATATATGCTGAGCGCTGCCCCTTTCACACATGAGTGACGCAACTGCAGCGTTTTTCTTTATATTCATAGTTTGTTTTGTCCCTAGTTTTATTTATTTGTTGTTTCTTGCCTCATTTTTGTGATGAATAAATGGTTTTTCTTTCTTTCTTTCATTTAAATTTCCATTAAGACTTGATACCCTTACCTGAAAGCTTTTGCGATGCAGGGTTTTAAAATATTTCAAACCAAGGTTCTAGCTTATTTCGTAACGCCAGCCCTCATAATTAAAAACAGTTTATAATACAACAATAAGTTAAAAGAGTTTGATTTTTGAGCAATCAAAGAAGCCTTATTTCAATACTAAGAAATTCAAGGGTAAAAACAATTTTGATTTCTTACCCTTTGTTTTCTACTGAAGTTGAAAAATACCTGCTATTGGTGGATATAAACACAAGTGCTTGTTTTTTTGCAACAAAGTCAACTTTTCCCCTCGCTTTTTGAAACCTTAATTAATGCGGTTAGATCGACTGCGCAATCTAGAAAATAATAATTACCTGCTCGTATACTTTTCCAAAGTTTCAATTTACCCATAAGAAATACTCGGGAGCTGTGTTTATTTTAACTATTTTGGAATTGCGGAATCTCAAGCGAATCAACTTGATATTTTGTTTTATCAAAAATTATGTGTCCAATTCAAAGTCAAAGTAAAAAATGATTATTTAAAATAGGCCTATCAGAGCTTTTTCGAAACGTCAAGCTATTTGCACGGTCCCAAAGAGTGAGTCTCATGGAGAAGATGCGGCAAGAAACTCCATAGACAGGTACTCTTTTCAAAAAAACCACAGTATTTTTCAGTTAACCCAAAATAGACAAAAAAGTTCAAACTTTTTTCAAGTGAAACAGTATACGACCTTTCAGGCGCTTCCAGTTTTAATCCAATTTTTAAAATGTATCTGTATCTAGATGATGGGACCCTGGGAGGCGATGTACAGACCGTATTTCAGGATTTCATTCATTTAAAACATAAATTTCATTCCATTGGTTTAGAACTAAATTGTACAAAATGCGAATTATTTATTACTGACACGACTGACAGACAAATGACAATATCCAAATTTCAATCATTAGCACCACAGATTAAAATTATAGATAAACAGTCTCTCCGCCTCCTTGGGGCTCCCATCCTAGACCAATCTTTTTCTACATTCATTTCGGAAAAAATTGACAATTTCAACGATATTTCGGAACGCCTACAGAAAATTACAATGCATTCGGCCATCACAATTATTCGACACTGCTGTTTCGGTCCTAAATTTACATATTACCTCCGTTCTTCTCATCTCTTTAAACATAGCCACCTTTTAGACCCAATTGATAAAATTATCCGCCATACCCTCAGCTCCATTCTCAATGTGGCCCTGGACGACCGAGCCTGGCAGCAAGCCACATTACCCATCCGGATGGGAGGTCTCGGCGTCCGCAAAATTACCAGTATTAGTTTACCGGCATTCATATCCTCGGTTCACGGCACCGAGAAATTAGCCAGGAATATTCTTGCTTCAACACTGGTTGATTTTGAGGTGCCGCACATAGCCGAGGCTATGGATGCATGGAAAATTACTTGCCCGAATGAAAATCTACCCAGCAACCCGTCTTCCCAGAGACAGTGGGATGAGCCGCTCTGCAGAGTAACCCGGAATAATTTAATAGAAACGGCAATTACTCCTGCTGAGCGAGCACGCCTACTGGCTGTGGGTAGATGTCAGACGTCAAACATTGGCACCATGTTTGACGACACAACTTTCCGCCTCGCTACCTGTTTACGTTTAGGAGCACCGTGCTGCTCCCCTCATCGCTGCCACTGTGGCGAGGCTGTCACCAGCCTCGGACACCACGGCCTGTCGTGCAGCCGCAGTGCGGGCCGTATTGCGCGGCACGCAAATATCAACGATATTATACGTCGGGCTCTTGTTGCCGTCGGGGTGCCAGCTGTACTGGAACCAAATGGCTTGGCGCGCGACGACGGTAAGAGACCAGACGGCATGTCTTTATTCCCTTGGAAGATGGGTAGGCCTTTAGTATGGGACGCAACCTGCGTCGATACTCTTGCGCCATCCCATCTTCCAAGTTCTGCGTGCTGTGCTGCTGCTGCCGCTGCGGCCGCGGAGAACCTCAAGCGGCGGAAATATAGTGGCCTCGTCGGCAACTATATTTTCGAACCGTTTGGGGTTGAAACCCTCGGGTCGTGGGGTCCGAATGCGCACACCTTATTTAAAGATCTGTCTAGGCGGCTGGTTGACGCTTCTCGTGACCAAAAGGCTGGCTATTACCTCGGACAAAGGATCAGCATGGCCATCCAACGAGGTAATGCTGCCGGCCTCTTGGGTACGCTCCCAGTTGACAGCGATGGGGATGAATTTTTTGACGCCTTTTAGATATAGTGTAATTTTTTTTTTTTTTTTGTTTTACTAGGATAGTTTTTTTTTTGTTGTAAATATCTGTGTATATAACTATGTATCAGCTACTTAAAATACAATCACTTCATCACCCTGTCTTAATTACGCACAACAACTATACCTACAAGTAAATCACGCCAACAACATTGTTTAAACCAAAACACAATTAAAAAGAATTTTTAAAATCAGAAACAAAAATATTTTTCCAAAAATCACACACACATAAATGATTTCCTGTGTAAAAACATAAAGGGCAAATTGGTTTATGTGAATATCCATTATTTTGGAAATAAACTTATTAGGCAAATGTGAGAACGACTGCGAGGGTTAAATCTTCCTTATGTATATGGTTTCCCTACGTAATATAATAACTGGGTTGAGGGGGTCAGATAGGCAGTCGCTCCCTGTAAAGCACTGGTACTCAGCTACATCCGGTTAGACTGGAAGCCAACCCCAACATAGTTGGGAAAAAGGCTCGGAAGATGATGACTTAACATACGAGTACCTGTGTCTTCGGGTTGTCCAAAGAAGTAATATATATATACTATATTATAACTATCTTCTATACTGATATCATAAAGCAGATTTTTTTTTTGTTTTTTGTACTCTTAAAAATTTTAAACATCTTGACTAAACCTGGACATAAAAGTATGAAATCGTCAATCCACCTTGTATTGAGCAAGCGTGGTTACTAATGCTCATTCGTTCTCTGTATGAAGGAGTAGATAGAATATAAAAAGGCTGATCGTCGTCGTCGTCGTCGGTCCTGCGCCTGATCTCTTTCCAGTCGTGTCGGATTGCCGTCCCATCGGGTTATGAGAGTGAAGGAATAGGGAGTGCACGACATGTATCTGCGCAGCGTATTTACATTGTGTACATAGCCAAAACGCATCCATAGGAAACTGCTCGCTGATATTTTGTAATGCTGTTTTTTAATTTGTGATTTCAAAGTATACACGAATTTTGCGTACTGCTCGAGTATAATTCGTAGCTTAGACGTGCACATGCATCTTTCCAATTTATACACGGTCAAATTTAACTATACAAAATTAATATTAGGTAAAGTATTAAATAAAAATGGCTTTTGAATCTGAGTTTGTTTATTAAAAATGCTAATTAAACAGGCTTCTTTTTAATATCATTATTCGCACCCAAAAATGTATGTTGCCTTCTAAATTACTAAGTCAGCCACAATTAACGAGCATCTAAATAATACTATCTTAGCCACTAAGTTAACCACTCTACATACAACTCAGCATGATGGTTATTTTTTAGCATCTAAATTTGTAGCAGGCATACACATAAATGACATCATAAAATATATTTAATTAGCTTCTAATTTTTTAACTCAGTACGTTTAAAATGTAAGCAAGCAACATGCAGCAAGCATCGCTTCTGTCACGGCTCCGGTGCTGCGGGGCTCCGGCGGTCCCATGCGAGCTTATCGTCGCAGATGGTTTTCACGCTCACCACCGCCTCGCCCCTCCGCGCCTACGCGGATTTGAATTGCACTCTAGGGGTAGGGCAGACAAGACTACGTGGAGTCGGTTTTGCAGCCATTCGTTTTCGTCACTAACTTCAATTTTTAATACAATGTTTTTTAATTGAACAAGCATTATTAATATTTAAATTAACATTAAATGTTAGCTAGGTCGTGTTTTAATCAAAATGGCGAGCATGCAACTCCTCGCGAATAGTTTGGAATCGTAAAGTTTTTCGCGCCTATTCCAAAGTATACACGATTAGTTTGCATGCGGACTAGCACTGTATATTATGGAACAAAGCAAGTTACTTTGGCCACTACAAAATATATGCGAGTATTTGCGTACTGCTGCTGTATACATCGGAAGACTTTGTATAAAAAGTGAATTCCAATCTATTCGCGACTAGTTTCATACGCTTGCGTACTAGCCATGTACATTCTGTAAATACGCATCTGCGCAAATGCCCGTGCACTATAATGTGTCCTGCGCAGCTGGCAGATCTCCTTAAATGAGAACAGCCGCCGTGGCCGAAGTCGGCCGTGGACGCCATTATTATTATGTTCAATCAAATTGTCAAGGGGGATTATACTAAAGTCCTAACGTGATATCAAAGTTGAAGACCAGTTATTATAATTGACTTCAAAAACTTTTGATTTGTGGCTTCAATTTTATTAAGTGTGCGACATTTTTCTTGAAATAATAGATTATTCGTCTTTTTATTTTTCTGAAAAATTAGGATGCTCACTTGAATGATGTACCTAAAGATGTTTTTTTTTATTTTTTGTTTGTTATTTTTAAGGCTTCATACTAATCAAAATAGCTATGAAAAGGCGTAGTAAGAATAGTTAAACTATCATCATCATCCTCTGAGCCTTTTTCCCAATCCTGTTGGGGTCGGCTTCCAGTCTAACCGGATTCAGCTGAGTACCAGTGCTTTACAAGAAGCGACTGCCTATCTGACCTCCTCAACCCAGTTCCCCGGGCAACCCGATACCCCTTGGTTAGACTGGTGTCAGACTTACTGGCTTCTGACTACCCGTAACGACTGTCAAGGATGTTCAATGACAGCCGGGACCTACAGTTTAACGTGCCATCCGAAACACAGTCAATGGTGTCTAAGATATACTTAGAAAGTACATACAAACTTAGAAAAGTTGCATTGGTACTTGCCTGACCTGGGATCGAACCCGCGCCCTCATACTTGAGAGGTTGGTCCTTTACCCACTAGGCCACCACGACTTAATAGTTTAAGAATAGTTAAACTATAAGGTTTAGTATATTTTTTTTTCATTTCGAGCAACTTGGTACTTGTTTAGGATGGTTTGCACTATTTAACTATAACCGAATCTTAACCATTAACCAATCCAACTTGCCGTGGCGAAATATTGTCTTTGTTAAAAACAAAGCTAACTTCTTCATTCTGTTCAAAATCACGGATTTTTTAAAATGAAATAATAGTTAAGTAAGTAGGTATATTAAAACCACAATAACATAAGTAATAAGAACAACTGCAAACTTGATAAACTGCACTCGTATAGGATTCAATAGCAATAATATCTAAACTATGGATCTTGAAACAACAGTTATTGCGATATATTTGATATAAGTATTAAATATAAAAACAAGGGTAACTTGATAGGACTTCAGTACTTTTATCAAGAAATCTCTTGTGAGGGTAGATACAAATAACTGCATTAGATAGTTATTAAAAAAACCGGCCAAGTGCGAGTCGGATTCGCACACGAAGGGTTCCGTACCATTATTTATAAAATGGTGAAAAAAATCACGTTTGTTATATGGGTGCCCCCCAAAATATTTATTTAATTCTAGTTTTCAGTATTTGTTATTATAGCGGCAACAAAAATACATCATCTGTTAAAATTTCAGCTCTCTAACTATCACGGTTCATGAGATACAGCCTGGTGACAGACGGACGGACGGACGGACAGTGGAGCGAAAACAATAGGGTCCCGTTTTACCCTTTGGGTACGGAACCCTAAAAAACCTTCAAATAAATGACACGTGAGTTCAAAGAGCTCGTGGCTGAGTAAATGGATTGGTGACTCTCTTGTTATGACGAGGTCCACCGTGTTTTAAAGGACAGGTTAAATTGGCGGATCCCTGCTGTCATTTGTCGCAGTCGTTAATGTAGTAGGAAGACTGAAAGTCTGAGCATTAGTTGTACCAACAATCACTGCAACAGCAACAGTTAATCCAATTAGACCGACAGCCGATTCCGATAATAGATGAGGAAAAGCTATATAGATGGTATGACGATATACATCTATACTAATATTATAAAGCTGAAGAGTTTGTTTGTTTGTTTGTTTGTTTGAACGCGCTAATCTCAGGAACTACTGGTCCGATTTGAAAATTTCTTTCAGTGTTAGATAGCCCATTTATCGAGGAAGGCTATAGGCTACTTTTTATCCCGGTACGGGTACGGGAAGTAGTTCCCACGGGATGCGGGTGAAACCGCTGGCAGAAGCTAGTACATAATATACATATACCTCTACATACACTTGGTTTATCACGTGAATTAAACACCAAACTGCTGTCATTTGTGCCCCGAAGATGAAAATGTTTAATTTCATTAATCAGTACCTACCTGTATTTGTCACAGGTAAGAGGTATCTCTACCTCTGCTTATACCTATTAGAAGAGCATACTTTTAATATCAGGGGTCGTAGATTCATTATGTCAGATTTTGTGGGCACAACAGCGCAGTAATAAGCCACTCTATACAGCTTTGAGCATCACACACTGCTCTCAAGAATAACTATCAAATTACTAGTCCACTGGGAAATTCCCAGTTCCAAGTTTCAATTACTAGTTTGTTTTTATGCATTTTCCTAGACGACGTTTTTGTTATGAGTTTTAAGTGTTACTTAATTGCATTAAGTTGGAAATTGCAGTTTTCTTGAGTTTTTATAGACCTGTTCTAGGGACAGAGTATATAATAATATACTCCGTCTGTAGCATATTAACTTCATAATTGAACAACTTGTGGAAAGGGAACACAATTACATTAAAAATAGGTGAATGAATAGGCTTAAGTGACCTTTAGCATTTAATGTCACTTAATGCTTATTAATTTTATCGTACTGAGCCTAAGATAATTCTCTAGATAATTCAACACTTATTTCAAGAAATATCATCATACAAGCTAAATACCATTATATCTATACCTATATGTTAAAAGGTCAATAACTATAATAAAAGAGACTGTTCAAAACATTGAATACAACAACATACTGAGAAAAAAATAACGTTATAAAGTTGGCCATCAACTACCATGAATAAAACTCCTTTATATGTAGATATAGTTGGTCAACCGTACTGTCCGTATGTCACTCAGTTGAAACAATACAAGACTTCAGCTTGCATACACACTGGACAACGCTAGCGACGCGTAATACCAAGTAGCGTTGGCAGGTAAACTTTTTTTGTATTTTTTTTTATTTTGTTAAAGGAAAAGGATTTGGTATGACGATTAGCAATTGTCCCATGGTAAGAACCTCCCGCATATGCATACAAAATAGCCTACGTAACACATAGGCTATTTTGGTATACAAAATGTGTACAAAATGTTATATGTAGATATGCATATGCTTCTAACATAAGATATATTACTGCCAAGATTCATCAAAATTCATACAGTACTTTCTGCTTATAAGAGTAATAAAAAAAATTGCTAGAAGTATTACAATAAACCGTTTAGCTTGGTAGGTAATTATATAATAGGTAAAGGTAATGTAATAATTTAGGACAGTCTGTACTGAAACATTTGTCATAGAATTATAATATCCATAAATATTATTTTGCTTCTATGATAACCCGAAACACACAGGCTTAAAATAAACCAAGCTCGGGTGGTCCATATATTATTAGATTTAGACCGTCTCTTTCGTATATATTATGTACTAGCCGTTTTCCCGCGGTTTCACCCACGTCCCGTGGGAGCTTCTGCCCGCACCGGGATAAAATATAGCCTATGTTACTTGCAGATAATATAGCTTTCTAATGGTGAAAGAATATTTAAAATCGGTCCAGTAGTTTTTGAGTTTATCCATTACAACCAAACAAACAAAGTTTTCCTCTTTATAATATTAGTATAGAAGTATAGATTAGTCTAGATTAAGTTAACTTCTATGATTATTATTTTTAAGATTTATTTACTGATGTTACAGTTGAGCTATTTATATTTGTACATGTTGAACTATGTTTTTAATACTTAAACAAACTTTAGCGTCTATAATTTTATTCGGGCCTTTCCAATGAAAATTACTAGAAAACGACTAGAAGTTTTTCCTGAATTAAAGAAATGTTATCCAAAATGTCGGCCATCTAATGGTCAAACAAAATGGCGGATCTAAATGTCATGTCACAACGATAATTTAAAAAGTATGGTAATTTGAAACGGAGATTATTCATTCAGCTCACGCTTATGAATGTAAAACAACTTCAAGTTTCTTACAACTTTTACATTAACGAACATAATTGCAGTTTCATAGGAATTTATATTGATTTTTTATAAAGTTTGTAGTCGGTAATCCTAGTTTCATACTGGATAGAAGAGAGATTAGTAAGTATTAGGTATTTGAGGAGGAAAGTCTTGGTCTAATCTTGGTAGGGATTTTCGTACTATTTTAGCGCTTTTTGAAACAGGTCGGAATATAATTATTCTTTAATAAGATGCGTGCCAAGAAAACTACTTCCCTTTACTTTCGACTATCTGTACCAACTTTTTATTTAACTGTTCAGCAGTTTTTGAGTAAAACATAGTTTCTTGCTTGTTCATATTTGTAGAGATTACATAATAGACGCTGTATATAACTGGTAACTTTGATCATAACGTACCACGAGCTAATATTAGTTCGCCCTACATAAACTTGTTCCTAATTTGTAATTAATGCACCCACGATTTAGTAGAAATTAATCGGTTATATATGTATAGTAAATTCGGCGTTGATACGGATTTAACGCCCCCGCAAATTACTGACTAAACATTAGACCAGTAGCCCAATGGTTGCAATTTTTTTTTAAGAATACAAGAATAACAGTCAAATACTTGATCGTTGTAATGTGCGTATTATAGTACTAGCTTTTGCCCGCAACTTCGTTCGCGTGGAATAGGGACTTCGGCAGATTTTTGGTTTGACCAATAGATGGCGCTATATGTCCGGAATAATTTTTTGTTTTTATATTTTTTGTAATAAAAACTATCCTATGTCCTTTCTCAAGTTCCAAACTATGTCTGTACCAAATTTCACATAAATCGGTTTAGTAGTTTAGGCGTGAAGAATAGACAGACAGACAGACAGACAGACAGAAAGACAGACAGACAGAGTTACTTTCACATTTATAATATTAGTTAGGATTATTTATCTCCATACTGAATTATGAACCCGGAAAAACTATCTGGCGACTAAAAGTTTGCAGTGTTCAAGGCAAAGACTATAATATTTACTTTATGGTTATAGGATTGTAATATCCAACGTGAATAGACTGAGACTATATAGTTTTCAAACGACATAGACAGTGAGGTGTTGATTCTGAGATGGTGAGATGATGATCAGCATTCACACTAAAAGTTGCCCCGATAAATAGGAAGAAATAATTCAACCCTTTTCTGCTACTACTACCGTGGTATTAACAACAGCAACCTCGGCATTCTAACCGACATTATTATGAGTCCTACGCACATCGGTACTTCCCCCATATTTTTAACTTTTTCCAATACGTATTTTTAGATCTCTTTTTGTCCAGTAAACAATCTGTATGACCACAGTGGACATAATGTTCCAATGTTTTGCATTTGCTTTGCGCGCTGATTCTACTTTTTTTTGACATATGTATTTTATGGTATCTGTATGCTCTCTCCAGTATTTACTTTTGTACCTACTTCTTTCTTTCTTAGTTGCTTTGATAATTTTTATTTGTGTAAGACCAAGCAACAAACGAACTATTTTGGGACTTATTCTAGTATAGCGGGATGCAGCTGACCATCGTTATGCCACATGGAACTGTTTTACCTACTCAACCCATTAACAAGTCAACCTGATGATCCTTGGTAAGGCTAATTGACCCGTAATGATTATCAAAGATGTTCAAATAGCAGCCGAATTCAACAAGCTTTTGTCAACACGAAGAAATTCGTCATGACCCCATCACCTATTCACGGACGGACCAAATTTGCTCAGGATGTTACGAGCTTAGATGGCCACTAGCGACTCTAATTTAGACTAGAGTTATCAACCCTCAAAAATATCAAAAGTCTTCCAAAACGAGAAATAATGTCAAATGTATAATAGCTTTCTGCCTTCTAGTTATTTGCCAATGAAACGGGATATAGCCATTATTTCTCAAGTATTTCTCTGTGAGCAGACATTTGATATTGAATGGCAATTTTAAAGGCTTCGAGACTTTTGTTCTCCTAGTTTCTTTTACTGTCAACTAGCAGTTATTTTATTTATCATTTTCTACAAGGTTCATTGTGGAACTAACATTTTTATAACTCTTGACAATAGACTTGTTGAATAATGAACTATCTGTTTGTGTAAATTAAAATAGTGATGTTGTTTGTTTGCATTTTTTTTTCGGAATCCTTTTTACGGAACTGGCTTTATTTAATTACAAATACAGTGGCCGAGTAAAATTTTATGTTCAAGCTTAATTAGGCCGAAAAGTGTGCTTGTGCCTATGTCTTTTCTCAGATTCAAGACTGTCTGTGTACCTTTTATTGAAGTCGGTTTTTACAAGTTCTGCCGTACTTAATAACGATAGACAGACAGAATTACTTTCGCATTTATAATATTAGTAGAATTAATAAAAAATCTATACAAATGCCACAACATCATTGAAAATTGTTTAAACAAAGGATCCCTTGTTTCAACTGTTATCATTTCCGACATCAGTTCTGATGATTGTTGTACAAAAGTATGTAAAATATTCATGAATAATATTCAATGAATAATGCATGGCGATAAGCATTCCTCTGAGAATTGAGAGTAATGCACTCAATGATCAGGATGCAATTTATCGGTAAACCTAGAATGTGAAGTTTTATTCTACTGATTTCAATATGCGATGATGTATGGCGATTTTTGGTGATTGTTATAATCTCGCTGACCATATCCCTATTTTGTTTTAGATCACAGCAGTTTCTCTATTTGTTACCTAAGATTACCCTCACATTTCAGACTTTTTAGTCGTCCCACAGTTTAATGGGCTTTTGATAAGTAGATACAGGGTATGGGAGTGCGTACATAACAATGATCAGGTTTTGGCCTATACCAGGCCGACTAGAAACTTTGATTGAATTCACGATTTTCCCAAAAAAATCTAGTCCAAATTCTGGCCGACTGTTTACAGTATGTTGTTGTTTTACAGTAAGCGAAAGTCGTGGTGACCTAGTGGGTAAAGAAGCAACCTCTCGAGTATGAGGGTGTGGGTTCGATTCCAGGTCAGGCAAGTACCAATGCAACTTTTCTAAGTTTGTATGTACTTTCTAGGTAAATCTTAAACACCAATAGCTGATAAAAAAGGTGAAGGAAAACATCTTGAGGAAACCTGGACTATAAAGTCTGAAATCACCAACCCGCATTGAGCAAGCGTGGTGATTAACGCTTAATCCTTCTCCGTGTGAGAGGAGGCCTGTGCCCAGCAGTGGGACGATAAAAAGGCTGTAACAGTAACAGTATGCGGGTACTCTAAGTATAACTTATTTTCCAAAACGAAGTGTTCAATATTGTCACAAATTTTCCAATATATTGATGCGATATCACAACAATTATATTTTACAGATTTTTCATAAAACATTTTCGTATCTGGCTTAGACGCTTGACGTGCATAACGCGGTAACTGACAAAAAAATATATTAATATATTTCTTAACCTTTTGTGAGAAGAAATAAAATCACCATCTGTCACTGTCTACTGGGCAGGTGTTATGGAAACTTTTTAACAAGAATTTCTTGACAATTCATCACTTTTAAAAGGATACAAAGCTCCCCCAATGTTTCTTAGAAAGACGCCTCTTACGTTCAGTAGTTGCTTAACCTGATCGTAGGCTTGAGAGTCTAGGTTCGTTCTCTGAGTTAAATAGAATTTTTGTTATTAATTTTTTAAAGTATTTTTAGGTTTCTAAGATGGACAATAAGAAGTATTAATTAGTGTTTTGTAACTGATTGCTTTTATATAGGAAGAATCGAAAATTTTTGAAATTCTTGCCTGGTACTTTTTGTTCTAATTATTTCTGTTGAAAAGGTAAAAAAGCATAAATATAAAAAATACATGTATTTCAGAAAAAATATTTACAAAACATGTCAATAAATCACAGTGAGAGTATTTACAATAATATTAATAACGAAATACTAATGCTAACTTATAAAAATCGTTAATTTTAATTTAATAGTAATAATAAAGTACAAAAGTTTTATTTCATCAATAATTTATAGGTATGTACGTTAGAAATACGTACAAAAGTACAAAATTAAGGAGATTACATTATTTGAAGAAATGTTATGAAGATAAATTTGAAAAAAGTCATTGTAAAAAAACTTCAGCACATAATTAATATTTTATTTTTATACTTGTACGACTATGATAGGTACTAAAAATTAAATGGTAACTAATTTTACATTTGTCACAGTTTTTTAAACAAAAAAAAACATTCGATGTTATCATGACATAAAAGCATTACTTTTATTGAAACAATACATTAAGTCTTATTAATTATACAAACGTTATTATTATAATATATAAAAATGTATTTATAAATAATGAAATTATATTAATAAATGTTGGCGTATGTATTGCGTGCAGTAAATTCTTAAAAGAATAGCAGCGTAAGCCTTTTGTATTAGCTTCCATATAAATATTATCTAAGTAGTATAAAATTAAAAAGCTAAAATCTAAATATTTTACCTCAATTATATCGTATTTGTAACAAAGACTGGAGTGCAATAGGTATTTTTTTATCAACATATAAATAGCTGGACTGGACTATTGCGGAATGGTATTTTTTTTTCAATGGATAGAGAAACCTAAAAAAAATGGTTCATCCATAGCACTTTCTGAAATAAACAAGTTGTTGATCGTGCAGAAAAAAAATAACAGGAACCCGTATTTTTCCGAAGATAAAAACTTATAAAAATGCATGTTTATATTTGTTCGGTACTTAAATTTTAGTTGTTATAGATAAAAAAAAGCTTAATTTTTGAGAGAAGATACAAAATGTAGAACGAACTTCCCTGAAAACTACTCCATAATTTTCGGAAGTTTAATTCTTTGGAAAAAGTATTTGTATTTATAAAGAACAAACTAGAAATATAGCCTAAACTGTAGCTTAGGCGATAAGTTTGCTTTCAATTTTTAATAGCATATGAAAATGAGATAACTGGCTAGAATATAAATTAGGTTAGGATTTTTGAAGTACCCTTTCAGTTTTCATACTTAAATATTTTCAGAAATTAATTGGTAAATAAATAGCTGCAAAAATAGTATATAAAAATCTTATTAGTAAATATGAAAAAAGAAGACAGTTTACTCCCTTATGCAGCAAAGTAAATAAATACACAATTTCAAAACGATACTAATAACTGATTGCACGCGACTCTTTTTCCTATACTTCAAGCATTTCAAAATATTTTTGAGCAATTGAAAATTATTTTAAGTTCTAGTTTTTCTCAACTGTTTTCAGTTTTACTTTTTAATGTAGACTTTTAGTTTTAAAGCCGGCCACACACGAGTAGTTAAAGACATTTCGATTGAAAAACGAAACTCAAACAGATGCATGTATGTAGGAAACGTTTTTTTGCTATTCAGTAGAAAAAGCACTTCAAACTGTCAGTGCATAGCCAGCCTAAAATGTATTGCAGCTATAAACCTCATTTTAACAGCCGAATTCAAAAAACTATCTGTTGAATTGCCACCCCCATACGGGTTATTAAAATCTAGTAAGCATATCACCAGATAGATTGAAATCCGCAGATAGAAAACGATCTATCCATAGTACTGGGGTCCGTGGTAGTACTGGTCTGCTCTGCGGTCTATTAGGACCAGATTGGCAGTCTTTGGGGGATGGCCGTGATGATAGATCCACTTCTTCCCTGCATCCGCCCCTTCCTTCTTTTTATGTGATGCTCCGTGCTTCGAGTGGCCATCGTGTCCAGCAGCGGCTTTATGTCCCTGGAAGAATTTAATATATTTTTAAATAGGCGTTTATACGTAATAATGTAAATAAGTGGTTAGGTGTGTTCGAAGGTGTTGGTATTATATTTCACCTATAAATTCATCGGCGCGGAATAATAACCTGCTTTGGGTGTAGCTCAAAATGACATTAAAAAAACAATGATAACTGCTGCCCGGGTTTCGTATTTGAAACGTAAAGTTATGCGCGTTTTAGGACGATAACACTTTATAAATACCGTGATATTTTATTATAAATACTTTTTAAAAATCCTCCTATCCTGAATTGTCCTATTTTTAAATTTCCAATTTCCTAAAACTTTATTAATAAAAAGTTTGTTCATCTTCTACGATTCCCATAAAAAATCAAACCAATAATCGACCTTATCTAGCTAGATATAAGAGTCATATTACCTTAGACACGAGCAAGTGGCCTCCTTTGGCGAAGTGGCCGGAGTCACCCTTCGCATGCTCCTGGTGACCAGTCTGGTAATTCCCGTTCTTAAAATGTCCCCCCTAAGGAAATAAAAAGAAATATTTAAAAAATATATACGCAGACAATTTGAGAACCTCCTCCTTTTTTCAAGGCGGTCCAAAAACTACAAAGAAGGCTCCATTAATTCATCATAGCCTCCTCATGCCAATTTTATTTGGTCGGCACAGCATGTCTTCTTCCATATTTTTCTTTCTGTCGTCATCTCACAAGAAACCACCCATATCGTCTTTCATGTAATCCGTCCATCGTTTGTTTAGCTTCACTTACAGTAAAACATATTGATATGTAAATTGTTGGCGTTCTGCACATTGTAAGAAATTTTGTCTGTTTACTTGACCTATAGAAATCCTAATAAATAGTTTGCTACTGGTCTTGACACCACTTTCAGTACAAAAGGGAATTTAATCATTTGATGATTTTCCAACCGTGACTTTTTTGGCAGGGTGAGAAATCATCGAATGACCCTTCCCCTTGTGGATGCAGCTTGAGGGAGTGTTAGATTAAATACACCTAAGTAGGTCCTATTATGTACCAGGGCCGCGATAACTCCGGCAGGCTTGGCCCCTTATAATAATGCTGATACTCTTGAATATCGAAAACCGAATTTCATGTCTAGTCTTATTTACATCGCCACCAAAGCGTTGAGTAATTTAACTTGCAAGATAAAAGTAAGACTTGAGAATATGTACATTGTTATGACATTCCTATTAACCTGAGACTAGTTACAACTCGCACAAAGTTGTACAACTCAGCGCTGTTTGAAATCCGTCTTGAACTTAATTTACATAGAAATCCTGGAATTTCTCGAATATATGTGTGTTCTCAACAACTTTGAACGTAGTTCAGGAAAGTGAGAATGTGAATTAGAACGTATGTTACTAGTTTCTTGTGGTTTCCGCGTCTGAGATGAAGTTTAACTTCATTCATCATTCCATATGTGGAAGGTGTCCCGATATATTTTATAGGATATAGACTTACCTAATCATACATTTCGTTCAAAGATTTGAATCATAGGTGCTCTCTTGCCATAGTTAAAGAGCTAACAATGTGTCATCATTGAATATAGTGCCAGCGCTCTTCTCGCTTGAAGCCGACCCCAACGTAGTTGGGAAAAAGGCTCGGAGGATGGATGGATGGCTCTTCTCGCTTGTAGAAAGCCGGGAAAGGTACTCACGTACAATATGCATGTGTGTGTAAAGTGGAAAGTTTTCAGACACACACAGAGCATATGCCATTAAGTAAAAGTAGATAATTAGGTATATTTTGTGATCTAACAAGTATTCATGTCAAAGACTTTCTGAAATAACTGGACCGATTTTTGTTAGTATTCATCCGATGAAGGAATTCGCTCTTCGTACATAATATTTGTTTGTAATTTTGGTCTAAGAAATACATACATATGTACTGACATCATGATCCGCTTGCCCTATTTCCGACTTCATTTGAAGTCTGCACAGAGCATTCTCACATATTTCTCTATCTGACATCATCTCACAAGTAACGTTCTTTCTGTCCATATTGACTGTCACACAATACATCCATAGTTTCTTAAATCGTTGATCTTCCATCTAAGTTATTCTTATATACCTTCCTTAGAAGGTAACTAAAACTAAGTAGCTTTCGTAAAAATTACACAAGTAACTCTCAAAAGTTATCAAACTTCAAAAAAATTACTATTAGCGACTTATGAGGGGTTTTCAATTTGTAAAATTGTAACTTTTGAGATCAAAACATACAAGTGTTTTGATCTCAAAAGATCTGCATGCTGCTATATTAAAATAAAAAACAGAAAAAAATAAAAACAAGATGGCTGCCCACATTTCATATAAAGAATCTTCCTTTATTCCTATAACCATAACTAGAAGGTGAAATGAAAGCTAACGCAAGTAAGATTACAGTTAGTAACTTCCCTTGCTTAACCTAAGTCTGCAGCATGCAGTTAACTTTACGACTGTTAGTAATTAAAACTGGTCCATAATTACTGTTTATGTTTGAACTTAATTAAGTTAACATTATGTTTACTTTGTGTTAATGTTTCTTCTTTTACGAAGGGTTTTGAGCTAATCTTTGTGTGGTTATTAAGGTTAGGTTAAAATCTAGATGATTTTATTAAAAATATTTAAAAAATAACTTACCTATATAGAGGTATTGACAGAAATGGTCAAAGTTAATCTGATATTATATATTTGTCACGAAAAATGTATGCAAAATTAGTTAATATCAATTTGTCAATTGGCGACTCCAATTAGAATCAGGTCAGAAACCATTAATAAAAAAAATAGCTAACTTACACTTTATAGCAACGTAATGTTTCCAAATTGAAAATTATGTAATTTATTTCCATGTCAACACAGTATAGCCTCTATTTATAGTTACTTTCAACAGAAAATTGTGTTTACAGAAATCACTAAAAATAAATTAATCCCAAATCAAATAACCATTTGTTAATAAACAAATTACCTATAGATTACACAAACTTAAACCTTGAATTTTAAACTATAGAAAATATTTTACTATAATGAATCGTGACTATAAATTTTCCGCAACATCTATTCAAATTATTTATAAAAGGTCAAACATTGCGACAGTTAATAAAGTTAAGAATAAATTAACGGTCACTGTCACTTTTCCTGACCGGAACATTGAACCTTGGACATTTAGGCCGACTTAAAAACTCGACGACCTTCAACTGTCACGAAAAACTGAAAAAAAAAGCTCGAAAAAAGTTGCAAGTACCACGACTTAGACTGGATTCCAGACACTTTTGAAACCTAGACTTTTGAAATGCTAGCACGATTCACCTAGAAGCAATTTGGTCTGAAAATTGCCAAACATTGCATCTGCAGGTCAATGTACCAATTTTTAATAAAAATAGGAAGAAGCACGAATTATTTGCTAATGATGAAATTAAAATTTTAATCATCCTTTCAATATAACGTTGTCGAAATAATGTTCTGTTGTTTTTCAGTAAAAGTTGAGAAATACCTGCTTTTCTTTTTATAGGCACCTACTAACTCTTCTGGCCTCGTTTAACCATTTTTATATTATTATAGTCCAGGTTTCCTCAAGATGTTTTCCTTCACCTTTTTATCAGCCATTGGTGTCCAAGATATACTTAGAAAGTACATACAAACTTAGAAAAGTTGCATTGGTACTTGCCTGAACTGGAATCGAACCCGCGCTCTCATACTCGAGAGGTTGGTTCTTTACCCACTAGGCCACCACGACTTATTGTGTAGTATGTAAGGAACTATATTTTTAATAGATTATTGATATTATGTCGAATCAGGTTAAGTAATATCTGTACTGGCAAAGTAAACAAGTGATCTGATAAATAAATAACTAATCTTTACACGTACGAAATATACTCATCATCCTCCGAGCCTTTTTCCCAACTATGTTGGGGTCGGCTTCCAGTCTAACCGGATTCAGCTGAGTACCAGTGCTTTACAAGAAGCGACTGCCTATCTGACCTCCTCAACCCAGTTACCCGGGCAACCCGATACCCCTTGGTTAGACTGGTGTCAGACTTACTGGCTTCTGACTACCCGTAACGACTGCCAAGGATGTTCAATGGCAGCCGGGACCTACAGTTTAACGTGCCATCCGAAACACAGTCATTGGTGTCTAAGATATACTTAGAAAGTACATACAAACTTAGAAAAGTTGCATTGGTACTTGCCTGACCGGGGATCGAACCCGCGCCCTTATACTTGAGAGGTTGGTCCTTTACCCACTAGGCCACCACGACTTGTTACGTTGTGACGTTGTACGAAATATACTAAAGTGAACATAATGTTGCCATTTAACTACATATACAGGAATGAATTTTATCCAGTGCGCAAACTTTGTCAACTTATAGTTAAATAAGTTTTATAAATACGTATATTTTTATTTTGACGTGTTTTAGTACAAAAAAGAAAAGTTATTGATATCGAAAGATGTTTATTTTGTAACCGATTGTACGGTCACAGTCGTCACAGTAGGCACGGCGGCAACGCGAAACCGGTTTACTGACGCGAGCGCTGCTCCAAGCGCGTAAGAATAGTTGGTATCCATATTTTTCTGATTTTAGGGCGGACAAAAGAATGAAAAAATTTTTTTTACTGATGATGCAGATATGTTCTGTTAATGATCCTGGACCACCAGTTTCTTTTTGTGCACTGCTTAAAATTCATTCCTGTATTCACTACTATTAACTGCTGATAAGGATTAATTTTAGAAATGAAATTCATTGAAAAAAAAAGTCGCTTTTTAGTTAGCTGAAGCCCTTATTTAAAGGGTGCTAATTAAACAGACTTCTTTTTAATATCATTATTCGCCCCCAAAAATCTATGTTGCCTTCTAAATTACTAAGTCAGCCACAATTAACGAGCATCTAAATAATACTATTTTAGCCACTAGTTATCTTCTAAGTAAGCCACTCTAAATACAACTCGGCTTGATGGTTATTTTTTAGCATCTAAATTTGTAGCATGCATTCTAACAGTAACCTTCTAAAATACTATTAAATTACATCATAAAATATATTTAATTAGCTTCTAATTTTTTAACTCAGTACGTTTAAAATGTAAGCAAGCAACATGCAGCAAGCATCGCTTCTGTCACGGCTCCGGTGCTCCGTGGCTCCGGCGGTCCCATGCGAGCTTATCGTCGCAGATGGTTTTCACGCTCACCGCCGCAGCTTCGGCTTGCTGGCCGGCTCCGCCGGCCAGCCTCAGCCGCGGCGGCGAGCGTTAAAACTACCTGCGCCTCAGATTGCAGGCCGCCTCGCCCCTCCGCACCTACGCGGTTTTGAATTGCACTCTAGGGGTAGGGCAGACAAGACTACGTGGAGTCAGTTTTGCAGCGATTCGTTTTCGTCACTAACTTCAATTTTTAATACAATGTTTTTAATTGAAGGTTATAAACGGCAATATACTAAAAACGTGGCCGAGTTAGTAAATTAGATGACAATGTATAAATAGGAAGGACAAGTCACAATAATTGATGATCTTTACTTGAAGCTTTCTATAGAATATTTAGTTGGCGTTGTAAAAAAGACGAATTAGTTTATTAGAGGCTATGTCATTTCCCCGTTGCTTAGTTATAAAATTAGAAGTTTAATCATGTGTCCAATAAATATTTTTGTGGCTGCACTTATAATTTCCCTTATTTAAAAGCTAAGCGTGGAAAAATGTTTTAAACGCTTATAAAGAATTGTGAAAAGTATTATTACTTTGTGTTACTAATTTTCAAGTTCATGATCGTATTTTTTTTCAGTCTTTAACATGTACATAATATTTTCTAATATTTAAAATGGTCCTTTTCACTATTTGGAAAATATACTTTCTGGCAAATAATTTTACTTAATATAATTTAATATTTTATGTTTTTATGAAACAGTACATAACCTCTACTTAATTAAATTAAACTTTAATTATACAAATCATATTTACACGTCAAACCATTTAACTTAACGATACAAATACACTAATTAAATACTTACTACATACAAAAGTTTACTTATTAAAGTAAATCGGTTGCCAAACGAAGCCTCGGATCACGAAACTATTAGCCAACCCTAATTTGCAAGTTCAAAGGGAAACCTCATTTTACACTTAATAAATTATTAGAGGTTTATAATTGACATTTGTTGGCGTTGGTGACAACATCTTAGTAGAGTAGCCGGCATATAACTTGGCAAGGATTTGGGACCTTTAATAAGTGTGAGCTCGCTCATAGTGCACTAAATTATACAAAAAAGTGGTCCCTGTCATTGCTTGTGCATTATTCTATGGTTATTGACATAATTTATTGGCGATTATGTATGCTTGAAAAAAATAGGACCTGTTTTCATCTCACGATTCTTGCCAAGTTACGTGCCTGGAACTATACGTACTAGCGTTTAATATGAGCTTTAATATGTATATGTAGTTATGTATGACTATAAAACCACTTGACTGCTCATACAATGCCCCGACGCTCGCCAAACATTAGTGTTTTAGCATTTATAATAGGCTACGATCAGTACAATCCCAGGAAAAAGCTTTAGTAGCGACCAAGGCTATGACCTGCGTACACGCTAAATTATTGTGGATTCTTAGAAGAAAAATATATCAAGAAAAAACATAAGGGTACTTTTTTAATATCTAAGTTCACCTGTATTATAAAGATGCCTGCCTCATTGGTCTAGTGGTCGCAAGCGCGGCTGCTGTTCTCGAGGTCTCAGGTTCGATTCCCGGGTCGGGCCGAAATCGCTTTGTGGGTTTTCTTGAACTTTCACAAAGCAGCCGTCCCATCGGGTTATGAGAGTGAAGGAATAGGGAGTGCACCTGTGTCTGCGCAAATGCTCGTGCACTATAATATGTCCTGCGCAGCTGGCTGATCTCCTTAAAATGAGAACAGCCGCCGTGGCCGAAATCGGCCGTGAACGCCATTATTATTAAAGATTAAAAGTTTGTTTGTTGGTTTGCTTAAACGTGCTAATGTCAAGACTAAGGTCAGATCTGTAAAATTCTTTCAATGTTAGATAGTCCGCTCATCGAAGCTAGACTGACCTCTTCAACCCAGTTACCCGGACAACCCGATACTTACCCATTCGTAAGGCTAGTGTCATCTGGCCGTTCGTGTACCGACTGCGAAAGATGTTTAGCCTAATATGGGTTCCGATACACGAATTCTTTACGACAGATAAACGGTCACCCATCCACAGTCCGACCGCGCCAAGGGTTGCTTAACCTTATGACCGATCGACCGTTTAATAACTCTGTAGATCAAAAGCCTCTATTTTCTATAACATTGCATGGCATGTGTACACCCAGTTTCCTCAACAAGTTTCCTATGACATGATATTGAAAAACTTAGATTGATTTCCTTTAAGTTAACTCTAACTTGTTCAAGTGACCGACACATTTCTACGGAAAACTGTGTTGTTTTTAAAATCAATCATGGTGGATATAATATACACCTTGCTTCGAATATTAAAACTGGTGATTATTATATTGCAGTTACTATGTTTTAATATGGCAGTCTTATGCCAACGCAAATGCGATTATAGAGCTATCCAATGCGGCATTTCTGTCCTTCGCGTGAAGTGGCGCGAATTGACCAAAACTATCACTGTGAATTTCTTTTTTCTTATTTCCATTCTTCAACGTTAGACATCAAAATTTCATTCAACCCATCATCATCATCATCATTATTGAAACCATTCAATCATCGCTTCTTTAATCTTCTCTCTCTCCAACCATCCACTGCAGCAAAAGGGACTAAAATGAAGCAAGAAATCTAGAAAGTTCCAGATGTGACTTACCTTCGAATGTCCGTGTTCCTCATTAAAGCCGCCATGTTTCTCCTCTTCGGCGGAGTCTCCTTCTTCCTCGAAAAACTCCACCTTTTTCTCGTATTCCTCCTTCTTGTGAATGTCGTGACTGCCTTTTGTCGAGTGCCCTTTCGAATGTTTTCCCGACTCCTCGTACTATGAGTAAAAGTAACGGATAAAGAATAATGAAAAAAATACGATAATATGGCGTCTACTGATCAGGTTCGCTTTCTGGAGAATTGTAAACAATAATAAATCATCAATCAATTCTAACTAACACAAAACTTTTAGTTCATTTTATATTGCGCTTTCAGGCCCATATACACATTTTAGTTTATTTATTTTTTAAACTATGTTGGCTACTTTACATTAGATAGGCTCAATTAATTGTTGACAATAGTAGGGCCTGAATTATAGGTAGGTTATATCTAACCAGCACTCTCTGTTTAGCCACGAACACCTCCTAATTTCTCACTTCTGTGGATACTTACCAATGAGCGAATAAACATACCTCTTCTACTACACCTCTTAATGGACCCTATGTATACCTATACTAAAATCTCATACCTTCGCGTGTTTCTTGCCATGATTAATCACCAGATCTTCCAAAAATTCAGTTTGGGGTTCAGTGTCTACTAAGTAATGGGAGAATAGAACTTTCTTTACTTACACCTCCAAATGGTATCTTATTATCCCTTTAGATTCAAAAACCTCATACCTTCGCGTGTTTCTTGCCATGTTCCTCATGGTGGTGATCCCCGTAGTGGCCCGATTCCTCTTCATGATGTTCATTAAGCCCTCCATGGTCGTCATATTTGCCCAAATGGTTCTCCCGATCGTGGTAACCTTTCGATGACTTGGTCTCCTTGTGTACGCCCTGCAATTTTAGAAGATATTATAGAATTTGGAGTTTCATGTCTTCTGGGTTTTGCTTTTGGAGTCCTAATTATACGTTGCAGCCTTTTTATCGTCCCACTGCTGGGCACAGGTCTCCTCTCACACGGAGAAAGATTGAGCGTCAATCTTAATTATGATTATTCCTAATTAATTGTGTACTTTTTTATCAGTGTTAAATGATGAGGTTGTTTAACTTATAAGGCTATTTTCAGCAATGACTGTTTTGTCTCCCCTTTCAAGCATTTTAGATGTTGCAGAAGGGAACAATACTTCAATGGCTAAAATAGTTTTTTCAAGCGAATAACTTGTCAATGAAAAGGTGGCTATGTTTTTATGTGGATACATATTAATGATGTCGACTGCACTGTTCCAATATATTTTACTGTACTGTTTTTTTTTTACAATATAAAAATGCTTCTGCATTGCTCTTAAAAAGTTGCTTAAATTTTGCCTTTGGAAATTCACGTCGATTAATATGCGCCTGAAAACACTCTTGGATTGATTTTTACAATAGAAATGTTGGTCAGTCCAGATCAAAATGGTGCATATTAAAAACATTAATCATGACATTATCCTTAGAGCGTTAAAACAACTGGAGACGCCGTTGCCGTGCCCTCCCCTATAGCAAAGCATCGGCAATGGTACAGTTTGTTATATGCTCTAAGACATTCCCACGCATAATGTATTGTATGGCAATATTTCGTCCGTGATTTGAAAGGGGCATAAATCCAGAATTAGGACCTCTAATGATTTTTTTGAAGAACAATACAGTAAAAAGATCTGGACTGAGTGCCTAATGCGAGTTTGCAAGCTAACTTTCTCGAGAGGTACGTAATATTATACAACTTAATAACGTAGCACTAATCTTAGAATTGTTTATTTAATAAAGACTGTCATCGGTACTTGGTCGTATTACAAACGCGCTCACTTGCGAAATACTAGCCATTATCATCCGGCAAAATAAATGAAGATGTAATATATAAATCATGTGATGTAGCATTCGAATCTTTATTTCAATAGAGTTATTTACGTATCGAGCGCGTTAGCTTACAAAACTCGGAATCATAAGTTATTTATGGTAATTAATATTAAAAAACAAAATACCCGACTGCACACTAAAAAAAGAGTAAAACAAGCCCCACAATAATATTGATCAATCAAATGCTAAAAACTAATTATGTAATACCGTTTAAACAATACCTATATTAAAATACACTACAATATGTGTTCGTAATCGATAGTTAAATAAACAGAAACTTATTTTGAATACAAATTTACTGAATATAATTTATAAATATTGATGGAAAGCATCGCAGGCGGGGACCAACAGAGGCTTATTTATAGTCATTTCGGTTGTGCACCATTTAGCAGAATTTTCGTTGGTGGCGGTCAAGGTGGTCCCCGCCTGCGATGCTTTCCATCAATATTTATAAATTATATTCAGTAAATTTGTATTCAAAATAAGTTTCTGTTTATTTAACTATCGATTACGAACACATATTGTAGTGTATTTTAATATAGGTATTGTTTAAACGGTATTACATAATTAGTTTTTAGCATTTGCTTGATCAATATTATTGTGGGGCTTGTTTTACTCTTTTTTTAGTGTGCAGTCGGGTATTTTGTTTTTTTAATAATAATTCTTTTATTTATAACTTTTTAGCTGTTTTTATTTTTTTATTAATAATTATTATTATATTATTAATTAATATGAAGAATTTAAGAAAGAACCAAAAAAAAGAACGGAAGAACGAGTTAATTAATTAGAAAGAACGAATAAATTTAAAGAGAGAAACACGAAAGAAAAAGAACGAGTTATTTATACTTTATAAGTTTCGCGTCAGACGACGAAGTATCGAAAAAATCGCTATTTAGAGACGACCGTCAACGACGTGTGCCCTTATGCGTGTGCCCGCATTCGGGCTGTATACTCGAGCATATCCCCCTCCGCACCGCGCCGCGCGCCGCATGCCAGGCCACGCCCTATCTTTTTGCTTGCTAACGCATGAGTTGCTTTGCGTTGACGCAGAATTAACATGTTCCCGTGGGAATTTTGAGAAAAAACGTATCCTATATTAATTACTCCCGTGATTGAAATGAATCTAATGATACCGCATACATATTTTTTTAAAGGGAAATTTAGAAAAAATATCCCGTGGGACTTTTAGGATAAAATGTATCCTATGACACTCCCGTAATCAAGACAAATCTAACGATACCTCATACATCAAAATCCATCAAGCCGTTTAGGCTACAGGAGGTCACAAAGGAACAGACATACATACATACTTACATACACTCGAAAAACATTACCCTCCTTCTTTGGCAGTCGGGTAAAAACAATAGCTGCACGGATATATTGTTAAGACAATACAAATGCTTAATCACAGTTAGTGGCACATTTAGAAAAAAAACATTTAGTGGATTTTTTCGTGACGTTTTGTGTTTGAAATATACTTGTAACTTACGAAGATCTACATGGGTAATACTTACCTACATAATATGACATATTAATTAAAAATATAAAACAAATGGCAAATGACGATACATTTAAATTTTACACAAATGGTTTTTTGAAGGCGGTTGAAAATCATTACCAAAAATGTACTTAACTAGAGCTAAAGAGAAGAGCTAAATTGTGCAACAAAAAAAAAAAACTAAAAACAATATCTACGTAAAAGTTAGTTGTCATGACGTCATAATATGACAAAAGTATTAAATTGGTTGCCTGAACAAACATTCTTACCCTTTTTAACACGAAGATAATAAATTTATGACAAGAATAACATAGGCTTGACCTAACCCTTTCTTACCTTTTTATTTCTGGTACAAAAACTCGATAGTGCGGAAGAGTTTTTTTTAATGGAGAAGATACTTTTTTTCGAAAATAATCTTAGTATTCAAAGTGCAAAACGAACGATGTTTTCTAGACTATATTGTATTAATAAATACATAGGTATATCAGGAGACCTTTTAACCGTGGTGGATAAGCCTCAAAGTAAAGTATTTATAGCTTGTTTTATGAATGTTACAATATATTTACATGTATATACAACTCTTGCACTACATATAGTCACATTACATACTTTTAGCCGACTACAGTCAACATTAATATGCTCATCATACGAATATTGACCGTACCGGGAATCGAACCTGGGACCTTTAACAATGTCTTTAAAATATCACCTAATACCTATTAGAAACGCCGTTTACTCTGCTTATTTGCAAAAAAAATCAACCTTTGGGATTGTCTCATTAATTGACAGTTTCAATCAAATCTTGATTACGAATTCATTAAGAGTAATAATTTAACCCCATTCTTGTTCAAAGGGACGAATAATATGCAAATATTAATAGATATTATTAATAGATATGAATATTAATAGATGATGTATTTTGATTGTTAACCGTCTTACCACAAAAACTTTTAAACGTCAGTTTAAGACTTGTCTAAAAAAATGACAAATTATGACGTTGACACATGGTTCATTTTGCAGCCACAATTGTTTTAGACAAGTGTAAAACAGGTGGTTAAGTTTTTGTAGTAAGGCCATGAATGTTTTTAGTTTTTTTTTTAATATTATACTTAGGACATGGCAAAAAAATTATTAAATTTGTTCTTATTTTTCCACGCTTTTTTATGTTTTTGTGGAGGTCTTATCAACAACCTAAGGTTTTTCGTCTCATCTCATAATAAACTCTTTAAAATCATCTTTTACAAAAATCCTTACAAAATATGAGTCATTATATTATCAGTGAAACAGCGTTATATTTTCTTAGGCGAGTATAATAAACAGAAAGGAAACACTCTTTTTAGGGTTCCGTGCCCAAAGAGTAAAACGGGACCCTATTGTTTTCGCTCCTCTGTCCGTCCGTCCGTCCGTCTGTCACCAGGCTGTATCTCATGAAAAGTGATAGTTAGAGAGTTGAAATTTTCACAGATGATGTATTTCTGTTGCCGCTATAACAACAAATACTGAAAACTAGAATACAATAAATATTTTGGGGGGTTCCCATACAACAAACGGATTTTTTGCTCATTTTCTAAATAATGGTGCGGAACCTTTCGTGTGCGATTCCGACTCGCACTTGGCCGGTTTTTTCTTTGTACTCTCGAAACTCTAAATGCCTCGAAAAGCGAAACTACTAAACCGATTTGAAAAAGTCTTCGGCGTTTTCGGCTGACTATTACCGAGTATTTCAGTCGCGTACGGGTGGAAATATTCCCGGGACGACGCTGAGATCGAGAAAAAACACCTAGTCTACTTCTGGTAAATACTATTTCTTTTGATTTCTGAGACTTACGCGAATATAGGGATTTTATCACGGTTATATTAAAACACTAGCTTTTGCCCACGACTTCGTTCGCGTGGAATAGTGACTTTCGGCAGATTTTTGGTTTGACCAATAGATGGCGCTATATGTCCGGAATACATTTTATTTTTTATTTTCAATTTTTTTGTAATAAAAACTATCCTATGTCCTTTCTCAAGCTCCAAACTATGTCTGTACCAAATTTCACACAAATCGGTTCAGTAGTTTAAGCGTGAAGAAAAGACAGACAGACAGACAGACAGAGTTACTTTCGCATTTATAATATTAGTAGGGATTATTTAATCCCGATGTTTCGGATCCTTTACAGCATCCGTGGCCACGGGCAGACCACGTAAAAGAAGTTTTATTTAAATACTATTTCTTTACTTTTTATGTTTTGGGAATAACTATCGAGCATCTATTTAGTTGGTTCAACAACATCTCATTTTGTTTTGTCAAGTGCTCCGTATTTATACTGCAACCGAATCATGTGACGATCTGCCAACATTTTGTTATGGGACCAATGTCTTGTTGAATTGTTCCTATGTCTGTATGTTTTTATTTTATGTAGGTACAGTCAACTTCAGGTCAGTGGTAACAGTTTTATAGGAAAATCGTACTTATTACTATTGAGTTAAGGTGCATGACAGTTACCACTGATGTGAAGTCTACCGTACACTTGGTAGTAACTTTTTAAGTGGGTTTATGGATCTGACGGTTTTTTTTTTGTTGAATTGAAAAAGAAGTAAAAATTCAAATTACACAGTCGAGGACTTAATAATCTTTTCTGTTACTGTTACTGTTACAGCCTTTTTATCGTCCCACTGCTGGGCACAGGCCTCCTCTCACACGGAGAAGGATTAAGCGTTAAGGTGTCTGCCCACTATCCCGTAGCATACCATGACCGTACTAGGACCGTTTCAGACAAAAAACTATTCTTTGTATTGAGAAGTATGAAACTATGCCCACTAGACCGTTCCGTCACCGGCCGACACCGTAGCGTGCCATGCACGGGCCGTCAACAATTCGTCGGAGGGAATATTTTGCCGGTGCGGATACGCTACGTGCATGGCACGCGACGCTGTTAGACCGCTGCGCGCAGGCGGCTAAACGGTGACTGACTGGGGAGTCCAGTGTTTTCATTCCTCTTCCTCTTCATCAAAAATGATAGCAATCATTGCCAGTTGTTCAATCGTTCGTTTCCTTATAGCCATAACTATTTCAATATTTCACCACTCTTACGTGTCTACGCAACACTGATATTTGTACGAGAATTAACCGATGCTTTACAAGGGTATTGAAAAAAAACCTGCCGTGTTGCATACGGGCATCATACAGATTAAATACGGGTTGTAAACGGGTTCAGAACGCTGTCGGCCCGCTTCAGTAAGCGAAATAGAGCGTATCGGATGGCTTTCCGTGCTGGATACGTTCCTAGCACGGTCATGGTATGCTACGGGATAGTGGGCAGACACCTTTAATCATCACGCTTGCTCAATGCGGGTTGGCGATTTCAGACTATATAGGCCAGGTTTCCTCAAGATGTTTTCCTTCACCTTTATATCAGCCATTGGTGTCTAAGATATACTTAGAAAGTACATACAAACTTAGAAAAGTTGCATTGGTACTTGCCTGACCTGGAATCGAACCCACGCCTTCATACTCGAGAGGTTGGTTCTTTACCCACTAGGCCACCACGACTTTTTTTCACTTCTATTATATTTTTGTTAATTTAAGTTTTGCATTAATATATCAGCTGTAAAGGGTTTGAAACCTTACTTATAAAATAATTATTCTTCCTAGATGCAACACAATGCCACTGAAGTTACTTACTGACATGCATTAAAAATACTGTTTTATTAAAATCAATTTTTTCGGCCTTTCCATTACTTTCGAAATAAATTCTCATAATAATATTGTCATCTTCTTTATTGCAATAAAACATTGAGGAAGTATTTTCAATAAACAAATAATGAAGTGTTCCAACATTGATATATTTTTGAACGAATTCCGGACTTTTATTAAAACTTGGCTTTAGACTATATTGCAATCGGCTTCCTTAAACAATAGTCAGTGTTAAAATATGTTTATTTTCAATAACTACAAACTTGAATATTTACAAACGTAATACTTCGACGCATAATCAATGTTTTTTTATATATTATTTTATGTTTTGTATATAGTATTTTTTTTTTAACCCCCGACGCAAAAACGACGAGGTGTTATAAGTTTGACATGTCTGTGTGTGTATGTGTGTGTGTGTATATATGGCATCGTAGCTCTCAAACGGATGATCCGATTGTAATGCGGTTTTTTTTTGTATTATTGTATATAGTATTTTTATTTAGTAAAGTAGTTTAAGTAGTCAGTTGAATAGTATATTTCATACGAAATGACTGCTTGATCTCAACTGCCTATCATGGCAATGGTACATAGTTTGTCGCCGATACCGCTCTATGAGACCAACTTAATGGAACCCTTTAAGAATAGGTCATAAGTCTATTGGAAATACTTAAATAGTTTTGACTTTGAAATTGACCTGCCCTCTACCTCACTGACGACTCGCGCAAAAACAGATACGACCCAGAAGCCTTTTCTGTTTATTTCTATGATCTCACAAATCTGTTTGCCATTTATTTCTATGTCCAAGGTGTGATTGACTTTGAGATGTAGTCATAGGTTTTAAGGTCACGATTTCATGACATTTTCAGAGCTATCACATATAGCCAAAAGGTCTGACAGAGAGCTAAAACAATTCAAATAAAAACAAAATAAACCAAAAAGATTTAGTCAGCTGAGAAGTTGATTTGGCCTCATAAATCAGTATCAAGATGAATAGAAGTCCACACGCAACAACGATCAGGTATTTCTCCGGTCTCAGACCGACTAAAAACTTCCATTGAATTCACGATTTAAAAAAAATATTTAAAATAATATTATTTCCTCGACCAACACCTCAGGAGGCTCTCGTTGGGCGGCTGGATCAAGGGACTGATTCAGAAGGCAGTACTCCTTGATACGGCGCGTATTGTGAGGAGGTTTCTGTCTCTGGGACCCTAACCACCGGTACCTTGGACCCTGTGCCCGATATCGGTGGCCATCTATTTTTTATATTTTTAAATGTTTTTTTATTCTTATAATCGAATATTTAAAAATATAAATAACTAGCTTTCGCCCGCGACTTCGTTCGCGTGGAATAGTGGCATCTGGCAGATTTTTGGTTTGAACAATACATAGATGGCGCTGTATGTCCGGAATAAATTGTATTTTTTATTTTTATTTTTTGTAATAAAAACTATCCTATGTCCTTCTCCTGGCTCTAAACTACCTCCCTGCCAATTTTCAGCTAAATCGGTTCAGCGGTTCTTGAGTTATAAGTGGAGTAACTAACACGACTTTCTTTTATATATATAGATATGTTGTAAGATAAATAAATGACAATAATAAATAATTATTTCCTACCAAGGTCCGACTAAATGGTCTGCTTGAGAGCGCTCAGGCTTAGTAAGAGCTAGGTGTGTTTTGAAAACAATTTTAAGAAATGAATCATAATATGACCAATAGGACAATAGGTGTTGTACTTATAACAATTTGGTTTGCTCTGTTTGATAACAATAGATCTCAATAGTCACGAAAGTATTCGTCATTGTGTTTCGTAATCGTCATTTTTTAACTGCCGCAAAAGGGGGTCGAAAGTCACTCAAATATTTAACTTAATTTTTTTTTAAGTATACTATACTATACTCCCGTTAAATACCCAGTTAAATTGACAATAAGCCCCGCCATTTCTTCCCTATTGCAGATCGTAATCCAGCAATGTTTTGGAAGTTATGACCAACCAACAGCTACTTTATTTAACATACCATCTCTTCAAATACATCGGTTAGTCAACATCAAGAGTTATTGTCAGCACGATAAGTCCGTTAACCCAATCATTATGACAAAACACTAGAATACTTTTGGGACCGCAGTTTGTCAAGTACTTGGTATATAAAGAGAAGAGTTACATAGGTTTATTTGCTAATCAGTCTTACATTTATTGGAGGTCAAACTTTGTAAATTACGTTCTAGTGTTAGACACATACGACTTAGTAAGGTGTCGTGTTTGATGGTGAGAAACAGTCTAACGATTAAAACATTTATAACATTGAAAACGTATACAATTAATTCGGTTAAAACATAAACAACGACATACATTTTTCATCAAAACTATGATACCAGCTTGTACCATTGTTTAGAATCTGAGTTTAAGTATAGAAAAATAGGAAATGAAAAAAGAATACAGCCTCGTACGTAGACTTTTAAAGTATAAATGGATAAAATGAGGAATGTGCTACAAAAAAACCGTTTTGGGAAAGTGTGGTAATTAACGTATAAATTGCACACACCTTCTCTAAATAGAAATTGAATTCGCCCCAGAAATTATATGGGCTATCATTGGTCACGACAAAGGTATGAAATGAGGAGAAACGAAGAGCGAAAATGTATATCAAGGTTGACTACAGAAGAAAAACTTTCTTTCTTTCTTTTCTTTCTTCTATAGTTCCATCCCACACAAATAAGGAAGGAAACAGCCAGGAGTAGAAGACAAACTGGTCCAAGCTGGTCTAACCATTGGTGTAACAATGTTAGAACAATACCATTAAACACATGACTTACGTCCACATAAAGATAATACCAGGGTTTTGCTTTAAGCAACTTCCAGTTTGGGTTGTACGGTCTCTTCCTTTGCATCCATCTCCTGACCTTCGCACGAATTCAAAAACATAATGAATATGATTTCGGAAGACCTATCCCCTTTTTGGAAGCTGCAAAAATATGTATACATTTAGAAAAAAAACATATATAGGTACGTATGTGGGATGAAATTGTTAGAAAATTTAGTGCCTCGGTTGTACAAAAATGTATACATTTTTTTGCAGCTGACTGTACATAAACCCTTGGGTTTCAAATCTTACCATGTTGACCTCCAATTAACGAGAAAAGCCTACTTTTTTAATACCAAAGTGGATTTTCCTTTAAGATTTTTTATGAATATCGTATGCTATGTTTTAAATAGAATTAATAATTGTTGCATAGCTACATCCTCACCTCATAGGCTTTCTTTCCTTCCTCGCTGTGTTCCTCCTCATGCTCTGAATGGTGTTCCCTGCCGCCACCTGCGAACACAGTAAATACAATATTAATAACTAGACGTTTTCCCGCGGTTTCACCCGCGTCCCGTGGGAACTACTGTCCTTGCCGGGATAAAATATAGCCTATGACATTTAGGAACATTATAGCTGTCTATCAGTGAAAGAATTTTGGAAATCCGGCCAGCGATTCCTAAGATTACCCCCTACATACAAACTTATAAATATTTCCTCTGTTTATTAGTATAGATGACAGTCTAATTTTAGATTCGGGGCGATTGTCGATTCCAATACTTAAGAGAACTAGGTATACCTTGAGATAACAGTATTAGGACTAACCGTAGCAGTAATAACGACTACGGTCCAAAATGTGATTAAATATTGAAATGCTGTATTGTTAAATATACATTCAAATTCATATCTTGAAATTGTCTGATTAGATTAGCCCAATAGTATTCAAACCTGGCCAAAACAAAGACCAATTTAAGGAGACGAACATTTCTAAACAACAAGAAAAAAGTATTTCTTCTATAACATCTCTTTCACTATAGCAACAAACAATATTGTCCTGGTACAGAATCAAAATGCTAGGTTTTAATCAACTAAAAACTAATTTACTTCACTATAAACACGACATATGAGATCATTGGAAAAGATTTACTTGCAAAGAAGCAGTAAAATCTGCATACCAAGTTAATCAGTAGACATCAATCTTTTATCTATATGAATTGCTAGACTTGATAGAAACTTTATCGGATGGAAAATACGTAAGAATTTAGTTGAGGGATCTAGAAACGAAAGAGTAGCATAGATTTTTACTCATAAGTTCATCCATATTTTTAAGCTTAAATTGCAAAAAAATATATAATTTTGTCCGATATTTCATAATTCTGATTATATTAGAAAGCTAAGAAAACATGGTCATTTATCCTTTTTTTATTACAAACTAGCTGACCTGGCGAACTTCGTACCGCCTTTTCCTTATTTGCTCACTGTTTAGACCTACCCTGGACTACGACAAACATTTTAAAACCAAAATCAGCTCAATCGGCCCAGCCGATCTCGAGTTTTAATCAGACTAACGAACAACAATTCATTTTTATTTATATAGATAGATGTAGCTGTAGTTGTATTAATATTTTTTGGTCCTAATGGATAAAATATGCAACATTCAATCAATTCCACATTAAGTTGCTCCCAGCTCTTACCATTTGTACATATTTTCACAGTCAGTACATCGGGTAGTCAGAAGCCAGAAAATCAAACAACCCGCCTTACCAAGGGGCCTTATTGTGTGCCCAGGTTAATGTAATGAGGAGGTCAGATAAGCACTCGCTCCACATTAAACACTGCATGTGGTGTGTGACTCTGACACTCCTTCATCCGTAACTTACATCAAGTGAAAAGGTTAGACAGCTAATTTGATCATATCGTTTATTGAATTCCATAACGTACATTAGGTGGAAAATATAAAATTAAATTCACAATGATGGACCCTGGCGGGAACAGCAAAATAATTAGACGAGAGGATGGGCACAATATTGGGAAGAGGACGACCATAGAAACGATGGATGGATTGTATGAAAGTCGATATAGATATAGAAAGAGTGTTACTTGCACGATGACGGCAGATAGAAGAGTATGGAAGGAGAAAACATGCTGCGCCGACCACAAATAAAATTGGAATAAGGGCAGGAGGATGATGATGAATATTAAATACACCCATACAAGCATGGAGTCTTACAAATGACCTTGAAAGAACCAGAAGACAAGAAAATACAAGATAAAATAAAGGCACAAAGCAACGATCTGAATACAACTTCTATTCATACGCAGATCTAAAAATATCACACATTCAAGAAGCCTTAAGTAAAGTGACAGATATATGAATGTTCACTATATTTAACGTAGGACACGTAAAGAGATGCGTAGGAATGTTTCCAACAAATTCCTTGTACTGGTGTTATCCCTACTAATATTATAAATGCGAAAGTAACTCTGTCTGCCTGTCTGTTACGCTTTCACGTCTAAAGCACTGAACTGATTTTAATAAAATTTAGTACAGAGATAGAGTTGACCTTGAGAAAGAACATAGGATAGTTTTTATCCCGGACTTTTGAAGAGTTCTTTTGGAAACGCGATATAACTGAACTTGACGCGTGCGAAGCCGCGGGCGGAAGCTAGTATGGAGTGGGGCTTGGTGACGTCATTGAACTTACAGGTTTTTTTGATAAAGAAGTCGTGTAAGATACTTGTACAATGAAAATGGTTCTTTGCTGTTTCGTATGTCAGATTTTGAGCGGCACATGATTTATGAAATTTTACTATATTGCTAGGAGTCAATTACTGTCATCAACATCAGTTATTTTACTGTCCCACTGTTGGTTACAAATTTTTTTTTGTTCCATAGGCTTTACCTCCCAGGTAGTCCCATAATTATCAGGTCAGGATCTGATGATGGAAACCCTGAGAAATCGAAGAGAACTTTCGAAAATTGTAGGCATACGTATGGTAAAAACTTGACACTAAGGCGTATGTTTGATAACACTATGCAATGGTGAAGGTTTGAAGCTGACCTGATGATGGACACCAGAGAAGGTCGAGGGAACTCGACAACTGAATACGTAAACTACCTCGTGTTTGGGCTTATATTATTCGTATTGTCGAGACCTTTGCAACAGTGAAGCTTTGGAGCTGACCTGATGATGGAGACCAGAGAAGGTCGAGGGAACTCGACAACTGAAT
Organism: Helicoverpa assulta; assembly: GCA_963856015.1. Lineage (NCBI taxonomy): Eukaryota > Metazoa > Arthropoda > Insecta > Lepidoptera > Noctuidae > Helicoverpa > Helicoverpa assulta. The sequence goes on along the minus strand of CAWLCW010000027.1, from coordinate 11,974,998 downwards.
ACGTAAACCACCTCGTGTTTGGGCTTATATTATTCGTATTGATGAGAACCTTCCACTTATGTGGATAGTGCCAACTATGCTTGTCACTGAAAAGCTTAAAATAAAAAACTTTTTACAAAAAAATAAAACCGACTCCCAAAAACACTGAAAAGCAAAAAAAAACTATTCTTAGGTGCATCGGCCTGGAAGTCGGTGGCGCATAAACTCAGGTACATCCATTAGACACTAGAATTTCGTAAAAGCCCGGACACGGCACGGCACGGCCCGGCCTAATATAAATCAACCCTTACCAAGGATATTCCTTCCCGTACATGCATAAAAAGTGTTTTTGATCCCCGAAAAAGTAGCCTAAATTCATATTTTAGTTTTTGCGCGAAAGAGGAACAAACATCCATAGGTAAGTAGGAAATAGGATATTGTCATAGTTTCGGTAAGCAGTTAAAGAAAGATTAACTAAGTCGGCAAAACGGATAGGTATGCAGGCCTCACACATAAACATACACCGTCTTACCACAAAAACTTTTAAACGTCAGTTTAAGACTTGTCTAAAAAAATGACAAATTATGACGTTGACATATGGTTCATTTTGCAGCCACAATTTTTTTAGACAAGTGTAAAACAGGTGGTTAAGTTTTTGTAGTAAGGCCAATAGTGTTAGTGTGCGTAAAGCAAAACGTGTTTTACTTCGCACAAACACAATCAACGGTCAACGACTGTGTGACCCTCCCCTTTCGCGAAGCTAGATCCGCTCTTTTTGTGTGGCCTGCATACCTATCCGTTTTGCCGACTGTACATACATATAATCATAGGCAGGGATATTGAGCCCTGACCTTCACCTGCGCAGAAGCGATTTATTGGTTTATTGCCTTACAGTGCGCAAAGCGATCCCCACACTTCCGCCGAGAGCTCAATATTCGTGCCGATAACTATACTCATAATTCAATTTGTTCTTCCTGAAAAACTCGTAAGAAGTTTCACGTGTTTTAGGGATTACTTGTTCCACATTTGACATTTAAGAAGTATTTTATAAACGTGTATGTAGTCTGGTGAGCACAATACAATCTTTTATACGGCCTATAGTTTATTCATGTTCATAAATCAGTATATAAAAGAATAGTAGAACGCTTAAAACAATGATCACGTATTTGGCCGGTTTCAGACCGACTAAACACTTAAATTGAATTCACGATTTTCTTTAAAAAAAGAAACAACCATCGGGTCAACTGTTTAGTCTGTAGTGTGCGAGTATTTATTACATTTTGTGTAAGGAATGATTAAGGCACCCTATTTATTTAACCATTTAACTAATTTTACCAACGCACAATTTTATCAAGAAAAAGTCGTGGTAGCCTAGTGGGTAAAGAACCAACCTCTCGAGTATGAGGGTGTGGGTTCGATTCCAGTACAGGCAAGTACCAATGCAACTTTTCTAAGTTTGTATGTACTTTCTAAGTATATCTTGGACACCAATGGCTGATAAAAAAGGTGAAGGAAAAACATCTTGAGGAAACCTGGACTATAAAGTCTGAAATCACCAACCCGCATTGAGCAAGCGTGGTGATTAACGCTCAATCCCTCTCCGTGTGAGAGGAGGCCGCAGCCCAGCAGTGGGACGATAAAAAGGCTGTAACTGTAACTGTAACAATTTTATCAGGTTTTTAAACCACAGTACCTATTCAATCTTCGAAACTTTCAACGCAGACGTGAAATAAGTCGGATAAGCGGATATTTTTCAATCCGGATAACTTTATGACGTGAGAAATAAATTAAACGTACAACGGACAGTCGTCGCGGACAGGGCCACGGCGGCGCAATTCAATTGCGTGACAGTGTCGACTTCCACAGCGTAAAGAACGTACAGCAAAACAACTCTGTACAGGTTTGAAAAGTCAAATTAAAATGGCCATAGCAAGAAGCAGCAATGAAATTATTATTTATCCTACTTATATTATAAATGTGAAAGTTTGTGAGAATGTATGGATGTATGTTTGTTATTCAATCACGCAAAAACGGCTGGACCGATTTGATTGAAATTTGGTATGTAGATAGGTGATACCCTGGATTAACACATAGGCTACTTTTTATCAACACACCACGCGGGCGAAGCCGCTGGCGGAAGCTAGTTATTCAATAAAATAATAAGCAATACCAAATTGCAGAATAAGCAATTAAGTCTAAAAATTGCACTAATATTATGAGAAGGAAAGACTGGTAGAAGTGTGTTCGTACGAAATTAAGTCAAAAGACACAGGGCTATTTTTTTAAAGGTTTTTGAATGATGTTCCTTTAGCTGAAAAAAAAATAGAAACACAAGCAAAGTTAATACCTATTTGTTTTTTCTTTAACTTGTATGTAACTTGTATGTCTTGTTGGAAATCCAAATAAATAAATAAATAGCTTTAATTGACGATCAGAAACGTATCCTTATAGATCGAGTTTTATTTGTACCAATACCTCACGTAAGTTATCTCATTTCCCGTACCTATGTTATTCAGGGCAACATTAATCTAAGCTAGTACAAATCCAGGCCACTGATGAGAAATTGATCGCACCTTAATTAAGGATAATACTATGAGCATCTATTTTACTAGAAGAAATAAGAATAATGTGGTTAGCAATGAAAGACTACATAAATTCCATTATACTTTGCTGTATATTTTCAACCGAAGAAAAAGAAGGAAATCGTCAATTCGTAAATTGTTTAAAAAATTGTTGCAAACATTTCAAATTGCAAGTTGTTGTCGTCAATGAAGTCACAAAAATATATGTACATACTAGCTTCCGCCAGCGGCTTCGCCCGCGTGGTGTGTTGATAAAAAGTAGCCTATGTGTTAATCCAGGGTATCACCTATCTACATACCAAATTTCAATCAAATCGGTCCAGACGTTTTTGCGTGATTGAATAACAAACATACATCCATACATTCTCACAAACTTTCACATTTATAATATAAGTAGGATTTTTAATATCCACTAAAATAATTTGTTTGTAATATCTACGTATGTTACACTTTAATGATAAAACAAAAAACCGATTTTAGTGAGAAACATCCATTTCCCATTTGTATCAGAATAACAAATAGGTTACTTTTATCTGGTTTCAGTTGGTAGTTCCCTCGGAAAAGATAGTGAAATATGTAAATGCATTTTTTTTTAAGTCGTCAAAAATAATCCAAATGACCCCTCCAGCTGTGGGTTAGCAGCGGTGAGGGAGTGTCAGACTCTTACTGACTAAAAACCGTCGTGTTCCGTCGTAGGCCTTTTATGTACCAGGGCCGCGGTAACTCGCGCGAACAATCCCGCAGCCCCGACAGGCTATCAGGTATAGACTATGCTATGGCAGGGATAAATGCATCATAAAGAGTTGTACTACTGTTTAATGTTTAACTATGTAGTTGAGAGACCAGCATTCATAGAATTGCCAAGTTTTATCTTAAATTGAAATAGTGAAAACTGGCATTTAGTTTTATAATCAACTTTCTTTTTCCTCGACTTTATCTAAGAAGGAAAATTTTATTAAAACGAAAGATATTGTTTTGAAATTAGTGACATGGCAGTTAATATTTTAAAATTGTGATTTTAATTAAATATTCAATGAAGTAATCTAGTGAGGTGTAGGCATAATTAAATTTTGTATGGGTGGTCCCCTGGAGTTTTTTACTCATAATGATTATTTATGTGAATTTATAACAAGGGCATGAAAATAAATAAAATGATAACCCTAAAAGTACAGCACAAACTCTTAGTCGGTCGATAGTTTGTTTTTGCTCATAAATCAGTATGAAGATGAATGATTGTACGAATATTACAAAGATCAGGTATTGAACTCGTCTCATTATTCATACTGACTGAAAACTATGATTGGAATCAAGATTTTCTTAAAAAAAAAATTGCCAGCTATCGAGTCAACTGTTGGCTGAATGTTTAAATTGCGGTGTGCGGGAACTTTAATAAATCTGCAATTATTATGCCTACGTATGTAAAATACATTAAGCACATAAGTTTATTTATTACGTAGCAAAAAAGTAATAGACAAACAAACAACACTTGTTTAGATAATATTGGCTATGGTCAGTTTTTGAGACCACAAATCAATTTTGTTCACTTTTTTATTATGTAATAGAAAATTTCATGACAGGTCGATATGGTGGTTTAAATAAACCAAATACCACGGATCGTGGCTTCATAACACCATGACGCTTCCACGCCATGCCACCATGGTCAAAGGCCTATTAATTATACAGGTTGTTGGAAATTCAACAGCTTTTTTTTCATATTTTAAACCTTGTCGAATTTGATTTTGTATCTTTTTCAAATGTACGGGTATTTGTAATAAACAGGAAACTGTTTTTTGTTTGGCTCCGAAAAAGGCTTAAGGCTCCGAAACGACTGAACTGATTTGAAAAATTCTTTACTTTCCCGAGCAGGTAACATAGGTAATATTTAATCAATGGCAGTATGGCCAGTTCTCACGGCACGTGAGTGAAACTGTTGACAGAAGCTAGTATAAAAAAAATCGATATATCGATATTATTTTATATCGATATTTTTCCCAAGCATTTTGTATGAAGTAGTTAAAACAAAAGTTCGACACTGCTTGCAGAATTTATTTTTTCTTTCGCTTTAAAAGCCGTCACAAGAACCAAACAGCCTGTATACGGCGAAATCCGTAAGACTGTAAAATCAATTGATTTTACCATCATTATTACACTTTCTCTGAACACTTTCGTTTTTCAACGGGATTGTCCATGGTTGATCGTTACGGTAGTTTGGGTATTATTTATGAAACAAATTCTTAGTAAAGTGTTACTGGATTTTTAAGGAGTTAAGGACCTTAGTTCTGAACACTTGCTTTGTGAGTTTTAAGAAACCTTTAATAAAGACTGCTTTAGTTTGGAAGTTGGTGGTGCTACGCCCATATATCGGAGAGCACGTTAATGTCAGTCCAACGCCTGATCTCTCTCCGGTGGTATCGTATCGTCGTCCCATCGGGCTATGAGAGTGAGGAATTAACGAGTGCATGTGTCAGTGTAAATGTGTGTGCCCTATAATTATATAGTCTCCTTAGAGAGAACAGCCTCCGTGTAGAATACAATCGTTTTGGACACCATTATGTTTTGTATTGGACATCAGTTAAACCGATCCAATCGATACCAAAATTATTTCGCATTAAAAAAACTTTGCATTATGAGCAGATACATCTACAAATGCCAAGGGCAAGTCTAGCATTTTCCTCAAATATTTACACTGGAATTCAAGATGGACTGGCGAGAACCCATCGCCCATTGGAGCGTTTTCACAATAAGCTCACGGCACGCTTCACAGTATTAGATACATTATTGTAGGGAGCGATTTATCCCATGGAGAACAAAATGACGACCGGAGACGCCATAACGCAAAATATCCTAAGGGATCTATTAGACGGAGAGCAGTCACTCAGTCGAGCGTTCTGCGTTCTCGTTCCGCGTTCGAGCTCTATTACTATTTCTACTTGACCGACGCAATCAGAATGCCTTCTGTGTGAGCATATCTATGTAACGTAATGTAACACAAAGAACGCAAAACTGACGGCTTGAACGCTTGACGGCGTGACCGCTCCCTGTCTGATAGATCCCTTAGGATATTTTGCGTTATGGCGTAAGAAGGCAGCGCACCACAATACGGGTGTGCGAAAGACGAGGAACGTTACTGTCTCCGCCCTTATACGCCGTTTTTGGACTTACCCATTTTTTAATACCAAAAATTGCTGTCAGATGGCTCAAGGAAACCGAACGTCTCGTTAGTTCACTCGTAACTGATAGTTTTAGTCTTAGCAACTGTAAGTATTTGAGCTAGAAGAAGGCGCCTGACCTACCTGCATTATGGCATCTCCGCTCATCTTTCCTTACTCCATGGTTCACCCCCTTTCCCCTACTAATGTCCGTAAAATGAATATCCCCCGAGATTCGTATTGAACATGATTTTTCTATCTCATATTTATTGTGGCGGAAATCATTTGGAATGTTGACTACTTGAGGGAACTTTTTTGGATTTTGTTAGGATTTGATTTTAAATTGGTCTAGACAGATATTAAACAGTGCTTGCACATCAGTGGACCTGTCGGTTTCTTGTTCGCTCGGAAAAGCCGAGCGTAAAATAGACTAGCGTAAAAGCGCTTTACTTTCCTATAAACTGAATCGTGTGTTTTTTTTTTCATAAAACAGCTTATATAATTTTTATTAAAATCTACAACAACATGAATAAGTTGTCAACACAGTCATAAGCTTACAAAGATATAAAAACAATTGAAAGAGATATTAAATGTCGAAAACAGTCGCTTCAGGTCAATGACCTTCATACACAAGAAATAAAATCAGTGAAATTGTGATGATATTGAATCATAATTGCGTAGGATTGTTTATTACACCAATTGTCGATATTCCAGAAACGTGATAGCTCTAAATTATATTTAAATCTTTTATAAACGTATTCAGAATAAAATAAAATATGAATTCTAGAAAACAAAGGAATGATAATTAAAAATAATGGCCTTTATTCGAAGAGGATTATTTTTTGTAATTGCTCTGAATCCTCGCCCCAAAAGAACATCTCCCGCACCCGGATGAAATAAATCTATCCGTCTTCAGGGTATCAACTATCTCTATGAAAAAAAATAACAAACCTATAACTAGCTTCCACCCGCAGTTTCACCTGCATCCCGAGATAAATGCTTCCCGTAACCCCTAAAAGCTACCCGTTATCCTTTTCGTGGGTCTAAGCTACCTCCTCTCTAATTTTCAGCTCAATCATGCTCCGAGCGTTTTTTCCAACCATGTTGGGGTCGGCTTCCAGTCTAACCGGATTCAGCTGAGTACCAGTGCTTTACAAGAAGCGACTGCCTATCTGACCTCCTCAACCCAGTTACCCGGGCAACCCGATACCCCTTGGTAAGACTGGTGTCAGACTTACTGGCTTCTGACTACCCGTGACGACTGCCAAGGATGCTCAATGACAGCCGGGACCTACAGTTTAACGTGCCATCCGAAACACAGTCAATGGTGTCTAAGATTTACTTAGAAAGTACATACAAACTTAGAAAAGTTGCATTGGTACTTGCCTGACCTGATTTTCAGCTCAATAAGTCCAGATATTAACGCGTGATGGCGTGGCCAAGACCAAAAAGCAATGCCTAAGATAATGTAAGAAAATCAAAATATTACAAGTACCTATGTACCTGTTGTACCCATAATTTTGTGAAGTATTTGTATATTAAAGATTTCATGTCAGCTATCTAAACTTGTATAAGAAAAGAAAATTGATAATTCAATTGCAAAAAGTCCGCTACAGTTTTCTGAACGCTGATATTTTATTATAGTTCAAAACGGTTCAATGGATTTGTTTGCAATATGGATAGGATTTGATTATTTTCTTGGATTAAAATTGTATTGTAAATAATCTGGTAGGACCTTTCTTCAGGGTCTCTGCACCTGATTTCAGAACTAATGAAACAAAAAATCAAAGCAAAAGCGACTTCTACAAACAATAAAAATCTAAAATAAGATCCTGGACGTGATGACAATAGTGAATTTGAAAAAACACACATCTTGTTTCAAAAGGCTTTCAATAGTTATTTTTGTAAACGTAAGCGATTAACGTAGACATTTACAAAAAAAACATATAAATACTGTAGTCGAAAAACTCCACCTTTCTCAAAATCTGTTATGTATATAACTACTTTATCGTTAAATAAAAGTATCTATGTTATCATACAAACTTATTACACTCCATTACATGGCATTATTATAAACATCTTCTATTACGGCTTATTGAAAACCGTCATTACGTTGCCATGGCAACCGGAGTAACATGGATCTATTATTCGGCAAAGGGTGACAGGTGATAAAGATCTTTGTAGAATGATATAGGTACTGGGAAAAAGTTATTGAATATAATTTTGAATGTAAAGTTATAGAAAAACTAGCGGTTTCAAGTGGTGGACGAGGTATATTATTGCCAAGTTTAATCAAAATGTTTACCAATAGTTTTAGCGTGGAACAGTTACAGACCTACCTACCCACTTAAATCTTTCCAAAAATTTTAATCTATATCTTCATCACTACATACTATAAAACAAAGTCGCTCTTTCTGTCCCTGTGTCCCTTTGCACGATTAAATCTTCAAAACTACGCAACCGATTTTCATGCGTTTTTTTTAATAGGTACTGTGAATAAAGTGGTCATATCTACATATATTAACTGCCTCGTTGGTCTAGTGGTCGCAGGCGCGGCTGCTGTGCTCGTGGTCTCGAGTTAACTTTAAATCCATCCAGCAGTTTCAGCACAAAAGAGTAACAAATATACCCTACATATATACAAATATTCTCATTTATAACATTAGTAGAACCACATTTTCAAAAGTTCGTATCCGGGATCGAACACCTTAAACTGCGGTTTAACACAATTTACTCAGTAAAATCAACATCATAATTTCTTCCTACATTTCTCTAAGGTTGCGGTACCGAAATCAATTGGTTTTGTCACCAACCTAACGGAAACCATTGTGGTTGCGCGCGCGCAGATACCGTGACGAATTGCGTAAGTAAAACAACTGTGGGTGCTAAACTAATCAATATGATGATTGGTTGTTTAACTTGTTTTTTTATATAACTTTTGAAGATATACCTAGATAGCATCATGTTTCTTGTATTAATTTCAAAAAACGACGGATTTATGCGCAAAATATGAAATACCTACAAAAAGGTATCAGCAGTGTGATTCTATAAGACTTCACTCTAAACTTCGCATCTGAATCCGCCGTGAGTTACTACACTAGCGCTACTCTTGCGAGCGTGTTTGCGAGTTGAACTAAATTAAACTCGAGATTTTGACAGATAAAGTACGAGATGACTTTTAGAACGTTTTGAACCGAATGCGAAGTGAGAGTGAATAGCGAAGTGAAATGCGAGTTGTTGTCTGAATTTAATATGTAGAATCGACGTACTGAACTGAGGATCTCTTTTTTGGGAAGTCGTTTAAAAAGTAAGTCTCTAATATGCCTATCCTTTTCCAACTATGTTCGGGTTTGCTACCAGCTCAACCGTACGCAATCATTTTTCGCCCTTTATCTCTTCAACCCAGCTACCTGGACAGCACGATACATTTGGCAAAGGCTACCAAAGATGTTCAAATCACACCCAGAATCCACAATTTCACGTGCGTTCAGAAAAACCAGGAAGCTCGTTAAGCATAGATGGTCACCCATCTGCGGACCAATTGTGCCAAACGTTGCTTAACTTTTGATCGATAGACCCGTGCGGCTGTTAAGCCACGGTAATCCTCCAAATAAGCAATTTTCTTTAATACTTTAAGTACTTTATCCGCCTCTATGAAGTTTACCACGGGTTACGGAAAAAACCATGGATTTCAAATAATAGCAAAATATTTTTACCAAGAAAACTTTGTTTTGTTTTACTGTATGGTATTCTTATTTGTTTTGGCTCCATTTGCTTATCCCCTCACTCTATGTGAGTGCTTTCAGAACAATTTTCAGGAACACTTCCTTATATTTATGTTCAAATATATCGGATGCCAGAATATACAAATATGAAATGTACATCCGCCTATTTCAATCATTTAATTTTTATATATAAGTTATTTTGAAGTAAGTACAGTTTTGTTTTTGTTTTGTTTTTGTGTTAGATTTAAGTTAAAAGTTTATTCATGTTGTATGTATAGCTGTAATTGTATAGATAATAACTGTGGACACCACTATTATATTAGTTAAGTTAAGCTGTAATGATAGTGTGTATGTTTAAATAAATAAATAAATTTACTTAACTTACGAATTATGTGATGCTCTAAATGATGATGCTACAGGCTAATCTTTATCCGGGTATGCGGAGTCCGTGGGTAATACCGCTGGCAAAAGCCAGTATTACATATCACACATCGTACTGTTTCTAACAAGAAAAAGAACAAGAAAAAAAGAAAAATTGCTAATAGGTACCTACTTTTTATTCGGTCACGGGGAGTAGTTACCTCGACACGTCACACTCGTGAAAACGCTGATGAAAGCTAGTTATAGTTATAAATTGCAACCCAACTGCATTTGGTACCCGCTACAATATAATACAGCTTCACTGGAAGTTATAATGAACCCAATATCCAGTAATTATTTTCTATAGTCGTTTAAAATTGTGCCCATTTCAAAAACCTGAACTTAACGATCTAAAGTTTCATTTTGATTTCATTTTCTATCACGGCTTATGTTTTAATGTTATTTTTTTTCAAAATGTCATGTTTTCATCTTAAAATAACTAAACAAATCTCATCTTCTTCTTCTTCTTGCCCTTCTTTTATTCCTCTCTGTTACTCATTATACTTACATTCACTCTCTTTTTTTTCATGACATCTCTAAGATATTTTATCCAGCTTTTCCTCGGTCTTCCTATCCCTCTCTATCCATCCACATTCATATTTAACACTCTTTCTCACTTAATATAAAACATGGTCTTAAAATGGACCAGCTTTAGTGTTTAGTTTCATCACTAACTTTGTTAGGGACTATGGTTTAAGCCTAGAACTAAAGCGGCTACTTTTTTAAGACCACGTTTTATAATAAGGAGACTGTTGGCATGTGATTCATTCCAGAATAATCCAAAAGTACCAATACTTACTTCATAATAATATTCAAAAAAATGTTTCGTGACCTATTAAAACGGGTTGTTTATTATTTATTAATACACAACCCTTCCGTGGGTAAAGCTATTTGATGAGGATTACGTGAGAAAACGTTAATAATTTATCTTCAAAGGCTTAATGGAAATCTTTAAAAAGTACCGCTTTTCGTAAGCCGGCCATCTTTCTTTCTCACGATTTTGTTGTATGAGCAAAGTACAAATACTAGGATCAATGACAAAGACTATTTCGTTAACCCTGATGTAATAGTTGTTACTGTTTTCTACCAGCATTCTAAGTGAACTACTTCAAAAACCCTAATAAAATAGCCTATGCCCTTTCTCAAGGTCTAGACTTGTCTGTGTACCAAAAAAATTTGAAACGGACTGACTTACTTGAGGTAATATCAGCAAGGATTTTAGCAGCCACTTTATAAGAATCAACGGGCATAACTTTCGACGAGAATTTTATGCGCAATATTTAGAAAATTCAAACAAAATATTTATATGTAGTTTAACCACCTAATAATCAAACGGTAATTCAATCAATGCACCTGCAATGACAAACTGCATCAACATTTTAAAATGCAGACCATCTGCAACAGTTTACAAATCGATGTAGACATTGTGTCTCAACACGAAACATCGATAAAATTCGTTATACCGATTAGTTCTACGTCATTCGTTTATCGATAGCATTAAAATCAATCAGTCAATATTGCATCGATAGTTGCAAGAACCGAAGCAATGTATTGGCGACATCCCTAGTTAATTTGAAGATTACTGCAATTTTCTTGCTTATTTAAGCGCGACTGCTGTGCACAGGGTATCGGGGTTCGATTCCCGGGTCGGGACTATATCATTGGTGGTTTCTGAGATACTTTCACAAAGTAGCATAGGTATAGTCTGGAAGTCGATGATTGATACACCCGTGCATCAGAGAGCACGTTAATGTCGGTCCTGCGCCTGATCTCTCTCCGGTGGTGTCGGATTGTCGTCAAATCGGACGCAGAGAGTGAACGAATAGAGAGTGCACCTGTGGTTTTAATAGTCACAGTTATTTTATTTTATTATAATATTAGTAAGAATTATAATAAAAAAATAAAATTAGTAAGAATTACTAACCCATAACGTTAGTATGACACTAAAAAAATCCTTTTAGTCAACAAATATCTTCAACTTTTTGTTGTTACCTATTTACTAAGTACCTAGCGTGAAGATTCAATTAAAACAAATCTCCACCAATCGTTGTTTTCTTCAGAATTTAGCCTTGCACTCTATGTGCTGCCTGACTAACCGTAAATTAAAATCTGTAATCGTCTATTTGACTTGAGCAAGCATCGTAAAATTAACTTTCTTGAATTTAAATAAAATTTTCTCTCTGGTCACCTGGCCTAGAATTTTTATTTCAGAGCATGTTCTTCTTTTCAAATCATGTACGAATTACTGAACGGTGGTGGGGAATGAAAGAGTTCCGTCGTGTTTCGGAAAACACGGTTAATGGGTGGGCCTAGCTATCAATTAATTGAATATCTTTGGCAGTCTTTACAGGTAGTCGAAAGTCTCCCAAGGCTTAACTTGCCCATGTAACTGGGTTAAGGCTTTCAGATAGGCAGTCCATGTAAAACATTGGAGCACAGCTTATTAGGTGAGACTGGAAGCCGACCTCAATATAGTTGGAAAAAGGCTTGGTAGATAATGATGCAGTATATAAATACCTATAGGTAAGTATATCTCGAAGAAGTTACAACCTACTTCAAACCATTTCCTCTTATATAACGCATCTTAATTTCACAGTTTGTTCAAATGTAACGTTTCCAAATATTTAATTTGATCTCCATTGTTAACCGTAGATAACTGAGTGTTAGAATTTAAAAGTAAAAAACTAATCGTCACGAACAAAATCACGTTTGAAAGAAACTGTGAAATTACTATTTTATATGGTTGTCACAGTTCCAAAATAAATCAGGTGAAATAGGATTTGAAATACTGAAGTGTTTGTAGTATTTTGAAATACCGTGGCGACACACCAGAAAAGTTAAGTTTTTTGAATAAGAAATAACCAAATCAAATACCTTTATTTTCAGGCTACTCTAGCCCACAGATATATATATTTTTTTGTATAAAATTACCCCTCCCGCTGTGGTTGTAAGGGGGAGTGTCAGACTTTTACTGACTAAAACCCACCATGGTCCTTATTATATTAAGCCATTTGCGTACCAGGGCCACGGTTATTCGCCCGAACAATCCCGTGACGGCCTCTTTCCAAAAACGAATATATTTTTCAGGTGGTCAGTACAATTTAAACAATGAGATTTCAAACAAATAAATTGCTCAAACACTAACCCAAAAAAATAACTCGTAATTATTATAAAACAAACTGAAATACGCGAAATACTATTGCAATATTAAATAAGGTTACAAAAGAAAAATATTTAATATTGTACGCTATGAAATAACTGGTCACACCGAATTGATTGTGATACAATTGTACCATTATTAGATTTGTTGTTTATGCGTAATAATTTGCTTTTGTTTATTTTCAGAGTGACCTGAAAAACGTACTGTTCAGGGAAATAATGTTGCATAGTATTACAATGCTAATTGTAATTTTATTTAGTGAATAAATATTTTATCTATTTTTTTGATACCTCTGTTATATACTAGCTTTTTATGTAGTGGTTGAAATGTGCGTTTTTTTGTTTATTTTTCATAACTGAGACATGAGACTTGGGACCGTAGATCTAAGTACACTGAATTTTCTACTCAATATCCCTACGCACATACATCTATGATATATTATATACAAATGAATATTGAAATACATTGTAGTACAAAGCCTTCAGAATTATTATCCAATCCATCCAATGAGAAAGATCTCTAACCCTACAAAGAGATAGTTAGGTACATACATATTAGTTCCATTTTATAATAATACATTTGCGAATGAGACATAATATGAATACGTCAACTAACAAAGCAAATGCATATAACAATTCACAAAGCTAAAATTCAAATCATCACATTGTATCATATATTATCTGATATCCGAATTGAAATGATAAGCACTTTCATGATGAATCACATTCATCAATAACTTTGGTCATAGTGCAAATACCTACTATCCTTAATGAATTATATGCAATGCAACTACGATCATCAGGTATTTGACTGGTATCTGACCGTCTGTAAACTTTGATTGAATTCACGATTTTCTTTAGAAAATATTTTTTCGAACCTTCGGGCCTACGTTGCAGTATGCCTAACATATTTAGTTAACGAAATGCATTCACAATTTATTCCTATTGCACAAGCAATTTTAAAGCTTTTTGAATATATTTTTGATGGTGGTATGCAATTTTTTTTGTAAATAAGTTGCCAATTAAAAATCAGATTCCGGAGACTACATTTTACGTGTAACGAGTTTATTTTGCCAGAAAATGCAATAAAACGGTCCAGTAGGTAGTGAATATTACAAGCACAGTGGGTCGAATCCTGCGAGAATTTAGAAATAATACAAAAAAAAATAACTATAAAAAAAAATTTTTTTTGACGCGTTAAAGTTATAGTTTTTTTTTGTTTTACTAGGATAGTTTTTATATGTTTTGTAAATATGTAAATATCTATGTAAATAAAGAATACCAATTTAGTTATTTATATAATAGTTTACTATTTATAGATTAACTGGCGGTTGCCTGTTGTATGGTTTATGATAATTTTATGGTTTGTTTTATCCTACTAATATTATAAATGTGAAAGTTTGTGAGAATGTATGGATGTGTGTTTATTATTCTTTCACCAACGGCTAGACCGATTTGATTGAAATTTGGTATGTAGGTAGGTGATACTCTGGATTAACACACCACGCGGGCGAAGCCGCGAGCGGAAGCTAGTATAAAATATAGAAGTAAAAAATATCATCATAGCAGAGATAATTTTAAAAGATTATAAATAAACAACAGTTAAAAAATTGGTTTCAATATAAAACTGATCTATTGAACTATGTGTAACTTTACGCTACGTTGATCTTTGTGTAATTAAATAAAGTTAATAGAATTATATGCACCCTCGACCTTTTAGTAACTAGAACAGTATTTAACTGGTTTCCAATAGAAATATAACCTAATTTACTAAACTGATAAACAGTAATTGAACTAGGAGTGCTCTTGAAAACATTGTTGCACAAATATTCTAATTATTTCCATTGGCGTTTTGTAAAATCTTATCTCGTACTAAATTGGAGGTTTTCTACTCTTTTCAAGGTATATATGGACATATAATCTAATAATGATATAAAATAATATGTCGGGACACCTTTCCACACACGGTCGGTTAGCCCCATGGTAAGTTATTAATTAACTTGTGTTATGGGTGCTAACACAACTGATAAACTACATATATATACATATTTATATGTACATATTATAACACCCAGACCACGGCCAATAAGCATGCTCATCACACAAATGTCGACCGAACCGTTGCGCCATTGTGGTCGTCATATAATATAATTATTATACGCATACTTGTAAAGCTAAACATTTTATGTTAATATTTTCCAGTAACGATATCGAACCCGTGATAAATTGAACAGCAGTGTAAAGTCCGCCCACTACATCCTAACACTAGGTACTTCATGTTCAAACAGTAAATAAATAATTAAGATGAGGGATGGGACTTCTCTGTTTCAGTCCGAATTCAGTTCAAGATCCGACTTATTCCTATGTAGGATTACGTAAGATTAATACAGTAAAAGAAAGATAAAAAGTAGGTGTATTATTTACACTTTTGCCTAATCATTCAGTAAATGCAAGAATAACGTTATGTTACAGTTTTGTAAGAAAAATCTAGATCAGTTATTTGGTAACTATTTTGTTACCGTTTTGTTACTCAACGTCTGAACGAGAAAGTATATTGGTTGTTTTCATAACTTTGTGTCACTACTTAGGTGCAACATAACTATGTAGAGATGTATTTAGTTTGTTGACTAAAGTTGGTATCAAAATTAAAATACTAGGATGAATGATGTTAATTTTTCGCATGTTATATAAGTGTTTTTTAGAATGAACCCCGTAAATGTTAACCCAAGTATAAATAGTATTTTCATTATGTCGCACCTGACCATTGTACTGTACTGCAAGTAAAAATTAAATCATACCTTATTTATATTATATCGCATTTTATATCTCATCTCTTTGTTGCCTGACGCATTTAAGTAAATATATAAAAAATGGCTATTGGTATTTTTTATGAGGAAAACTCGAACTTTTTATAACTCTCATCACCAGAGGTCAGAATTAGGTAGAGTTATTCATGTACTTACACTGATTTTACACAGCGAAAGAATAAAGTGGATATGCCTCAAACCCCGAGATTAATTAAAAAAAACAGAAAATATCCCGTGATTTTTTAAATAAAAAGTTATTTACTTTTAAGACTATCAATAATTTGTATTGTGAATTAATGTGAACTAATAAGAATTGTATTTTAAATATTTGTATTTTAAATGTTTTATTTGTCTATTTCTGACGTTCTTATTATTATTTTGTTCTAATATTGTTATCCACTCGGGATTGTCCATTAGAAATCCCGGGGAGGTCCATATTAATATCAACACATCGATGCAAGTACATAAATGACTCTACCTAATTCCGACCTCTGCTCATCACATATCAATAGAACAAAACAGGCAATTTGCAAAAAAGAAAAAGAAACGTCACTCATTTGTTCAGAGTTATCAATAATATCTATCAGATTAGCGTAGAAAAACAGATAAATGACTTTGAGGAAAAAGAAGCCTCATTATTTACCAAACATGTAACTTATTTTTCATCAATAAAAGTCGGATAACTATCAAAATGTTGTATCTCACCGCGCCCCTCACTGAAACCAAAACCTTGTCAAAGAAATTAGGGTATTTGTAACTATTATATAGACTTCGTTCACCTAAAAATGTACTATTTCAATAATGATAGACCTTATTTTCATGGCAGTAGAGTACAGACTTTACTAGAGAGGACTTTGACAGGTGAAAAAATAATTTTGTAAAACACGTGAGTGGTCCATTGCTATGGTACAGAACTTTGAGAAAAGATAAAATATATCCGTATTTTTTTCCGTATTACAATTTCGTAGATGTAAATTGGATGAAAGGTCGAAATAAACGTAAAGTTTTACGCCGCACTTTTTCCGACATCGTGCCAATTCGGCCCACTATGCGTATTGCAATTTCATATTATTTTATAGGTAAATTAAGGTTTTTTGGGGAATTTGCATCATAGTTGTGGCATGAATATTTTTATTGGCTTCAGAAGCCACATTTTCCCTGCAAAATATTTTTTTAATCATTTTAAACATGGAATTATTATTTGGTTAATTTTTTACGATTGTACTGGTATGATGCAGTCGCTTTTAGATATAGATATAATATGTATTTTGTGTTCTGAGAAAATTTGTATTTCGTGTGTGAAAAATACGTTATTTACCTATATGAAATCATGTGGTCTAGATCAAAAAAAAAGTGATAAAGTTAGCATAAAAAACATTCAATAACAACTACTAGTAACAGGATAACAGTCGCAAATCTATACCAATATAATAAAAAGGTAACATTTTCTTGTTTGTTTGTTTAGTTGTACAGGCTCTGAAACTACTAAACAGATTGAAAACAATCTTTCATTGTTTAGTAGCTACACTATTTCCGAGTAATATAGGGTATATTTTATCCTTGTTGCCACGGTAGTTCCCACGGGATGCTAGTGAAACTACGGGAAATCAGCAAATGATTTACAATGTGTCTCTCTAGTCAGATGTACGAAAATAAGATGCGAAGAGATACAATCAAACTAGATTGAAATGTACTCTATAAACAAGAACCATTCTTAAACACATTGTTTAAAACGAAAGAAGAAAAACATTGCAAGGAAACTCGAGACAGATATCAAAGTATTATGGGAAAACGGCATCATTATGAAACAATATTATTATGTTCAAATAGTTACGAAAAAATGTGGGAAAAGGTCGGAAAATGCCGGAAAATATGGGAAAATAATAGGCATTGGGGATATTGCGTGCCTACGCATATGACGTATTAGGAGTTAATAATAGCTCGCTTTTCCCCGCGGTTATACTCGTGGAACGAAGGAATTGCATCCCGTATTCATATTAAAATATTAACAGTTCAAAAACTAAAAAACATAATAACGCTTGTCATGTATTGTCATCAAAACTCAGAGCGTGTGCAAAATTTCATTCTAATCGAAGACCGGAAAGTAGGTCACATTAAGATTACAAGATTTTCTTACATACATAGTTATAAGTGAAGCTAATATAAGCGTGTTAATAAGGCTATATATATATCCTTTCTCCGGCTTAAGACTATCTGTTTACTAGGAACTGATGTTTTGTCGTCAATGCAAGACAGACCGAGTTACTTTCACTTTTATATTATTACTCTTTTCTTTATTGAGTATTTAGTTTTTTTTTTTGTATAAACCTTTTTAGTGAGATACGTCCACGCCAATTGCAAGCATATTTTAAAGACACTACCAAAATAATACATTGCATTGACTTCACTAAAAGTGTATGCATGTTATCTCGGCTGTCGGAAGTCGACCCCAACAAATTCAAGTTAGGGTCTAAGCAAATTAGGTTATCATCCCTTCACTAAATGATATCGTCATTAGACCTATATGACCTTTCTATTATTAGTTATCAGACTCTAGACCTATCTACAGATAGGCTAAATAGTCGACAAACTTTCATCATCACAGTACAGGATTCAGTTCAGTTCAGAAAGCAGTCACCATAGCCGAAATCGGCAGGGAAGTATATACAGGATTTGAGAAACAAAGTTGTGGGAGTTTTTTTAATTTGTACCGTGACGAAGCACGTACATAATTTCAAACATAATGTAGACTGCACATGAGTGGTAACTGTCATGCACCTTAACTCAATAGTAATAAGTACGATTTTCCTATAAAACTGTTACCACTGACCTGAAATTGACTGTACCTATAGTTAAATGATAAGAAAATAATTGTTGAATATTGCTATTTACTTTAACTAACTATTCTATAATTTATAATTTTACCCGCAATGTCTGTTAGTATAAGATGCATTCGATTTCCGTAATACTAAACCGATAAAAAAAAAAAACAAAATGTCACTTACCCTTCTCCCGATGGTAATCCTCTTCCTTCTGCTCAGGTTCCTTGTGATGATCCGATGGCGCCGGTACAGCATCAGTCACAGCATCAGTGTTCGTTGATTCAACATCACTGGCCGTAGGTCCAGTCTCCACGGTCGTGTCAACCAGGATCGAGTCTGACCCGGTCGTGTCAGAACCAGTAGTGTCCGTGTTATCACCAGGAGTCGTGGTTATGACTTTACTTTCTTCAGATTTTTTATTAGCTTTGTTTGGTTTGCCCTTACGTTTCTTGTTTATCCGCTTTTTAGGGAAGAAGAGCGTTGGTTCGCCGTCTTTGCCTTCGTCATCGTCTGGGACTAACGATATTCTCTCATTGCCTTCTACTAAAGTGGGATTCGTGGTATACTTAGCTGAGAATCTCTCTATCTTGTTTGGCTGATATTTGACAGTTGTGGTCTCGTCTTCGTCATACACCATGTAAAGCTGAGGGTTTTTGAAAACAGACAGTTTGCCTGATTCGAGCTTCTTTTCTTTGTGTTTGTTTGTTCGTTTTGGTATTTGTGTCGTGGTTGGTTTCGTTCTTTCGGGGCTGACTTTGTATTTCTCATCGTTTGAAGTTTCCTTATCGTCATATTCTTCATAATCGGGATACTTTTTTCTTAGTTTTGATCTATCGTCATACTTGTCAGTTTCGGCTAATGATAGTTGAGCTTGAATCTTTTCCCTTTCACGTTCTTCTTTATATATTTCCTCTTCTTTAACTTTTTCAGATATCGCAACTTGCTCTTTAGCGTGACGTGCTTTTAATTCATCAACACTGTCCAAAATGCTTGCTTTTTTAGCTTCGCTATCACTTTGGTCTTCCTCTGGGATCGGTTCAGGTTTTACTTTTTCTGCATTATTATCTTCATAATCATTATCCTCCTCATAGTTCCTAGGTTTCTTTTTGCTACTTAACTTAGAATCTTCAACGACTATATCTTTTAAATCAGGAACATTGTTCTCTTCTTTAGTTTTCAGATCTTCTGTATCTTTTAGTTTCGCTTTCTTAAGCGCATCTACAACAGGATTGCTTGGTCTTTTCTTAGTGATAATACTCACAACACCATCTATATCAGATATTTCAGTGTGATTAACTGGTTGAGGATCGGCCGAGGGTACTGGCCTGTTTGTGTCAGACCAGTCCTTCTTTTCATAATAGTCTTCACCATCACTCTCACCTTGACCTTTTTCGTAGTAATCGTCGCCTTCAGGTTCAGCTACAGCTCTTAGTATAAAGTTGACCGGTGGTGCTAACCGCTTCTTAGGCTTACGGCTAACTTGTACAAATTCTCCTAATTCCTCACCGTGTTTATTTTTAAACGGCACCCAGTCTGGGAACAGATCACCTAAATTCGCTTCACGTTTGGTCACATTTTGTTCACTCACAGTTCCTATACTTAGTGCGTTGGTACTAATGATAAGTGTGATTAGTGTTAGCTGTGTTGCTATCATTTTCCCGTGTCTACTGAAGCATAACTCTATTGAATCACTGCCCCGAGGTGATTGTTCGGCGGCTGCGCGCGATCAACTGTTTGTGTCAGTTAAAACTACTATTATTTATATTGTTTGAAAAACGACTCTCCTCGCTACCGATAACTATAGCCACTGGAGAATTGTATGGATCTGTAGCAGATATTTTCTGATTTTGTAGCTGAAGACCTGAATGGGTCGTCGCATTCATTATGGCATGACAGAGTACAATACTATGGACACTACTATTATTGTTATAATAGTTCTTTTTTTATTGATGCTCGTGTAATAAAAAATACCACTGTAGCATATTATGATATCAAATAACCACGTGGTGCCTATGCTATAGAAAGTAACTTTACTGAATCTTTTCAACTTGTAAGAACAATATTATTTTCTTTTGTGTACTAACAGTAGTGTTACATTTTCAGAACTGTTACAGTTACCAAATAATGTATACAATCATTACTTAATCATTTTGTCAATTGAAACCACTAAAAATAAAATAGTTATAGTCACAATTATGTTATAACTAAAACTAGTGTTGATTGGCTAAATATTATACGAGACAAAAAAGAGCTGTATAAGTAACTTAAATAACAAGCTGAAAGTAAGTCACGGAGGAACCAAAAACAAAAAACTACCCATTATCACATCATTGTAAAACCTGGCTTACATCTTGTATAATACAAAAGCAACCAGTAAAAACTTTCCTTAAAAAAAGGCACCACAATGATTTTATTTGTAATTTGAACGGCAAAATGTATGGGCGACTTCAGTCGTATCCATACTATTGTCATCGTCGCCTGAAGTGGAGACAGCGCCGTGAAATCTTTAATTTGTCAGTGCAACGGCAATGCAGACCGGCGGTTTTAACGTTACTATAGTGTTATACATGCAGGACATGGAAAACAAAATGGCTAGAGGAGATGTCGGAAGTCTCCTAAGAAAGTAGCGCAAAATTCAAGAACGTAACTATGCTAATGATTCTCGACTCGAATCAACAATAACATTGGTTCGTAATTGTTATTTTTTTATTATTTACGGAAATCCGTCAGTGTCAACCAGCCGTATTTAAACTCGGCGCGAGTGTTACTGGCCTTAAAGCCGCCCAGCCGTCTCACACAAACGCAAACACAAAGCATACGCAACGATCATTCACATTTATAAAATTAGGCTAATTCAGAAATGCTATTGAATTACAAGAACAATAAAACCAGCACATATCAGCTATTTCCCACATACCATACTTTCAATTGATTATTTACGTATTTTATGTAAACCTCCTTGATTTTTGCTCAGATACAAATCAACAGCTTGTATAGAAGCCTCCCTTTTTATTCAAAATGAAATCACTAATCAATCAAGACCAACGTATGACAAATTGGTTCTGATTTGACAAAGAACCCGAACGCCTCGTTAGTTCAAGTAAGTGATCACGTCTACCGTACGTTACTTGACCAACAAAAAGGCGTCTGAGTCACCTTCCTTATTGCATATCCGCTATATTCCTTCCTCCGTAATGTCCGTTGTAAAGAGAGTTTAAAGAGATTTTATTGAACTAAAAAATACCGGTTTGCATTAATTTAAAACAATTCAAAAAAATCCAAATGTCCTTTGCCAATGCATATTGCTTAACCACATTTGGAATTAATCCTCCTTAATTATTGATAAGCACAAAATCTCTAAAGTGTTTTCTCTTACAACAATTAAATGTACATAACTGGGGGATTATATAATTAAATTAACAGCAATAGACCCGCAAACTAATTTGGCATATAAATTAATTTCGAAACTAATTTGCTGGATGGTTGTGTCATAAGTTAACGCTCATGTACCGACCTACGTACATACTATTGTGTTACGGTATTCTGATTAAAATTGACAATACCATAAGACTTCAGGGATCTGTTTCTAAGGATTCGCTTCTCAAGTAAATTTTGAGGTTCAAGTTAATTAACATTAACATTAAGAATGGTATTAATTAAAAATGAGAAATTAAAAATTGCCAGTCTCACTGTAACACCTTCTACAACTATCTAGAAGGGTGGTATTCTCATTTTCTGGGAAGTTTGTTCATCACCGTTTTTCTTTTGTAGGCATAGGTCGGTGAACCGTTTTTAATCGTTATTGCTGTCTAGTGCTAGTTTAGTTCTCATTATGTCATAATGAATAAGCGACGATAGTGAACCGCATCCCAAAAATATTATTTTTCCCAGTACCACAAGATGGCCACCCCGACAAGGTGGGCCCAGAATAGATGGCAGGACGACATGTATGAATGCAGCTGTTATTAGTGGAAAAACTTGAAGGATCATGCGGCGTGGAGACGAAATGGAGAGGCCTTTGCCAAGTAATGAGACTAAAAAACATAAATAAGTCCTGATAATTCATTCAACCTGGTCATAGCGACCGAATTTCATCGTTTGTTCATTCAATCTGCTCCAGCGTTTCATACGCCGCGTTCCACCCGCCCGCCTACTCCTCAAGGCTACCTGTCGAAACTCGTGTGACATCCATCAGCTCGTTGCTCTTGCTTAACCAGCAACAGGGGTCAGTGACCTTGTCGTCTGCTAACCCAAATTGTGTATATAGCGTTATACTTTGCTTCAAGTTGTTTGTTAATCAATTTTATCAGCAGTTTTCGGCACAATGTGTAATTTTTTGCGATCGAATTTACGGTGGCGTGCGACGGTTCTTGGGTTCCGGATTGGTGAAAAATTGTTTGAATACCTATATTTTGAGTGTTTATTATGAAATTGTACTGATATACCCAGCAGTTTAAGTAACTGGAGAATCAGCTCTGACCAAATACACTTGTCAGTTGCAAGTAAACAATTATGAAAATGGTAAATGAAAATTATTTTCAAACATTTCTAACTTGTCGACGCAATATTTAGTTTTATTTAGTTTTTAGTTATTCAGTTGTTCTGTGTAGTTATGTTGGTACAAATAGAAAGATAACGAATACATTGACAATTGTCATTATTTTCATGAAAGATTTCTTTGTTACTTAACCGTGAATAGACCATAATCTATTATATACCAAAAACACATCCAATTATTGACTTCAAAGTGAAGGGTGTCACTGACCTCTTATCGCTGAAAACAGCATTTTATATAGTTCTCTTTCTATCTATCGCAATGCCAATATTTATCATTGCAGGCTTGCAAAAGCAAAACGTCTAGTTTTTTTGCAAGCAACAGCAAAAAACACTCAAATTGAATAAAGATGTCATTTTATTTGACAGCCGGTTTGTAAAATAACAATAGCTTATTTGTCGCATTTTGTAATCAATTACTGAAATAGGTAGCGTAATATCTTAATCTTTGGTTCGTAAATACTGGTTTTTAATCAGACCAATCATGACTTAATCTGGTTGTTAATAGAAGTCGCTTAAAGAATAATTATGTTTACTAACTTATGTACATATAGACGTGGATATCGTTACCTTACTTATTTAGCATGGGTTGCACCATAATGGCGTCAAAATCCGATCATCGGCTACGGCGGCTGTTCTTATTTAAGGAGATCAACCATCTGCGCAGGACATATTATAGTGCACAAGCATTTGCGCAGACACAGGTGCACTCACTATTCCTTCACTCTCATAGTCCGATGGGACGGGAGTCCGACACAACCGGAGAAAGATCAGGTCGGAAGCTAGTAAATGAAAAACTCTTACAGCTCTGAACGAAGAGTCACATTAACAAGAGTTACATACAACGCCTGTAGGTCATCATCGATATCATCAGCTTTTTTACCGACTCACTGCTGGGCTGCGGCCTCCTCTCACACGGAGAAGGATTGAGCGTTAATCACCACGCCTGCTCAATGCGGGTCGGTAATCTCTGTAGGTAACCACGACATTTTACGTGGCTATTGTCATTTTTCGTATAAACTTTTTCTTTAGAAGATTATCTCCGCATTACACTACTTAATACAAGCTGTATCACTATTAGGCAATGACCACAGATCAGCAATACTTAAGAAATCAAACAGTAAGAGACAATAATGGCTGGCTGTACTCACGTGCAGACCAGAAATAATCAAATTGGCCAAAGTTTCGTACTCGACGTGTATAATTAGTTATAGGTAAACTAAGTTGCAAGAGAAATCTTTAATGTACCATACGTAAGTATTTTAAGTTGCCAAATAGGCTGAGAGTTTGTAGCCACACAGAGCCGTCCCGCTCGACGCGACGCTCTGTGTGGCGTCGTCCGTAATATCTAGTACATTACAACTGCTCAGTGTCGCGTCGCCGTCCCGTCCCGCCGCGCCGCGCCTGCTGTGTGCAGAGACCTTAACCAAGGGGTATTTGGTTGCCCGGGTAACTAGTTTGAGGAGGTCAGATAGGGCAATCGCTCCTTGTAAAACACTGGTACTCGGCTACATCCGGTTAGACTAAAAGTCGACCCCAATATAGTTGGGAAAAGGCTCGGGAGATGATGACGATAATGATGTGAGACGACGGCAAATAGAAGAGTATGGAAAGAAAAAAACATGCTGCGCCGACCCCAACTAAAATTAGGAGATGGGCGGTAGGATGACTATGATGAAATAAACTGAGAACTGTTCTAGCATTTTTTTTTAATAGCGGGGCTTTAAACATCTGGAAATAAATGCTTGCTGTATCTATATGACTGATAATAGGTGAGTCAAAGGATAGGAATGGTTTGAAAGAGAAATAAAAAGGTGTACCATTCAATAACGGATACAAATACCTACAGCGCATTAATAAATATATAAATGTAGGTATCATCTTGGAAAAATGATGATTATAAGTATTAGAATCCTCACTATTATATTTTTCAAAGCCCTGATTGTTGTTGTGGCTTAGTGGGTAAAGCATAAACTTCTGAAATATGAGTGTGCGGGTTCGATTTCAGGGCGAACATGGACCAATGCGACTTTTCTAAGTTTGTAAGTGCTTTTAAGATTTATAAGGTGAAAGAAAGCATCATAAGGAAATCTTGACCAAAAAGTCTGAAATCAACAAGCATTGAGCAAGCGTGGTGATTATTGCTCATTCCTACTCTGTGTGAAAAGGGGCTTTTTTAATTTCATTTGGGGTCATTACCAAATTAGATATCAAATTAACTACTTACACTTAGACATAGCTACGAAGATAATGATAATATCAAAAATAGAAAAGTAAGTAAATTCAAATACTATTTTACTTCAACGAGCTAGAAACTTTTGATTTGTTAAATAATTCTCAATAACCAATATCCACTATTTCGATGAGGCAATAATTTAATAATCCCTTTGTTTTTGCTACCTTTGTCAGCAACAAACTTGACAAAACTCCGACTAGTTGCCAAACAGATTCGCCAGCATTTGCCCTTTTACGCCCACTGGCAGCAAATATTAAACTAGGAACTTCTAACTTAGCCAAAATCCCCTTCTAATCTTAAAGGAACGATATAACAACTTACCTCTATTTACCTTAATCCAGCAAGGTTTAATAACCGGAAATATAACGAAATAAATTATTAATTATTTACGCAAGACCCGCCACGGTGGCTATTAATTAAGCTCTTAGATATTGGCGATATTCCCTCAGTTAATTAAAAAGTTAGTTCAACCGCTAAAGCAAAAAATAAAACCTATTTGCATAAAACTTTTTTAGTTTTTTTTTTTTGCAGATTGAAATTTAAATCAATTCGACGATTCTAGATTTAAAATTGGGTCTTCTTTTTTTGAATTCACGCTTGTTTACTGTTTGGACAAAAACGTCGGAATATTTTATTAATAGTTTACAGATGAGTTACTTAAAGTTTAAGGAGATTGTGACTTAGTAACAGAATCAAGGTCAGTCTTTGCTTGCCGCGGTCTGTAACTGGATGTTAGATCATATTCGATTTTTGGTACTTCTTATATATTATGCGGTTTCACCCGCATCCCGTGGGAACTTCTGTCAGTACCAGGATAAAATAAAGCCTGTAACGTAACTTTCCTGCAGTGAAAGAATTTTTCAAATCGGTTTACTAATTAATTTCAGAGTAGTTTACACAAATAAATAAACATAAAAAGTATGATAATGTTGGTGTAGATTTAATATAATATTAGTATTTTACTCTCTGACCATTCCTATAAACTACTACGATGATGTGTTAAAAGACTTGAACAGCTCGAACACACCATCTCAAGAACTGATCCTATATCAAAAATCATTCCAAGTTTTATGTAGCCCATTTATCAAGTGACGCTTTAGGCTACATTTTGTGAAGTGGTGCCCATGGGACACCAGTAAAACCGCTGACAAAAACCAGTTATCTCCAGTTATTTTACAAGGAAAAGTTGATGTTTATCAATGGTGTAGCAAGAAGGTTCTGTCCTGACCTTTGATCTCATTTACCACAGTACCATTGATCACTTGCATAGCATTGCGAATGATAATGAGCGTAGCTGTGGCGTAGTTACTACTCTTCAATATTTGCGTAAAAGTCTGTTTACAGTGTTTACGTTGCTCTTATTTTAATGGAGGAATCATACTAAATCCTTGTAATATTATAGGTAAACGTGTTGTTTGTTTGTTTGGTTGTAATGGATAAACTCAAAAACTACTGGACCGATTTTAAATATTCTTTCACCATTAGAAAGCTATATTATTTGCGAGTAACATAGGCTATATTTTATCCCGGTGCGGGCAGTAGCTCCCACGGGACGCGGGTGAAACCGCGGGAAAACGGTTAGTTATATATATAGAGTTTGTCTATGTGCGGGAAGTAGGAGTGTATATTATACTTAATGTGGTTGTTACGTACTGAAATGGTAAATAGTAACTTATTTTTTCTACTTTTTGAACAAATTCGCTATCTAAGGCGCTTTGCACATGGAGCAACTTAAGTTGAGGAAACTATCAACATTTTAAAAGTTTCTTGTAAAAAGTTGATAGTTGCTATAACGTTTACGTTTGCCGCAATTTTATGGAAATCTGTGAGCAACGACGTATTGAGCGGCACTTGACTGGAATGATCGGGCACAGGGAGAGGGGAGGGAGGGTGTGAAATCGCCGGACGCGTTGCGATTGACGGTTGAGGAAACCGGCAACTTTAAAAACCGGTATAATATTTAACAGTTGCTATTTGCGGCAATTAGGAACTATCTTAGTCATCGATTACAGCAACTGAAAACTGTTGACGATTACCGGAACTCGAAACTCGAGTTGCTATGTGTGCGCGGTTCAATTGAAAAATATGTAAACAGCTAGTTGCCAGTTGCTCCAATAGTTGCTCCATGTGCAAAGCGCCTAAACCTACCGAAATATCTTTAAATAGCAAATAAACAACATCCAAAGTAAAACTCATTACTTTGTTAGTTGTTTGTAAAAAGTGAGTCACTGTGAAAAGATTAATTGTTTTAAAATGTAATAATAATCCTTACTATTGAAATAATGCCTAAACCTATTAAAAACGCGAAAGTAAGTCTGTTGGTCTGGCTGTTTCCATGGACGACGATAATCATTTTACATCAATCGATCTATCCGCTTATTTGCACATAAATAATAGTTTAAACAACTTAAAAAACTTACTAGTCACGTATCGTCATCAGAACTCAGAGCGTGTGCAGAATTTCATCCTAATCGAAGACCGGGAACTGGGTCACATTAAGATTCCAAGATTTTCTTACAGACGTAGTTACAAGTGAAGCTAATATATAAGCGTGTTAATAAAAATCAAACAATGTATCTCTTTTTAAAATGACGTCACATCCTTTCATTTTGTATTGCATAATCTCTTTGAAGCGCCCTACTTTTCTCTTATTAGTTAGCCTTTAAATATAATAGCTAATATATCAAAAACTGAAATCTTGAATAGCATGAAATAAATCGAATTACCGTATATTGAAGGGAAAAATTCTTTAAAGATACCTCCGCTAACCAATTTAAACTCTCTCTACTTAGCACTAAAGTTGTAAGTCCTTTGGCAAATTAACACCGTAAATTTTGAAATGGCAGTTGCAATTTGAACTTTGTGTGGTAATGTTAAAGTCGTGTTTAGCTTGGCAAATTAATGCGAAGTTTCGAAGATAATCAATTTCATTGATAGTTTTCTTGGACCGTATCATTTTGAGGGACAATTCACCTGTTCGATAGTTTTTTTGTACTTTATTATAATTGATTGGATTTTAAAGATATCTTGTAGTGGTCTAGAGATTCAAGGATCTATGGCTATTTGATTTTTGTTTTGACCTTCAAGCTTTTTTCGGATTTACTTGACCCTAAATTAATATTTTCACTTATAATCAAGTGACAAGGCAAAAAACACGTAAAGAGTATTTATTGTCCTATTGTAACATTGTATAACAGCTTGTGGTTCTGGGTTTGATTCTCAGTTCTGTAAAGCATTATTGTATTTATATCAGGATGTATACTGGATTTGAATTGAGATCCATTAAACCTGTGGTCTCTTTCAACCATTGAACTTTATGGCAAAATGTATTATACAAGGTGTTGATCTGCATCTGTGCCATATTTTAGGAGGTTGACATAAAATACGTAAATAATTGATTGGAATTACAGTAAACGGGAAATAGTTAATATGCGCTGCTTTTTTTGTCATTGTAATGTCATAGTATTTCAGAAATAACCCAATTTTATGAATGAAATTTATGAGTGATCGTTGCGTGTGCTTTGTGTTTACGTTAGTTTAAGAGCGCAGCACGGTTTTGAGGCCAGTAACACACGCGCCGAGCTTAAAAACGGGTAGGTGACAGTGACGGATTTCCGAAAAAAAATTAAAATCAAAAATTTTCGTACCAATATTTTGTTGATTTGGGTTGAGAATCATTAGTATAATTACGTCCTTGACTATGGCACGGATGCAAATCAACAGCTTGTATTTTTTTTATTGTTAGGAAATCATCTGCGTTTATGAATATAGAGAAAGTTAGTATCTGTCTCTTAGTCACTGAAACCCACCATGTTCCCTTTGTATACTAAGGCCATGGTAACTATTTAAAATAATCCCGCAGCCCCAGCAATCTATATCCAATCAGCAATCAATATAGCAATATCCTTGTAGGTCCCAAAACCTCCCGTGGGTTCAAAACACTGATCATTTATTTGTATTTACCACTTAGGTATAATGTTTTTTTGGATCATCCCAAAGAAACCGCTTCACCACAAAAATGCCCATGTCAACAAACTTAATTAATGGATCTATCAAGAAGATATATTAGCCATTGCTTATGGGCGAAAAAGGCTATCAGAACTAATAAATACTAGCACTTATTGTCATTAGCTCAAGTATTTTTTAGGCCATAAATATCTAGATAACCAGTAATATGTAGACTAACGAAAATATTGGTTTATTTATCATAGATATTTATTGGTTTATTCGACGTGGGATATTAATAAATTCTATTTTAGTTTAGGTTTTGGGGAGACGCACGTGTCGACCGATCGCAAGGTTAAGCAACGCCTGGCGCGGTCGATCCGTGGATGGGTTACCATTACATACAATCTTGCCATGAAGAGTTTCTGCGTGTTTCGGAAGACTATTAAATAGGAGGGTCCCGGATGTCATTTGAACGTCTCTGGCAGTTGTAAGTAAGAATCTAGAAAGTCTAAAAACAAATCTTACAGTCGGGTTGCCCGGGTAACCCGACTTAGTCTTGAATCACCAATTCCCTTTCAGCTTGATGATTAATACTCATTCATCATCCTCCGAGCCTTTTTCCCAACTAGGTATGTTGGGGTCGGCTTCCAGTCTAACCGGATTCAGCTGAGTACCAGTGCTTTACAAGAAGCGACTGCCTATCTGACCTCCTCAATCCAGTTTCCCGGGCAACCTGATACCCCTTGGTTAGACTGGTGTCAGACTAACTGGCTTCTGACTACCCGTAACGACTGCCAAGGATGTTCAATGACAGCCGGGACTTACAGCTTAACGTGCCATCTGAAACACAGTCATTGGTGTCTAAGACATACTTAGAAAGTACATACAAACTTAGAAAAGTTGCATTGGTACTTGCCTGACCTGGAATCGAACCCGCGCCCTCATATTCGAGAGGTTGGTTCTTTTGCCCACTAGGCCACCACGACTTACACTCATTCCTTTTCTGTATTAGATGCCTAGTACAAATGCAGAGCAAATGTAGTGCGATGGTAAAAATACTGATGATGATGGCACTACCATTCAATTTTAAACCTCCAAACACACAAGAATTTCTAAAACCAGTGCCATTACTACCCACTGACGTATATCAATATAGAGTGGATATTCAGATCGGACATAAAACGTAACTACATCTGTACTTGCAGTAAGCCGACATCCGACGCTGCCGGGAACGGCCCGGACGAACTATTGTGTAAGGAACCAGCTTGTTAAAAAATAAATATGTACCATGCTTGCAGGTCGCCTCCAACAGGTATCTGTGCTGTGGAGATCTAAGGGGGAGGCCTATGTTCAGCAGTGGACGTCCTATGGCTGAGATGATGATGATGATGATGATGATGATGATGATGCTTGGGTTGTTAAATTAATTTGCGTTTACAGCAAAATAGCTGCACCGATTAAGGTGTTGATATCTGTAGAAAATTATAAGTTACTTGTGACCCGCTCCGGCTTCGCGCGCGGTAATAGTATTTCCCTACTATTTAATATATGTTATTATACAAACAAACCTTCCTCTTTAATCACTCTATCTATTTAAAAAACCGCATGAAAATCGGTTGCGTAGTTATGAAGATTTAAGCGTGCAAAGGGACAACGGGACATGGACATAAAAAGCGACTTTGTTTTGTACTATGTAGTGATTCGGGTGACCGTAGAGTTTTCTCGGAAAGCTGCCTGCAAAATCAGTAGAGGTCTCGCTTTTTCAACCGATAAAGATGAATTTTAGCTTTATATCTGGACGATAGGAGTACTTAGTTCCTCAAGTCCCGGGTGAAATCACGGGCATAAGGTAATTATTTTAGGTTGTATTAAATAAATAAATAAATAGTTCGAAGGTACGTTTTTGACCAATCTACAGCTTCTACAAGTACGAATTTCTATTTAAAGAATAAATGTTCAATAGCAATCAGATCCACTTGGCAGTGTTCCCACATTTTCCAACAAATCTCGACATACAAAGCGAATAATGTGTTATTTCAGTTCCAGAAATCAACGAACATTAGTTGTTGGATTAGTTCTTAGTTCTAATAGGTCAAGAGGTCTTTAAATGCTGTTGAATTAGTTCTAAAACCGAAATATACTGGCGATTGTGGTAGTTCAGGATTGTTTATAATGTATGTGTATTTTTTTAGTTTCGTATTAGTTTGGGAAATCAATTTTCTATTTGAATTTTGCTATGGGAAAGTGCTGGAGTGAAGACCACGGACTAGCAAGCGCAGCGTAGGACATCCACCAACAAGGTGGACAGACGACCTTATAAAGGTCGCCGGAAGACGCTGCATGCAGGTCACGGCCAACAGGTATCTGTGGAGATCTAAGGGGGAGGCCTATGTTCAACAGTGGACGTCCTATGGCTGAGATGATGATGATGATGGTAAATATAACCTACTATCTTCAGCAAACGGTTTCAAATCTCTTTCATACGCTACTTTTCATCTATCTGCAAATAAAAAGTAGCTTATTATTATTCTCAACTTTAAGCGCCCGTAATGTTTTCACACGGATGTCAGCTTCGTCGCCATTCAATCATTTGTGCTATATCTATCTAAGTAGTAATATTATATTCCTCAAAGTATTACAAGTGTAACAGTATTACATTGTCCTTTAACAATGAATGTGTATATTTCCTTATTACAAAATTAAATAGGCCTATAAACTTAATACTCACACAGAATCAACGAAGGAAGGAGATAGACTAAATATTATTAATTTCTACATTGATAACAATAGTTTCTAAACTGTAAGAAATATAAACACAGAACATCTGTGCTGAAGAGGAAATAGTCTACTATTTCCTCTTCTCTATTGTAATCCCATGATAATATTATTTGATATCGCTTTAAATTGTTATAACGTTTATCCTTAGTAAAAGTATTGTCTGCGATTATCGATAATATTGATCGATAGGCTTATGAGCTATGAAACTGTCATGTGTATTTTTCTTCTTCCTGCCCTTTTCCCAAGTTATTTGGACTAGTGCAATATGTTTTCCGCTTTCATTCCTTTTTCCATAAGCCGTTATACTAACACCCACTTCTTTCTTATTCATGTCCTCTTTCATGCAATTAATCCATATTTACCCTGATCTACATTTGTCTCTCCATTCATGTTTATCACTCTCTTTACAGCATTGACCTTTTATTTCATGAGTCACTGGCGCTACTTTCAAACTGCCATTGATATATTCCTTCTTCACTTTATCCATCCTGGTTATCACACATCTATCTCAACATACTACATCTCTGTCACATGCACTCATCATTAGATATAGGTGATAATATAGCAGGCATAAATGGACACAGAACCTACGACACCAATAACCATGCAAATGGAAGAAGATGAAGTAGGTAAAGTAGATGGAGAACGGATCCCGGACACATAAGTCTTCAAGCTGAAGATGCAGCCAGAAACGTGCTTAGATAGGAGAGAGATAAGAGTTATACAGCAATTATGGCTAATGTAGCTTATCATTTGTAAGAGACCCGCATTGGCAATCTATGTATCTATCTTTGTAATGAGTGTATGTACTATCCATGAACCAAAGCAAATGTAGCCCGATAAAACCTTGCAATCTGCGATTACCTTAAAATAATTCGCAGTCAATCCGGAGATTACCTCTAAATTCAATGTTATAAGCGTTATATTCTACGATATTAAAGTTTTATGAATATTTTTATGTCTATAGATATTGTTTCATATAACCAAACTTGTAATATTCCTAATCTCACGCACGTCTTCGTACGCTTTACGTTTAGAAGAATCGTTAAAAGGTTTTTCTATATGTATTTTGTGGACATTATTTGATTATTTTTCTCTATCTTTATTTCTACAATCTCATATAATTGCTCAGCCACATCAGTCGATCAACCATATGGTTAAGAAATGCTTTACGTAGTCGGTCTATGGATGGGTGACGGTCTTGACACGACGAGGTTTTCCGTGTTTCGGGAGGCACGTTCAAATGGAGGCTGGAACATATTTACCAGTCGTTACCAGTTTTCAGAAGTGAGAAAGTCTGACCATCCTTTCGTATCAAGCTGTTCCCCGGATAACTGGGTTGAGAAGGTCAGATTAGCAGTAAAATACTGGCACGCAGAGTGTAGACTGGAGGCCTTTCGGCAAGGAAAGGCGAGGCAGATGATGACTCGCGAAGTCAACAACAAATTGATTATTCACTGCAATAATAAAATTATGCACGTAAAGATAATAACTTCAGCTACCTGATAATTTTGTTTGCCTAAATTGATTTCTCATTTAGAATTAGCTATGTCATAAGATTCTTTATTTTAGTGCATTTGATTCTAATTAAAAAACGAATAGAAAAAAACTCAAAAATACTTCCCAACTTCCCGCAACCGGATAAAAATCAGCCTGTCTTATGATTAGTTATGATTCTGTGCACACACGTTCTTCAGAAAGACCGAACTTTCCCATTTAAAATATTTAGTATAGTTTGGACTTAGTCATAAAAAAATACATCTTCGTGTCTAGTGAAATACCTATATTGTAGGTTGCTTAGAAGTTAAATGAACCATACATATGTATATTTAGCCAAAAGCAAATAGTTTCTACAAAATATTAGTCGAGTTTCGGAATTAATAATTAACTTTTACAACAATCGCAGGATTCAAACAGTACTTTCTCATTGATGAAATGTTTGATTGAAATATTATTTTTAGATAATAATATCTAACACAAAGTTTAAGGACGTTCTTCTCTTATATATACGATGTTCTCTTTATAGAGTCCAATATTATTTTAGACTATTAATCCATACCCTGAAATCCATCTTCTTTTTATAGATCGCGATTGCCGTGCTTAGCGTCCTGGGTTCGATTCCTGGGTCGAAATTAAAAAGGCTGAAATGGATTTGTGGGTTTTAGAAACTCGCATAAAACCTGCTGAAGTCTGGAAAGAAAACAAAAATACAATTATCTAATAAAGTAAAAATAAATCGGTTTACAGTAAGTTATCACTTAGAAATTCATCAATATTATAATAACATTTTTCAATTAATAACGATTTTAATTTATTTTTAAATTGTGTTACATTTAATTGTCTTATCACATCTGGCAATTTACTGTAAATACGTGGTGCCATGCCCAACACGCTCTTACTAACTAAGGCAGTCCTACAACACTGGTTTCTTAGTGAGTTTGCATATTGGCTACGAATAGCAACATCTCGCAACGTTGACACTTTGCAACGAACGTGCAATCTATCCCGGAATACTTCCAAGAATAGTTTCTGCATGAAGGGAATGTCTCACATGCATTGTGGCATGTAGCTTTCCTATGCTCTAAAGTTAATTAAGAATCACCAATATAAGAGCAGTTTGGCAGACACCGACACCGATAATATGATGATTTTCAGTTGTTATCGAAATACGATCTAGCATCCGTGTACTTTAAGGTGGCTGTCGACTGCACAGTGAACTGCAAAGTTCTATGGATGCACATACACGAACCGCTCGAGCAGTTGCAACTGATTCGGGCGGTCGACAGCTTGAAGTTGTCGCCCATGACTGCTTCAAGCGGTCCGTGTATTGCCGGCCTAAAAGTAAACATTAACCAAAAACCATTATTAATCAATGTCAGACTAATAATGAGATATCCCATCTCATTATTAGTCTGACCGTGGCCAAGACCACTTCAGTTACAACAAATCAAGGCGGCCAAGCCCCTCTTTATATAAATAGATAATAATCATAATAAAGAACAACAGTAATCCTTATACGATTGCGATAATACCGGCTTATAATACTTATTATATGCCAACTGATAAATTAATAAAAACTTCAATATAGATAGGTAATGATATTACTTGTAAAAACATAATAATTAATGTTCATAATAAATCTTGGTCATAGCGTGGTTTTAAACTTTTTAACTAATTTAGGGGTTCCTTTTTATTTTCCAAGCGAAGAAAACGCGTACTACCAGCGTTCGATTAAAACAAGGTTGGTTTTCCCATCTCTCGCTATCATGTCTCATGGGTCCTGAGAACTGCTACCCTACCAACTCAAGGATTTAAACCTCAATTGCGGCTGCGGGATTGTTCGTGCGAATTACCGCAGCCCTTTTTTTATTCACTAGGAAAAAATCTTGTATCCCATACTCTTCCCGTCGGGGGACGGGAGAGGGGTATGTGGGAGTCCACGGTACAAACGTTCCCGGTATACCCACTAAAAAGACCCAGCGGGACTTTGACCTCGCCTGAGTGGTGGGGTCTGAGAAACTATGGCGTCCAGTCACCCACCGGCGACTGGAGTTACCGCAGCCCTGGTATAAAAAGGGTTCCTGAAGGCACATTTTCATCATCATCAACATCATGTCAGCCACTTGCCATCCACTGCTGAACGTAGTCCTGAAGGTACATGGTGGGTTTTAGTCAGTGAGAGTCTGACACTCCCTTACGCCGCACTCACAACAGGAGAGGTCATTTGAAGATTGTCCATCGAAAAAGTGGGTATCGGGTTGCCCGTGTAACTGAGTTTTGGAGATCAGATAGGCAGATGTTCCACATGAAACACTGATTCTCAGGTCTGCAAAATAGTTGGAAAAAGCTAGGCAGATAATCATCCCAAACAGATGCAGTAGTTGACGTTATTTTCTTTAAATATGCAGTGAAGAAGAGAAATTTGTTTATTTACATACTAAAACAGTACTAGTTCCGTTTGGTAGAATATCTTTAGAACAACAAGACAAACTGAATGGACGCCATGACACTTAAGTTTAGTATTACAAACGACTTGTAGGAGCATACTTTGGAGCAAATGTCGGAGATGCGGAGCATATATTTATTGAAGCAATCATTATAGAGGAAAATTATATTTAAGTATCGTTATGTGAAGATTTCAAAAGAATGTAGAATCAACCATTACTTTCTAAAAGAAATGGTCACAAGTTGGTCATTATGGACAGATTTTTTTTTTACCCTGTACTGTCCCACTGCTGGACAAAGGCCTCCCCATTTTGCCTCCACACCTCTCGATCTTTTGAGTCCTCCCAACCAAGTCAAGACAAACAAGTCCACCAATCAGGGTTGTAGGCATCCAGGTCATCCCGCCATCTCTTCCGGGGCCTACCCCGCCTTCGATGGCCATCCTGTGGTAGCCACTGGGTGACGATGTTGACCCATCTGTCAGGATGCATTCGGCTGACGTGCCCAGCCTAGTTCCATTTTAATTGAGCTGCATATCTTGATATGGACAGTTAGTTTTTTTTTTATAATGTAATAAGTTGGAACATTTCCACTGACATGGAATGCAATGGAACTGACTTGTTGGTCAAACAATTCTCGCGTATTGTCTAGGCTCGAAAAAAAATGAATATAGTTGAATTTATAACAAAAAGGCATTTTTATTTAGAGGTAAATATTATTATAGCCGAGCAAATAAAATTTAACATTAGTATTGTTCCATGCGAACACAATGAATAAGTAGTCATAAAAATACTATACAAACTGCATATTATTAACTGGATTAAGTATATTAAATTCTATTCAAAATATAAGTGCCATACCTTCTAACGCAACATTAAATATTTGACTGGAAACCCCCGTAAGACTGTCTGTGACTGTCGAATGCCTAAACAGAGTATCACGATCAAAAAAAAAATCGAACAGCAAAAATCATAATAGGTATATTGCCCCCATATCATTAAGTACTCGCCTATCACGTAAAGTGGTTGTAAAAAAATGCCTGCTTTTTACTAGAAAACAGTCAAGTCACCCTGATTAAAAAACTGTGTAGGCCCCGCGTGGTCAATTCATGTAATATGCGTGGGAACCACAGCCCCGCTAGGCGTGCAAACGAAGTCATAAAACTGGATAAAAAACAATAAAATATGACAAGCTCGGTATTACCAAGATTATCTTTATAGCTACTGATAGTGGG
Source organism: Helicoverpa assulta (assembly GCA_963856015.1). Lineage (NCBI taxonomy): Eukaryota > Metazoa > Arthropoda > Insecta > Lepidoptera > Noctuidae > Helicoverpa > Helicoverpa assulta. The sequence continues at coordinate 11,937,660 of CAWLCW010000027.1, read as the reverse complement.
TCGCGAAATTAATAATACGTTTATAATTCAATTTCCAATGATATGCCTTATATTGGGGGCTTGGCCGGTGCTATTGATCTTGGAGTGTGCACTTGGCCTAGGCAAGGTCGAAGGATGACATATTTGTCAACTTTAGTCGTGTTTTTCTTTATGGTTCCTGTTGTTTTTATCATTGACATATAACTAAGCTCGATGGTTTTTATGGCCTGGATGATCTGTCTAAACAAACTGACAGAGTGTTTTCTAATTCAACGACGACATTTGATATAGACTAATAATTAGCGAAAGATCAGTGAGAGAGCTCGTGGCCAATTCACAGCCGCGCGGATCGATCGATCCAAAATTCATATGTGTGAGGAATGAGTCATTTGTATTTAATTCCGTATCTAAATAAAATAAATATTCCGTGATAAAGACTCGACTCTTAAGAAATAACTACAAACCTACTTATTCACAATTATCGTCAATTAACTTTCTCTAACGAAAATGAAATATATGTAAAAATCTTTCTAATATGCATTTCCGTGAACAAGCTCCCCCCAATCAAAAAGGCACGACTCATTTCAACACTACAATAAAAAAATTACGATCAATTTCAGCACTCATAACTACCCAGTCATGCTGACTAGACAAAATAACTTGCTTAACAACATTTGTCACGCCCACAGCATGCATTTACTTATTTCATTATTTATCATTAATCTGAGACTAAGTTTAAGCTCATAAATTACTTCGCTAATACTTCTGCACTTTGATATTTCCTACTTTTATAGTAGGTACTTAATTGCTTTGTTTTTTCTGCTGCGATTCCAAATCTTAACACGTGCAGGGATTTTGTGTTTATTTCTATGTTTTTATATTTTATTATAGGTTTTTTACATATGGGATGAACGTTACCTTACCTTTACGAGCCTATGATGTGGGCGATTTTCCAAATTCACATTACGGGAGTCTAAAATGATGTCAACATAGGTACATTTAGTATGACCAAGTATTTATGTATGTATTATTCATACTGTATTGAACAGATCTAAATGAAACATACAAACACTTCAACTTCTTCACTTCACTCTAGCTGGAGCCTGCGAATGGGCTACTTTTCATGCCAGTCCGGGAGCAGTTCCCTCGGCAAGAGCTAGTTCCTAATGAAAAGAAGACAGAAAAGAAGTTTGCATTTGCAAATCTTCACTATATTTATGAACAACTAGCTTTCGCCCGCGGTTTCACCCGCGTCAAGTAGCCGGATGGTGACAAAAACTATCCTAAAACCTTCTCCCGGGTCTAAGTTACCTCCCCTCTAATTTTCAGTCAAATCGGTCAAGCCGTTTTCATGTTATGTCGTGACAACGGAAAGCGGGTTTCATTTTAGAGGTATATTATATAGATTAGTCCAAATTTAAGAGTACCTAGTAATCAAAAACTGACAACATTAGAATAATTTTTCCTATTGTGCGGCAATCCATTATATTGTAAAGTATATTTCACTCTAGGTAACTGGCAGACTACTTACTGTTGACCGATGTTTATCTGACAGTTTACATGTTTACATTGAAAATACACGTGAATGCAATCAAACATTTCAGTCGGCCTGATACCTGATCGTTGTAATGTGCACACTACCATTTATCTCCATACTGATTTATGAGCTCGATAAAATTATCGGCTAATTAAAAATGTGCAATGTATGGGAGCTCATGAACCACGAGTTATGGCTGATGATAACATGTTGGCTTATTCATCATCCTCCGAGCCTTTTCCCAGTCATGTTGGGGTCGGCTTCCAGTCTAATCGGATTCAGCTGAGTACCAGTGTTTTACAAGAAGCGACTGTCTATCTGACCTCCTCAACCCAGTCACCCGGGCAACCCGATACCCCTTGGTTAGACTGGTGTCAGACTTACTGGCTTCTGACTACCCGTAACGACTGCCAAGGATGTTCAATGACAGCCGGGACCTACAGTTTAACGTGCCATCCGAAACACAGTCATTGGTGTCTAAGATATACTATGAAAGTACATACAAACTTAGAAAAGTTGCATTGGTACTTGCCTGACCTGGGATCGAACCCGCGCCCTCATACTCGAGAAGTTGGTTCTTTGCCCACTAGGCCACCACGACTTCATGTTGGCTTATTATTATCCTTTATTATGGAAGTTGGTGATTGATTCACCCGTGCATCGGACACGTTAATGTCGGTCTTGCACCTTATCTCTCTCCGGTGGTGTCGGATTGCCGTCCCATGGGGGTATGAGAGTGATGGAATAGTGAGGGCACTTACATGAGAATAGCCGTAGCTGATAATCGGCTAGGAGGACATTGTCATCATCAGTATTTATTATACACTAGCCGTTTTCCCGCGGTTTCACCCGCGTCCCGTGGGAGCTACTGCCCGCACCGGGATAAAATATAGCCTATGTTCCTTGCAGATAATATAGCTTTCTAATGGTGAAAGAATATTTAAAATCGCTCTAGTAGTTTTTGAGTTCATCCATTACAACCAAACAAACAAACAAACAAAGTTTTCCTCTTTATAATATTAGTATAGAACCTCAAGCGGCGGAAATATAGTGGCCTTGTCGGAAACTATATTTTCGAACCGTTTGGGGTTGAAACCCTCGGGTCGTGGGGTCCGAATGCCCACATTCTATTTAAAGATCTGTCTAGGCGGCTGGTTGACGCTTCTCGTGACCAGAAGGCTGGCTATTACCTCGGACAAAGAATCAGCATGGCGATCGAACGAGGTAATGCTGCCAGCCTCTTGGGCACGCTCCCAGTTGACAGCGATGGGGACGAATTTTTTGACGCTTTTTAGTTGTTTGTTTTACTAGGATAGTATAGATAATATTATAGATAATATTAGTATAGATAGACAACTACTATAACTAAGTGAAAGTTTTAAAATATAATCAGTAATGAATTTTACGCCGGCTCCACACGTTGGCCCCAACGCTCGTCCCAACGCTATTCGTCCAACGTGTGGATCGAGAAAATGGCATTCGTCCCAACGTTGGGGCGAGCGTTGGTAGTTGGCCGTCTCGTGTCGGTTTCATCAAAGGAATCTGCGCGCCAACGTTGGCGTACCGTCCACACGTTGGCGCGTTGCTCAGTTCTGCCACAACACGCAGCGAGTGCGTACGTCGAGTAAAAATGGCTTCCTCGTCTAGCAAATCGCCACCGGCATGGACGATTCCGTGTTTTATGATGTGTCGTCATCCACCATCTTCTTTGACGTGGTTTTTTATTTTTTCTCAGTAACAAATATAAATTTGCACTCATCACTACAAACGCGCTGAGAGCAGTTTCGATTTCTGTATCGGACATCTTTACATTGGCCCTGACGGGACAGAACTAAGTTATGCGCCAACGTGTGGACGCCTCACCGAGTTTACGGTCCAACGTTGGAACGAGCGTTGGGGCCAACGTGTGGAGCCGGCCTTATAGATAACACGTTGGCTTCAGTAAGTGTGTATGCGTCATTACATTATCCAACATTTAAACCGAAAATCGTATTTGAAACAAGCGTATCATGCGGCTACGTCTATAAGTAAATCTTTAGTATTATTATTGCAACTTCCCATTGGTCTAGCTGAAGCATCCCACGCTTCCCGGGTCGGGCCGAAATCGCTTTGCGGGTTTTAGAAACTTTCCCAAACCAGCCCCGTAGTCTGGAAGTTGGTGATTGATACACCCGTGCATCAGAGAGCATGTAAACGTGATTCCTGTGCCGATCGTGCCGGATTACCGTCCCTTCAAGCTATGAGAGTAGACGTATAGAGAGTTCACCCGTGTCTGCGCAAATGCTTAATATTGATAATCTCCTTACATGAGAACCACCGCCTTGACCGGTAATCGGCTAGGAAGAAATAGTCACGATCATGGTTGTGCTACACAATACACAATCATCTTCCATGCTGAAAATCAAACAATGAGGAATTTCTAAGAATTAAGAGCAAGACTCCCTTCTTCTCATCACTCTGCTGAGAAATCGCTGACCCACAAACAAACCAGAGGAATAGGTGTGTTTAATATTAGATTATATCAATATTCGGCTAGTAAAGATAAAGCAATCACCATTTGCTCCTCGCGTGTGCCTTAAATTGTTTTCACACAAACTTATCTACAGCAAGTCATCGATAGTTAACTCATAAAAAACAAATCATATATATTCGGTGGTGAGGAGTCAGTATTCATATTAGCAGCTGACTCGGCCTAGTAGACTAATATCAAGAAGTACAAGCGACTCGTACAAGATGCTGAAGTCGTACATCTGCGTGCTGCTAATATCTCTAAGTGCAGTCTGTTACTGCCAAGACTCCGTCACCGACGGTACTGAGCTCCTGCTCACATTCTTGGTGAGTTACAATAAGAAACTTGGGTTTGGGCCTCCATAAATTCCAAAAAAAACAGAAAAGTATGCTAGCTCTGGTCGTTGGATGGACGGTGTACAATCAATTCCATACCAAGACTCCCTCTAAAAGACCGTTAAGATGAGTTAGGTATAAAGAACCTTTGGAATGTTAAGGTGCTGGCCATCATTGGTCTGAAAGCCAAATGCCTGACAAACAGTCAGTAACAAGGCCCGCGCTACTTAGTCAGTTCAAAACTGTGTTGTTCCTAAAAGCCATAAACATTATTGGCTTTTGTTAAAACTTTATTTATTTTTCGCTGCCGTCATTCAAGGACTTGGCCTTTTATAAAAAATTTTGATTTGATTACAGATCCATCGCCATGGAGACAGAACGCCACTGACATCAAGTCTGACTTACAGCAACAACCAGGAAGCTCTGATCGAAGCTTCTGCTCAATACGGTTATGGACAACTTACCGATGTAAGTAGAATCACTATTCAAAACCTAATTTGAATTGGGGATGTATTGGTGGAGCGTATAGCTCAAACACTTAGGCGATTGGCGAATCAGTACATTTACCATGGTAGGCAAGCATTACAAGTCCATATATGTGATCATACTTATAGCTGATAATTTATTAATAGCCATAAAATCATCATCAACCAGTATTCTCATTACTATCAAGTTACCCGATGACTAGAATGTGGAAATCAGACAAACATTCATTGTAGTGGCATGTTTCCATTCCTTTCAGGCCGGTAGACGTCGTGCCTACCAGCTAGGCCAGCACATTCGTCGTCGGTACGATGGTCTCCTGTCCCCCGCCTACAACAAGTCGGAGATCTACATTCGCTCCACCGACTCCACCAGGGCTAAGATGACCGTCCTCTCCGCCATGGCTGCCGTCTACCCCGCGCTTGAGGACAACTGGAGCGCTGACGTCAACTGGACCCCTGTGCCTTACACCACTGTACCTGCTAAATATGACTTCGTAAGTGATTTGTCTCCCATTTGATTAGATATTAAAGGTAGGATAGGGATACAAAAATAGGAAATGCGTTCTGCGGAAAACCATTTCTCCAAAATGCTGCTTTGAAGAAAAGTACTTTGAATGGAGCATTTGATTACGGTATCCCCTAAAAAAATTGGTTGGGAAACAAAGAAATTATAAATATGATACTTGATGATGAACGGTTTCTTCAAATCTTTTAAGTCAAGGTTAATTATCATGGACCTTTAGATCCATAATAATTGACTGATTCTCGGAAAATCTATATTTAGGAATTTCTCCAGTAACATTCCAATTCTGGCAGAAACATTAATTTAATCAATAGTACACATTTTGATGAAAGTTATAGGCTATTCAGTCAATTGATGACCCTTAATTTAGTAAGTATTTGAACAAGTAGATAACTAATCTATCAATTCTGTAAGCAATTGTTTGTAGACTAGTTTTGCTCTTGGATTCGTTTGTAAAAGTTCGGATATTCTATAAATGAATTTTATACCTGAACGTAAAATATGAACACATTGTAATATAATTCCACTGAATTAAATGTTTTTCTAGCCTATTTCAACTAAAGTTTTGAAAATTTAAAAAAAAGATTAATATTTCTATATTAATCTTTTTTTTTTTTTAATTTTAAAAGTGACTTAGGAAATGGATCGTATTCCATTTTAGCACACAGCGTTTTAACAGTTTTATGAACAACTTGTACTTTTTACAGAACTTGGCGACCACCAACTGCCCATACCTCCTGTCAGGTGCTACTTTCGACACCAGCGCGGCTTTACCCGACTTGTCTGAATACACTGATGCTTTGGACCAGTGGTCCGAATACCTGGGCTTTAACATCACTGCAAACCTTATTTACGCCTACGCCATCAATGATCTTTACACTGCTCAGGTAATCTATACTAATATTATAAAGCTGAAGAGTTAGTTTCAAAAAATATCGGAAAAACCGAACAAAATATAAATCATCTTGTTTTAAAACCAAAATAATGCATCTTTTGTTTGAAATACTTTAGAATGGACGAAAGAAATCTTCCTAAAATAACCCAAAAATCTCTAATTCACAGTTGAGCCTCGGAATCCCTCTGGACCCAGCAATTGAAGACATTTACCCTCAGATTGAAAAAATCGCTGGAATTGCTTTGGACTGGCTCTTTGGCAATGGCGATACCGTCACTCTTCAAGCTGGTGGGTTAATATTCCTAACAAAAGTCTTAAAACGTCATCATTATCACCTGCCCTTATCCCATTTTAATTTGGTTATTTGCCGTTATCTCAAAAAAGTCTTGAACATACCTTGAAACCAATATTTCTTAAGGTCTCTGCACACGGCGGGCGCGGCGCGGCGGGACGGGACGGCGACGTGACACAGTGTACTAGATCGTCGCGTCGCGTCGCGCCGAGCGGGACGGCTCTGTGTGATGTCGTCCGTAATATCTAGTACATTACAACTGCTCAGCGTCGCGTCGCCGTCCCGTCCCGTCGCGCCGCGCCCGCTGTGTGCAGAGACCATTAAGCAAGACCAGTTACACCAATTCTCAATCATCCCTTTGACAAATTCTTGCTTCACTTATTAGGACATATGCATGTAAATACCTATTCAATATTTATTTTCATTCCAGGAGTACTCCTGAACCAGTTCTTCACCGTTGCCGACCAGCTCATTGCTGGAGAAGATGTCCAAAGAGTCCAGATTTGGTCTGCTCACGACTTGAACGTTTTCGCCTTCGAGGGAGTGACCCAGGTCGCTGAGAAGCAAGGAGTTCCTAAGTACGCTTCCGCGTATGCCTTGGAATTGAGACAAGTGACTGAGACTGGAGAGTACGTTGTTGTGGTAAGTTTATATATGTCACCAGAAAATAACAAGACTCGTAAGTTGATCAATTTTCTAGGTAGTTGATCAACTCTCGCAAAATAATAAACGGCAGTTGAAATGTACATGATTCATCAGAAGGAGCTCTAAAGCGGTATCCCGCATTTCAACAATAGGAGTAACTTATAATTTCTGCCTATAAGAAGGCCTGAGTTGATGAGGCGTAAATAAGATTCAAAAAAATCTATTTTTTTATTTGTAATCATTGAATTATTCTCTAGGACCCCAAATTAATCAACTTTCCAATTCCAGCCAGTATACCTGAACACTCCCAGTGAAGACATTGTCACATACCTGGAGATTACTGGATGTGGTTCCCTCTGTGAATACGAGAGCTTCCGCTCCATCACAGCTGACCATACCCTGGATGAAGACACCTGGAGGACCAAGTGTGGCTTCACTGAGGACATGGAAATCGATACCTCTTCCATCGATTAAATTACAAAGATAATCTATGACACCAGATACCTGATAATGATACTCTAATAAATGCTAAGCATTGTTATTTTTATATATAAAAGATTGTTTTAATTTGTTGCTTTTTATAGCATGTCGTTTAAGGAGGATATAAAAATAATTTGTTTATTGGTTTAACCTAAAATGTGTTACCGTTGCAGTTTGGGAAATCCCGCTAATAACTGGTTCACTGATACTATTAATGTTTAGATCATGAAGAAACTCAATATTTTGACAATCGAGTATTTTTTTGAAACTTCAATGAATTTCTGATAACAAATACATATTACAATACACAGGGTTGCGTACAGTTGCACATAAAGATAAAATCAAACCATGACCAAATCGTCACCTTAAAATTAGATTTTTGTAATATAGACTTAGGAACATGCGTTGTTACCCAAGATAACTTTCGGCAAATATTAACGCTAGTAGAAATGTAAAAAATATTTAGAAATGCCACTCCAAACCACCTTTTACCCACATGTTTTTCGTTGCTGCGAGCCAATCTTCTAGATCTTCATATTCATATTCTTCTAGGTCTTGGGTAACCCCGTGGTTCATAATGAGATCATCAATGTTACGTTTTTCATATTTTACTATCAGTTTAAGTCAATATAATCAATTGTCCTCTCTCCAAAAGTCGGTACAAACTGCTTGACAAGAAAAATATCAAAACCCCAACAGTGATAATATTCTGATCTCTATCAATGACTCATATTTTAGGAGATACCTTTGTCTAACAGTGACATAATAATGATGATCATTCTATCTATACCTACTTATTACTTACTAGCTTCTGCCAGCGGTTTCACCCGCATCCCGTGGGAACTACTTCCCGTACCGGGATAAAAAGTAGCCTATAGCCTTCCTCGATAAATGGGCTATCTAACACTGAAAGAAATTTTCAAATCGGACCAGTAGTTCCTGAGATTAGCTCGTTCAAACAAACAAACAAACTCTTCAGCTTTATAATATTAGTATAGATTATAAAAGGGGGGATTATTTATTTTGGTTTTAAAGGCTCCGAAACTACTCATCCGATTTGAAAAATTCTTTCATTACACTTTTGTGAAAGTACACTATAACTGCGTTACGTAGGCTTTATTTTAACCGGGTGCGGGAAGAAGTTATACCGGGACGCAGGTGACACCGTTAAAGGAAACTAACCATACGTATATCAAACTAGCTTCCACCCACGTTCCAAGAAACCTCCTGAAAGCAATCCTAGACTTTTTCAATAAATGGGTTATCTAATACTAAACCAGACTTTCTGATCGGAGCTGTAGTTCCTGAGATTAGGGAGTTCAACAAGCAAACAACTTCTTCAGCATTAATATATAAGAAGTATAAGTAGATGATTAATCTTTGATCTATGAATATTTGTCCACCTGTATACAATCTTCATTATCACAATTTATGTCTAAACATTACATAGAGATTACAGATTATCGGAATACTTATATTACTGAGTACCTATTTATTTGAGTCATATACATTTACCTACAAAACAGTACAAAAACCGCAATTCATTTTTATGTTTCTCATATAAAACGTGTATGTATCTTATCTATTCCACGTGCGGTTTGGCCCTTGTAATGCGAAATGAATCATAAATTAAAATTGACAGGTGTAGTATTATCGCACCTATTTTAAATCTATCTTTATTTTGACTAGAATCTTATATCTTTTTATTGATCTCCTAGCTTAAGATAGGGTAAAATGAAACATCATCAACCCGGTATTTATATTCAAATCTGAGTGTACTTATGTTTGGACACCAACTGAACTTACCAGTACACAAACCAGACTTGAGGGCTCTATAATGAATAGAAGTGAGTTTTAGTCAGCCATAGACCCCTTTAATGACCACTTTTCAAAGAATGTGAGGAATCTCACGCCAAAATGTTTGACGATCTTGCGATTTGTGACATCATTTTGCACCATATGTAATTCAATTGCTCTTCAAAACTGACCATCCGTTTAAAACTTATCGATTAACATCGCTTTCACAATTGCCCTACTGATATCAGTAACACAGTTTAAATATTAAACTGTTCCAAGAATTCTGCTGTAATTTCCTAAGGGACGGCCCGTATATTATGCAGACATCAGAAATTGCAATGAAAGAATTGAATAATATTTACGATACTAGCTGTTGCCCGCAACTTCGTCTGCGTGGGCAATATAGAATAGTCAATTATTACGTATGGTGCGTAAGTAATTTTCACAGGAAATAGCTATAATCTATGTCTATATGCTTTGAGTCTGACAAAGCTGTCATTTGTACATTTTCTGCAGCTGCTGCGACTAAGCAGAAGCCAGAAAGTCTGTCAGTCTTACCATGGATATCGTCTTGTGTAGTTGACTGGATTGAAGATAGATAGATAGGTAGTCGCTCCAAGCAAAATATTGGTACTCAAACAGATTCGGTGACTGGAAGCCCAACACCAACATAGTTGGGGAATAGCTGGATGGATGATAAAATGAGTCATCATCATCAGCAGGCGCATAGGGTAGGATAGTTTCACTACTGGGGAGAAACACTTGTATGACTTGTATGAATTGGGGATTTTCTGTGCACTTACTTACTATGGTAAGGCTGACCCCACATTAGGCGTGCGCGATCCTCGGGCGTGTGAGTAGCGCGGGCGTCGCGAGCGCGCTGCGTGAAAGTCGCGTTTTGCTGCCCTGCGGCATGTGTGAAGAGTGCAAGCGACGCGCTCGCGGCGAGCACGCGGCGCTCGAGTTGCGTTCTTACCCCTACGCCCGCTGTCCCCGCCGCCCGCTAAACGCCTTAGCAGTTAAACGTCAAGTCGAGCGCGCTGCAAATGCCGTAGGGCAGCAAAACGCGACGCTCACGCAGCGTGCTCGCGACGCACGCGCTACTCACACGCCCGAGGATCGCGCACGCCTAATGTGGGGTTAGGTCTAAACCGGGAGGGACTCCACCGAAATGTTTGCATTAGTTCACGAATAGGCAAAATGTACGTATCTGTGAGAGTCCACTTCATGTGTTCGTACTTGAAACCTGCAGTTTTGCCAAGATTTTCAAAATGTACGCTCGCAATTTGTCATTTCTTGGTGGAGCCAGCAAATCAAAAGAAACAGAAGTGTTGTATACTGTGCGTCACTACCGCTCACCGGGAAAATTTCGCTCTTGCGGAGGACGTTTATATACCATATTTTGTGTCACACGTAAACAGGACGACAGTAAGTATCCACCGAAACACTTTCAAAGATCTGATGAACGAACAAATCAGACCTGAGTTGGTCACCTGGGGCCAATCAGAGCTCTATGAAGCGATCATACGCTTTGGCTCCTACTGTTATTGTGGTTTCTGAAAATGTATTCACCTCATTCAACGATGAATGTAATTCTGATGGTACTATTAAGAACACTTGCTTAGCGCAAAAGCTGACGATGGCAGGCCGACTCTTTTGACTTCTCGAATAGGATACCATTGGTTTTTGTGCAATGCACACCTGCAATGCATGCTGGATTAGGATAAGATATAGGTGGATAGGATTTGCAGCAGAGAACAATTCTGTCTTTGTAATTGAATGACATCAAACGTAGTTTTATAAAAGGTGTTTTTTAGACTTGGCTCGGGTCTTACTGAGACTGTTCGTAAACAGTGTATTTGCGATCAGAAGTTGAAAGTAAGCATGTCTCTGGTATGCGACGCGTAATTTGTACGTTTCCAGACGCATAAAGCATTTTACGTGTGTATGGTATTAAATCGATAAAGCTCCCATTTCTTATCTGCACTTTGTATCTGGGCTTGTTTTTAAAGATACAGAAGCCTACATTACCTACCTCACGCTTAGCAGCGCTTGCGAGAGATAGATCTTCCTTTCTTCTAGGATTAAGTTTACATATTTTGCATCAGAAAAAATAATTAAGGTCTACTTAATACTACTCACTCAAAGTAATTTGTTTTAAGGCCACCACATTAGTGGAAGATAAGCTAAACTATGTTTATGAAAAAATCCTGATATGAACTCCATCTGTAACTTTAAATGATAATTAATTGTTCCACTAAAGTCATCATTTTTGACATAATGTTCAAAAAATAATTTAGATGGCACCGTTTTAAATTTGGCTGAGAACTATTAATTTTCCTTTCATCAAGGTAATAATTATAGTTGGATTTTGATGTGGTACGGCAAACTGACAAACACTATTGAAATGTCTATCGAAAAATTACACTACCTACGTGTTAAAATATAGTGAATTACGGAAAATACACAACTCCATCTGTTGAAATAATAATCCTCTATAAAGAATGTATGGTAATTAATTGTCATTTACCACATCGCTCCTTTGACAAATTTGATGTATTTTTACCACAGATGGAGCTACTTTAACCTTGGCTAAACAAAATTTTCATATTTTTTTTTCTTCCGAAGTTACTTATAAAGGTGTGATTTTCTGTGTAAAGATTAATAATAGGCCGAACAACTAATATAAGTACAACATTCAAATGTACAGTTTTGACAAACAGATTGCGTGTCGTAATATTTTACATCTTGAATTCACAAAATTAATCATATCTTTTGATAGAGTGAATCGATTTCGATGAAACAAAAACTAAGTAATACCCCAAGTTACGTAGAATTTTTGTATATAAGCATTGTCTGCATTGAATTCGTAGATTTTACGTGAATCCCGAACAAACAAACAGATAAACAGACAAACAGACAAACAGACAAACAGACAAAAATGACAAAAATGATGGAAATGGGTTCTGTTAGTTATCCTTTAACATGCCGGCTATTTTTGTTGCCAATTTCTTCAATGTACAAAAATTACTTTTCTACAGATTTATTATATGTATAGATTACAAAGTATAATGTAACATTTTCATTTGTGACTCTGAATAGGAGATGGAATATGTATGTTAATAGAATCATTGATCTACAAAATTAAAAATATTGATTTTACTGGAACAGAAATTCATAATTAAAAATCAACACTACGTAACAACTGATCATCCAAAGATATTTATATATATAGATCTTGTCTCATGTCGTCGATCGCCGTCCTCTCTTGTCTTGCCTCATCTTGTAACTGCTGAAAATAGGCAATCTTGCAATGAGTGCTAGCCATCCTGTGCTGGGCAGGGCAGAAATCTATTCTTAGGTACCTAAGTATATCCAACTTGCTTTTCGGAGCCGATCCACTCGCGTACCGAGGGAGCTACTTTCTACATAAGGCTAATACCAATTATATTTAATTAAAGATAGTCGGTGACTAAATCAATCTTCAATTTGCCTCTAGTTAACCGATGTTGTCAAAAATATAAAAATCGTTTTTTTTTACAATAACACAAAGTTTTATAGGTAGTAAACTTGTATATACACATAAAAAATCGATAGCATTTATTTGAGATGCATCATGACAAAGTCGTAATTATTTTTAATACTCCCCAAATAACATGGTATAAAAAATCAATAAATTAAAACAATCTTTTATAAAAATAATAATTTTAATGCTTAGCATTTAATAGAGTATCATTATCAGGTATCTGGCATCATGAATTGTCTTCATATTTTAATCGATGGAAGAGGTATCGATTTCCATGTCTTCTGTGAAGCCACACTTGGTCCTCCAGGTGTCTTCATCCAGGGTGTAATCAGCGGTGATCGAGCGGAAGCTCTCGTATTCACAACGGGAACCACATCCAGTTATCTCCAGGTAGGTGATCACATCTTCGCTGGGAGTGTTCAAGTATACCGGCTGGAATATAAGTTAAGCTGTTTAGTCAAGATTGCCAGAAAAGCTGATCTTATACTACTTGCTATAACATAGCAAGACCGCGTTGACCACGTTATTGAGTTGAGGAGGTGAAGCAGGCAGTTGCTCCATGTAAATACTCAATACTCAATATCTAAAATATTGGTACCAACATTGTTGGAAAAAGAGTAGGTAGATTATGGTTATTTGAGCTTGACTGTAAATTTTGAAAAATACCATATTTTGGACCCTATTATGCTTAAAATGTCATCCTGAAGAAACAACAAGCTCCCAAACTCCTAGCATTTTAATAGCTTAGCATTTAAACTAGGGCAAACGAATTTTCCGTTTATTTTTAGACTATCCTTGACAAATAACAACTTACCACAACGACATATTCTCCAGTCTCGATCACCTGCCTCAGTTCCAAGGCATACATGGAAGCGTATTTAGGAGCTCCTTGTCTCTTGACAACCCTGGTGACTCCCTCGAAGGAGAATACATTCGCGTCATGGGCAGAGTACACCTGGACTCTTTGCACATCTTCTCCAGCAATTATCTGGTCTGCTACCGTGAAGAACTGGTTGAGGAGAACACCTGGAATGGAATATCAGATTAAAAGGTAAATTGTTGTTTGTTTGATGATAACTGGAGTTCAATGAAGTGATAGAAGAAGTGTGATCACACGATTTGGTTGCGGAATTTAGTGATTCACAAAGGTTTGACAACTAACCAGAATCATAAAGGTTCATCTCAGTGTTGAACATGTATTCCCAACCGATGCCGGCGATTGCTTCCAATTGAGGGAAAATAGGTTCAACTCGTGGGTCCAGGGGTATTCCCAAGCTTTGCTGTGGAACACAGAATAGTTTAGATTTTTAAAATCTGTATTGACCAATGATAAAGTTATTTCCATTATCAAGTAGCAAAATAATCATTTTTGCCTTTTCTGTACTAAAATACTTTTGGAGTATATGTCCGAAGATACAACTATACACCGTGACTTTTTAGTCGTCTTACAAAGGTGGTCCACTCAATCTATCCGACATAAAATACCACTAGACACGATTATTAATTTTATAGCCTTACTTTATTAAGATAATAGGTGCAAAGAAAAATACTGAAAACAAAATGTTTACGTATCAAACGGTAGAAAGTAGGTACTTTCCCAACGCGCCGCGCTCCATTGATACAAGATTCGGGCAGCGCTCACAACAGGGTGTTCTTATAATCTACGTCATGCATCATAATAATGAATTAATTTTTATTTTTAAATTATTCAAATCTCATAAATATTTCTTTTTTAAATATGAACGTTTACTAGTCATTGGATACATTAAGTAGGCTGCCGTTGTAAGACGACTAAAAAGTCACGGTGTATATGACTTCACTGATGACCTTTTAAATAAGTGTGATTTAGAATTACCTGGCTAACATAAACATCGTAAAGTTGTGTAGCTATCAAAAGATTGCTAGCATTGAAGCCTGAAATATCGCTCAACTCGTTCAGAACATCAAAATATTGATCTAGTTCAGCTGGGTAAGTGTCGTCGTAAGTAATTGATAGGGCCGCAGGGCAATTGACTGCCGCTAGATTCTGTAATAAAAAGCAAATCAATGAGGGTTAGAGGAGGTCAAGACCCACAAAGGGTTGTAGAGTACCGAAGAAGAAGAAGTATTTGAGGTCTTCATATAAAAGTAGGAATTAGTCTGATTCTTACTAATGTGTATGCGATTGTATACACAAGGGAAAATAATGACACTGAAATAGTCACTTACGAAATCGTATTTAGCAGGCACAGTGGTGTAGGGAACAGGGGTCCAGTTGACGTCAGCGCTCCAGTTGTCCTCAAGCGCGGGGTAGACGGCAGCCATGGCGGAGAGGACAGTCATCTTGGCCCTGGTGGAGTCGGTGGAGCGAATGTAGATCTCCGACTTGTTGTAGGCGGGGGACAGGAGACCATCGTACCGACGGCGCAGGAACTGACCGAGCTGGTAGGCACGACGTCTGCCGTTCTGATGGTGAAGAGAAAATGGTTCACCTAATTGATACCCTCGAAAAGTTTGCAAGTCTAAATTGCACTGGTGATATGATCAAGTCTAATGCTAAAGAGATTGCTGTTATTAATGATTGCTTATTGCAACTTACATCAGTTAGTTGTCCATATCCGTATCTAGCAGTAGCGGCCTCTAGGGCTTCCACGTCATTGCTGATATTGGCGGCAATACTCAATGATATTGGCGTCCTGTCTCCATGACGATGCGTCTGAAATAAGAAGTCAAGTTATTAAAGAAATATCACTTTTATGCTTTAAAGATGGATTCTAGTAAAGCGAACATTAAACAATATCCTTTGGATATTTTTTTTCTTTAAAAATATTCTTACTTGTTCGGAATCTTTGAAACATTGAACGGGTTTTTTATTTCAGTTAATTGATTTGGTTTGTTTCTTTTGTGTCTTACCAAGAATGTTAGCAGGAGCTCAGTACCGTCGGTGACGGAGTCTTGGCAGTAACAGACTGCACTTAGAGATATTAACAGCACGCAGATGTACGACTTCAGCATCTTGTACGAGTCGCTGGTACTTCTTGATATTAGTCTACCAGGCCGAGTCGCCTTCTAATATAACTACTGAATGCCCACCGCCGAATATATATCTGCTTTGAAAGTTTAGCTTCAATGACTTGCCATAGATAAAGTCAAATCCAAACGGGTCCCACGTGAAGAATAAATGTTGGGATTATCAAACATAACAAAACAATGATAAGTTACACATTAAAAATGCATTTTTGGAAAGTTTGTTTGTTTCGATAATTCTCTGAACTTTGTACCGGAATTTTCGACCAGTGTCTTATATGGAACCACTGCCTATTCGATCTCTTGTATACAGACATTTGGGCAAAAAAAGTTGCCTCGTTAGTTTATTCTAGTAGGGCAATCGAAAGTGTACCTGTATCGGCGCAAATGCTTGTGCTCTATAATATGTCCTGCGAAGCTGGCTGATATCCATAGATATTATTTATTTATTTATAACACTTATGCACATTTTGCACAATGGCGGACTTAACGCCTTAGGCGTTATCTCCCAGTCTACCTTTGGATGGATTGGAGAAATTGCAGTGGTAGTGCAGTTTTTGATATATCTTACAAAGAAAAAAAAATAGAATATAATAATATACTAATACATAAACAAAATACATATACATACATATTACATTTGTCATGAAAGACAAAGAAAAAAAGAAAAGAAAAGAAAACAAGCTATGGTAGCGATATAAATATGAAATATGGTAGCGATAATATCATATAATCTTAAATTTAAAAACGAAACAGAGTGGTATAGGTACCTACAAATGACAGCACGGTCTATATAAGCACAACTTAAGGGGCTTTCTGTAACATGGAAATCGCAATTAAGCGACAAGCGCCTTTTTCTCCAACGAAGTCTAAGGAAAAAAACTTATCCAAACACGTCTATTAGATGGTCAAGATGAGGAATAAATAACAGTTCTATATTCGAATAGGGTTTAAATGCTTTAAGAGCTTGAATGAATTAAACAGTAATATGCAAATATCTTTTTTCTCAAATGTCCTACTACAGGATGACACCCGTAGTCAAAGTTATTCCTTGTTACTAGAGCTATCATTCGATACCAATTTCATGAGTAACCCCTCGATAGACCAGGAAGGCCCATTCTCCAAAGGATACTTAGAAAACTAACGCACTAAATCAAAATCAAAATCAAAAGTCATTTATTCAAAGTAGGCTGAAAATCAGCACTTTTTGAACGTCAAATCTACAAAAGACAGCCCCCAAAACGCCCGCCCTTCACCACTTCCTATGTGTTTTTGCTGGGAAGAAGAAGTGGTGGAACAAACTCCCCAGCAACACAATTCTGTCTGTATGGTTTGAAGAACCGTATACAAAAAAAATAAATAAAAATATCACTCAAAATTATACATATAAATTTGTATAAAAAAAAGCAAGTAAACATGTAATCATGTTAGCTAGTACACACCTTACCCATACCTATTACTCAAGCAGCTATAAAAAAATATGTAAAATAAAAAAAAACAAGAGAAAACATAATGCCTCCATTCAGTGAAAATAGGTATAGTTTTAGGGCGTACCCACCGACATGTGAAACACGACGTGTTTTTATATATAAAAAATAAAATAAAACAAATTTACAACATAAACAGTGAAAACGGTGAACTAGGACTACTGTTCAAATCAAAAGTCATACACATTATATTACGGGTTAAGAAATACGTAGTCAGCAAGACGACCTGGTACCACAAGCAGCACCCGTTCACGAGCATAACGCGAGGATCAGCCATCGCCCCCCTCGCACATTTTTGAGGGAGGGAGGCAACCCGACCACCGACGCTACCGCAAGCAATACCGTCTAAGGGAGCATGACGACTTGCAACCACATAACAAGAAAACAGTTAATACTAATAGATTCACAGTCGCTAGTAAACCATTTACAAAATTGCGAAACAACCCATCGTGAAAACAGTACAATGGTGGTAATCTGTCAGTATACATACAAAATGTCACGTATATAAATAAATAAAATAAATCACATCAACTATCAATGATAACTCTTGAAGCTGTCCGGTGTTTAACATGAGGACCAACTACTCTTATCGTTTATGTAATCATTAACAGTATAGTAGGCCTTCTTCGACAGAATAGTTTTGACTTGGACTTTAAATTTATCAAATGGCAATTCTAATAACGACTGAGGAAGTTTATTATAAAGTCGTATACCTAGCCCCTTAAATGTTCCATGCACCTTGTGAAGCCTGTGAATGGGTACGCACAGTTTATGCTTGTTCCTAGTGTTGATACTGTGGACATCACTTTTCTTAGTGTAGAGATGAATATTCTGCCTAATATATAGTATGTTAGCAAAGATGAATTGAGATGCCACAGTAAGGATACCTATTTCTTTGAAAAGCTCCCTTAAGGAATGCTTGCTACCTAACTGATATATTGCACGAACGGCTCGTTTCTGTAGTACGAAAATGTTTTCGATATCTGCAGCTTTGCCCCACAGTAGAATACCATAGGACATAACGCTATGGAAGTAACTAAAATAGACTATCCGAGCTGTGTCTACGTCAGTGAATTGTCTTACTTTTCTGACGGCGTAGGCAGCAGAACTAAGCCTTCCCGCGAGGCTAGATATATGTGAGCCCCACTGTAGCTTTGCATCAACTGTTATTCCCAGAAACACTGTTGACTTCACAGTTTCAAGAACTTCATTATTAAGGATAATATTAGGTCCTAAGTGTTTCACATTAGGCAAGGTGAACTTAACACATTTAGTTTTTTTAGCATTAAGAACTAAATTATTTGTTGTAAACCAGTTCGTAACTAAGGAGAGTGCACTATTCACGTCATCAAATTGCTCTCTATTCCTATCAACTTTGAAAATGAGAGATGTATCGTCTGCAAATAATACTATATCACATATATTTTTTAAATGGAACGGTAAATCATTTATATATACTAAGAATAAGAAAGGACCTAAAATAGAACCCTGCGGCACGCCTAATTGAACTGGTAGGCCTGAAGATTTGACACCGTTGATGTCTACGCATTGCAATCTATTATTTAAATATGATTCTATGACGTTTAAAGCTCCGTTTTGAACGCCGTAATAACGTAACTTGCGTAAAAGTGTGTCATGTTGAACGCAATCAAAAGCTTTGGAGAGGTCGCAAAAGACTCCTACTGCGTTTTGAGAGTTTTCCCATGCATTAAAAATATGTTTTAAAAGAGCAACACCAGCATCCGTGGTCGAACGACCTCTAGTAAAGCCATATTGTTCACTGTGGAGGAGGCAATGTACATTAAAATAACTGAGCAACTGCTTGAGTATTAACTTTTCAAATATTTTACTAAACGCAGGTAGAATTGAAATTGGTCTAAAATTACCAATGTCCGACTTGGTTCCTGATTTAAACAAGGGAACGACTTTACTTTGTTTCATGAGGTCGGGAAATACACCAGCATCAACGCATTTATTGAATGTGACAGCTAGATAGGGGGCAACAATGTCAATTATATGACTTAAAAGTTTAATGGAAATGCCCCAGTAATCACCGGTGTTTTTTGCCTTGAGAGTTTTGAAGACATTAATGACGTCTTGCGGCGTTACATGCTCAAACTTGAATAAGAAGTCACACTTGGGTACACAACTACGCAAAAGCTTCTCAGCATCAGTCGAAGAAGAATTTAAGGAGCGAGTTGTAGCTATGGGTATATCGGCAAAGAACTCGTTAAAGGCTTTTGCTACGTCGTCCGCCTGACTAACAAGTTTGTTATCGACTAAGATCTCAAACTTCTTTTCATGATTGACCGATTTACCAGTTTCGTTATTTATTATTTTCCATGTAGTTTTAATTTTGTTATTTGACTTTTTAATTGTATCGCTTAAGAATTTAGATTTTGCGATATTACAAACCTTTTTAAATAATTTAGAATATTGTTTAACATAACTAACAAATGCATCATCAAATTGATACGTTTTTATTTCATACAGTTTATTTTACTGTTTATTTAGATACCTATATCTATTATTACCTAATTAATATCTACTTAAGCTTACTGAAGCTGCGATAGTGAATAAATACAGCATGGTGAGGGAGTGACAGATATCAAATGGCCTTTTCAGCATGACAGTCCTATATTTATCCTTGTTAATCCTAATTATATGACTAACGATTACTCTAGCTGCCTTTTTATCAGTTTTTAGTATTTCGGAAAGAAAGAGAGATAGAAATGTGTTTTGGCGGCAGCAAGCTCCGGTAGGAATATCAAAGAACCAACCTCTCGAGTATGAGGGCGCGGGTTCGATTCCAGGTCAGGCAAGTACCAATGCAACTTTTCTAAGTTTGTATGTACTTTCTAAGTATATCTTAGACACCAATGACTGTGTTTCGGATGGCACGTTAAACTGTAGGTCCCGGCTGTCATTGAACATCCTTGGCAGTCGTTACGGGTAGTCAGAAGCCAGTAAGTCTGACACCAGTCTAACTAAGGGGTATCGGGTTGCCCGGGTAACTGGGTTGAGGAGGTCAGATAGGCAGTCGCTTCTTGTAAAGCACTGGTACTCAGCTGAATCCGGTTAGACTGGAAGCCGACCCCAACATAGTTTGGGAAAAAGGCTCGGAGGATGGATGATTTCTGAACATTGACTGTCGATATTTATTGAGGCTCGTGACTAACTAGCAACCGCCCAGGTCAATCGATCATAAGTTAGACGTGGATAGGTGACTATGTATCGTAACGAGTTCCTCCGTGAGATTTGGTGAAGGTCTACAGACATTTTTTTAGAAATAAACATTTATTTTATTAGTTCCTCTGTCAATGTACATAAAATTTCACTTTTGGAACAAACTTCTGGACGAGTTGGAAACTGAAAATCCGGATACGAAAACATAAAGTCGCCGTCAACACGGGTCTGTCATCACTAGACAGATAAATTGCGAGGTAATCCATAAAACTTCCACACGCCTTTCTGGATAAATCTCATCTCGGAGAGCCTTGGGAATAAAACGAAAAATACTCTACTCCCTACTAAAGGCAAATCTCCACAACCCGATTCAAACGGTGGAAACAACTGGACCCTTCCTCCTTTCCTATCCGATACATTGACCTTAAAGCACCCGTGCCCCGTGGGTAACGGTAGTGAACCTCGGTGCATTTCAACCCGCTTCTCAACGAGGCTGCTTCCATATAATTGCTATCGAGAACATAATTGAATCACAATAGTAGGTCCTTTAGAGTCAAAATGCAATTTGTGTTTAAATTGTATGTGGTCATTTACTAGTCTATATGTGTACTTTGAAACACTCAAATACCTACGGACAGGACTACATAATAGCGATGACTGAAGAAGGGAAAAGCAGATAGAATGTAACAAAATTAAATTCGAATTTTCATTCAACAGTAAAAGTTTTATTATCTTCGAAAACTTCGAAAGTATTAAAGTTGATTCCAGACTGATGAGGATTGTGTATATTTCGATTAATACTGTTGTGAAGGCAATGGTTGTAATATTAATGCTCATAAAATAATAATTTGATAAAGAAGTCATATTTAGATTGCATGATATGAATGTTGTATCCAATGTAAAGCTATCGATTTGCATCATCAAGAGGAGTGGAAATGACAAAAGCTGATTGATTCCCATATTGTCCATAAAACAAAATTGAAAGAGGAGGGCATAATAAAACAATGGACAAACGGCTTAAAAGTGAAAGTTAGGTAATACTTGGCAGTAGGTATTTCAAGGAGCTCATGAAAAGAACATTTTTAAATAAAAAGAGAAGATTTATACTTGAAAAAAAATCTTTATTTGAGAATCATCATCGCCTTAAAGTCATCAAAGTGTTAAGGTTTATCCGTAATTTCGTTATCTTAATCTACAGAAGAGGTATCAATCTCCATGTCTTCGGAGAAACCACACTTCGTCCTCCAGGTGTCTTCATCCAGTCTGTAGTCAGCGGTGATGGAGCGGAAGCTCTCGTATTCACAGCGAGAACCGCAACCAGTAATGTCCAGGTAGGTGATCACGTCTTCACTGGGAGTGTTCAGGTATACTGGCTGAAGATAGATTATGGTTTTAAATTCTGCCCGTTGTGTGGTATCCTTGGGGTACAATGGTTTCTGCCAATATGGCTGGATGTCAAGGATGGCAGTAATGTTTCATTCTGAAGACAAGAAGTTGGCATTGTAGATTATAATAATGGTGTTCTATTGATTACTTGAAGAGTCTTTGTGCAAACTTACCACAACGACGTACTCTCCAGTCTCAATCACCTGCCTCAGCTCCAAGGCATACATGGAAGCGTATTTAGGAGCGCCTTGCCTCTTCACAACCCTGGTGACTCCCTCGAAGGAGAATACATTAGCATCATGAGCGGAGTACACCTGGACTCTTTGCACGTCTTCTCCAGCAATGATCTGGTCTGCTACCGTGAAGAACTGGTATAGAAGTACACCTGGAATTAATAGCAAGTTAAGCAACGTCTTTTCCAAAAGCATTTGTCAGCCATGACATTCTTGGCCGATAAATGAGTTCTGATAAAATGTTGAGTATGCATTAATGGAGATTTATGTACCTCATCGGGGAACAGCCCAACTAAAGTGAAGTGGTATCATGATAATATTTCAAGGTAGAATATTTACCAGCTTGAAAAATGTTGGTTTCATTGCTGTACATGTATTCCCATCCAAGGCCGGCAATTTCTTCAATTTGAGGGAAAATTGCTTCTATACGGGGATCCAGGGGGATTCCTAAACTTTTCTGTAAAATACAAATTCATATTAAGGTGCTTAAATCCTTTATAATATTGCCCATTGATAAAGTATTGACTTGCTGTTCATTATTATGAAGCACAAATATTTTTTGCTAGTGTCAAAGGCGGAGTTTTAATCTTTATTGGGACATGTCTCCTGTACATTTTGGAGAATCCTACGCTACTCATGCAATGTCAGGGGTCTGGTTAAACAGTTACCTGGCTAACATAAACATCATAGAGTCCTACAGCATTCAACGGCTGGGCAGAGACGTTGTATCCAGATATTTCAGTCAACTCTTCCAGAATATCAGTATACTGTGCCAGTTCAGCTGGGTAACTATCACTGAGCATAACATCACTGACTGCAGGACAGTTTATTGCTCCTTGGTTCTGTAAAAAAAAATCTTAATATAGAAGAAAATTCACTTAGTACAGCTTTCTTTCTGGTCGTGTTGCAATTAGGTGGCTGATAATCCATTTTTGAGACGGGATTAAATCTAATAATAAAAGTGAATATTTTTTTATGTTGAGAATTATTTTTTTTGCCAGAAATGACTTCCCATATTATCACTTACGAAATCGTATTTAGCGGGCACAGTGGTGTAGGGAACAGGGGTCCAGTTGACGTCAGCGCTCCAGTTGTCCTCAAGCGCGGGGTAGACGGCAGCCATGGCGGAGAGGACAGTCATCTTGGCCCTGGTGGAGTCGGTGGAGCGGATGTAGATCTCCGACTTGTTGTAGGCGGGAGACAGGAGACCATCGTACCGACGGCGCAGGAACTGGCCAAGCTGGTAGGCGCGGCGTCTGCCGTTCTTAAAAGGAACATAAAATAGTTAACCTCCTTTAGCTCCCAAAATAGGCAGGCCTCCACTAGATGGACGGGTAATTTTGCCTAGATCGCCGGGAAGCATTGTTTGCGGAACGATAATAACCGGGAAAAGTGGTGAAGCTTGGAGGAGTGGTTTGTTCCCACTAGTTCTACTGCTTAGTTCTACCGTAGAACTAATGGGAACTTTTTTTCCCACTAGTTCTACTATATGAGATGTAACAAAATAGTAGAACTAGTGGGAATTATGGTTTTTATTGGTATTCCCACTAGTTCCACTGAACATTGGCAGTAGAACTAATGGGACATTTTGTTCTACTAGGCAGAAGAAGTACAGTCGACGGCCTGGGTGACATCTCGTCGTGTCCGTGGTTATCAGGCAGAAGAAGTCTTATTTATTTATTTAAACATTTATGTACACAGTAAACACACACGAAAGAAGAAAAGTAACTTCATTTTGATTCTAGGAAGCAAGTATAGATTGAGCATGTTTGATTTTTCAGTAAATTGGAATGATACGGTAGTAAGTTTTCTAGCTGAAACGACAACTTTTCCCAACAAACTAAACTAATTTTGCCACTGAATGTGGAGGTAACTCTAAGTGAGCTCAAATGCTTACATCAGTGAGTTGACCATATCCGTATCTTGCAGTAGCGGCCTCCAGGGCTTCCACATCATTGCTGAAGGCAGTAGTCGATTCTATCGGTGTCCTGTCTCCATGGCGATGGACCTGGAAGCATAAACAACTGATTAATTTAAAGGAACGGATCCTTTGCTTTCAGAAAATTGTACAATTTGAAGTTTTTGGGATAATTTTTAAAGAACTATTTTTGTCATTACCTACGTAGAAACTTACCAAGAATGTGAGCAGGAGCTCGGTACCGTCGGTGACGGAGTCTTGGCAGTAACAGACTGCACTTAGAGATATTAGCAGCACGCAGATGTAAGACTTCAGCATCTTGTACGAGTCGCTTGTACTTCTTGATATTAGTCTACTAGGCCGAGTCAGCTGCTAATATAACTACTGAATGCCCACCGCCGAATATATATCTGCTTTGAAAGTTTAGCTTCAATGACTTGCCATAGATAAAGTCAAATCCAAACGGGTCCCACGTGAATAATAAATGTTGGGATTATCAAACATAAAAACAATGATAAGTTACACATTAAAAATGCATTTTTAGAAAGTTTGTTTGTTTCGATAATTCTCTAAACTTTGTACCGGAATTTTCGACCAGTGTCTTATATGGAACCACTGCCTATTCGATCTCTTGTATACAGACATTTGGGCAAAAAAAGTTGCCTCGTTAGTTTATTCTAGTAGGGCAATCGAAAGTGCGCCTGTATTGGCGCAAATGCTTGTGCTCTATGTCCTGCGAAGCTGGCTGGTATCGATAGATAAAACAGCAGGCCATAATCTTAAATTGAAACAATGATGATATATCTTAATATTATCCTCTTAAATGCAAAAACAAATGACCGCAGAGTCTATATAAGCACAACTTAAGGTGCTTTTTGTAACATGTAAATCGCTATTCAGCGAAGAGTTCCTTTTGTCTTAAAAAAAACTTTTCCAAACACATCTATCAGATGGTCAAGATGAAGAATAAATAATAGTAGTAGTAAACATCAAAATAATTAACTGGTCTATATTTCCTTCCTCCCTGGTAGCTCAAACAAGTCTCATGCAGTCATATATATGCAAAAATCTTTGTTACCGAATGTCCCTCAAAATGACATCCGTTGTAAAAGTTATTCCTAATTACTAGAGCTGTCATCTGACACCAATTTCATGAGTAGCCCCCGATAGACCAGGAAGGTCCATTCTCCAAAGAATAAAAACAAAACTGATGCACTGTTTATTTAGATACCTATTATATCTATTATTGTTTAATTAACATCTACTTAAGCATATACTGAAACTATGATAGTGAATATAGCATGGTGAGGGAGTGACAGATATCGAATAGCCTGGTCAGCATGACAGTCCTATATTTATCCTTGTTAATCCTAATTATATGACTAACGATTACCTTTTTATCGGTTTTGAGTATTTTGGAAAGAAAGATTGAAAGAAATATGTTTTGGCAGCAGCAAGGGCCGGTAGGTAGTTTAATATTTGTACACCAGTAATGGTAGAATACAAGAGACTAATACTTTGTAACACCTTAATGTACTGTATTCTGACAAATAAATTTATATTTATCTTTAGGAATATGATGATGATGACTTTGAGAATTGAAATACAAAAATTCGAATTAATAACCTCCTCTTTTTGGGAAGTCGGTTAAAAAAGGGCGCTCCTTCCTTCTCTTTGTGCGAAGAAGGCGGTGCCATTCAGTGGGGCAATAAAAATATTGATTTCAATGAGAAAAGAATTTTTAAATCTTGTCGCTGGCACTAAAAAATAAGTCTGAAAGCTAATCAGATTTCCTAAATCATTTAACTACATATCACGAACCAGTCAACAGGCGAACAAACTTTTATTTCAAAAATAAATAGGTATTCGTTTAAGACATTATTGAACTCAACTTAAGATTTTAACTTTATCTCACTTCGAAATGCAAATTGATGCTAAGATTGATTGATTGAAGCAATTCTTCAATAATTAATTTGAAACAAAAAAACAGGAAGAATTGTCAATCGAATGCATTTTTATCGTTATGGATTAATAGATAATCAGCAATAGTCACGCCCCCAAACTGATTTATCTTCAGTACCTAACATTATCAGACTGCCGTCATAGAATTATAAAGATTATTTCTGAACATTGACTGTCGATATTTATTGAGGCTCGTGACTAACTAGCAACCGCCCAGGTCAATCGATCATAAGGTTAGACGTGGATAGGTGACTATGTATCGTAACGAGTTCCTCCGTGAGATTTGGTGAAGGTCTACAGACATTTTTTTAGAAATAAACATTTATTTTATTAGTTCCTCTGTTAATGTACATAAAATTTCACTTTTGGAACAAACTTCTGGACGAGAAGAAACTGAAAATCCGGATACGAAAACATAAAGTCGCCGTCAACACGGGTCTGACATCACTAGACAGATAAATTGCGAGGTAATCCATAAAACTTCCACACGCCTTTCTGGATAAATCTCATCTCGGAGAGCCTTGGGAATAAAACGAAAAATACTCTACTCCCTACTAAAGGCAAATCTCCACAACCCGATTCAAACGGTGGAAACAACTGGACCCTTCCTCCTTTCCTATCCGATACATTGACCTTAAAGCACCCGTGCCCCGTGGGTAACGGTAGTGAACCTCGGTGCATTTCAAGCCGCTTCTCAACGAGGCTGCTTCCATATAATTGCTATCGAGAACATAATTGAATCACAATAGTAGGTCCTTTAGAGTCAAAATGCAATTTGTGTTTAAATTGTATGTGGTCATTTACTAGTCTATATGTGTACTTTGAAACACTCAAATACCTACGGACAGGACTACATAATAGCGATGACTGAAGAAGGGAAAAGCAGATAGAATGTAACAAAATTAAATTCGAATTTTCATTCAACAGTAAAAGTTTTATTATCTTCGAAAACTTCGAAAGTATTAAAGTTGATTCCAAACTGATGAGGATTGTGTATATTTCGATTGATACTGTTGTGAAGGCAATGGTTGTAATATTAATGCTCATAAAATAATAATTTGATAAAGAAGTCATATTTAGATTGCATGATATGAATGTTGTATCCAATATAAAGCTATCGATTTGCATCATCAAGAAGAGTGGAAGTGATATTGTCCATAAAACAAAATTGAAAGAGGAGGGCATAATAAAACAATGGACAAACGGCTTAAAAGTGAAAGGTAGGTAATACTTGGCAGTAAGTATTTCAAGGAGCTCATGAAAAGAACATTTTTAAATAAAAAGAGAAGATTTATACTTGTAAAAAAATCTTTATTTGAGAATCATCATCGTCTTAAACTCATCAAAGTCTTAAGGTTTATCCGTAATTTCGTTATCTTAATCTACAGAAGAGGTATCAATCTCCATGTCTTCGGAGAAACCACACTTGGTCCTCCAGGTGTCTTCATCCAGTCTGTAGTCAGCAGTGATGGAGCGGAAGCTCTCGTATTCACAGCGAGAACCGCAACCAGTAATGTCCAGGTAGGTGATCACGTTTTCACTGGGAGTGTTCAGGTATACTGGCTGGAATTAAAGATAGATTATGGTTTTAAATTCTGCCCGTTGTGTGGTATCCTTGGGGTACAATGGTTTCTGCCAATATGGCTGGATGTCAAGGATGGCAGTAATGTTTCATTCTGAAGACAAGAAGTTGGCATTGTAGATGATTATAATGGTGTTCTATTGATTACTGGAAGAGTCTTTGTGCAAACTTACCACTACGACGTACTCTCCAGTCTCGATCACCTGCCTCAGCTCCAAGGCATACATGGAAGCGTATTTAGGAGCACCTTGCCTCTTCACAACCCTGGTGACTCCCTCGAAGGAGAATACATTAGCATCATGAGCGGAGTACACCTGGACTCTTTGAACGTCTTCTCCAGCAATGATCTGGTCTGCTACCGTGAAGAACTGGTATAGAAGTACACCTGGAATTAATAGCAAGTTAAGCAACGTCTTTTCCAAAAGCATTTGTCAGCCATGACATTCTTGGCCGATAAATGAGTTCTGATAAAATGTTGAGTATGCATTAATGGAGGTTTATGTACCTCATCGGGGAACAGTCCAACTAAAGTGAAGTGATATCATGATAATGTTTCAAGGTAAAATATTTACCAGCTTCAAAAATGTTGGTTTCATTGCTGTACATGTATTCCCATCCGAGGCCGGCAATTTCTTCAATTTGAGGGAAAATTGCTTCTATACGGGGATCCAGGGGGATTCCTAAACTTTTCTGTAAAATACAAATTCATATTAAGGTGCTTAAATCCTTTATAATATTGCCCATTGATAAAGTATTGACTTGCTGTTCATTATTATGAAGCACAAATATTGTTTTGCTAGTGTCAAAGGCGGAGTTATAATCTTTATTGGGACATGTCTCCTGTACATTTTGGAGAATCCTACGCTACTCATGCAATGTCAGGGGTCTGGTTAAACAATTACCTGGCTAACATAAACATCATAGAGTCCTACAGCATTCAACGGCTGGGCAGAGACGTTGTATCCAGATATTTCAGTCAACTCTTCCAGAATATCAGTATACTGTGCCAGTTCAGCTGGGTAACTATCACTGAGCATAACATCACTGACTGCAGGACAGTTTATTGCTCCTTGGTTCTGTAAAAAAAAATCTTAATATAGAAGAAAATTCACTTAGTACAGCTTTCTTTCTGGTCGTGTTACAATTAGGTGGCTGATAATCCATTTTTGAGATGGGATTAAATCTAATAATAATAAAAGTGAATATTTTTTTATTTTGAGAATTATTTTTCATATTATCACTTACGAAATCGTATTTAGCGGGCACAGTGGTGTAGGGAACAGGGGTCCAGTTGACGTCAGCGCTCCAGTTGTCCTCAAGCGCGGGGTAGACGGCAGCCATGGCGGAGAGGACAGTCATCTTGGCCCTGGTGGAGTCGGTGGAGCGGATGTAGATCTCCGACTTGTTGTAGGCGGGAGACAGGAGACCATCGTACCGACGGCGCAGGAACTGGCCAAGCTGGTAGGCGCGGCGTCTGCCGTTCTTAAAAGGAACATAAAATAGTTAACCTCCTTTAGCTCCCAAAATAGGCAGGCCTCCACTAGATGGACGGGTAATTTTGCCTAGATCGCCGGGAAGCATTGTTTGCGGAACGATAATAACCGGGAAAAGTGGTGAAGCTTGGAGGAGTCAGGCAGAAGAAGTCTTATTTATTTATTTAACCATTTATGTACACAGTAAACACACACGAAAGAAGAAAAGTAACTTCATTTTGATTCTAGGAAGCAAGTATAGATTGAGCATGTTTGATTTTTCAGTAAATTGGAATGATACGGTAGTAAGTCTTCTAGCTGAAACGACAACTTTTCCCAACAAACTAAACTAATTTTGCCACTGAATGTGGAGGTAACTCTAAGTGAGCTCAAATGCTTACATCAGTGAGTTGACCATATCCGTATCTTGCAGTAGCGGCCTCCAGGGCTTCCACATCATTGCTGAGGGCAATAGTCGATTCTATCGGTGTCCTGTCTCCATGGCGATGGACCTGGAAGCATAAACAACTGATTAATTTAAAGGAACGGATCCTTTGCTTTCAGAAAATTGTACAATTTAAAGTTTTTTGATTAATTTTTAAAGAACTATTTTCGTCATTACCTACGTAGAAACTTACCAAGAATGTGAGCAGGAGCTCGGTACCGTCGGTGACGGAGTCTTGGCAGTAACAGACTGCACTTAGAGATATTAGCAGCACGCAGATGTAAGACTTCAGCATCTTGTACGAGTCGCTTGTACTTCTTGATATTAGTCTACTAGGCCGAGTCAGCTGCTAATATGACTACTGAGTGCTCGCAACCGAATATATATCTACTTTCAAAGTTAAATGACTTGCGATATATAAATTAAAATATAAACAAAACGTGAAAAGCTTATGATAAGATTATGACTCAATTATTGAAATAATCAGTTGAAAATTTTATTGTGTTGTTTTAATGTCTGTATGTTTTGAAGATTTTAGTCTCGTGCTCGTCGAAATGATTATGTACTCCTATATTGTAATCCCTTATCTTCTCTAATCTATAAACTTTCTTATGTACTCCCCTTATGAACTTCCTTTTATACTTTCTTATAAACTCCTCTTATGAACTTTCTTATGTACTCCCATTATGTACACCTCTTATGTACATACCTTAAGAACTTTCTTATGTACTCAGCTTATGTATTTTCTTACTAGCTTTCGCCAGCGGCTTCGCCCGCGTGGTGTGTTTATAAAAAGTAGCCTATGTGTTAATCCAGGGTATCACCTATTTACATACCAAATTTCAATAAAATCGGTCTAGCAGTTTTTGCGTGATTGAATAACAAACATACATCCATACATTCTCGCAAACTTTCACATTTATAATATAAGTAGGATAATCTTTTTTCTTTGTGCTAATCGACATATATCAACCAGTATAGTAACATATTTAATTTAATGTGATTAGGCACGACACACCCCGTATAAGGAAGTACCTACATAAGGGGAGTATATAAGTAAGTTCATAAGGGGATTACATAAGGAAGATTATAAGGCTAGTACATAATACAGTATATAAGGAAGTACATAAGAAAGTTCATAAGTACAAGAGTCGGACTCGCGCACGAAGGGTTCCGTACCATTATTTATAAAACCGCATCTACCTGTTGCCGTTATCGATATTGAGCAAAAATTAGCAAAAAAATCACGTTTGTTGTATGGGAGCCCCTCAAAATATTATTCTATTCTAGTTTTCAGTATTTGTTGTTATAGCGGCAACAGAAATACATCATCTGTGAAAATTTAAACTCTTTCACTATCACGGTTCATGAGATATATACACAGCCTGGTGACAGACTGACGGACGGACGGATGGACAGAGGAGCGAAAACAATAGGGTCCAGTTTTACCCTTTGGGAAAGTGAATAGAATACACATCTTTTATTGTTACCCTAATAAAAGAAATACTTATTAAGGTTCAGACATCAGGATGGACGGTCAGACAGATAAAAACGATGGGTGACTTTGTTATATGATATTTTTTGATTGAGCTTCACCTCAGCTTACACTGAAATGATAGTGAATACAGCATGGTCAGTTAATGATAGATATCAAAAATGATTTTAACCAAGTCAGCGTGACAGAAGTATATTTATCCTTATATCTTTGCTTCTATACTGATATTGTAAGAGCCCCCTCACATTGAAGCTTTAAGTCGACCGATAGTTTGATCGGGCTTATAAATCAGTACGGGGATGAATGATAGCAAAAACTTGTTGATTCCTGACATCCATCATCATCCTCCGAGCCTTTTTCCCATGTATATGTTGGGGTCGGCTTCCAGTCTAACCGGATGCAGCTGAGTACCAGTGCTTTACAAGGAGCGACTGCCCTATCTGACCTCCTCAATCCAGTTACCCGGGCAACCCAATACCCCGTGGTTAGACTGGTGTCAGACTTACTGGCTTCTGACTACCCGTAACGACTGCCAAGGATGTTCAAATAAGCAATAACTTATAAACAGAAACAAGTTGGTGTGCTTGAGTGAACGCGTTTTTCTCAGGAACTCCTGGTGCGATTTGAAAGAATCTTCCGGTGTTAAATAGCTGATTTATCAAGAACAGCTTTATTTTCGTGTGCTTAAAGTAAGTGAGTACTTGTCTTCAAATGAAACCGCGGTTAAAAACAGGTAAGTCTATAAGAACTATGTCCCGAAAGGGCATTTTATTCAATTTTTAAACTAACAAATGTTACTCCAAACCTCCAAAAAAATTGACAATCAAAATGCAACTTATCCAAGATGACTAGATATTTAGTCAAGCCCCCAAACAACCGTTTCTAATATAATTAAATCATTATTAATATCGCTTGATCACCTATCTACCGTCATAAAGATATGCGTGAAAATTACCTGTCTACTTTTATGGCGGATACCAACTTTATATATTTATTAGTTGATTCAGATAACTGCTGAACTGACCACGCGTCGAGTGACTCATTTTTGATGTCACCTAATTTATATACGAAAGGATTGTGAGCTAATCCTTTTTCCTGCTAATATTTTGCAAGCGAACCTTTGTTTCGATGGATTCGGAACGTTTGTCCCTATTTCACGCAAAAACTGTTGGATGGATTTTGGTGAAAATTGGCTGTTATATATTTATGTATATGTCAGAATAGCATTGAGACTACTCTTGCAACAGGAGGGAGAGTCAGACTTTTAAGACCCGCTTTTGTTCTTTCTTTTGAATACTATGCGTGACGAGCGGCATAAAATGTAGAAGATTTCATTTCATGAGTTGTAGTTAGTAGTTACGGAATATTCTCATCCTCCCAGCCTTCTCCCAACTATGTTGAGGTCGGCTAACCGGATTCAGCTGAGTACCAGTGTGTTACAAGAAGCGACTGCCTATCTGACCTCCTCAACCCAGCAGTTACCCGGGCAACCCAATACCCCTTGGTTAGACAGGTGTCAGACTTACTGGCTACTGGAGACTTACGGTCAGTGGGTCGACAAAATTGATCAATTTTGCTCATTTCAGGTCAATTTTGAACAATCCGCCATTCCCCTAATATGACTAGGCCATTCAATAACGCATTCGATAAGTGATACATTTTACCGGTTATCACCATAAGTACCTATCGTTTTAGTATCTGGTAAATTCTATGCTTAGGTACTTTCAACACAAAGCCTTGCTGAGACTGCGGGATTGTTCGAAAGAGTTACCGCGGCCCTAGTACATAAAGGGCTTCAGAAGGAACATGATGGGTTTCGTTTTGAATACTTTTCTTTGAAAACAACGTCGCATAGGTACCTACTTACTTAATAATTTTCAAAAGCAAAGAAATGTGTACTCTTCTTCTTTCTTTCTCCTGCCCTGTTCCCAAATTTTACTTGGGGTCGGCGCAATATGTCATTTTCTTCCATTCTCCCCTGTCACTCGTCATACTGACACTCACTCCCTTCCTATTCATATCATCTTTCAGGCAATCCATCCATCTTTTCTTAGGTCTTCCTCTTCCTCTCCATCCATCTACATTTATACTTAGCACACACTTTGTTGCATGCGTATCATCCCTCCTCATTACATGTCCATACCACGACAATCTTCTACTTCTCATCTTTTCTGTAACTGGCGCTACTTTCAGACTTCCTCTAATGTAATCATTCCTCACTTTATCCATTCTTGTAACACCACACATCCATCTCAGCATTCTCATTTCTGTTACATGCACTCTCTTCTCGTCCCTCTTTTTCAATGCCCAACACTCCGATCCATACAGGACGACAGGTCTAATGACGGATTTGTAAATTTTGCCCTTCAGTTTGAGGGGCATCCGCGGGTCACAAATAGCGCTAGTTACCTGTCGCCATGTCTGTAGAAATGTGTACTCAAATGAACAATTTATTATATTTCAAAGAATTTCTTTCACTCAAAACAGATTGAATGAAAACTCAACCCCTGAGAGTTGGGCGTGTTGGGTACGTGACAAACATACAAACTGCTATCACTTTTCTTCTTATTTTAGCAAGGTTTTCAGCGTGTCTTCACTTGCCATTAGTCTTGTCAATCCATGGATGGGATTTTTATACATACCTATACAAATGATTACGTTTGGAATGAGGGGAAATAACATTCCCTTAAATCGATCTATCATAATAAGGGTAGGTATGCAATGCTTGGCCCGGTTCGTGCAAAGGTGAACATCCATGTCATATAAAACTTCGTCCATATTTTGACAGGCCCATTAAACGTAGGTCCTGTCCTGGCGGTCATTTTAATACCTTTAGCAGCCATTACGGGTAGTCAGGAGTCAGGAAGTATCTATACTTATCTTACAAAGAGTTTCACAGGTAACTGGGTTGAGGAGGACAGATAGGCAGTTGCAGAAGTTGAGAAAAGCCAAGTACCTAAGGTGATGATATTTTCGAAGAATTTGCTACATCACAATATCTTAAACGTGATATGTGAATGGATGATAACTTTTTTCGGAAAACCTACTGAATCAATTTTGATGACTTATAATACAAAAACCGATTTAGGCACAGAGTGCTGATTCCGAGTTTTGACAGCATTCGCAACTCGATACGTAATTATAAGTCTCTTGAAATAAAGAGTCGTATGCTACGTCACATGATTTAGGTATTACTTCTTCTTTCATTTTGCCGGTTAATAATGATTACACTCGCAAAAGTGAGCTCAAGTGTAATACGACCAAGTACTGATGACAGTCTTTATTAAATACACAATTCTAAAATAAGTGCTACTTGATTCAATGGTATGATAATCTTCGCGTCGAAAAAATTCACTTGCAAAACTCGCACTAGGCACTCTGTTTGCAAGTGGTCACAATTCCATTAATTCTGAAATTTGATTATTACAAATCCGTTTCGATGATAAGCTAGGCATTAGGTATTAAGGTGCAATTGGTGAAATTATACCTAACTCTTATCATGTTTAACTCCTATGATAATTTTTAACATTACGTCCTCACGAAGGCTCAACGTGAGTGTGACGTCGAAGACTATATGACGTCACGCTACACCCGCTGTTTGGCTAAAGGTCTCTGCACACAGCGGGCGCGGCGCGGCGGGACGGGACGGCGACGCGACACAATGTAGGTACTAGATCGTCGCGTCGCGTCGTGTCGAGCGGGACGGCTCTGTGTGGCGGCCTCCGTAATATCTAGTACATTACAACTGCTCAGCGTCGCGTCGCCGTCCCGTCCCGCCGCGCCGCGCCCGCTGTGTGCAGAGACCTTTAGACTTTTTTATATAGTGGGAAATCATCAAAGGACCCCTCCCGCTGTGGGTGCAGAATGAGGGAGTGTCAGACTTACTGACTAAAGCCCATCATGTTCCACGGCCAGTCCATGTCCAGGGCCGAGGTTATTTCGATCAATATCGCAGCCTGGCAGGTGTATAAGTAACCCTTTAAGTAAGCTAGTAACTGCGTTGTTGGGCTAGTAGGCACATAGCGCGACTGCTCAATGTCTCAGGTTCGATCCTCGAGTCGAACAGAATAACATTGTTTATTTTTAGAATCAGTAAATGTCAATCGGTTCAGAATTTTAGGATAACGAACAGATATACTATGTTAGTAAAGATAGAGATAGTTGGTGTTAGATGGTAAATAGACATGAATTATAAGTGACACAGAAATGAATGAATGTGACGCATGATTTTTGTACTAAGTAGGTATATTTTGAAGCTAGATCTAGGAAAATATTTTCCGAATACACGTGTCTTAAATTAGCACATTTTTGTGTCTAGATTTTATTTTATCTGACGGGGCGCGTGAACCTACTATATATTATGTACTGAAAGACAAATTGTATTAGTTAAAAATTCTAGGAGACTCTCTTTTCGTATCTAGTACCTAGCAGTTCCCGCGGTTTCAGGCGCGTCCCGATCTAGTTCCCGCATATGGACAAGAAGACTTTATATTATTATTCTGGTGTAAAAGCTGCAAGTTTCATCGTAATCCTTTGTAAGTACTTTTTGGGCAGAACAGGAACAAACAACCACTATTTTGACACCATCGAAAAACGTTCAAAGCTGAACGAAGATCCATGCTGTGGGGATTTACCCATAATCACCGCACGAGCTTTGTGGGTGAGCACACACTTTGGTGTATGTTAATAAAAATGTATGAAAATTCATATTAAGGCGATTACCAACCAAAAGCTAAACCAATTTTTCATATTATCATGTCTATTTATCAAGTCATATTGTAAAACAATATGACGATCTTATAAAGGTCGCCGGAAGACGCTGGAAGCAGGTCGCCTCTAATAGGTATCTGTAGAGATCTAAGGGGGAGGCCTATGTTCAGCGGTGTACGTCCTATGGCTGAGATGATGATGATGATGATTGTAAAACAAAGTCCTCCAACGCGTCTGTATCTCTTCACAGTAAATTCATAAATTATTGAATACAGACCGTGGGTTTTCATGCACAGATAGTGATGATGATGATTCATGAGATTTGTAGTAGGTATTTAATTAATTTGTAGGTTTCGGTAAAGCCTGACGATAAAAGACACATCATACTGAACATAGGGCCACTAAGAAGGGTCCATCTATATGTATTAACAAACCCTTACCTACCTTTCTTTGGTTAGAAATCTTGAAATGACTTCTCTCGTTGTGGGTGCAGCATGAGAGTCAGACTCTTACTGACTGAAACTGGCTTCGGGCCTTTAAGGGGCTCCGCTGAATACACCACTGTTTCGTCGCTATACCTATACTCCCTTATATAATTCCTTATGTACTCTCCCTACATACTCCCTTAACCACTAGGTCACCACGACTTGCATAAATATCCGCGACGAATACGCAGGTAGGCTACTCATCAAAAAAACTCTTTTATAAACATGATTATGAATACCGACATACCAAAGAGTTGGCAATAAATAATTTATTAGCAAGATTTATGTACGGAACCCTTGTCAGTTGGACGTAACTGACAGTTAGCTGGTTATTAAGCAATCCCTGTTTGTATAGATATGAGTAATCAATTACGTAGGTACTTAATAATTATGTTTTGTAGAAAGCGTGGGTTGGATGTTTTTTCAACTAGATAAATTGACGCATCAGTGGTAACTGTCATGCACCCTAACTCAATAGTAATAAGTACGATTTTCCTATAAAACTGTTACCACTGACCTGAAGTTGACTGTACCTATACATACTTAACTAAGTCATACTCAAGTCTTTCTGTCACAGCAATTTAGGTACCAAAGTGTGACCGAGAATTAACGGTGTTTGAGCTGTCTGTAAAATTGAGTGCTGTTTCAGTATTCGGCCAAGTGTCCTTTTAACTTTCCATTTTTTTTATTTTTGATTAAGTTATTTTAAGTTTTAAGCTAATTTAGACGAGAAAACAATAAAATAAAGTAAATATAAAATTCCATAATAGTATGGAGTACCTAATGCATCTACATGATAGATCGCCCCTGTCCTTTAGTATAATGCATCATTTTGTAAAACTTCACACCTGTTCAGGTACAATCTACTTTATCATTATAGATAAGTACCCATTTAGCTCGATACACCCATTTATATGATCTGTTTTAGGCCCAAGTGACAAGAATCAAAATCAAAAAATTAGAAGTCATTTATTCAAATTAGGCTGCAAAACAGCACTTTTCGAACGTCAGAAATTTACAAAAGACAGCCCCCAGAACGCCCACCCTTCACCACTTCCTATGTGTTTTTGCTGGGAAGAAGAAGTGGCGCAACAAACTCCCCAGCAACACGTCTGTCTGTAGGTTAGAAGAACCTTTCAACAATGTTTATTACATAAATTTGTTTACTGCAGTACCTATAGGTACAATATGCAACCACCACATGCTAGCTAGCACTCACCGTACATACCAAGCTAACTCAAGCATTTAATGAATTTGATGAAAAGAAAATTAGCCTCCAAATATTTATAGGCCAAATATTTATCTGTTGGGAAGCTGCATTACTTACTCCCGAGTAGGGAGTAACATAGGCTATATTTTGTCCCGGTTCGGGAAGAAGTTACCCCGGGACGCGGGTGAAACCGCGGAAAACAGGTAGGAAAAAATAAATCATTAAGTCCTTAGGTACTTTTATATTCACTGTTAATGTTAAAACCCGTATTTAAGGAGACTACCTTAGCAAGCGTAAACTTCTACGATTTCTTAGGTAAAATGTAATCACTGTCTCAAAACGTTACAATTTCCTCGGCAGAATGAATTCTCAGTGCCTATGTGATGGGCATAGACTTGAAGTCAAGATGTTCTTCCGTAGCGTTACTGGATGTGGCAAGGAAATATAGGAAATTATTTGTTTTATTGAATAGGAGCTTAGGTTGATTTCGATATTAAATTAACTAAATAACGAAGCATGAATATCGAATCGCCGCTCAATTTTAAAGACAGCTTCTTCTGCTTTTGTCTATCAAACTTTTGGGACAGAAGGACTAATAACTTTTTTGTATTTCTTAGGTGATAGTTGTCAAGTAAATAAATATAAGTAGTTGGTAGGCACTTAAATTTTTCGTAGCGGCGCGGCGTGCCATCGCAATGATTTTTTCCATCTATAACAAATTGATAGCTAATCAACTACCTAATCAAATATTATAGTCCTATATAGCCCAAGATCAATATAGGAAAAGGCTCGGAGGATGATGATAGCCCAAGATCCTAGGACCGCCAGACCTTACTTATTTTCTGATGGACAAAACATGTATGATAGGACAGTATTAGTGTGTATAGGTAGTGAACGTACACATATCTGTTAGCTTAGATCGACGGCAAATTTTCAGAGTGCTGATTCCGAGTTTTGTGCGCGTTCGCATCTCGATACGTAATTATAAGTCTATTGAAATAAAGAGTCCTATGCTACGTCACATGATTTAGATATTACATGTTCATTTATTTTGCCGGTTAATAATGCTTACACTCGCAAAAGTGAGCTGGAGTGTTATACGACCAAGTACCGATGACAGACTTTATTAAATAAACAATTCTATGATAAGTGCTACGTGATTGAATGGTATGATAATCTTCGCATCGAAAAAATTAGCTTGCAAAACTCGCACTAGGCACTCTGGTACCAGGTGCTACAGGTACGTAAAAATGGTACCTACTCACTTTACTTATAGTCTGATGTCTGATTTTTACGTATGTTGTAGGCAATATTGGATACAATTTGAAATAAATACTGCCAGACACCTCCTATTGGCAGTTTTTTTTGCCAGACACGTTAAATATCGACAGTATTAGCGCCTTACGAAGTTCTTATAGCAAGTTGTCATGTTTTCTCCTTCAGAAAATAAGTAAGGTCTGGGGGTCCTGGGATCTTGGCCTAATAATTTGTCTCTCCAATCATCGAAATACCTAACATAAACAAACAGTACATATTATGTATTTTCATGCTGACTTTTTCCTGCCTCTTCCACTAGCTTAACATCTTACTAGCTGAAAGTAAAACAAAAAAGGCTCAGGAAATGAGTCTGTGATGGTTCTGGGAGAGCTATCTTCCGCCCACTAAGCATGGTTGCATGCATATGCGACCTTCTTTGAGAGATAAAACCAAATCACCGCTTTATCTACATATGTGTGGTGATGTTAATGACTGAAGGAAATGGCATATGCTTTGAAGTTTGAGGAACCTGGTGCAATTATGATTTTTCTACGAAGGTTTGATAAATGTATTTAGCTTCTTAATAAATGAAAATCATTCAGATTCGACATACCAGTACATATATTAACGTATTTAATGTGATTAGGTACGACACACCCGATATATTGCTATCTCGGTATAAATTACCGACTTTTCAGGTTATCACAGGCCAAAGCCAATTGTAAACCTATGCGAGTTATGAACGGTGATGAGATGAGATATCAGATATATTTTATAGGCCTCGAGTGTCTAGAGGGATTGGTTGTTTTAATAAATGTCAATAACGCTGCAAGTCATCCTCCGAGCCTTTTTCCCAACTATGTTGGGGTCGGCTTCTAGTCTAGCCGGATATGGCTGAGTACCAGTGCTTTACAAGGAGCGACTGCCCTATCTGACCCCCTCAACCCAGTTACCCGGGCAACCCAATACCCCTTGGTTAGACTGGTGGTGGTAATAACGCCGCAAGTAAAACACAAAAGCAAATTTAAATAATTTTATTTACTTAACCTTATCATAAATAGTTTAACATGCATCCTCGTACGACTAACATGAAAATAAGCGTCTTTTATGCTACACAAAAAACAATTACACAGTATTAAATAAAATTGTTATCAAAAAGTTTCCATACACTGCAGTGCACTCTTATCGACACACCGTAATAAATTATTTCGTTAAAAATAAAAATTGTACATTGGACTCACGAAATTATAATAAAGATGATTTTAAACCTAAATATTGATGATTTTGATAAGAGAAAATGCAAAAAATATGAGAGTCCATAAATATTTAAATAGAAATTCTATTTTATTTTGTGTCCAACTTATTATAAAACGTGGTCCTAAGAAAGTACCGGCCTTAGTACTAAGTATAAATTATCGTCTCGAAAACAGTTGAAACTACCTAGTACGATAGGCTGCACATCAGTGGTAACTGTCATGCACCTTAACTCAATAGTAATAAGTACGATTTTCCTATAAAACTGTTACCCCTCACCTGAAGACTCCATTACTTTTCAAAACCACGTTTTATAATAAGGTGGTTTATGTTCTAGACAAATGGGTAAAATAAGTCTAATTTTCTCACTGGTATAAAGGCTTAAAGTTAAACCATTTTGTCAATATATGTTTTACAAATGTATTGAGCACTTCAAACATTACTTTAATCGAAAATTTCATAAAACTGTTCACAAACGAAGCGTTCGTAAATAAAAGGGATACATTTTTTCAATATATTAAATATGGCACTATTTTACAAGTAAATGTAATAAAAGAAAACACTATATCCCTTTAAATAGTTATACAAAAATGTTAAGATGTAAGAAAAGTATGGAAGATGACAATGTGGCTGGTTCCAACGCACTCTAAAAATATTTTGAACTAACTTAAAAAAAGTTTTTTTTTTTTTCAAAGAGTTTTCTAGACTCGAAGCTGTGTCCAGATAATTTACATTCCAAGACAAATAAAACGAGTCTATATTATAATATACAGTGCACTGAAACTAGCCACTTCTAGAAGTATACAGTTTACATAATTATGGAGTTTTTAACGTGTGAATGTATACATATTATTATTGATGATGCACAAGTGTAAAAATATACAGCATTGTATCTATAGAACCGGTGACGCACGGTATTATCGTAATATCAAAACACTATGCGATCCAAAACTACTAACTATTTTTATATTTATAGTCAGCGCGAATACAATCCATAGTTAGTAATTGTCACAATATTAACAAAAAGTTTTTATTTTATGCTTTTTTTTATTACATTTTGATCTACTTATTTGTCAACTACTAACTATGGACATAACAACACACGCCCCGGTGTGCAGTTTTTTGTGCCAGCAAGTGTAAACTGTCCTCACTAATCCACGTGAGATAACATCATTTATAATATTGCACGAATCTTGCACTTAGGCCACTTAAAAGTAAAAACAGTCAAAAATTAAAACATTCATTTAAAAAATACCAATTATTCAAATAATAATAATCATTAAAAACATTAATAATATCGTTGTAAAGCAAAGTAATGGCAAGATTAGCATCACTAGATTTCATTTTAATATTTAAATTCAAAAATAACAATTCATTTTAAAATAATGAGTATTAGTGGAATGAAAGTTAATACCTTCTTTAAATAATAAAATATCAATTGTCTTTTTACACTTCAGTGCAAAATAAAGTACAGTCTGACCGTGTTTAGTGCAGTTGACAGTTTCTGTCAATTGTCAAACTGACAGATGTCAACTGCACCGTAAGAGCGATTTAACATTTCAGATTACAAACCTACGTCTAGTTAGCAAAGCGGTTTAAATATTTACACGATATATACTCAGCGGCACCGAATTTGGCCCAAACAAAAACAAGTAGATATCAGCCCAGATAGCTGTTGTAAATTCTAATTTCGTATGACATATTGGCAGTCGTTTTTGTTAATTTAATTACAGAAAAATGTGTGTCTGTTTAACTTTTATGATACTAGAAACAACGTTGTTGAAATACAAAGCAGAAGTTAATTTTATTATTATATTAAAAAATTGGACTGGTTATTTATTTATTTATTTATTTATTTATTATACTTTTTGCACACATTTTACAAAAAAAAACAATGTACAAAGGCGGACTTAACGCCTTAGGCGTTCTCTACCAGTCAACCTTTAGGTGGAGGAGAAATTTCATGGCAGGTGCACTAAATATGTATATAAGTTCGAAAGAGTTACCGCGGCCCTGGTACATAAAAGGCCTATGACGGAACACGACGGTTTTTAGTCAGAGTCTGACACTCCCTCACCGCTGCTAACCCACAGCGGGAGGGGCCATTTGATGATTTTTGACGTCGTTAAAAAAAAGGGGTTCGAGTAAATCCTAACCCACCACAGACTCTCGATGAACTAAAAACCGCAGCGGCAGCTGCTTGGGAGGAGATCATTCAGGTGGAGAAAAAAACATCTTCCGGAGCATGCCAGATCGTATGCAGGCAGTCATCAGATCAAGAGGAAGAAACACCAGTTATTAAAATTTGATAATTTTCTGTTTTGTTAAAAAAGTTGAATTTAAAAGTTTATGGTGATTATTGCGCTAAAGGAATCTGTTTTCTAACTCAATTAAGTTAAAATCCTCATAATTCTGTTGTTTGTTAAACAACTTTAAAACAAACAATTTAAAAATAAGAATTCAGATTTTTCATTTAAATAATGGTTATAAGGCCCGAATGTGCTTGGGCCAGATTCCGTGCCGCTGAGTGTATTTTATGTTACGTACAAATCGTGAATTTTGATTGACTCACTAAGTAACGAACGCTCAGTGAAGACTTTTAATAACACACAGTGTAAAAAACGAACCAGGGGATCAGATCCACCGGTGTAAATCACGCAAAAAAATTTAAAAAAAAAAAAAGTAAATTTCATATTTTGAAAATCCTAATTCATTAATTTCACTGTCAGGGAATGTAATTTAGGTCCCACAGCAAAGTAATTTAAATTTTATTAATATCCTAACTAAATCAATAAATCTAATGCGAAGACTGAAATTTATTATTTTATTTTTGTCTACAAAAGGTTTTCTAATGAAACAAACATACAAGCATTTCTTAATAACGTATAACGGTCGCACGCTAAGTTAATAATTTAGCATAATTAATTCATCTAAATTAATATTTATTTGTATTAAACATAGTTTTTATATCAAAGAGGATTCACATCTAATCAAACCTTTCAACATTTTCCTGAGAATTTTAGTAAAAAATTATGAACATTAGGAAAGTAAAATTTGTAAAAATCTAGTATCAGTCATAATTCTATGTTTTTGGGCGTTAAAAACTAGGGATTGCCACTCAATCGGTCAGTGAGATTCTCGTACGTGATTTCCAAGTTTTACATTTAAGTATAAATAACAACTACGTTACAACGATCGATATTTTATCATTAATGATTAAAAAAATCATTGCTTTTTTTACAAGAGATTTTTATACAATAATGATAATGCCTTAAAATTTACATTCTACGTGATATATCCTTATCGTTAGCAAAAAATGTAAATTTCGCAAAACGCTTTTGTAAAATAAATAGAAAAACAAACAAATACCTAAGTACATCTCACTAGATTTATTGCGAAATCTACAATTTTATATTTTTTTTATTACAACTGTGTACTTATACTAGTTTCTGTCAAAATAACACTCGGTGCGTTTCGCATTTCTATCGCATATTCCTTAACCCGGCTGAATATAAAATTGAATAAAAATGCATACTGTTTACATTTATTCGGCCGGAAGTGTAATTTCTAGGAGTATATTTTAGTGTAGTAGAAAAAATATTAATACTTAGCTATTTTATGTGTCTTTAGCGATATAGGCCTAGTACGTAACTATTTAAGTTTTTCGTCAATAGTACCAAATGTAATTAGACCATATTCCTTTATAGTTAAAGCTGATTTTCGCAAATTCTACTTCAAGAAACTGATTCAAACTGCTTCACTGTTACATTTGGTACAAATTAACGTGAAGTCCAAAGTTTTATATTTCATTTTTATCCATTTTGTATCTTAACACATACATAATTATCATATTATCTGTAAGGGCAAAGTAACTTTGTGATAAATAAATAAATAAATAAAATAAATAAATAAATAAGTCAAGTTCATGATTGGGTTCATGGTAAAATGAGTCTTATGTCCATATTTTTACGCTTCATTTCAAATGGTATGCCTCTAGATCGTATTTCAAGCAATTGACATAAAGTTGAAAATGGCATACATTAACGAAAGCTCAAATTTCCGTTCAGAGATGAGTATTATTTTAGCACACATTTTTTTTTTGGTAATGTTTCGAGCACCTATGTATGGCAATTACCATTGCAGAGTTCAAAATTAGAATTTATCTATTCCGGTAGGTAGTCAATATTTATGTTTTTTTTTTTGTAAAAATCGCTTTTGTTATCCAACGTGGCTAATTTTACGACAGGGACGTATGTCAAAAATATAAATCATAAGACATAGATACTGAATTTTAATTCAATAAATAATGATGTTAAGAAGTATACATTTTCCGTTACCAGGTTTTTATTTATCGACGTAAATAGCGACCGTCTTACAGTTCGCGAAGTTCCAGAGCCTTTTGCATTGTCAAACTACTATCGACTTTTTCTATTGAAATAGAATCTAAAATCAATTAACACAACTTTGGCATACAGTTGTTTTGATGCACAGATGTGTTGATTAATTTTAAATGTCCATAAAGTCGAT
Organism: Helicoverpa assulta; assembly: GCA_963856015.1. NCBI lineage: Eukaryota > Metazoa > Arthropoda > Insecta > Lepidoptera > Noctuidae > Helicoverpa > Helicoverpa assulta. The sequence goes on along the minus strand of CAWLCW010000027.1, from coordinate 11,893,042 downwards.
TATATTACGACAATGATAAATGTTCCTCATATTCTGCTGCTGTCATTGAACATTCTTGACAGTCGTTACGGGTAGTCAGAAGCCAGTAAGTCTGACACCAGCCTAACCAAGGGGGATTGGGTTGCTCGGGTAACTGGGTTGAGGAGGTCAGATAGGCAGTCGCTCCTTGTGGCACACTGGTACTCAGCTGCATCCGGTTAGACTGAAAGCCTCGCCCAACATAGTTGTGTGCAGGGTCGGGAGATGATGAAGTTGTGGCGGAGTTAGGGATGTGTGGGCCCCCTACGTGATGAGGCGGGGCGCGTGCAGGCCGTAGAGGCGCCTGGCGAGCGGGGGCCGGTGGCGCGGCTCGTCGGTGGCGCGCGGGGCCCAGTCCTGCAGGCGGGCGCCGGCCGCCAGGCGGTGCGTCAGCCGGTGCGCGATACTGAACCCGCCACTGCCTTCCAGTTGTGTTAGCACGATGATTACTTGTCTGTGGGCAAAACACAACTAATATTTTTAACCCACTGCAAAAAGCTAAATTTTTCATTTATTTTTAAAGATATTTTAATTTTACCATCTACATCACAGGGAAATTGCATTTCTTAATGGATAAGGCCTTTCGATGCGTTGGTAGTAGGCACGCACACACCAAAACATAATTTAGTCTCAATATATTCGACCGACAACGCTAGAAGAACTTTTGAGTTGAAACTCTCAAGCAGACATTGACGTTATCATTTAAATACCCGTAACAACAAACTTTCAGATTTATAATATTGAATTCAAAAGTAAAATAATTTACACATTAACCTATGCTTCTATGTATATTTACTGACCTGTGTAGAGGTGGAACAGAGTCGATAGTTTTGAGTTCACCCCTAGTGGACACCACATTGTAACTTTCCTGACAGTCGCATTTCACGTGAATCCATTTATCTGTGTGACGGTTTTCCACCATCACTACTAGACCGGCCCAACCCTGGAAATAAAAAAAGAAAAGTTAAATTATCTTCAGGAAATCCCACAACTAAAACTTTCGAGCCTATTTTTAATTCACTTCCAAATAAAGAGGAGGATCTCAAGTCGACTTCTAGTTCAAACATTTAAGACATGAATTAGACAAAGTTATCAGGCGTCAAATCACACCAGGAGCCCACACTCACAATATTAATAACATTCGAATTTCGGAAAATATATTCTTCAAAGTACCTATGTATATTGTCTTTAAAAGGGGTCTTGTCTCACCTATGTTCTGTATATAATCTTAGGAAGATATAGACAGTACAAATTTCTCTAAAAAAAACTATTTACCTTAGTCAAATAATAGGCAGTCATGCCTTGCCTCCCCTCATGCCTCTGGCCTCTCGCCAGCGTAAGGCCTATTATCGCGTCGGCCAATATATGAGGATGCAACGAAGGCCTCTCTACAGAGAGAGGCTTGGACGAATGAGCGGCTAACACGTGCCTAGGCCAGGCCGAACTGTCGGCTAGTTCTAGGCCTGTGTGCCAGTGGTTGAAGGCCAGGCATACTACTAGATAGAAGCCTTTTTCTAACATCTTGTGGCAGCCGACGAACCCTCGAACCTGGGAGAAAAAAAAACACAATCAGTTTTTAAATTAGTTTTCCAAATCTATATTTACATAAAAAATAAACTTTAGACTAATGAAGGGCGTTGAAGAATTGTTCCTCGTCGCATTAGGCTGGCAATGTAAATATTATAGTTAACTTTAGAATAATTGGACAAGTCTCAGCTGCATCCGGCTAGACTGGAAGCCGACCCAAGCATAGTTGGGAAAAGGCTCGGGAGATAATAATTAGGTAGTGATGACGAATATGAAGGCGGGTCTACGCTAGACGAACCGAGCACGAGCGAAGCACAAGCGAAGCCGTTCTCGGCTTGTCGTTCGCGGCGTCAAGTGTGGACGTACAACTAACCTACAGCGATCACTGTTATCCCTTTGTGTTCGTCAAAAACGGACAACAGGCGGAACGCAGCCGAGCACGAAAGAAATGCTCTTGCGCGCTCGTTAGAGGCTTGTAAGTTGGTCCACACGACGACGAATTGTGCTCGGCTCGTGCTCCGCTCGTGCTCGGCTCTTTTAGCGTAGACACAGCTTTAGGAAATCTTACCTGTCTTTTGCTATGTGCAACCAGTTTACCAACTTGCGCACTAGGTCCCGACTTCGTTCGGAATACGACCACGCACAAGTCTAGCTGTGATCGTTGACTCTTCGCTGAATTTCTGTAATAAATCATATCATGCATGATTGAAATGACAATATTTTGAATATAATTTCAAAGTAAGATTTATTTTATTTCTTCTCTATGTAACACAGTAGACAGTAAATTTTATGGACGAAGGGTGCCCGAGAGAACTACTTCTGGTAATAAATAAAAATATATCAAAATGGTATCGTATATCTATCTCTCCGGTTCTAAGGTTGAGGTTTCCGACCAATTACCAGTCAAAACGGATCATCCATTTTTAAGTTACAGTGCTTATGCGGGTGTCCAAATATTTGTGCCCAAAATTCAGTCGTGAAATGCTGAATGTAGTAAATTATGTTCGAGTGTAAAGTTCTCTAGATTGACTCTTTATATGAATACCTCTGTCCCTCTTGAAAGAGCGTGAAGTCCACTTCAGTAGGCTGACTGGCAGTTAGCAGCAAGCAGGTCAGGTGTCGGGTCGAGGACATGGGGGGAAGGATCCCGGCGAGTCGGACCTCGTGCCAGCCGACACGGACCTTGCATATGTCTATACAGTCGAAGTACCTGTGGGGAAAGTGAAAATTTTAAATATTTGCTCACAAATAAGTTATTTTTGAGACATATACCGTCCTACCACAAAAACTTTTAAACGTCAGTTTAAGACTTGTCTAAAAAAATGTCAAATTATGACGTTGACATATGGTTCATTTTGCAGCCACAATTTTTTTAGACAAGTGTAAAACAGAAGTTTAAGTTTTTGTAGTAAGGCCAAAATAGTTTAATCTGTGTTTTTCTGTCGCAGTTTATGAATGTATTTAGTTTTTTCCTATTTACGTTGGCAAATTTCAAGAGTGGATAAAATAATTTCGTTGTATGTGAGCCATACCGCTTCGTTTTTATGGGTTATTTCAGCAACACATGCGGAATAGCCCGTAGTAATTGGTCTCGTGCTTAAAAATCGAGTGGATAATCCGTCAGGCTGATAATTTACTTTGATCAAGTGCATCAAAACTTATTATCCAATCATAATAATCATAAATTGAAATGGAATCGAGTGGATGGCAATTGGTTGATATGGTGATGATGAAATAGAGTTCGATACGTACAACATAAAGTAGTATCAAAATTTCAATTAATTAAAATACATCTACTCTCATCTACCAAGGGTTGCCTGGGTAACTGTGTTGAAGAGGCCAGATAGTCGCTCTTTGTAAAACATTGGTACTCAGTCGCATCCGGTTATACTGGAAGTCAACCTCAACATAGTTTGAAAAAGTCTAGGAAGGTAGATTGAATGCGTGGACTTCAATTTCTTGAAGTCTTAGTAAATAAAAGGTTTATCGGCACACATACGATTAATTTTGTCACTATTTGATGTTGTAGCTTTAGTCTTTTATTGCACACTGATTGGAACGAATGAATGTAGAATGTCTTTTTGAATGATGATTGAATGAGCGATGGTTCGCACTGAACTTCGTGCCGGTCGGCCCGAACATAGATGATGAATTAAAATACATTTAGCGATTGATTTTCATTTCAGTAGCTATCTAAAGAAATAAGAGTGTAAACAAAACAAGCACTCACTTGAGCACATCATCGAAACTGATCCAGAAGACGCCCTGGTCCCTGTCGATGTGCTGCGCCTGCTTGAGCTGGCGCAGCGCGGCCCGCGCGGCCGGCGACCAGCGCGCGCAGCCCGCGCCCCACGCGCCGCGCCACGTGTAGTGCCCCCAGGGGTTGCGCAGCCGCAGCAGCCGCGTGGGGCTGCCCGCCTCCGCCGCCACCTCCACCACGTCCAGCACCGAGTACGCGTGCCGGGGACGCAGCCCGAGGCGTTGGTATTCTTCTTCGTCGACCTGACGAAATTTTAGATTAAATTAATGAATTACAGAATATCGGGAATAGCCGTTAGTCAAAAGATGTCCACTACCAACCATATGCATTAATTTTTTTGATACCAGTTTATAATTTTGTTTTAATACAAATAATTTGTAGTGTATATCTAAGTATATCTTGAACACCAATGACTGTTTCAGATAGCACGTCAAACTGTAGGTCCCGGCTGTCATTGAACATCCTTAGCAGTCGTTACTGGTAGTCAGAAGCCAGTAAGTCGGACACCAGTCTAACCAAGGGGTATCGAGTTGCCCAGGTAACTGGGATGAAGAAATCAGATATATAGTCGCTCCTTCTAAAAAACTCGTACTCAGCTGCATCCCGTAAGACTGGAAGCCCACCCCAACATAGTTGGAAAAAGGCTTGGCTGATGATGACATTAATTTCAAAATTGATAGAAAACTTTTATTTCCTTGACGTAACTCTGGCACTAAAAACGACCAAATATTGAAAAATGCAAATTTTAAATTGATAATAATTTAACTGCGATATATTTAAACAGCTAAATATAATACTATTTTGTTAACACAAAACTTTCGTCGTCACGGAACAAAACGCAAGTCGTTTCTCAGACACGAACGTTAAATATCAGGGGACGGGAATAGTACTTGTCCTCCTAATCTAGATACGAACCGCCAATAACTTTGACACTCCATACACACCTTCATATTACCCCCGCCACAGCTAGCCCCCATAAGAAAGCAGGCCTGTCTCGAGGACAGCAGCTGTGCCCACACCAAGTCTCGGTCCAGCTGCTCCAGGGGTGCTCCGCCCCCGGCCCCACCTGCCCCACCAGCTTGAAGCGAGACAGACTCGCATGGAGCACCCGTCAGTGTGCATAGACCTGGAAATACATAAGATGATTTTATAGATGTGTGAGATTGGGTCCAAAATAAAATACGTAATCATGATGATGTCTTCCTAGCCGATTATCGGCTACGGCGGCTGTTCTCATGTAAGGAGATTAACCAATTTCGCAGGACATATAGTGCACAAGCATTTGCGCAGACACAGGTGCACTCACGATTCCTTCACTCTTATAGCAATCCGACACGACCGGAGAGAGATCACAAGCAGGACAAACATTAACGTGCTCTCCGATGCACGGGTGTATCAATCACCAACTTCCAGACTCCGGACTGCTTTGTGGGTTTTTCAAACCCACAAAGCGATTTCGGCCCGACCCGGGCATCGAACCCGAGACCTCGTGCTCAGAAGCCGCGCTTGCGACAGCTAGACCAACGAGGTGACCGCGATAAAATCCGTATAAGAGTCCGTTCAGATAGACCGGGTCGGAGAGCATCGGCGCGCATTTTTCTTTTCACACAGACCGGAGCCGATGGGCTGCGCGAGCATTAAAGAGCATGCAAACGGAGCCAAACGTCAAGAAAAAATTTACCATCGGAGCCGGTCGCCTCCTCTTATTATTTCACACCGAGCGCATTCGAGCATTTTCAATGACAAAAGCAGTGCGCAAGCAAAAATAAACCTTACTTCAAATACTAAGTACCTACTCAATTTTCAACGTGTTAAGAATTTGCTCTGCTCTCCGAGCCGGTCTGTCTGAACGGACCCTAAGTAGTTTTATTAAAACGTGAACAAGTATTACTAAACCTATTAAATAACTTTTGGTACACATATATAACCTAATGGATAAAGGAGAAACGTTTAAGTAGTAGAAACATGTAGCAAAAACACAAGGCATACCTTCAATAGCTCTTCCTGAGACTAACGCTTCGTAACATCCATGTAACTTAGCAACGGCTTTCTCTATTAGCGGCACCCATAGCTGTTTTCTTTTAGCCTGTAAACCAAATAAGGAATTTTTGTATCTATACTAATATTATAAAGCTGAACAGTTTGTTTGTTTGAACGCGCTAATCTCAGGAACTACTGGTCCGATTTGAAAAATTCTTTCAGTGTTAGATAGCCCATTTATCGAGGAAGGCTATAGGCTACTTTTTATCCCGATACGGGAAGTAGTTCCCACGGGATGCGGGTGAAACCGCTGGCAGAAGCTAGTTCACAATGAATTACTGTACGAACTACGGCTGGTTTTCGTGAATGTCGATGTGGCTAGAAAGGATTTTACTTGAGATCAGAAAGTGATGTATGGAAGGAAGAATAAATGCGGGGAAAGTTTTGGTATACACAATTTTCATTTATTTATACTATTAGAAAAACATTCAAAAATGGAATATGAATTCAGTGTCAGTTCATGAATTTTGTGTCAGATTTTTACTGACTAAAAATCCATCGTGTTCCTTCGTAGGCCATTTATGTACCAGGGCGACGGTAACTCGCGCAAACAATACCGCAGCCCAAATAAATCTTACCTGAGAATATACAAGGTGTCCCTTCTTATTAGCCGGCAGTAAGTCATCGACAGTGACAGTAAGCCATCTGCCGTCCTTGCAGAGTCAGCTGATACGCGCCGACACTACGCCGCGTACTAACGACTAATATTTTCGATGAACTTTGGCCTTATTCCAAGCAAATAAATTTTACCTTTTTGTTAACGATGGCAATAATCATCAAATGACCGCCCGCTGTGAGTTAGCAGAGTTGAGGGAGTGTCAGACTCTAACTGACTAAAAACCGTCGTGTTCCGTCGTAGGCCTTTTATGTACCAGGGCCGCGGCCTTTCGAACACTCCCGCAGCCCAAATAACACTTACCTGAGAATATACAAGATGTCCTTTCTTATTAGCCGGCAGTAAGTCATCGACAGTGACAGTAAGCCACCTCCCGTCCTTGCAGAGTCTGAGCTGGTACGCGCCAACACTCGGCTCCCCGCGTACTACTACGCCGCGTACTAACGACGAACGTTCTGCTAGAACTGCCAGAGCTGACAGTAGCCAGCAGTTGCCGAGGACTCCTGAGGATTGGAAGGTCAGTTGGCATTTTTGCTGTTATAGAAGTGATTTTGAGATAGTGCAAGCTTTTGGTCGGCTGATAATTATCCGGCTCATAAATAAGAAAGAAAATACATTTATTCACGCCGGTATGACACTTAGACAAACAAAATTTATAGTAAAAACTTTAAATAAAGAACTACAACAAGAAAATAGAAAGATAACACATAACGGGAAATATGCGTCACACCCACGTGAAACGGCCCTCGCTCAGCATTACGCTGAGTGAGACCCTGTACGGGACAAAGCCTCAGCGCTGATAAATGAGTATTATTGGTCAATTTATAATAATACTAATACAATAATACTCATGATACATTTGGTACACTTTCGAGGCATGGAATTAACGTCTGCGGGTACAGCATCAACATTCATGTGGCTATGGAGGCTGATCTAGAAATACTAATGGCGCTTATATACACTAGTTGTATTCCCTCTTGGTCTTCCAGAGCGGATCATAAGGAAACCAAACAATCGACTACCGGTTGACACGATGACACTTGAAACTACACGACACGATTATAGTCGCACGTAAAAAAATCGCCCGGCATATTTTTGTCGGACGGAAAAAAACCGGCCGGTAATTTTACATACCCTGCGATATATCTGAAGGTCGTGGGTCCCGAAAGACGACCCACGGCATCCGAGGGTCTGCGTCGACGTGTATCTGATGAGGCCGCAGCCACCGCGCCGCCGCTCCTGCCTCCAGGCCACCCACGTAGTACAAAGACCGAGATGTGGCGGGGAATGTTGAGTCTACGTATGGTTCACCCGTCTGCGAAGTGAAGATTGAAAAGTATTTGGTAAAAATGGGATTGAAATTAATAACGAACTAAACAATGCATATTGAAAATTCGAATTGAGATACCCTTCGTTTTTAGAAAGTCGGTTAAAAACCATTCAATCCCACATTCGCACATCAAGGCTTCGAAACGTTACGTTATCTATAAAACGGACAAAAACATATGCAAGTCCCCTAAAAAAAATATTCTGGTGTTCAGTAACTATTCAGCAACTGCAACAGAAATACATCATCTGTGAAGATTTCCGCTGTCTTACTATCACTGTTCATAAAGTACAGTCTAGTGACAGACGGACGAACAGACAAGTCTCAGTAAAGTAGGGTCCAGTTGTTTTTATACCCTATGTGTATATAGCCCTTTAGGTACGGAACCCTAAAACCTATGCTCGTCACGTAACAGCGTGTTTTCTTCAACCGACTTCAAAAAAGGAGGACACTTTCAAATCTCCTTACTTTCACACTTACCGAGGCACACTGTGCCAACACTTCTTGCCACTGCGTCCACGCGTGACTCTCCTCGCTCAGTCTCAATATTTCCATAGGAGTACTCTCTTGTCTTTCTCCATCTGAACCTTCAGCTGTTAAAATAAGAAATAATATATTACTCTCATAGCTGCAATATTAGATTGTTTCATTTCATTAATTGGAACTGAATCATCATATGCCTACTCTTGACTTGGTAATCGGGCAGCCCAATACCCCTAGGTAAGGACTGGTCATTATTTTTGGCTGTCACTTACCGTAACCAAAGATTTTCAAATGACATTCGGGGCCCACCAATGTTGTCGACAAATAACGTCTTCATTTAAAGTACTCCAAATATAATTTTCATCCCACCATCTCGGAAAGAGTAGTTTTACCCTTTGATATCTGAGCGCAAAAGCCGTTTTTATTCTCTAGAGCGGCAAAGTGATTTGAATTTAGAACATCGTGTGCAATACTCCATTTGTGACAATCTTGATAAGACTTTTCAAACAAATACATATTAGGGCTGATTTTTCAATCATCAGTTAACCTCTATCTGAGGAATAAATATGGCGGTTTGACATATTTTCCATACAAAAGCTGTCAAAACGTTAAAAATATTCCTCAGATAAAAGTTATCTGGCGATTGAAAAATCAGCCCTTAAACAAATAAAATGCTGCTTAAAATAATTATTCAATTAATTAAGTAATTTTTATTATTGTTTTTACATAGATTTTTAACTACGTTTCATTTTTAAACTGAGTTTTCAAATAAATGAACTTTAATAGGTACTTCTTTTTAATTTGATACTCATATGTGCGCGCCATTTTGTTTTTTTTTTGCATTTAGTCATTTCCTCGATGAAGTGGGATGAAATTATTATTTTTTATTGTTTTAAGGTCGATTTTAAACTCCATTACATTTTTAAACTGAGTTTTTGCATAAATACATTTTAATAGGTACATCTTTTTAATTTGCCATGTATCATGTGCGTGTCATTTTCTTTTTTTGAGTTTAGAAATTTCCTCGATGAGGTGGGATGAAAAGTTACGTGTTGCACTCGAGTGCAAAGATTTTTCACCTTGTGCTCTTTTGATTCCCTCGCTATCGCTCAGGATTCTAATTATTGAAACACTCGCTACGCTCGTGTTTCAATTTTAGAATCCTTCGCTTGCTCGGTCATCAAAATTGAGCCCGCGGTTAAAAAGCAACTTTGCACTCTTGTATAACAAATAACTATTACTATATTTTTTTCTCACTAGCGTAGAAAGTGTTTTGTTGAAGTAAGAGGTTGTCTACTTTTTGCTGTTTTGCGTTTTGTTTAATCTTGTTAATATCTCCCAAAATATTTTGTCATGTCGTTATATTTTAAAAGGAATAAACCAATATAGTTATTAGATTCTTACTCAATATCTTATTTTTGGACAAAACACTAATACAAACTAACAAGGCAATTTTAATAAAAACTCCATAAAACTTACGAGAATCCTCATCATCCAAGGACGGTTGGTCTGGGGCTGCGGGCAGTAGCCTCGTCTTGGGCGACTGGCACATCTCACACGACGCCGCCGAACCACTGTTCACGTACGTGCACTCCGAACACGGCCATTCTGTTGTTTCTGGCCTGTAAATTAAGAAAAAACAGTTAATACCACTGTTTTTAATGCAATAAACTTTAGAACATCAGCTATCATTATAAAAAAAATCTGGTCCTAAAAAAGCCTACCAGCTTTAGGTATTAGGTATGAACCATCGCCTCGAACAAAGTTGATGTTCTGAACTAAAACGGGTACTTTTTACTTTTTAAGAACACGTTGTATAACAAGGAGGCTTACTGCTGAAAAGATGATGAGGAAATTTTACTTTTTGATGAAGGATTTTCGTTCATAGTAAAAATTAAGATGATACTATTATGCTATTTTTAGTAATTTGCTTACAAAAAAAGTAAGATGTGCTTCTTATTTGGACAGCAAATGTGTCAACAAGTAGTATAGTGTATTTAAACAGATAAAAATTAAAGGTTAAGCTGTGCAACTATGAATACAAAAATGTTGAGTATTTCTTAAAAGCTTTTTGGTAATAAAAAATATGAAGAAATAAAAGAGATATTCATAAATCGATTGCTTAACCTTTTAGACAGACCACAGATGCACCGATTACCCATAACATAAATGTTCAAAGAGATATAATATTAACTACAATGTTCAACTGCGACAAAGGCCAAGATTATTTTCGTCAGTGAAGGTTTGGCAGGCATGTCGGATAGTCGTACATATTATGATTTGTTGTAAATATTACAGCTAAAATATTCATTCGGCTTATACTAGCTGTATCGTTAAGAGTTTGCAATATCAAATATTATTTTTTACGCTCATATTTTTTTTCTTTGAAAGTCTTTTGTAAACTCGAAAGATATTAGTAAAAATATATATTTTGAAAACAAATAAAATAGAAAAAAGATCTCAATAACAGAAAAAAAAATCGTACTTTTTACTGCGTTAATTCTTGTAAAAAAACCTGTTTTTGTGTCCCGTCAAGTGCATGACATTATAGATGGATAGATTCCTGTATATAGTTATCGGCACGGATATTGAGCTCTCGGCGGAAGAGTGGGGATCGCTTTGCGCACTGTACACATAAGGCAATAAACCAATAAATCGCTTCTGCGCAGGTGAAGTTCAGGGCTCAATATCCCTGCCGATGATTATACTTCATTAGGTACACCAATTTTAAATTCTTTTCTTAAATCTAGTTAAAGTAGGTGACATAATTTGCGGTCTCATCGCTAAGAGCATTCTCTTCCAGACAACCTTAGGATGGATTGAGTGGAGAAGAAAAATATGCTATAGTGGTAATTAAGTAAATATATACTTTTATTACCTGAGGTTGACGTACTTGGGCTCGGGCGGGTCGGGCCGCCGCACAGCCCCGCGGCGCGGGGACGGACTGCGGCCCGCTACGGACAAACACGTACTATATTAGAATAGAATACAAGTTTATAGTTATTCAATTAACGTGTCTTCAGAAACACGGAAGAACTCGACAGCATGGTCACCCCTCCACGGACCGACCGCGCCAAGCATTAGTTAACTTTTTTTTTGCGAAGGCAAAACCATCAAATTACCCCTCCCGCTGTGGGTTAGCAGCGGTGAGGGAGTGTCAGACTCTTACTGACTAAAAATCCATCGTGTTCCTTCGCAGGCCTTTTATGTACCAGGGCCGCGGTAACTCTTTCGAAAAATCCCGCAGCCCCGGCGGGCGTTGGCCCTGTTGGGGTCGCTGACATCTCTTTGAGGAGTCGTTCCGCCGTCTCCTTCTCGAGCATGACTGCTTCGCAGGGTATGGGGCATCCCATTCCCTCTGACCCAGGACCTTACTCTGACTTAGCCACAAACTCTTCCTAATTCACTCTCCCTTATTTCTCTCTTTTCGTAAATTAAATGTTACTTACCAGCGCCATGATTAGCTTCAGTAACGGGTACAGTTAGACCGTGCTTAGGTACGGGCGGCGTCTTGCACGCGAGACATAAACTCGCGGACAACGGATTTTGTAGAGTACACGAACTGCATGACCTGGAACATTAGAATGCAATATTTATGAAAATAAATGCAAAGTTTTATGTTATCTTGTATATCTCTATTGCGTATTTGTCAAAGTGGAGTAACATTTGTTGAGAACGTCACTGCACCCGGTCAACTGTACATCAATACCAAACTAACCGAGTAATTTTCTTTTTGTTCAGTTATTTGGGTGTTTTTTTTTTTTTAATAAAAAAATAAAAAGTTATTTATTCAAAGTAAGCTGAAAATCAGCACTTTTTGAAGGTCTAAAACGCCCGCCCTTCAGCACTTCCTATGTGTTTTTGCTGGGAAGAAGTGGTGGAACAAAATCCCCAGCAAATACCAAATCGCAAGCAAACATTATTTGAAAACGTATCTTTGTGATTATGATGAAACACTATAATTAGGTACATAAATATGTACAAATATCTCTTCCAGACCACGGGACTATGGAGTCCCGGATTTTTGGAAGGCGAACGTGGGGCCGAAACCAACACGCTGAAGCCTTTTTGAGACAACTTTAATGAAATGGTGACACACATTTCTATATTATTATTACCAGAAGTTATGCGGCTGCGGCCTGGATCCTGCGCAGGCGGCGCAAGACGCGGCGGTGGACTCGTTGACGAGGGTACAGCGCGAACACGACCACGTCACCACCGGGGCAGCGGGGGCCGGGGTTGTATCTGAGGGGAGAATAATAGTACTTTAAAAAATAAATATGAAAAAATGCAATTCATCAAAGGGTCCAAAATCAACACATTTAGAATTTTTTCACACTGCCACGAGCGGAGAGAGGCAGTTGTGAAATTTCGCCACGCGGAAAACTTGAGCGGATAATTTTATTCCACTGTAATAATTTTAACTAATTATGACGGTTCTTGACACAAAACCTGTGAAAGACGGGCGGACAGGGAAGTCTTAATAATAGGACCCCACTTAATACTTGGTGTCCCGTCCCATCCTTCTAAAAATGTTTCTCAGCGGCGACTCTTGGATGACAAAAAGTTTGGCGAGTACTAAAACAATTTACCAACAGCAAACAGCAGCTCGTCACTGTTCAGATCATGATCTAGCGAGGCGATCGGCACGGTCAGCTTCTTGGGCTCTCTGTTTATCTCCACCTTACTGCTGAACACTACTGCTGAACATGTACAGTAACACTTACCAACAGCAAACAGCAGCTCGTCACTGTTCAGATCATGATCTAGCGAGGCGATCGGCACGGTCAGCTTCTTGGGCTCTCTGTTTATCTCCACCTTACTGCTGAACACTACTGCTGAACATGTACAGTAACACTTACCAACAGCAAACAGCAGCTCGTCACTGTTCAGATCATGATCTAGCGAGGCGATCGGCACGGTCAGCTTCTTGGGCTCTCTGTTTATCTCCACCTTACTGCTGAACACTACTGCTGAACATGTACAGTAACACTTACCAACAGCAAACAGCAGCTCGTCACTGTTCAGATCATGATCTAGCGAGGCGATCGGCACGGTCAGCTTCTTGGGCTCTCTGTTTATCTCCACCTTACTGCTGAACACTACTGCTGAACATGTACAGTAACACTTACCAACAGCAAACAGCAGCTCGTCACTGTTCAGATCATGATCTAGCGAGGCGATCGGCACGGTCAGCTTCTTGGGCTCTCTGTTTATCTCCACCTTACTGCTGAACACTACTGCTGAACATGTACAGTAACACTTACCAACAGCAAACAGCAGCTCGTCACTGTTCAGATCATGATCTAGCGAGGCGATCGGCACGGTCAGCTTCTTGGGCTCTCTGTTTATCTCCACCTTACTGCTGAACACTACTGCTGAACATGTACAGTAACACTTACCAACAGCAAACAGCAGCTCGTCACTGTTCAGATCATGATCTAGCGAGGCGATCGGCACGGTCAGCTTCTTGGGCTCTCTGTTTATCTCCACCTTACTGCTGAACACTACTGCTGAACATGTACAGTAACACTTACCAACAGCAAACAGCAGCTCGTCACTGTTCAGATCGTGATCTAGCGAGGCGATCGGCACGGTCAGCTTCTTGGGCTCTCTGTTTATCTCCACCTTACTGCTGCATGCTTCCGATGTGGTATTTGTTGGTCGTGCACTGAAATTTTGAAAAGGCTGATCAGTATATTTCAGTGAGAAATCTGACTGTTAACATCTCCTAGGCAATCCAAGAGACTCGAATCTGAGTATTCTTGCATACAGGTTGCAACTGACTTTCTTAGAAACGATCCGGTAACCATTCGACCATTTATCTATGAAGTATTCAAAAAAAAAATCAGAATGCAGTATGGCATATACATTACAGTTTGAGCTTTACGTTAATAGACTAAACAGATTCACATGACAATTTCCAATACTATCTTACTTGGCACGAGAATTATATAATCACCGTATACTTAAGTTACTACTCCGTTTACTTCGATGAGTTTGTGAGACAAGCCTAAATAAAGCTCGTCTTAACTGAAAAATAAAATAATTACCTATTATGAGGAGCATCAACAACATCTCTAGTAGCGAGGGTGACGGCGGCGTGTGGGGGGCGGCCGCTGCGGCACACGTCGCAGCACCGCGCCCACCACGCGTTGTACGCGAACCAACACTCGCTGCATTGCCACATGCGGCTCTCACGACTGTGCAGACCACGCATGTTTTAAAGAATGGATGAGCAAATATGACCCTTAAGTTTCATTGAATAGGGGCGAAAATTCTTAGAGTGAAAAGACCACCGCGTATGAGGAGTCAACATATTCAATGGTATTAAAAGAGCAAGAAATAAGTTAAAACTTGTAAATCAGTGAAGTCGTAGAAAATGAGGTGACTGAAATCTTGTACATTATGTAAAAAGTCGAAACTAATTATTTTCGTATCAAACATAATACGAATAGTAAATACGACATACTGAAGCTATAGGTAGTATTTAATGAGGACACGCATGACTCCAAAACTGAATCAAGGATTATTACTACACAAAGGATTACCTACATTTCACATTCATAACAGAACAAAAGCCAAATTCTATTCAAAACCAAATGATTCTGACCTATTTCAAAAAAACTTTTCAAGCATTCTTATTCATTAATAGAAAGCAATCCTAATCCTAACTATCCTAACTAATATTATAAATGTGAAAGTAACTCTGTCTGTCTGTCTTTCTGTCTGTCTGTCTGTCTGTCTGTCTGTCTGTCTTTTCTTCACGCCTAAACTACTGAACCGATTTGTGTGAAATTTGGTACAGACATAGTTTGGGACTTGAGAAAGGACATAGGATAGTTTTTATTACAAAGAAAAAAAAAATATTCCGGACA
This sequence comes from Helicoverpa assulta, assembly GCA_963856015.1. Lineage (NCBI taxonomy): Eukaryota > Metazoa > Arthropoda > Insecta > Lepidoptera > Noctuidae > Helicoverpa > Helicoverpa assulta. The sequence goes on along the minus strand of CAWLCW010000027.1, from coordinate 11,877,893 downwards.
TATAGCGCCATCTATTGGTCAAACCAAAAATCTGCTGGAAGTCACTATTCCACGCGAACGAAGTCGCGGGCAAAAGCTAGTAGTTAATACTCACGTGGCTTGCTGTGTTGAAGGCACTTTATTCGGCTCCCTCGGGTTATGGGACACTTTGCCCACAGAAGGGAGCATATTAAAAACCTTAGGATCCCTCGCCGGCCCTATATGTGACGTCCTTATATTGGAAGCCACTTCATTCACCGGCGAAATGCAGTTCTCAGCACCTAACAACTCGTCTATACGAGCATAGTCACCGTCACTTATGTCGTTTTGGTATAAAGCCTCGTTTTGCGAGTTACTCATCACCGTCTTCGTATCCTGGACCGACACATAGGAGTACCTCGTCCCGTTATTGTTCACCTGCAGCTGAAGATTCAAGTCCTTATACTTCCCTTTGTTCGGAAGAGCGTAAATCACCCCTTCAGCGTTCGTATCCCAACTGCACTCCTTGTCTATCAATTCGGCACTGTTCTCGTCTATCTTCGGGTCTTTCCGTACGTCAGTCTTCGGTAGACTGCCGCAGTAACTAGCTAAAGACTTCTGATAGTCGTTCAGACTTCTCCGGCTAGAAATAACTTTTCCGACTGGTCTTTCCGCGTTTGTTTGTTCTGAAAAAGACCGTCGGTACGTCGGGCGGATTTCTGGCGAGTTTTGTGCGCTAATTGACCTTCTGAACGACGCTCCTAGCGTTGTACTCCCTGTTGGCCAGTCTGGGACGGTGATCATGACGCCTCCAGACGTAGGCAGTGACGTAGCACCATCTTTGCCTGCCGCAGTCTCATGCCTGCCCAAAGTGGTCACACTAAGACCTCTCGCGTTAGGAATCCTCGCCAAAGGAGACGCTCTTGGCGATAGACACGCTTCACAATGCGTCCTGATCCCCGAATTCTCAAGTGTACACTTACTACATGACCACTTTTTCAAATGGAGACCCCTACTTTGTTCCCTTTGGTACTCTTTGACATAATTGAGCTCCCAATTGGACTTGCTTTCATTACACTTTTTGGGTCTTCTGGTGACCGTATGTAGGCTTCTGAGGAACGACTCTCGAGGATTACACTGGCCGTATCTTTCGGAGACCATTAAACTTGTGGGTCTGTTTATGGTCCCCCGACCACTCTCGTCGACTTTCCACCACTTCTGCTGGGAGTTGATGACGGAGCCGTGGGAGAGAGAGCGAGTCACGCCATGCGCTTGGTCCGTCAATTGCGTGGGGGATAGTCGGAGAGACTGCAAATCTAGGTTCAGTCGTCGGCCATCTGAGTAGCTTGTTGTGGGCTTATAAGATGATGGGACTGCTAGGGTGTTGGACCTTATCATAGTGTTGTCTGAAAAGATTGATTATGACATTTAACTCTCAAACTTACAACTTTAATTTCTTTTTTGTAGAACATTTTTATCTCATAACATACCTTTAGCAGACTTTTCCTTGTCCGTCATCCCTGAAGCTTGATCCTCATCATCAGACAGCCTGAAATATAACAACATTACACCATCAGTCACTAAGGTCACACACGTTGCCAATCACCGATCCCTTTTACAAAGCAATTTATTCGCACGTTTTGAAGGCACAAGCATTTTTATATTCAAAGGTCTATTCTGATTGAATGATAACATACATAACAGGTAGTCGACAAGTTTTGATCTATTTATTGTTCTGCGCACTATTGCTGTGTCGTTGTTGTGTGTTATAGCATAATGCGGTATATGCATACAAGTTGCAAGCCTCGTCTGTCTTTTGTAAATTTGACCTTCAAAAAGTGCTGATTTTCAGCCTAATTTGAATAAATTATTTTTTATATTTTTTTATCGTATGGGCTACAGTAAAGTAATACTAGACTAGTGTAACCTGTAGACAGGCGCATGTGGGGCGATCGCGTCGCAGGCGGCGCAGCGCCAGGCCGCGGACACGTTGCGCAGCCCGCACGCGCAGCGCCACGCGCGCGACGCCTCCGGGGCCGAACCCACGCACGACCATCCGCTGGAACATAATACTGCTTGAACAACTCTTCGGTATAGAGGAGGAAAAGTATCTAACTTTGACTCTGTATACCTATATACTGTGTTCAGGTCTCAAGTTAAGGCAAGACTTAAAGGATTACAGAGAAAGTCTCCTTTAAGAAAGAATGTTTAATCTTTGCTAGTTGTTTTTAACTAACTGAAAAAATTGGGGTGCTCAAAATTTATTTATTCTCAAAGTGGGCGGTAGATAAAATAAGTTTGGGAACCCCTGCTAAAGAATAACAATCTTGATATGACTCAATTAAAAAAATAAAATGCAGAGCTACAAATCAAAATCTAAATAAAATAATAAACATTTAATTAATAATAATTTGTTTAATGTGTATTTTTGTAAGTCCTACCAAGGCTTCCCCTAGTCAAATTAGTTAAAGTGGTACTCAAATGAACTATGTCTAATGTATGGAACAGCACTTACATGTCAAAATAACTGTTCTCTGAGTCTCTTATTACTCAAGAAGCAAGAGAGGCCCCTGACTGGCTTTGCATAGGTTGCAAACCTACTTGCATTTTAGGTACAGGTTTTTTTAGAAAAAGCCTAGGAAATTTAGAAAAATCAATAACTTGAACGGTTAATAGACCCAGTGTATGAAATTGTAGCTTGAACGCTCACATGTTACAAATACTCACTTCAATTAGAATTTCCTTTCAGGAACAATAGTACTGAGTAAATTAGTCTAAATAATAGGTATCACATATCAAATAATGGGCCATTTCCTTGCATTTATTAATTCAATGTTTTGTTACTAAAATGTCATAGTCATTACATTGAATAACAGCAAGCTGTTCCTCGTTGTTTAGCCTGTGTCCTTTCAGATCCCGTAACCAAATAAAATATATCCTATGTCACTCTCGGTTGGGATCAAAATAAATACTACCAACTAAAGTGTTGAGATTTGTGATTTTTTTATTCATATATCGATGGAATTATATTAGGAGAACATCTCATTTATTAAAGTGTAGCTCAAATGTTTCTGAGCGGGTATCCGAAGGGGATTGGATACATTAAAATATATTGACAACACTGATACAGCCATTGTGTCATAATCAAGGGTCGGAATAAGGTAGAGTTATTTATGTACTTGCATCAAAATGTTGATATTAATATGGACCTTCCCGGGATTTCTAAAGGAGAATCCCATGTGGCCAACAATATTCGTCGGAGATAGATGAATAGAACCATTATAAATAAAATACAATTTCTTATTAGTTCACAATAATTATGAATACAAATTATTAAAGTGTCTTAATTTTTATTAATTCACAATACAAATTATAGATAGTCTTAAAAGTAAATAACTTTATATTTAAAAAATCATTTTCTGCTTTTTTAAATTAATCTCGGGATTTGAGGCATATCCACTTTATTCTTTCGCTGTATAAAATCAGTGCAAGTACATGAATAACTCTACCTAATTCCGACCTCTGGTTATAATAATTCACCAAAACATTTTTCGAGCTATTATCATTGAATGATTGTAAGAAAACTGTATAATATGACTTCATTAAACATTAAAATTTATGTGATCATGTACTTCATTACAAATTACTAAATATTATGTCAAGACCTTTTTTGTTTTAAGTAAACTGATGTGATTTGTTTAGTATGCTTGTTCACCACTATGTACAAAGCCTAGAATCATGTAACAGAAAAAAAATCACATTGATTTGTAATGAAGAGTTACCAAACAAAGGGTTTGTATGAGACTGGAAAAGACACAAAAACAATGCAAAATCTGTTTTTTTTTTAACCTTACATAGTTGTCAGGATCTAAATTAAACATTTATGGGGGGCTAATGGCTTAAAATAATCATATTTCACCAATAAAAATTGTCATTTTAAAATATTGAAATTGGAAATGACTTGTTCCTCCCAAACTGACTTACCAACATAAATTACAACTCCTACAGGCACTGTTCACTTAAATTCTACTTCAAATTACATGAGAATACTAATCCAGGGCCGATCGTAACGAAATGAACAGCCAATCAATCGAAAATGCCTAACAATACATACCTACACACATCGCGATACAACAACACGTATAATCACATATTTAACACAATTGCTGACACACAAATGCCCAAAACTGCACGTTAACATCTAATTTAGTTAATGAACTAGCTTCAACTGCGCACAACAATGTAATATAATAGAAATATAACCTAAAATACGGGTCACGAAAAATCGATAATTTCCTGACAGAAACTGAAAGACGGCGACTTACAAGAAAAATAAAACACACCTGTTAAAGCTATTTTCAGTTGGTATGACGATCGCTTCTGAGCCAGGTGTAGTTCCTTCGCTTTTTCCAGTCCGCGAGGTATATTCCGGTGATGAATCTCGACAATTTTCTTTAAATACTTCACTGTCATGACTCGATACTCGCTTTGTACCACATTTTAAACACTTCACACTCTCTGTTGGGTTGATCTGGCCGCACGTCTGACAATGCCATTGCAGCACCGATGCGATTGAGCCCATTTTAATTCACACATGGCTATGATACCATATCAAGGCGTCGTTTTATGAAAACAAATTCAGATTCGAGAAAAACGAAAACAGCTGATCCACCATGTTGTTTGTGTATAACTTTTTTTATGTAGGCACGCGACGCGTCGACGAGATACAAAATTGTTTTCGGTTTTACCGGTTTTTTTATTCTTTTTTTATAAAATTATTTTGATTCTCTTTATTTTGTATATAACTAGATATTTTATCATGCGTAACGATTCTGAAATCTAAAATTAATATTAAATTCATCTTAGCTAGTGACATCTATTTATATTCTGGGGAAACATGATACACATTTAGTGTCTAAAGATGGCGCTTCTTAAACATTTGTTATTGAATATATTAAATTAAATATATTAAGATAAAGTAAATATTAAGTTATAGCTTATAGTTTTAACAGAAACTTTTCTCAAAATAAAAAAGATTTCAATGAAATGCCTAAAACCTTCTCCTAAGAACAAATGCTGACCGCATCAAGTCGGTTCAGTCAAACGAGATACCTACTTATGCCCATTTTCACCAACAAACACCTAAACTTAAGGATCCCCTAAGAGCATTATGAGAACACTTAATACGAATTTCGTTTTCACCAAAGCTTAAGTGTCCCTTAGAACCTTTAAGTATTGGGGAAACCCTTATTCTAAGTGACATTTAGTTAGGGAAACGTTAAGAGATTGTTGGTGAAAACGGGCATTAGGTACTTATAATCGCGCACAAGTATACCTACATTATACATACCTCCCTACATGCCGTTCAAACTGGGAACTTACTTTTTTGAAGTCGGTTAAGATATATACCTATATAATATACTTATATGTATATAAAATTGCTTATTATTTATACATCAAAATAAAACTTTTCTCTTGGCTGTGTACTCTTTTTGTGGGCCAGGGCTCTAGCCTCGCCTTCCTGCTCGCAATCCGTGTCCCGTAGTAGGACTTAGCTCCTAAAATCCATTAAGACCAGCCGTACAGACTAATGAAATTGATAACATTAAGAGGGTCTGTCCTTTTGCGTGTAGTAAAAAGTAGACCATTTAGTTAGAGGAGGTAAAAATTTTATTTGAAGTTAGCTAAAGGTACCGAGGAAAATAAAAGTCATATACAAAATATACTTAAAATATAATCATAAAATATTTCAGTAGGTAAGCCATTTTTATTACATTTTGTATTTAATAAAATGCCTATAATTAAGAAACTACTACAATGAATGAAAGTTAATGATACAGTACTAAACCGTAAACCACTACAAATTTATGATTCGGATAAAAGCTCCATTTCAACAATAAGGAACTTTAATTATTATTGATCGAAACACGCAACAAAGGCTTTGCGAAATAAAGCAGGTACCTATAAAAATTAACAGCAGCATTTATTTACACTATCAATCATGAATGATTAAAGGCCCAAAGTTTCGTACCATAGCCGTTCATATCAATTCCAATGCAATAACTTAAAAAAAAAAACGTCCGTAATATCCCTATATTGCCAGCTGATAAATTTTGAATTATCGTCATTTTTCATAGAGCATTGAACCTACCGGAACCGCTACGGCCTCTTAATGGGAAAAAGTCTGCCAATTTACAAGCGACTAGGTAACGCAACAAATATGTTGGTCACTTATGCATTTTCGATCACATTGTTACTCACGCACATTACAAAATTCGTAAATACAAGCATAAACTAGACTAGACACAGACACACACATGTAAAAGATACGAGCATGACCGAATGTGCCATTGGCAGGGAAGAATGCATAGCAATGGCGTCTCCGGTCAGTTAATGCTCCAAGTTCCCCCACTACGGTATTACGGAATTACGGATGTGATAACGGATTTCATAAAGTACTTTTAGGGGGTGTGCGCATTTGCGTTTAACGGTTTCGCAATAAGTCTTCGGTTCTTGTTGGTAATGTGTTCGGGGTGGTTGATAGCTGATATTTCTATGCTTATCGCTTTTCTGGGAAGTTAGATAAGAATTTAATGATTTCTTGTTAAGTTAAAACGGTTTATACAAACGTCACGTAAAGGTATATAGGCGATACAAAAACTTATCAAAATCTTGGCACTTAATCACTTAACCACATTTCTACATCTCATATGAAATAAAATATGAAGCATTTCAGATTCCAACCTACAATACAATAAATACAATACAATGTAACACAAAAAATAAATATAAATGGATTATTTATAATATGAGGATTTACAAAGGGTAGGTCCACTACGGGCGCAAGTGCGCGGTTAGTCACTCAAATTTTGGAAGCCTGGGAGAGTTCGCAGGATGCCGTCGGTATATTCTGTGATCTCTCCAAGGCGTTTGATTGCGTGGACCACGATACACTCATTTCTAAGCTGAGACACTACGGCATTCGTGGAAAATCTCTTGAACTTGTCCGGTCTTATTTATCCAACAGACAGCAAAAAGTGGATGTCTGCGGCTCAACATCTTCGGGGACAGTTGTAAAAATGGGCGTGCCTCAAGGCTCTATACTGGGTCCATTTCTGTTCCTAGCTTATATAAATGACCTTCCATTTGTGTTGTCTGATATTTCGGATGTTATTTTGTTTGCGGATGACACTTCCCTTGTTTTTAAAGTTAAGCGTAAGAACCCCAATGTTAGTCACATTAATGAAAGCCTAGAAATTCTCTCCAAATGGTTCGCAGCCAACAATTTATTATTAAACGCTTCCAAGACTAAATGTCTTAAGTTCTGTTTGCCTAACGTCACTGCGGTTGAAACAAATATAATGCTCGATAAGAGCAAATTAGAGTTAATTAACAGTACAGTATTTCTGGGCATTACCATTGACAGTAAATTGCAATGGGGTCCCCATATATCCTCCCTATCAGGGCGACTTGGTTCTGCTGCTTTTGCAGTCAGAAAAATCAGACAACTGACCGATGTAGCTACGGCCAGGCTTGTATACTTCGCCTATTTCCATTGCGTGATGTCATATGGCATTTTGCTATGGGGGGCAGCGGCTGATGTCCAATCAATTTTTGTTTTGCAAAAAAGGGCGATCCGAGCGATCTATGGCATGGGCTCTCGCGAATCTCTTAGAGAATTCTTTAAGGAAATTAATATACTTACATTACCTTCCTTGTATATTTTTGAAAATATTATGTTTGTTCGCAAAAACATCCATAAATTCACAGTTAAAAGTGACATTCACCAGATAAATACACGTAACAAACATAAATTAGTGGTTCCCAAGTTTAGGCTAACAAAAACAAATAAGTCGTTCTTAGGGAATTGTGTACGTTTTTATAACAAGCTACCTAAATGTATCCTTGATCTCACTGATAAAAAGTTTAAGAATGTAGTTAAAAACATTTTGATTAAAAAGGCGTATTATAAAATTCAGGATTACATTAATGACAGTGATGCCTGGCGTTAAATTAATATTGTTTTTTCTTTTTCTCTGCACATGTGGCTTCCCCGGCGACCACTGGCACGGGAGTGCCTCCGCCCAGACCAGTCAAGCCCAAGCCAGCAAGACCCCAAATTGCATTATATCAGAACTTGGTTACCCAATAATTTTTTTCTTTGAATTGTATAAATTATTTTTCCAGTAACGATTGTACTAAAATTATTTTGTATAATTTATTAATACATCTTAGCTCAATTTGGATTGTATAACATTCTCAGGACTAGATAGAAAACTGTATGTTTGTAATTATTTTTATTTTCTTTTAAAAAGAGTGTCCATGGAGTTTCTTGCCGGTTCTTCTCCATGAGACCAACTCTTTGGAACCGTGCACCTAACTTTGACGTTTCGAAAGAGCTTTCATAGGCCTATTTGAAATAAAAAAAATTGAGTTTGAGTTTTTGAGTTAGGAAAAAAAGCACGTTTGTTGCATAGGAGCCCCCCAAAATATTTATTGTACCTATTCTAGTTTTCAGTATTTGTTGTTATAGCGGTAACAAAAATACATCATCTGTGAAAATTTCAACTCTCTAACTATCACGGTTCATGAGATACAGCCTGGTGACAGACGGGCGGACGGACGGACGGACGGACAGAGGAGCGAAAACAATAGGGTCCCGTTTTACCCTTTGGGTACGGAACCCTAAAAACAAGTTTTCCAAGAGTAAAACACATGAGTAGAACCAATAGTTCCCAATGAATTGTCATTGGCAAAACTTCACGCACTACAGTCCCTCTATGAAATCCCGAAATCCCATTACCATTTGCATTTCCTTTACCGTTAAGCATAAACGTGATTAAACAACAATTCTGATCTAAACTTAGAGCATGTAACCAACCGACGATGCTGTAGCGGTGTAATCCTCCTCTAAAGTCCTCCTCTAAAGGTATGACACCTTTAGAGGAGGATTACAACGCCCCGGACATTCTTGTGTACCTGTTGTACTGGCATTAAATGCCCAATGTTGATGTGCCCTAACAGACAGGTCCACGGGGGCGTAAATCACCACGCTTGCTCAATGCGAGTTAGTGATTTCAGACTTTTTAGTCCAGGTTTCCTCGAGATGTGATGTTTGCGTGACACATTATTTTTATTTTATTTCTTTATCTTAGGTACCTGCCTAAATTTAAGTCCTCCCCTTTAACTCCAAAACTAAGACTAATTATCGTACTCTGAGCCACAAGATACAAGCTGCGCTTAGTTTTTGGCTCAACGTAAATGTAATCTATAAGGTTACTTTTTGTCTTATTTTATTCTGAGCGGCAAAAATCTATCGCTCGGTTTTAAGCGTCATTGTATCTTCACACTGGTAGCTGTCAATTGGTTTCTGTCGCTCATATGCGCGGGACTCGGGAAATCAAGCGATGTTTTTTCGAAAAAATCGGGCGGGAAATCTGCCCGTGTTTAAACGAAAATGCATGAGCGAACTACTTAGATAATTTATTGCATTTTATTGACAAAAATGCCTCTTCAACGAACACCTACTAACGAATACGTTACTCTTCGTCGTCACCGAACGCTTACTAATGACTCACTTGATCTCTCCTTTGGATCAACAACTTCGGAAATAGAAAGACCTAATGCGATAGATCTGGATCTGCACTCGTCAATTCGCTATCGATGTGACATAGAAGACCTAAAGCAAGAAATATTACAACTAAGAAAAGAATTAACGAATGCCTATGAAGAAATTAATAAATTGAAAGAAAATATGCTACAAACAAATAACAATGAATCAATGAAATTACGTCCAGAAACTAACCATGCAAAAAAACAAAGTACTAAAAAAAGACCTAAAAAGAAAAAAGGGCAAAATATTAGAACGTCGTCGCCAATCTTTTCAAAAGGTAACTCCACCTGTTCGGATGCATCAAGCACCGATGATGACACTATCATCGAACCCAACAAATTAGCGATCGGCCAGGACTCAACGACAGCAGAGGGCGCGACAATACCTAATTCCCCTCAAATAACTCAGGTAAATACTACAATTGAAGCTGCTCGAAACTCGGAGCTACAGGACCAAACAACGCTAAAAAGCAATGAAAGTAATGCTCGTTTTACTATGGATTCGAGTACCAATACGCCGAGTTTGTTCAACAACACGCCATCTATGGAGAGAAGCAAACGACAACTTTTGCAACAAAAAAATAATGACCAAGTTAATACTTTGTCGCAGTTTTGTAGCCCGATACCAGATGGCACCACTAGTTTGGTAAATTCATCGACACCTTTGTATAATCATAGCAGTAGTACAACTTTTAATAAAATTTGCATTATAAGTGATAACAATGTAAACAACATACTGAAAACAGCTGAAAATACTTTCATGCATTCTAAAATAATTCATTATTGTTTTCCAAATACAGGAATAACCGAACTGTTTGTAAATCTAGATTTAAAACTTGTCAATTATACTTTACAAGATTACTGTATTGTTTTGTTAGGTACAAAAGACTTTGAAATGTCTTTTAACTACAAAAAACTAGTAAAATACATTAAAAATAAATTAGAAAAAATAACTCATACTAATGTTATAATATGTTCCCCTAATTTTAAACTTGGTACCAATGTATATTTATTTAATAAGAGAATTGAAGCGTTTAACCACCATCTGTACCTAAGTAACCAATCATATGAATTTGCGTTCACCTTTGATACTAACAAATATTTAAAATATACTTATGATATGTTTTCAATGTATTCAAATAAAATAAACAACACAGGTATATATATTATTTTCAACAAATTAAAAAACTACATAACAAGCTTAAATAAGTGTTACGAACAATCTAAACATTCTACTTTACAGCTAAATGAATCAAATTCATTTGATAAAATTGATTTGGATACACAGATGAGTTCTAGCAATCACAAAGAGTTTTTTCGTTTACAATAAGATACGAGTAATGCATCAAAATATTAATGGATTCCTTAGCAAGTCAGATATATTATGTGTAAATCTACAAGAACTAGATAAATGTGCAAAAAATGTCGATGTAATCTGCTTAACAGAGCACAACATGAACAAATTAGACTATGTGCATGTAACTTTACCAAACTTTAATTTAGGTGCATACTTTGCCAGAGAAAATAGAAATGGTGGATCCTGTATACTTATAAAGAAGATTCATAAATATAAAGTATTACAAGATATATGCAATCTAAGTGTTTGTAATGAAACCGAGTGTTCAGCTATAGAACTGACTGAACATAATTTAATTATAATTTGTATATATAGAACACCAAAGTATACCCAAGAAAAAATTGGTATATTTTTTAACACTCTTAATGCAATAATGTATTTAGTACAAAAGTGGAAATCTAAAAAAATGATTTTATGTGGTGATTTTAATATTGACTTGTTGAAGAGAAACCCTATTTCTTTAAGATTTGAACATTTAATTGATAGCTTTAATATGAAAATAGGTTTACGTGAAATAACTCGCCCAAGCAGTAAAACATGTATAGATAATATATTGAATAACGTAAGAGGTAGTAAATGCGAAGTAATTGATCTTGGTATGTCAGACCACACTGCTCAGATATTGACGTGTCCCGTCAAAAAAACTTGTACACTCAGATATTGGTATACAACAAGAAGAGATTATAGTGAGGAAAACGTATCAAAATTTAAGGAATGTTTACAAAGCCTCAAGTTTCAGGAGGTATTTGATTCAAATGATCCAGAATTTGCCTTTGACAAGTTTTTTGAATATTTTAAGCTATTCTATGATCTTTGCTTTCCTGTCATAAAAATAAAAAATACATGTGTTAAGACAACAAGGTGGTTGTCCAAAGGAATAGGTAAATGTTGTAAAAATAAGAGAAATCTACTATGGGATTATCGAGCCAATCCTTCAGAAATTAAAAAGCAAAGTCTTAAAAATTACAGTGCACGCCTAAAAAAGATTATAAAACTTACTCAAAAGTGCCAGAATAATTATTATATATTAAACGCAGACAATAAATCAAAGGCTACGTGGAGAATAATTAATGCAAATAAAGCCAATTTTCCAAAAGAATATATTACACAAATTAAAGTAAATGAACAAATAATAACTGACCCCAGTAACATTGCTAACGAATTTAATAACTTTTTTATCAACGCGGTAAATGTTGATGATAACAATAAAATAAAATCTTTTTCTGAAACAACACAAAATGATAAAATTGACAGTAGTAGCAGACATAATACATCACACTCTTTATTCATGACCCCTGTAATTCCACACGATATATTTTTGCTTATTAAATCTCTAAAAAATACCCAAAGTTCTGGTTATGACAACATTACAACCTCAGCAATAAAATCGGTAGCGCACATCATTAGTCCAATTCTTTGTCATATCATAAACTTGTGCGTTGAACACGGCGTTTTCCCTAGTAAACTTAAAAAATCTGTCATCAAACCGCTTTTTAAAAAAGATGACAAACAAAACGTCGCATGCTATAGACCGGTGTCTTTACTCCCAATATTTTCAAAAATTATAGAAAAAAATATTTATAAAGCAATCAACACGTATTTCGAAAAACATAATCTATTTACACAAGAGCAAAAAGGTTTCAGAAGGAACAAATCAATCAATATGGCTATTCATGATCTTTTAAAACCATTATATTGCAATATAGACAATCGAACACCTACTGCTACACTATACATGGACATGACTAAAGCCTTCGATTATGTCCATCACCAAACCCTCCTTGACAAATTATATAACTATGGAGTTAGAGGCAATGTCCACAAATTATTAAAATCATACTTGACCGACAGATATCAAAGAGTAGAAATAGATAGCATATGTCCAATTAGCAAAACAGTAAAAAACTACTCTTCAGATTACAGGAAAGTGCATTCTGGTGTACCTCAAGGAAGCGTATTAGGGCCGCTTCTTTTTCTTGTCTACATTAACGACTTCCCAAAATCAATTGAACATCCAATGATTCTTTTTGCTGATGACAGTACAGTCATTTTCACAGATAAAGAACTAAAGTCGTTAGAGGCCGCTATCAACACTACCCTCAAACTATTAATAGAATGGCTAAGAAAAAATAATTTAGTTATAAATTTAAACAAAACTAAAATTGTCACGTATCCACAAGAAGTGCAACATTCCCTAAATATAGAATACAAAGAGACACAAATTGAAGAGGTGAACAGCACCAAATTTTTGGGAATTTGGATAGATAACGACATGAAATGGCAGACGCACATCGATACAGTATGTAAAAAGTTAAACCAATTTTCATATGCATTATTCAAATTAGCTAGGGTAGTGGATCCATCTGTTGTACTAACAGCATATCATGCCTATGTGGCATCTACTCTTAAATATGGTGTCATATTTTGGGGTAATGCCACTAGTGCAGATTATATATTCAAAGCACAAAAAAAATGTGTTCGTGCTATAGCAAATATATATGTACCAGACTCTTGTAAGCCTCATTTCCAGAATTTAAAAATAATGACATTTCCTTGTTTATATATTTATGAGGTAGCTATTTTTGTTAAAACTAATAATAACATGTTCGCAAAACCACAATCCAGGCGAAATGCGCTAAAAATTAGTTCGTTACCTCATAAAACCGCGCTTTTTGATAAAAGTTTTTTTAGCATGTCTACCAGAATATATAATAAGTTACCTGTAAAAATTTTGAAAACTTTAGATTTAAATGATTTTAAGAAAAAATTGCAAGCATTTTTAATTGATAAGGCTTATTATTCAATTTCGGAATATTTAGATGATAGTTTTAGTTAATTTTGTTGTTGTTTTATTATTAGTTTAGTAGAGTTATTATAAGTTTAGTAGAGTCATTATAAGTTTAGTTGGATTTATTATAGTTTTAGTAAGATTTGTTATTGTTAACTCAACATATTATAAAGATAATGTAAATAACCATATAGATTTTACCTAGTAATAAATACCTACTAAGTATATCTGTACGCTCTACGAGCAGGGCATAGTGAAACATTATAAATATACTAACACCCTGTAACCTACCTATGTTCACAGAATAAAGAGCTTTGACTTTGACTTTGACTTTGACTTATTACAATACACACATATAACCCTATTTGTGTACATTGCCTCCCCAAAAAATGGCAAACTTTTTACATAGAGATTTGTGCTCATAGCGGCTCCAGTTAGTTAAACGATCTAAGAACAAATGTGATCTAACCACGCAGTCAGACCCGCATCAGACTAAGTTCACAGACCGTTAAAGCACGGTTAAAGCTAGTGCACATTATCGTACTGAAGTACGACAATCAGAGGGAATTTCATTGCAATCCAGCACAATCGTGCAAACAAACGAGCCATTACTTCGTTCCAAATTCAAATGTGTTGTTGGATTTTAAGATGATTTTGATATTAAGATGAATGTGATTGCCTTTGCTTGCTGTAATAACCGGTGTTTATCGATTTAAAAACCGTTTTTTTCCCATTATATTAAGTTATTGGCATCACACTAAAATTGCTACTACTGGATTAATAAGTAGATATTTTACTGACCTGTCTCGTTTAAATCACTTTACTCATTTACCATACTACACACAAATCCCTACAAATAAACCAAAACAGCACAATATTAATGTGATCACAGCTTATGTTGCAATTTAAGCCGATAATTATGCGCACTGTCCACTGTAGCATACCTAAGTGGATGTGAGAGGCCATTCGCTACAGAACCAGCGATGTTACTTTAAATTATGTCATGCAACTGTCAAACGCATGACGTCTGTCAATGACAGTTATGGCGCATGGCCCACTCGATTTGGTGAAGCGGCCGTGTTGTGTGATTTCATGTGTATTATGGGATAAGTGATAAATAAAGATAATTATGTCAATAGTAGGTGTTCCTCGAGATTCTATCTGCGTCCCAAGGGAACTCAGTACCTACTATGCGCATCCGGATAAAAGTTACCGTTCTCAGGATCTAGATTATCTGTGTAACTTTCAATCAAATCGGTTCAGTAGTTTTGGCATGCATGAAGGCATGTCAGACAGATATGAGTTACTGTCGAATTTATAGGTAAAAATAACTACAATATATTGTCCTGGTACAATAAGTTGTAAATAAATAACTTTTCGTACTAATGGTAAAATATATTTTTTTAATCGGTTACTTAGAGCCCCCCTACAACGTCACAAACTATTAACTTCCAATAGCCCATTGGCCCAATTCAATATACAGAATCTTTACAGAATATACTTACATAGTTTATTCAAATTATGAACGCTATGAAAAATTATACCACTACGAAAACAGATGGGTATGAATGAAATTTCCCTGAAACTCACAAAGGCTTATTTAATCAATCTTACTCAAATACAATACAGAGTGGGTTTTGCATATTTTTTTATGCCAAAACTAATCTATCTAAAGCCTTGCATGAGGCATGAAAAGCACCTGTGGATTTATTATCCTGAAAACCCTCAACTTACTAAAACCAACCTTATTCTTTAGAATCTAGAGTTGAAATTTCATTGCCGTATATCATTTAGGTTTTCGGCAACCATTTTGTCCGGTAGCATAATCCATCTTTATCAGATGTTGACGCTTTTGTTTCTGTGAGGAAATGCATCGCTCAAAGGGTTTTTTGATGTCAAAACGTCATATTTTTGTGAAATTAGGATATGTAGAAAAGTCACATAAGGGTAAATAGCATGTTGATATACCAATGAAACAATCTGTCAGTAGAAGACCGATTACCATTTCCAATAGAAGACGACAATTTTACATAGTTCCTATTATAATTTTAACATACAATTACAGTCCTGCTGCATTGTGGACCAATGATTCGAAGTATGTAGCAGGCAGTGGATGGTTGCGCAGTGCCTAGGACCGAAATGGTTTTCGCTCATTGGAGGCCTGCATTCAGAAGTGTAAGGTATAATGATGAAAAATACAAAAATCCTCAATTCGAATCACTACGAATAACAGGAACGAGCTTTCGCTTCGTCACTGCGGTGTATCGCGTCCTTTTTCCACAATGGATGACCCACGCATTGTGCAACTGGCCTATATTATGAGCATTCATGAAGAATTTTATCAGAATTATACCACTGATTTGTCATTTTGTTTTGTTTACCAATCGATATGAATAAATACGTATGACTGTCTATCATGCTGTCGACCGCCTATAGACTTAGGTTACTACTGTTTTATATCTTAACTAGCCGTTTTCCCGCGGTTTCACCCGCGTCCCGTGGGAGCTACTGCCCGCACCGGGATAAAATATAGCCTATGTTACTCGCAGATAATATAGCTTTCTAATGGTGAAAGAATATTTAAAATCGGTCCAGTAGTTTTTGAGTTTATCCATTACAATCAAACAAACAAACAAACAAAGTTTTCCTGTTTATAATATGTATAGAAAAAGCGGGTCAAAAAATAATCTGCCTAGCCTCTCCCCAAACTATGTTGTGGTCGATTTCCAGTCAAAACGGACGCAGCTGAGTTAACACAGATCCTCCATATAGACACTGAGGGGTATAAATACTAAGTGTATACCTGATTATAAAAGAAACAAAATATTACCATACAATCTCAACAAATAGGTTATACTGAAAAAATAAAGGAAAAATAACATCTACCAAGAAGAAAACGAAGCCATTATCTTGAATGCAATACACTCAATGTGGGTAATCAATCATATAATATTATATTTGTACACATTATTCACATATTGGAATACTACTTAGCTTATTCCTGAGTTCCCACCTGCTTCCCGGGGAATAACATACGGCACTCGATAAAAAGATGTGAGTATTTTAGTAGTTGATGATGATGATGTCCTCCTAGTCGATTATCGGCTACGGCGGATGTTCTCATGTAACGAGATCAGCCACCTGCGCAGGACATAGGTATAATAGTGCACAAGCATTTGCTTGGACACAGGGGCACTCACTATTCCTTCATTGTCGGACGACAAATCCGACACGATCGGAGAGAGATCAGGCGCAGGACCGACATTTAGGTGACATTTTAGTAGATATTAGACTTTTTAGTCGTCCTGATACCGGCTGAATACTTGATGCTTGTAATGTGTGCACTAATTCATCTCCATACTGATTTATGAGCCCGATCAAACTACCAGCCGATGCTTTTTTCATCTATACTAATATTATAAAGCTGAAGAGTTTGTTTGTTTGAACGCGCTAATCTCAGGAACTACTGATCCGATTTGAAAATTTCTTTCAGTGTTAGATAGCCCATTTATCGAGGAAGGCTATAGGCTACTTTTTATCCCGGTACGGGAAGTAGTTCCCACGGGATGCGGGTGAAACCGCTGGCAGAAGCTAGTTAGAGATAAAATTTTGAGCCCCATACAAGTCCAACGGGGCCCAGCTGGGCCAAGGCCTGCCTGGGCTGCGGGATTGTTCGTAAGAGTTACCGCGGCCCTGGTACATAAAAGGCTTACGAAGGAACATGGTGGGTTTTAGTTAGTAAGAGTGTGACACTCCCTCACGCTGCTAACCCGCAGCGGGACGAGTCATTTGATGATTTGCCATCAACTGCATCTGGTATGCAAAACATGCGATGGATAGAATATTGACTAAATAATGTGCTATGCGTGTTATTTTATAACTGTGTGTGTTCCCGATGACATTAGGTGCAAACACCATTGAAGTAGAAAATTGCTTGAAAAAAAAAGAAATTGGTACGGAATGAAAACTCGAGAAAATCGAAGGCGGTACCTATGGGGCGGAAACAGCGATTCTTTCCATTTCGTTGTAAAAGGCTCCGGTGAATCGCTTCGACCTGTGGTCCGCGATTTCTTGGTGTTTATATAAGCTTGGTTTACATGCTTCGAAAACTATTTTAGTGTTTTAAACAAACATTTTTTTTAAGTAATACAAGGGTTTTTTTTCTTAAGTAATTCCATTAGATCATCATTCAAAATATCTACGTCACAGTGATTAAACTTTTGAACAGAGAAAAAAGTTTCAATCTATATTAAGTTTAATAGTTAGGCCAATTATGAAAGACGAAACCTAGGTATATTATAATTTTCGGCAGGGATATTGAGCCCTGACCTTCACCTGCGCAGAAGCGATTTAATGGTTTATTGCCTTATGTGTACAGTGCGCAAAGCGATCCCCACTCTTCCGCCGAGAGCTCAATATCCGTGCCGATAACTATACCAACAAGAATCAAACTTATTTATATGTTTGACGTACCTAAGTGTTTTTAAAGGCCTACTTGAAATAAAATTATTTGACTTTGACTTTATTCTTTTACTTAGTTGCAGCATTTGTCTAGAGGTCATTGTTTTAGATCATCATCATCATCCTCCGAGCCTTTTCCCAACTATGTTAGGGTCGGCTTCCAGTCTAACCGGATTCAGCTGAGTACCAGTGCTTTACAAGAAGCGACTGCCTATCTGACCTCCTCAAACCAGTTATCCGGGCAACCCGATACCCCTTGGTTAGACTGGCGTCAGACTTACTGGCTTCTGACTACCCGTAACGACTGCCAAGGATGTTCAATGACAGCCGGGACCTACAGTTTAACGTGCCATCCGAAACACAGTCAATGGTGTCTAAGATATACTTAGAAAGTACATACAACCTTAGAAAAGTTGCATTGGTACTTGCCTGACCTGGGATCGAACCCGCGCCCTCATACTTGAGAGGTTGGTCCTTTACCCACTAGGCCACCACGACACTAGGTCATTGTTTTACATAGCAACATAATTTCCATTGAACTCATACCATTTTAGAAGACTACAAGACATTAGATAAATGACCTTCAGACTAGAAAAAATATTGGACTATATCTAATACTTAGAGGTAGGTACAAGTCGTCATCATAAACCATACAGATTTAAAATAACAACAAAGCATTCCACAAAACTATAGCTTTCTGTCGAAACACACAATTGGTATCTTAAAACCGTCATCTGTCAAATCTATGTAGAATCTTCCTTAAGTCTGTGGTAGCCAAGCAACGACTAAGCTAATTTAAACTCTACTGCTAGGAGTTAAGATTGAAAATTGATTGGCACTGGCTTGTCTTAGCGGATAAGTCTTGGCCCCCGGTCATTAAAGGAGGATGAAGGGATGATGTATCAGGCTGGTATTAGGAGCCCTTTGTGTTTCAGTATTACAGGAACAATGATTATAATGAAAGCTTTTTATATGCGGATCGATTTCAATGTCTTCTTATTTAAGGAGGACTTATTTCAGAGGCAATTTAATTGAATGTTGTTCTATTTCAATTTACCGTTATTTCAGGCACCTAGGTTGTGTCCATACAAAATGCAATACATGTGTAAGTAATTTTAGCAATTTACAATACATAATTTCCAAATAAAGTATACAATTTATGAACACAAACAATGTTGTAATAATATTATAACTTAAAATACAATAGTTTTCAGTCAAACGCAGCCCAGCATTTAGATTTGATTTTGTCGACATTTCGACAAACACCAGGTATTTACTACACAAATTCTGAATCCTAACGTACATTTTACAATTTCAATATTCAACGAATCTACAAAATATATTCGCAATCAACGCAGTCAGTTCACTATGATAGTGTTATTAACATACAAACGGAGCTCCTTTCATATATTATTCACCATCTATATACATAGGGGCCGTTCAAATATTACGTAAGCAGACTTATTACAATTATTTACCCCCCCATCCCCCTTGTCAGCAAAAGTAAGCAAAGCTTTTACCCCCTCCCCCCATGCTTACGTAAACATCTTTCAATTAAAATAGTATTTTTTTATATATAATTATAATGTTATAGTATCCGAACAAAACAATACACTGACAGAAGAAATTTAGACAAGTGAACAGCGCGCGGTAATTCCCCGAATCAATTCTAAAGCGAGTGCCTAAACGTATGCGTGTATATTTGCGGGAATCCCCGAAAATGCATTTCGTTTTCAAGCATAGACAATGTGAGGGTTGCCATTCGTGTAAAAAAGTAAATAACTATCGATGACGTAATCATCATCTGGACTCCCCTACCCCCCATGTCATCCAAAATAAGCAAAACAAAGACCCCCACCCCCTATAGTGCTTACGTAATACTTGAACGACCCCATATAACAAAGTTAAATTAACAATCCATCTTCACCATTGTCGAGTAGCCATATTAATAGTTACATTCCACGCTTTCATCAACAATACTCAATATCAGCCGTTGTCATGGCAACAGCTTACGATAGGTAAGCATTAAAGATTCCATTGCAAGGTGACAGTCAAGGCATATCAGTCCAGTTGCCATGGCAACCCAATAAGCATCAAAGATTCTATGGGGCATAGCCATGGCATAACAACACAATTGGTTCACAGGTGTGTGTCATAGCGAATCTATTGATATTATACCTGTGGGGTAATTACGCTCCAGGGGATTCGAGTATGGCAACTAACCGCAGACGTTACTGGTTTCACGGTAATTGGATCTGTAAATATTGCATTAGATTGAGATTATCCTGTAAGTAAAGAGTCCCGACATTATATCGGAGCAAGAAAAGCAAGAAAAAAACTAGCTTCGTTATTATTATTAAAAATACACGAACATCCGAAGTGAGAACCTTCTCCTTTTTAGGAAGTCGGTTAAAAAGATTATGTACATAGAGTATTTAGGTGAGGCCTATAATATATGGTTCAGGGAAATTAATATGTCTATCAGTAACTGTTTATATTTAAGCAGATTGTTGAAAAATTGTGTAAAAATGTAGTAATAAACGACTTAAGTATTTACTTTTATTTATTTATGTGTTTTAAGCAATTATTTAAGTATAAAAAGAAGCATGACGCAAGTAAAAGTTTTCCATATCAGCAAAATTCGTTCCGATTGGTCATTGGTCAGCATACCCATCTTGCTTCGTCTATAGTATTTACCATAATTCGACGTTCTGGTGTATCGATTAACCCCATGAGGAAAGAGGTGAATTTATGCAAGTCATATTCTTTAAAGCAAGGGTCTGTACAATAGATATGAAAGGATTACCCAAACCACCCCGTTTTACCCTCGGGGATCATTAGTAGCGATTGAAGGGTAGTTGGCCTTTGGTCGGCTCACCTGGGTGTTAATTTAATTGGTGTATGTATGTGTGGGAGTACTTTGTCATAATCATCACCCCATTTGGTTACACAGTAAAGCAAAACCAAATTTAATAGGGTCCAGACGGAATATTTATTTGACAAGCATGATTAGGCCAAACACTTAGTAACTGAGGTAACATGTGGAGAAAATAACGAAAACCATATTATTTTCTCTGTACCTATTTGTAAAAGAATATTAAAAAAATATTGATCTTGTAGTCTTCATATGAAAAAAATGAAAAATGAAAAAATCATTTATTGCAATATTGGTTACGCTCCTCCTATTCTACTACGTCATCACAAAACACCAAACCACCGCAACCAAAACCATAGTATAAAGATACTATGCCAAAACTATGCGTCTCTAGCGCCACCTATCGACCTCAAGCAAGCATCTTCAGTTCAAATCTAAGCAATGGCCGACCGGCATAAATAGCTGCGCGCGCGGTGAAAAACCTAAGTTAATCCGTAAATTACGACAAAAAGTGATATGGTGTGGTGATCCCCTAGTTACTGGAAATCAGTAAGTACCTAGCAATTAATCCTTTTTAGCATGCATATATTAGTTTCACATGTAACTTACTATGTATGTAAGAAATATTGGAATTTTAATTTGCTCCACTTCCTGGCCTTTGATTAAGATGAAATTTTGCACACGGGCTGAGTTCTTATGACAATACATGACTAGTTGTACTTACATGTTTTTTAGTTTTTTAAATTATCTCACAGCCTGTATCTAGCAAGATATCTTAATTATCGACGCATCCCCGGCTGGACGATAAACTCAATCATGTGTGTTGGAAATAAAATTGTATGGTTACCCACCATACAATTTTATTTTTAGTTTATATTGTGTGTGTTCCGGCGCGCTAGCAGTAAGACGTGTTGCAAGTCACTCCGTTACAAATATTTTTTTTTTCCGTTGTTATAACATCAATATTGACACAGTATTATACTAAAAACTAAGTGCATAAGTGGATACTTGTATTGGCGAGTTTATATATACAGATTTTTCATCGCAAACAAATAAATAACCAGTTTTTTATTTAAAAGAAATTCGCACAAAGGAATAACAAGTTCAAGCAACAGTGAATCATAGTTTCGACGGCTGCCCCTATTGGCTGATTGGTGGTGAGTCAGTACGCTCGACTCGACGCATCGCGAAGCCATATATGGTCACAAAATCGCAACAGCAGACGCAGGTACGAGAGATATACATTGCTAATTTGGCAAAGTTCATAACAAGCGAAGTGGCCGATTGTGTTAAGGAGCAGTCGTCAAGTAGTGGCGGCACGGGTTCGATCCTGAGAATCAGCTTTACTTTTTGCAACTTTCGAATTTTTCGACATGTGTTTATGTGTTTGATGCACCTGCTTAACGCTTATTGCTACTTGCCCAACAATATTATTTATTATTTTTGTGTTTTTGCTATACAAAATAAATTAACATGGCTGATGATAAATCGCCCACGAATAAGACCGAGAACGTTACTCAACGGATTGTTACCACCAGAGGGAACAAAAGGCAAGCTCTTGGCTCCCCGCCTCAGGCCAACACAACTATCGAGAGTACGTTATCACGAGATGACATTCGAGAGATTGTCCAAGAAGTCGTTAAAACTGAATTATCGGTAATGATGGCTCAACTCAGCGACAGCTTGAGAGCAATGCTACACAGAGAGCTACTACCCATCAATACAAAAATTGAGGCCATGGATGAGTCGATGAAATTTATTAATAGTCAGTATGAAGATCTACTGAAAGAGCATACCACGTCGAGGGAAACTATAGCGGAACTTCAAAGGGAGAATTCTGCAGTGATGAATACCATGACCTCACTTAAAGTACGTTTAGACCAGCTTGAACAGCAAACACGATCAAACAATGTCGAGGTTCAGTGCGTACCTGAGAAGAAACAAGAGGATCTGTTCAAAATTACGTCTGACCTGCTAAAGGTTGTTGGGTGTGATGTAGGAGGAAAAGATATTCTTCACTGCACTAGGGTGGCTAAACAAAAATCGGACAACACACGACCACGATCAATTATAGTGCAACTAGCTTCTCCTAGACTGCGTGACCAATTCCTTGCTTCGGTCATTAATTTTAACAAGAAAAATAAAGAGAATAAGCTTAATAGCAATCATCTCGGTTACTCCGGACCAAAAACAGCCATTTATGTGACTGAACATCTCTCCCCGACATACAAGGCTCTGCATGCTGCTGCCAGACTAAAAGCTAAGGAGCTTGAATATAAATTCATCTGGATTCGAGGTGGTAGAATTTTTATGCGTAAGACGGAAGAATCAGAGCACATAATGGTCAGAAACATGGACACTTTAAATAAGCTTTCATAGTATCTTATTTCTATTATAATTAACCTCTACTTTGTTAGCGCTGCATTGGTGTTGTTTTTTGTTAATATTCACAGATATTAATATTTACTACCAGAACACTAGAGGTCTACGCACGAAGACCCATAACTTTTGTCGTCAATTATCGTTAGAAAACTATGAGATTGTAATATTGACTGAAACTTGGTTGAATGATAGTGTATCAAGTGCGGAGCTTTTTGACGATAGATATATAGTGTACAGAAGAGATAGAGGCGGTAGGAAAAAAGACGGTGGGGGAGTATTGATCGCGGTGTCTAAAAAAATAGGTTCGAAACGTATGATTCAGTGGGAAAGTCAGTGTGAGGATCTTTGGGTTGTTATCGATGTTCCTTTTCTCAAATCAATTCGTCAAATAGCTCTGTGCGCAGTGTATTTACCGCCACCGGTCATTCGTAGTACTTTGGACCACTTTTTGGACTGCTGTAATTTGGTGCTTGACCGGACGGGCTTATATACCTGTGTTGTTGGTGATTTTAATCTAGGTAACATTAAGTGGAGCTTGTTAAATGACTCAGTAAATAACTTTGCTCCTCCTGGCTTCTCCAATATGCTGATCGATTTTATTCACGTGCACAAATTAGCGCAACTTAATGACATTACGAATGTGTCTGGACGAATATTGGATCTTGTTTTGACGAATATACCTTCTAGCAGCGTAACAGCGGCTCTTAACTCCCTTAGCACTATCGATATCCTACATCCCCCTCTTGAAATCCTCGTTAGAGCGAGTGATGAAACCTGGCTTCCTTATAACTCAGAAAATATAAGAACTAACTTTTTTCAACTAGATTATACAAAAATGTTTGACCACCTCGATGGAATAGACTGGGATATTGTGTTTAGGGAAACTACTGATGTGAATGACATGGTCCAAGTCTTTTACGATAAACTTCGGGATATCATACAGTTGCAAGCAAAATCTACCAAAGCTATTTCTAAATCCAAAAAATATCCTCCATGGTTTAATAAAAAAATGATAAGAGCCTTAAAGGAGAAAGAGAAAATAAGATCCCGTTATAAAACTTATAAAAACCCCATGGATGAACTTGAACTCAAGTTATTGTCCAAAAGGTGTTCAAAATTAGCAACGAAATCATATAATGAGTACATTAAGAATGTTGAGGATGAAATCTCGGAAAATCCAAATCGCTTCTGGTCTTATATAAAGGCTAAAAGAGGTGGCTCTGGTTCCTTCCCAGCCACAATGACAAATGGTACAATAGAAACATCAGATGGTCTCCAAATTTGCGAAATGTTTGCTTCACATTTTTCCTCGGCTTTCAGCAACGCAAACCCTTTGACACAAAACGAACCAACCTCTGACTTTCTAAAGAACATGAAAAATAACAGCCTACCGCTGACGGCACCTTTCATTGAACATGAGAGCGTTTTTAATAAACTCAAGAGTCTTGACATACGTAAAGGAGCTGGGCCGGATGGTATACCGCCGATTTTTATTGTTAAGTGTGCCAAGTTCCTGGTGCAACCTTTGGTTGATATTTTTAATACGTCGCTCAGCTCAGGTGTATTTCCTGACTCCTGGAAAAGAGCGAAAGTTGTGCCGATTTTTAAGAGTGATGTGAAAAACAATATTCATAATTATCGACCTATCTCAATCTTGTCAACTTTCGCTAAGGTTTTCGAGTCCATAATTTGTCCGTACATCCAGTCGCACTTTAAACGCTATCTAAGCGATTCCCAGCACGGTTTTGTGACTTCCAGGTCAACTAACACGAACCTTGCGAGTTTTTCTGAGATGCTAACGGATGCTATCGACTGCGGCAAGCAGGTTGACGTCATTTACACTGACTTCAGTAAAGCTTTTGACCGAGTCCCCCACCATATACTGCTGTCAAAGCTATCTGCGTACGGAATTACTGGCACTCTTTACATCTGGCTAAAGTCATACCTCGAAAACCGTTTTTTCTATGTCGCAGTCAATGGATTCCAGTCTGCAACCTATAGGACTACCTCAGGGGTACCTCAAGGTTCGCATATTGGTCCAATAGTTTTTAATGTGTTCGTGAACGATATCCCACATTGCCTCAGATATTCAGAATGTTTTATGTACGCGGACGATCTTAAATTTTCAAGAGTGATTGAGTCTAGTGACGATACTGAACTTCTTCAGAGCGATGTCAACTCGCTACATCAATGGTGTAATGATAATGAAATGGTTCTAAATATTGACAAATGTTGCCACGTGAAGTACACCCGAAAGAAGAACCTAATAAATAGTGTTTACCGCGTAGGCTATAACGTTATTCAAGAGGTTAATCAAGTAAAGGACTTGGGTGTTATTTTTGATAACGCACTGACATTTGTACCTCATGTAGAGAGTGTCATCAAGAAGTCCTCAAGAATGCTGGGATTCGTTGTTAGGAACGTTGCCGGTTTCAAGCGCAGTTGTACCAAGATTCTGCTGTATAACAGTGTTGTACGAAGTATCTTGGAATACTGCAGCACCATTTGGAGACCTCATTACGCAACGCACAACCTGCGATTAGAGCGGATACAGAAAAGGTTTTTGTGGCATCTAGCCTTTGCTAGCGGCATCGCCAAAATAAAACGCTCGTACGAAGCCAGACTCAGACATTTTAAGATGGTGTCACTGGAGAAGCGCAGGAGTGTTGCGGATTCCATTTTCCTTTATAAAATTCTTCGGAATAAAATTGACTGTCCCCAATTATTAAGCAAGTTCCGATTTCGTGCTCCTGCTAGACTCCCTCGTACTCCCATTACTCCTTTGTATCCTCCTTCCCGTAGAACAGTTCTTGGCACGAGCTCTGTTGTTCCACGGCTCTGTAAGCTGCTAAATGGTTACAGCGATCTCATAGATGTGCATTTTGACTCGTTTGGCAAGTTCCGCAGAATAACATTTGATAATGTGTAGTTTATTGCTATTTCCTTTGTTTATTGGTTTAATTTTGTTTTTGTGTAAGTTTTCTTGATGTAACTTAACCTCCAATGTTTTGACTTTTATTTTTTTTTTTTTTTGTTTTGTTTTTATGTATTTACCTCATTTCGGTTGTAATTGTGTTCATTGTTCCTTGGTTTTTAATTATTTTAATCCTGTTTTTTAAATTCAATGTTTATGTAACGCGTATTATTGTCATTGGGGCATGAGGTGCTAACCTATAAGAAATTGTAATACTAACCATAGCTATAATAATTCTTGTTATGTATAATGTATCAGTATATACAATTGTTGGTTGGCCAGAAACAAATAAATAAATAAAATGTAAGCAGTCCCTTAAACTTTGGATTGCACAAACACCGATTACAGACAGCCTCGGCCGATTTCAAAGAAAAGCGAGGAAATAACAAATTGTTACATCTTATTGGAAAAGGTGACCAAATAATATTGTGCCAAAA
The DNA here is from genome assembly GCA_963856015.1 of Helicoverpa assulta. Classification (NCBI taxonomy): domain Eukaryota; kingdom Metazoa; phylum Arthropoda; class Insecta; order Lepidoptera; family Noctuidae; genus Helicoverpa; species Helicoverpa assulta. The sequence continues at coordinate 11,851,049 of CAWLCW010000027.1, read as the reverse complement.
TGTATGTTTGTACTCGAAGGCATCGGTTAGGTAGGTAGTACCTATATCTATTGCTTTTGTGGTAACGCACCAAATTGTGAGCTAAACTATTTAAAAAAAGCCATAAACTCTATGGTGTCTTTTTTATATTTGCTAAATAATTCGAACATAATATACTTAGGTACTTAAATCCCCAATATAAGCTGGAAAAATGCTACGCACTACTACGCAGATTAAAGGCATGATCCGTAGGCCATTCGACAATTTCATATCCTCAACGCCTTTTACTCTTAAAATATTCAACTACCTTACAAAGAATCACAATTGTCCGTACCACCCTCAATAAAAGCTTCCCTCTAAATTATAAATAAAATTGGCAATAGGGGTGCATGGACACCAGGGAAATGCAGGTAATGCACTACGTAGTAAGGGGATGCACGGGGATGTAAGGGGATGCAGGGGGATGCACAATTTATTGCGTCGTAAACGTCCGATGTAATCCCCTTAAATTGCACGGAGGTGTAGCGAGTGAGGCGATTTGTTTTGTATATGTGTAATTAGTCTGTCCGAGGGTGGTTTAATATTTTTTTAGAAGAAAATAGTTTGGTTGATGCTTTGTGCTAAACTATTACTATTACTGAAGGTGTCACATCGTTAATGTGTCAGAATATACTTTTCTATTTCTTAAGAGATATCTTAAAATCTTATTATTCATAATTACACTACAAATATGAGACAAAAGTTTAAAAAAAATACAGGAATTTATTGAAGACAGACTCTATAATTGTATTTCTTCGGCTTGCTAACCTCGAGACAGCCAAAGTCAAATCTTTACACTATCAACGAAAATACACGAATTAAACACAATTCCTCTGGACTTAATACGATGCAAAATATACAACCACACCACTAGGAACCTAATTCAATAAAAAACACCTGTACTTACCAAAACAACCTACGAACCTATTCCCGTTTACACTTAATATTAAACTCACACTTGCCCAAACCAACCGCATGCACCCAACTAAAGCGACTTTAAGTATCTTTAAATACGAAAGTAAGCAACCTGGCTACACCTGGACATACAAACTTAGCCGACTTTAAAACAAGTTGTCGCAACTTACAACTTAGAACATAATTTAGCCTGGAGCGATGGTTCTTGGGAAGTGTACGTACCAAGTGTTTGAATTTCACAGCTGCATTTTGGGGTGAATATTGAAAGGTATTGTTTGTTTAGGAAGTGCATTTGAGAACACATAATTGTTAGTTTATGTACAGGTACCTTGATTGTTTATTAATGTTCAAATATCTTGTGCTAAAAGGTGGCGCCTTTTAAATCTACTTACGTGAAATGGTGGCACATTTTGTGGCACATCAGAATAATTCGGAAGCTAAAAATGACGAAATAGTTACTCTATCTATCACATGACCAAGTCACATTGGTATTTGTCTGACTTAAAATCGAACCCGCACTCTTTATTTGAGAGGCTAGTGCTCTAACAACTAGACCGTAAATATCAAACAAAACGTAAAAGCCTTTCCAACAATCACTTTAAATCTGATAAGCTAGCAACATTCATAACCGCGCGTCAATTCGCAAAACTCATCTAAAAAATGGCACGATTCGCTACTGGCGCCCAACGTGGGACACAGATTAGTAACATACGGTGTCGCAGATTTATCCAAGTCAACATTTGATAGATCGCGTTAAACCATTTTCAGACTTCAGTCGGTTTTTGAAAACGAAATGTGCCTTACTGCGTTGTAATAAGAACTACAAAAAATCAAGTCCCATTTGGGCGCCAATAAATCTTTTATACGTCTCTTCAGATGGAATCAAATATAGTGGAGTTTGGGCAAACTTGTTATATTTGACGTTTCTATAAAATATTTGTCCCGAAGTTATATTGAAAAAATGAGGAACTGCTTTTTCAGTCGATTTAACATCCATTTGGAGAACATGTCTCAAAGTTGGTATGCAAAAATTTTGCTTCTTATCTACAATAGTCGTTCCTATCAAGCCATCTATCTTTAGTTTATCCATGACCTTTCCTTATCCGTATAAACAATCCAAGATGGACGACGAAAAACGTTTTGAGTCAGCATTTCCTGTAACCCCTAAACAAGATATAAACGTAGAAAAGGCGATCAATCGTCAATTTATCACTGCTGACTAAGAAACCATTTGTCTGTACTATGGGGATCATAAAACTATTATGATAGGGGTTACTTATAAGTCTTTGCTAATTCTCGATAACTTCCTATAGATGCTACATGTATAAAACAAAGATTTTCGGCCTCATCTATGTTCACGTGAACTGACACCTATTTTTTCTTATTGAATGAGTTTTTAATCACCAAATAATTATAAAATTTTCAAACTTTATTCAAATCCGCCTGCATGACGGCCTCTATTAAACGGATTTTCGATAGAGTGATTTTTAATAAAAACTTTATTTATCGTGCGAGGTGAGGAGGGTCGCTATTTAGTAGTTTTAATATAGAGGTACTTGTGTCTCTGTAGTAAATAAGACCATTTGTAGGTATATGACATGTTGCCAATTTATTTAGTTTAGAGTGGGTGAGCAATTGAGCATGTGTAAGTATCGGAGCGTTCAGTAGAGGCATCCGCTTTCTTGAAATAAAACATCTATATCAGTTCCATTATGATAATTATTTACAAAAATAACTAATAGCCTACTTTTTCCTTAAGGGATAATTATACCGATATGATGACCATAACCGTCCTTCTCCGTGTGAGAGGAGAGGAGGTCTGTGCCCAGCAGTGGGACGATAAAAAGGCTGTAACAGATGATCATAACTAAACACCCCTAATAGAACAAGAATGATTAAACCTAGCCTAGAATTAATGAAGTAGACTGTGCCATGCCTGGCAATATGCCAGTCCTCGTGCTAAATTAACGGAACACCTGCATGGCAAGGCTTATTGTTTTCAGACACGACTTGCCAGGTTGCCAGGCTGCCAGTCTGCCAGATTGTAAATGCTAATTTAGAGTATTGGGCTTAGATTTAGGAATGTACCTATGCCAAGTATTGATTTAGTTGTAGTTATGTCTAGATTACTTTAGTATTCTTGAAAAGGAAAGTTGGAAATGTTAACAAATGAATGGCAAAATTGACTTCGATAATAATATTTTGTCAAAGATCTGCAAAAAGGTTGACTTCTGGTGGGCTAGCATACTATCTATAGAATATTTCTTATCTACTATTTTGACAAAGACGATAATTTTTACAAATAAACCAGTAATCTTTTCATCTATACATATAATAAATCTGTAGAAAAGTAATTTTTGTACATTGAAGAAATTGACAAAAAAAATAGCCAGCATGTTAAAGGATAACTAACAGAACCCATTTCCATCATTTTTGTCATTTTTGTCTGTTTGTCTGTTTGTCTGTTTGTCTGTTTGTCTGTTTATCTGTTTATCTGTTTGTTTGTTCGCGATTCACGTAAAATCTACGAATTAAATGCAGACAATGCTTATATACAAAAATTCTACGTAACTTGGGGTATTACTTAGTTTTTGTTTCATTGAAATCGATTCACTCTATCAAAAGATATGATTAATTTTGTGAATTCAAGATGTAAAATATTACGACACGCAATCTATTTGTCAAAACTGTACATTTGAATGTTGTACTTATATCAGTTGATCGGCCTATTATTAATCTTTACACAGAAAATCACACCTTTATAAGTAACTTCGGAAGAAAAAAAAAAATGTAAATGTTGTTTAGCCAAGGTTAAAGTAGCTCCATCTGTGGTAAATAAAATACATCCAATTTGTCAAAGGAGCGAGGTGGTAAATGACAATATTACCATACATTCTTTATAGAGGATTATTATTTCAACAGATGGAGTTGTGTATTTTCCGTAATTCACCATATTTTAACACGTAGTGTAATTTTTCTATAGACATTTCAATAGTGTTTGTCAGTTTGCCGTGCCACATCAAAATCCAACTATAATTATTACCTTGATAAAAAGAAAATTAATAGTTCTCAGCCAAATTTAAAACGGTGCCATCTAAATTATTTTTTGAACATTATGTCAAAAATGATGACTTTAGTGGAACAATTAATTATCATTTAAAGTTACAGATGGAGTTCATATCAGGATTTTTTCATAAACATAGTTTAGCTTATCTTCCACTAATGTGGTGGCCTTAAAACAAATTACTTTGAGTGAGAAGTATTAAGTAGACCTTAATTATTTTTTCTGATGCAAAATATGTAAACTTAATCCTAGAAGAAATGAGGATCTATCTCTCGCAAGCGCTGCTAAGCGTGAGGTAGGTAATGTAGGATTCTGTAGCTTTAAAAACAAGCCCAGGTACAAAGTGCAGATAAGAAATGGGAGCTTTCTCGATTTAATACCATACACACATAAAATGCTTTATGCGTCTGAAAACGTACAAATTACGCGCCGCATACCAGAGACATGCTTACTTTCAACTTTTGATCGCAAATACACTGTTCACGATTACGAACAGTCTCAGTAAGACCCGAGCCAAGTCTAAAAAAACACCTTTTATATAAAACTACGTTTGATGTCATTTAATTACAAAGACAGAATTGTTCTCTGTTGCAAATCCTATCCACCTATATCCTATCCTAATCCAGAATGCATTGCACAAAAACCAATGGTATCCTATTCGAGAAGTCAAATGACTTGACCTGCCAACGTCAGCTTCTGCGCTAAGCAAGTGTTCTTAATAGTAGCATCAGAATTACATTCATCGTTGAATGAGGTGATTAAATTTTCAGAAACCACAATAACAGTAGGGGCCAAAGCGTATGATCGCTTTATAGAGCTCTGATTGGCCCCAGGTGACCAAGTCAGGTCTGATTTGTTTGTTCATCAGATCTTTGAAAGTGTTTCGGTGGATACTTACTGTCGTCCTGTTTACGTGTGACACAAAATATGGTATATAAACGTCCTCCGCAAAATTTTCCCGGTGTGCGGTAGTGACGCACAGTATACAACACTTATGTTTCTTTTCATTTGCTGGCTCCACCAAGAAATTACAAATTGCGAGCGTACATTTTGAAAATCTTGGCAAAACTGCAGGTTTCAAGTACGAAAACATGAAGTGGACTCGCACAGATACGTACATTTTGCCTATTCGTGAACTAATGCAAACATTTCGGTGGAGTCCCGGCTTAGGCCACCACATTAGGCGTGCGCGATCCTCGGGCGTGTGAGTAGCGCGGGCGCCGCGCGTGCGTCGCGAGCGCGTTGCGTGAGCGTCGCGTTTTGCTGCCCTGCGGCATTTGCAGCGCGCTCGCGGCGCGCACTCGCCTCTCTCCTTGACGTTTAACTGCTAAGGCGTTTAGCGGGCGGCGGGGATAGCGGGCGAAGGGGTAAGAACGCAACTCGAGCGCCGCGTGCTCGCCGCGAGCGCGTCGCTTGCACTCTTCACACATGCCGCAGGGCAGCAAAACGCGACGTTCACGCAGCGCGCTCGCGACGCCCGCGCTACTCACACGCCCGAGGATCGCGCACGCCTAATGTGGGGTCAGCCTTACCATAGTGAGTAAGTGCACAGAAAATCCCCGTCATACAAGTGTTTCTCACCAGTAGTGAAACTATCCTACCCTATGCGCCTGCTGATGATGATGACTCATTTTATCATCCATCCAGCTATTCCACAACTATGTTGGTGTTGGCTTCCAGTCACCGAATCTGTTTGAGTACCAATATTTTGCTTGGAGCGACTATCTACCTATGTTCAATCCAGTCAACTACACAAGACGATATCCATGGTAAGACTGACAGACTTTCTGGCTTCTGATTAGTCGCAGCAGTTGCAGAAAATGTACAAATGACAGCTTTGTCAGACTCAAAGCATATAGACATAGATTATAGCTGTTTCCTGTGAAAATTACTTACGCACCATACGTAATAATTTTCCAAATTGGCTGACTAGATCCAGAGATATTCACAACGTCACAAACTTTACTTCTTTTGTTTAGATAAATGGTCACATCCACAACACAACCTTGATCAATGAATCTATGCGACTGCTAAGTGCTAATCCTAATTATACTGTCACGTGAAAGAATGCACCTACGGGATAAGTAGTACTTTGACTATTCTATATTGCCCACGCAGACGAAGTTGCGGGCAACAGCTAGTTCATAATAAACTCTTAAAGTATTGTATCAAAATAACAACAAAAGAAGAGTGACCTCTTTTATTAATTCCCGGAAAAATAAATTATAATAAATTGTACTTGTAAAATAATCTCCGTTAAGTACTTACATATTAATATTCAATTATAGACCCAGAAACAAGAATTGTAATTATTATTGTAAAGCTTGGTTACAGGAAGTTATTACAAAGAAAATTCCTTTTAATATTAAAACGATAAACATAAAATTGTTAGCGTAAATTTTATCATCCATTTGTTACTGATATAAGGACGAGGTCGTACTGTTAGCGATTTTTATTCTGAAGTATCAACAAAATTGTAATCTATACTAATTATAATACCTATGTATAGGATATTACAAAACAACGTCCCACGCCGTGTTTATCTGCCTGTCTACGAGTCTCAAAAAACCGCATGAAATAATGCAGCAGTTTTTGAGGGCATCGCAATTTGACTGACAAACAGGAGCGGCGTAGATCTTCGAGTCATCATCATAATCTCAGCCATAGGACGTCCACTGCTGAACATAGGCCTCCCCCTTAGATCTCCACAGATACCTGTTGGAGGTGACAAGCATCCAGCGTCTTCCGGCGATCTTCGAGTAACTTATAATTATCAGACAATTAACACTTCATCAGAATCAAAATCGCCTATGAACCAACCCGCTAATCGCTGACAAACAGACCAACAAAAAAGCGGGGAAAAATGTATATTTTCTGCTCAATTATTCGGCAGGGGTTGTAACGCAAAATCATTAATTCAAGGGTTGGTTGTGGACGTTGAAAAATTTGTCAAATGCAAATGGACCTTTCAAATGCTTCGCGAGTAACTGACGCCTCGTTTATGTACTGTTGGTTATTTTTATTTTGTTTACTTCTTGTCATTTTGGAAATAAATTATAGTCGCTCGTAAAGACAACAAGACTAAGGCCTCAAGAAACAGGGGTTGGAAGAATATTAATGACGTTTAAAGAACATAAAAATTGACAAAAAATATACATGTAGGTTCATATAAATACATAGTGGTCGTTATTTCTTTTGCTTGCCATTAAAGGGATTAAAATATGGAATACCGGAATACCCCATTAAAGTATTGAACAGTATTGTATAAAAATGGCTTTCAAGTACATATATTCTGACATAGTGCATAGAGATTTTTGTAAAAGTGTTTTTTTTTTATAGTGTGTGGGTTTTTTTACTAGGATAGTTTTTATATGTATTGTAGATATCTATGTAAATAAAAAGTAGTAGGAAAATCAAGTTAAAAAAAAAAAACAAACAAAGACATAGTTTTAAAGCTTAGTATTTTACAAAGCATTATGTACATAAAATTGAGGATTTTAAGATTAAGGTTTAGTACATATCTGAACTTTTCAGGCCCTAAAAACCAAGCAGTTATACACGTATTACGGTTGCAAACATTATTATAAATGTTCGTCATAAAGTCTGACTCACACTTAAGTGAAAATACTCGTGCCTTATCTAAACTAATAATATAAAACTGAAGAGTTTGTTTGTTTATTTGAACGCGCTAATCTAAGCAGCTTCAGGCATTACTATAAAAAAAAAACAATATTCGATAGCCCCCATTTACATTATTGAAGGCAACTTTCTATCTACAAGACTCGGGTGAAACCGCTGACTAAAGCAAGTCTCTTCAAAAAGATACCTTACAAACAAAAATAGACTCATAGGTACCTACTCAAAAACCAGAAAATACTAATTTCTTAGAAAAAGAAATAAAAAGGTTTGTACTTTTGTACACGAGGAAGCACAAAGTCAATCAAAGTGTTCTTGTGTGTGAACATCAAAGTACACCACTATGAACTATGATATTATGTTGAATTCGAATGAAACGCCGCAACCGCGTGCCAACGATCAAAGAATCGCTTCTGCGTTTATTGCTCCTCTCTGAACTTTGAGTGCCGTGTAATCTAATTTTTTACATAGATTATTTTGTAGAAGCGACACTTTGATTTTGATTTCTTTGATTGACAATTTTAATGGAATTATATTAAATTTCGATGTTCATAAGTTCCTACTAAGTGTCATATGCATAATTTAATGTACCTAACAGAGTTGCACAAAGAATATGAGTATAGAAAATGTAAAATCAGAAAACATAGAAAATAAGCGCCCAAAAATATAAAGGTATGTTAAGTATATTTTTTGTAACTGATTGATACTTATTCCTCTAATTGTGAATAAAAGTGCAAGGAAGCTATCTATAATTTTTAAATAATATGTCAAGAAATAAAAAAGCTTGTCCAGTATAAATACTAATTTTATTCTGACAGCTATTTTAAGAGCTCTCTTAGTTAAAAAAAATATTTTCTAGGTACCTAACTGCTGGAACTGCATTCTCTATACTTACCAAACATAATCTCATCACCCTACCCTTTTACCGACTTAGTTGAGACAGCTTTCAGTTCATTGATTTACATGGAGCGACCTATCTGACCAAATATTATAATCTATGCCAACCAAAAACATAAAACCTAAAAATACCCTCCACATCGGTGCATTAAACAAGCAGATCATTTACACTAACCGAATTTAATTTAAACGCATCTTGCTTCAAGTAAAAATACTTTTTATTTTACCCTTCCGTGATAGAAATAGTATGCGGAAGGAAAGTTGTATAATGTTTATAGTAGACTATCGTGCTTATTGCGTAATGAAAGAAAGACTGTGTACTTAGAAAAAGTTACTGATAATGTCTCTGATAGCGTATCAGGAACTTATCTGACAGATAAACTTTAACTTTTGGTTTCACAGTTCTCGGACAGCAATATTTGTCAAAAAATATAAGCAGCCTTTATCTGGCAGATTGCATTAACTATAAGATAACTAATGGACGCTTTATTTGTAACGAGTGAAACCGGGCCTTAGTGTTATTTATACTTAACAAACAACTTTATAGAAAAAAATGACTTTACAAAACGCTGAAAAGGAAAAAATAAAACTAGCACTAGAAGTCGGCGTCTGCAGGTCTGTTAACTGAATAGATCCATTTTATTTCTGTGAAAATTTTATATCTTTGGACCACTCATAGCAGTCAAAGTCTTACGAAAACCAGCCAATACCACCACCTCATTATAAAATGGTCACCCATCCACCACCTGACCGCGGCAACACATCTTAACCTTCTTTTAGCCTTTTCCTTTTCCTTCACACTCAGGTAACGAACTAAAATTATTCATCAAGCCAGCACCTACGTGACAAAGACAGATAAATTGCCGCCGTACCGTCAGACTCCAAATTAACTGGAGCTGACAACTAATTTGTTAAACAGCAAACAATTAGTGCGACATAGTTACAAACGTGTCCTGAATGAAAGCTTCCTATTGGGCAACTAGTGTAGGTACAGCTCGCATTTTCAATGAGTATGGTGTTTCTATAGGAATGTACCTTGCTGCACTATCTATCTATATTCTCTATTGATATAGACTCTATTTTATCTGACGTAGGCTACATGAAATTTCGACGAGGCGCTTATGAAAATTCTAGCTTGATATAAATTATTAAGAATCAGGATAACTATGATTTAAAGGGGTACCATAGCTATGTATAATGGTACTAAATATACATACATGTTTAAACAAAAGTTCAGTCGGTAAAAAGTTCGAATTTCTAGAAAAATCTACTTTGAATGTTATAATTGACAATTGTTCCAGTAAAAGTTAGTTGAAACTTACGGAGCAGTATCAAAAGACGAATATTTTAAAGTTATCGATATTACGCATCAAAGGTTCTCCTTCAAATACATTTACATAGTTGTGGGTGACACAGTGGAGTTAATACAGTAATACAATTCAGCATTGAGTTCATGAGGTTATTTCTGATTTTATTATTATTTATTGATTATTTTTTTTCCTCGTTTTTGAACATTTTAGCCTCGCTTCTATACCTCTACATTGGAAAAACCTATCCTAACATATCTATTAATTTTGATTAAAAATAACCCGATAGATCTAATAATGAAAGTGACACTTATTTTAAGATGTTATATACTTAATGAATATGGTAAAGGATTATATTTTGGACCCAATTTTGTTGCTGTTGGGAAAAGTTAGGAAAAGCTTAGGCAGATGTAGATAACTACCCAATTTTGGGGTACCTAACCAACTTTTTTGCTTTTGTCCATACATGTGTAACGTGAATTGATCAGAGTTGCCTCACTGTTTGCTCTATACTACGACACCACACTGAAGCGAGACAACTTTTAATTGGACCTTTGTCGAACAAGTTAACTTATATTATAAACCTCATATTTTGAACCCAACTCCATTTGTGAGTTCTAAACTGTTGTTACTTTAAGAGAATTATATCACATAAGCCTTTGTGGTTTACGTCATGTATGGAAAAAGATTTTCGAGTCCTACATAATAGAAAAAACCGGCCATTGCGAGTCGGAATCGCGCACGAAGGGTTCCGTACCATTATTATAAAACGGACAAAAAAATCACGTTTGTTGTATGGGAGCTCCCCAAAATATGTATTTAATTCGAGTTTTCAGCATTTGTTGTTATAGCAGCAACAGAAATACATCATCTGTGAAAATTTCAGCTCTCTAACTATCACGGTTCATGAGATACAGCCTGGTGACGGACGGACGCAAAGAGGAGCGAAAACAATAGGGTCCCGTTTTGCCCTTTGGATACGGAACCCTAAAAAATGTTTGTATAACTTTTATGGAAAAATTCAGGGAAACCGCAGATCCCTTTTTCAAAACTGAAAAATTTATTTTTATATTAGTATATACTTTCCTTTTGTTAATAGGTATTATAGGTAAGCTACGATTTTTCGATTAGTAAAACTGACCGAAAAAGACCGTCAAATATACCTACATCTTCCCATACCTGAATAAAATATAACTTATGTTAAGTTTAAACTACTCCACTGTTGCAAAGACTATCCATACAGTGAAACAGTTTTTCAAATCGGTTGATCAGTAGTTTCGGAGCTGTTAGGGTACAAACAAAGTCAACGTATCCAACATACATAGACATACCAATACATGTTAAGAATCTTTTTTTCACGACGAAATAAAATAGCTTATAGCTACTTCCCGGTTCCCACATAATAGGTACACCGCGATACTAAAATCAGGGTAAATTGAAAAGTCTTCTCTTTATTACAAAATGTTCTACATGAACATCACTGAAACAGGTTAATATCGTAAATTTTTACGCTTCGCAGTAAATTTTTGAAATTTCTTTTATGGTCTAATATGTCGTTACTAGCTTCTGCCAGCGGTTTCACCCGCATCCCGTGGGAACTACTTCCCGTACCGGGATAAAAAGTAGCCTATAGCCTTCCTCGATAAATGGGCTATCTAACACTGAAAGAAATTTTCAAATCGGACCAGCAGTTCCTGAGATTAGCGCGTTCAAACAAACAAACAAACAAACTCTTCAGCTTTATAATATTAGTATAGACTAGCTTCTGCCAGCGGTTTCACCCGCATCCCGTGGGAACTACTTCCCGTACCGGGATAAAAAGTAGCCTATAGCCTTCCGCGATAAATGGGCTATCTAACACTGAAAGAAATTTTCAAATCGGACCAGTAGTTCCTGAGATTAGCGTGTTCAAACAAACAAACAAACTCTTTACCTTTATAATATTAGTATAGATATGCTGAGATTTTAAGAACACTCTTTATGAGAAAGGATATTAATCTAAATTTGATTTTTAGGTTTAATTTTGCTGCTATTAACCAAAGATTTTTGTGAGCTGTACCTTTGTACATTATGTTTTAGGTGAAAGAAAAATATACTGTGAAAGTGCTAAGATTTTCGAAATATTCAAACAGTAGATACGTTATACGTTAATTTTCTACTCAAAAGGCCTATATCCATTACAGAAATTAACGTAATTTGTGTGACGTACATACCTTTTTTTTTTTTCCGACGTCAAAAATCATCGTCGTGTTCCGTCATAGGCCTTTTATGTACCAGGGCCGCGGTATCTCTTTCGAACAACCCGCAGCCCCGGCAGGCGACGTACCTACATACCTACAATGAGGTTTGAGTAAGTGTTAAAATTGAGTGGCGTTTCAGTATTAGGCACGTTTCTAACGTACCTACCTCTAGCAAAGCTTAGTATTTCTTGCACGTTAATATGAATGTGTATTTGTAAATCACTAAGTAAAACTACAGGAAAAAAATAATAGTTTTTAAAAAGTAATAAACACGCTAGTCATGTATTGTCATCAGAACTCAGAGCGTGTGCAAAATTTCATTCTAATTGAAGACCGGGAAGTGTGTCCAAATTAAGATTCCAAGATTTTCTTACATACATAGTTACAAGTGAAGCTAATATTTAAAGCATGTTAAAAATAATATTGAAAGAAAAAACACAGACTTCGAGATCCTACCTAACTACTTGAGCCGTTTAAAAATAGGTCAACAAAAAAACTGTAGGTACGTAAGTACAGTCATCATTACGGTACACATTGCAGGGCAGCCCAACGCTCGGACAGTGCGGCCCGCTAATTAACTGCGGCTGCGGCCCGCAACCTTTCCATTAGAGCTGGGAAACCGGCGATTTGGTTTTACAATCTTTTTTCGTGATAAAATACTCTCGTATTTGAAGTTACTACGTTTTTCTTTGCACGTCTGTTAAAAATTGAATTTATTTCTTAGGTGAAGTCATGGTGGCCTAGTGGGCAAAGAACCAACCTCTCGAGTATGAGGGCGCGGGTTCGATTCCAGGTCAGGCAAGTACCAATGCAACTTTTCTAAGTTTGTATGTACTTTCTAAGTAAATCTTAGACATCAATGACTGTGTTTCGGATGGCACGTTAAACTGTAGGTCCCGGCTGTCATTGAACATCCTTGGCAGTCGTTACGGGTAGTCAGAAGCCAGTAAGTCTGACACCAGTCTAACCAAGGGGTATCGGGTTGCCCGGGTAACTGGGTTGAGGAGGTCAGATAGGCAGTCGCTTCTTGTAAAGCACTGGTACTCAGCTGAATCCGGTTAGACTGGAAGCCGACCCCAACATGATTGGGAAAAAAGGCTCGGAGGATGATTTCTTAGGTGAAGCTTTCAGTGTAAATGTTCGAACCGATACAAAACATGGCTACAGATTAAATCTGTCAAAATACATACCTTAATAATATTTAATGGTCTTCTCAATATTTTTGGGAATCGGGTGAGAAGCATCTTTAACTAATTAGGCTTTTCCCAACTATATTAGAGTCGACTTCCAGTCTAACCGGATGCGGCTGTGTACCAGTGTTTATCAAGGAGCGACTGCCCTATCTGACCTCCTGAGCCTAATTTAACTAATTAGGCTTATACTTATATTATTAAGCTGAGATCTTTGCTTGTATGTACTGGAACTAGAGGTATTTGAAAGAATATTTCGGTGTTAGATAGCCCTTTTATCGAGGAATGCTATTTGCTTGTACTAAGTAGTTCCTACGTGATGTCGGCAGCAGTTACTTTGATTTTACTTTGAATACATTAGCTAACGATTATCTTATATTTCCGGACATGTAGGTCCATATACAATGTCAATGATATATTAGGTGAAAGGGTAGTTCCCCGTTCCAATTAGTCTTTATCATAAAAATGGATATAATTAAAAAAAAATGAAAAAGATGAAGAGAGATGTGGTAGAAAAAGGGTATAATCGCTGTACTTAAAGCCCCATATTACAAAGAGAGCGAATTTAATTGTGTAGCTGTTGAATTTTGTACAAATTACATCTTCAAAGCAGCAGCGTTCGTCATCTATATATATAAAAGAAAGTCGTGTTAGTTACTCCACTTATAACTCAAGAACGGCTGAACCGATTTAGCTGAAAATTGACAGGGAGGTAGTTTGGAGCCAGGAAAAGGACATAGGATAGTTTTTATTACAAAAATAAAAATAAAAAATACAATTTATTCCGGGCAACCAGCGCCATCTATTGTTCAAACCAAAAATCTGCCGAATACCACTATTCCACGCGAACGAAGTCGCGGGCAAAAGCTAGTAATATTTAAATTAAGGAATGCATATAACATTCACACCATTTAATCTCTTTCTAATAACGTGGTAAATGCTAATCCTGTTTATATTTTTGTAATAAAATACACATGAATTCAAATATTATAAAGCTGAAGAGTTTGTTTGTTTGTTTGAACGCGCTAATCTCAGGAACTACTGGTCCGATTTGAAAATTTCTTTCAGTGTTAGATAGCCCATTTATCGAGGAAGGCTATAGGCTACTTTTTATCCCGGTACGGGAAGTAGTTCCCACGGGATGCGGGTGTAACCGCTGGCAGAAGCTAGTAGTTAAATATAATCCCATTTAAATAGAGAACTAATACCCAATACAGTGAACTTCATTGAAAAAGATAAAACATACTTACTGTTCCATATGGTCCAATCTACGTCCTGAGAGAACTACTTACGGTACCCATAAAAAGAGTCCTTTCTCAGGCCTTAGACAATCTGTTTACGAAAGTTCATCTAAATCAGTTCAGTGGTGTTTGCGTTAAAGAACGACTGACAGAAAGTTAAGTAAACTCCATAAAGTAAACTTGTAACCTTACGCTTAGCAGGCTAGACAACTTATTCTCGATCCTACATTCCCAACTTTCACCTGCCCACGTCGAAATTCCCCGCACAAATCAAAATAAATGTACCCTACAGGCGCCAGACTGTAATAAAACCTAACCTTAGGCTTACACTTATAATTCACGAACACGCCTACACGTTTCACCTAGCTCACATTATAGACTAAGAGCCGGTAATTGCCAGACCTTCGTTATTCTATTGAGATCGTGTGAGCATTCCACGGAGGACAACACATTTGTTTGGTGCATTCACACTGAAAAGTGTGTCTTCTTATGGAGTTTCTTCTCCAAGAGACCCACTCCTAGGAACCGTGCAATTAGTTTGACGTTTCGAAAGAGCATTTTAAATGCCAATTTGAAATATGAAAAAATAAGTTTGAGTTAACTCTACAGCAGGTACCTATAATATAATACAAGCGATACATTAAAGTACTTGCCAATTAACTGTGCATTTCTGAAGTAGGCCATTTGACGTCTCACGCATGTACAATAACTTTTTTTGTTAATACATTTTTAAACTATTGTTAATTCAGTTACCTTCGGACAAGCAAAGCTTCTCCAACAAGATCTGTACAAACATGTGCGCAAAGAGTCAAATTACTAACTTCAAGATTCCAAGATTATTTGGCACGAGCTGGACCTTCACCACTATATATTTTAAATAACAATTGCTCTGGAAGATAACAGAAAAAAAAATACAACCTTACATACTTTTTTACCGTAGTTTGGCTGTCCCGGGCTCTCCATCTATAAGGACACCAAACAAATCGAGTACAGAATTGCAAGTACTAAGTATAGGCTAGTCTATAACGGAATAGCATTGTTTAGCTAATAAGGAGACGGTTATGCCCTAACGGATTGTCTTAAGATGGCTTTGAACTAGTTAGATGTATTTTGCATTGACAATCGTGTTTGTTATGTAGGTGATTGGTGCAGAATTATAATAAGTTTTGTACTTATGTGAGTAAAAATGTAAAAGGTTTTGAGCCCCTGGTATACTACTTTTAAATCTAGTGGTGGTTAAATTGTTATTTTTACCCTCAAATGATGTTATTCTCAGCACATTTTTTTAAATTTAATATGGGCTTTGGCATTAGGGTATGTAGTGCTATTCCATTAGTCAAATTCAATAAACGACACGTAGTAAGTTATTATAGTTTTCTGTGAGAGATACCGTAATGTTTTATGAAAACCATTTGCTACGCCCACTTATACTCATTTATACAACAATAAAATACTAATAAGCCACAGCCAGTTTAGTTTCCGTTTACGCAAAAATATACATGAACATACTGAAATGAAGTTACGTTAGTTCCATAAAAATCCACGCGGCGCTAGTATCGCTCCCAAATAAAACTTAACACTATAAAAATTAAATTATAAATTTAAAAAAACCCCCGACCCAAAAAATGTACGCAATAATTATGACAAAAGGTTAAAAACGCTAAACCCTATAAAAAGCAAAAAATAACTTTTAACACTACGTAAACTAAATTTTGACGTGTCGGGGGACCGCTTTTTACCTTCATAAATACTTACATAAATCAAATGATACCTGCCTAATTTCAACATTCGTTTAAAAAAAAAACACGTATCTAAAGTAATGAATTAGAGCGGTCCCCCGACACGACAAAATTTAGTTTACGTAGTGTTAAAAGTTATTTTTTGCTTTTTATAGGGTTTAGCGTTTTTAACCTATTGTCATAATTATTGCGTACATTTTTTGGGTCGGGGGTTTTTTTAAATTTATAATTTAATTTTATTTCATGCTTTTTAAAGGAGCTCCTTAATTTTTCCTTCTTTCATTTAATTTATTTTATCTTAAAATGGGGTCGCTATATGCGATCTCGGCCAAAGGAAGCTGTTTAACAATCCTCATGACAAACTGGCTCTGGGAGAATTGCACAGATTGAGAAACAATAAAGATTAACCTTTGGACATTCTAGTTTTTCAGCAAAAATATAAATCGGTTTATCCATTTCATTCCGGCATTCCAGGGTTTCATCCGCCACATCCCATTTCCAGCATCAGGTTCTCGTCAATCAGAAACATGAAGAGAACTCGTCAAGACAAATTCAACGAGCCCAAACTCGATGGGTTTACTAAAAGGCAGTTCAGAGTTACGTCTCCTACCTTCGTGCCCTAACAGCAGACCAGCTCAGTGGTTCCAAAAGACATTAGTGTTTCAAATTTCAGATCCCACATATACTTGCAAGTAAACTGAGCGTGTAACATTCCTATCACATCTAGCAAACGAGCTGATGACCTTGAAGACCTGAACCGATTTCCACCAAACATAGCTAAGAACACTCCCGACTGACATACCTTTTAAACAAAAAAAACCGCATTACAATCGGATCATCCGTTTGGGAGCTACGATGCCACATACACACACACACACACATACACACACACACACAGACACGTCAAACTTATAACACCCCGTCGTTTTTGCGTCGGGGGTTAAAAAACATCCATAACCAAATAATCCTGAAAAATATTGCTTTTTTGTTACGTTATTTATTAAAATTATTTTCATTATTACTAAGATTGTTTTCAAGGTAATTGGGAATATTAAGATTGCTTTTTTTTATAATACGAGGCCAGATCGCTTCACCGGAACCGCTCGCAAAGTAGGCGAACAGTCCACAGGACGACCTATACCTTACAAAAATACGTTCGCCCTAATAGGACATTGCCAAGAGTTACCAAGGCCCAATAATTTCCTTACTCAATAGATTGAGGCACGAGGAATATGGCGTGCGCTGTCTGACGTATAGAATACGTGGTAACGAAACCATAGCGCGATTCAGCGGGGTGGAACAACGCCATCTATCGAGCGAAGGGTCAAACTTTTGTTGTTCCATTTTAAATGTGGTTTTGTTTTATTGTTGTTGTTTACTTTTATTTTTGGATGGGGATGATGGTGTGGGAATATTTTTAGATTACAAATATAAGGGTTGATGTGTTTTTCGTATATATTCGATTTCTAACAATAAGTAGGTACACACAAGCTTGAGCCTGCGGTTTCCACATCGTCTCCCGTTTGATAACTTATATCACAGATTATTAATAGTTACTTCCCTAATACACATAATAATGGACAAAAATTTGCCTATGACCGTCACCAGGATACAGTGCCATCTCATTTAGTTGAGTAATTTTTACCTTGAAAGCGTAACACATAGATTTGCGTTTGCGTCTTACATGTGAGCAAAGGTTTTTTACATAGTAAGGTTTAATAAATAAATACCATATTTGCATATTTCATAAAAAATAAAGATAATGCATATGAAAGAGTATCATCTTACATACGAGTTTGACTACATACCTAAGCAACCTACTACTAAATACCTACTTTATACCTAAGCATAAATAACTTAGTTTTATCAATACAAAATCGGAACAATAATGAAAACAAATGACTCTACCAAATACCATTAATTAACCAACTACCCACCTTCGTACCAACTTCATTACCAACCACTTCCGCAGGGTCCAGAGTTCGATTCCCGGGTCTATCAGTTCATTTAGTTAGTAAGATTACGTAATAGTTAAGTAAAAATCGATAAGTTTAACTAAGGGTGAAAGGATCGCAGGTTAATCTTGGATTAGTGGTTTAATGTCGCTTCGGTAGTTCGGGTTTCTTAGTTTTCTGACTGTCAGTTTGAGGCAATGAGGAGTAGTGATGTAAAATGAAAAAAAACGATTTGTTTTTTTTCACTTTATTGAAAAAAAACATGAAAAAAAAACTTTGCATCGTTGTTTTTTTTCTAAATTTGTTTTTTTTTCTAGCCTACGTTTTAGTTCAATTTTCAAAATTTCCCTTTCGTTGAGTTTATATCAATGAATGTTGCCAATATTTTTATGAGATGTTGGTACTGTTTTATCAGAAAAGTACCGTAGATTCAAAAATAAACTTAAGACTCTATTATGTAATCTTAAGTATTAATGTTTAACGGTAAATGCCCTTACAATTTTAGAGTTATTATACTCTTGAACAAAAAGGCCCAGAAAAAAAACAGTTTTTTATCAGGTTTTTTTTCAAGGTTTTTTTTCACATTAGAAAAAAAACGGTTTTTTTGCAACACTAATGAGGAGGATAGATATTTTTATATTTTAGTAGGTTTAACCAGTGTCTGAGCACGCGCATAAACAGTGCCGATAAATAGGATGTCTAACACTGATTGAGAATTTTTTTTTCAAATCAGTGCTAAAGTTTAAGAATTGAATCTAACAAACTCGTCAGCTTTTTAACATAAGTAAGCAAAGATAAACCTATGTATGTTAAAGTTAACTTTTACACATAGTAATCTGTATTCACTTTACTGTAGATAAGTAGATTGATTATAAATTTATAATATAACTAATATAGATAAAGTTAATTAATCTTTAAAAGTAGTTACTCGTATGTATGTTATTTTATCACACCGGTTAGGATACCTTCTCCGACTTCTATAAACAATAAATGTGTTACTAAAATACTTTGACTAAATATACGTTTAGAGTACCATTTAGCTTGTGTTACAAGGTCTCAAAAGAAACAAATTAACTCAAAGTTTATATGCATAATTTGTACACGAAAATAACTAAAAACAAGCCAACTGACGTTCAGAAAGAAAACAGAAGCTTGTTACGTTAAAACTTTCCGGACTCTTGTAATTATGTCCGATTTTTATTGTTCCCGTCACATGGAGCTCCCTCTTATTTGCTTAAAGTTTCTCTGAAACTGTTAAAAGGCCCGTCTAATTACTTGTTTTAGTTGTTCTATTTTATTTATAGTGTTTTGTATTGTTACAAATTATGATTCAATTAAAAATGGTAGGGTTGTGAAATGAGCTCAGCAGTGTAAAAATAGATCCTACTAATAGTACGTACTAATATTATAAATGTGTCAGTTTGTGGGTTCATACGTTTGTTTCTCAATAATACCTCCTTCCTCAACGAAATAAGCAAGTTAAAAACTTCAAATAGCTTATACAAGGTGTTGATTTGCATTTGTGCCATATTTCAGGAGGAGGACATAAATTACGTAAATAATCGATTGGAATTACAGTAGACGGGAAATAGCTAATATGCACCGGTTTTTTTGTCATTGTAATGTCGTAGTATTTCAGAAGTAATCCAATTTTATGAATGAAATTTACGAATGATCATTGCGTGTGCTTTGTTGCGTTTTTGTGAGGGCGCAGCACGGTTTAAAGGCCAGTAACACAGGCGCCAGGTTTAAATACGGCTAGATGACATTGACGGAATTCCGAAAAAAAATAATAATAACGTACCAATTTTATTGTTGATTTGGGTCGAGAATCATCAGCATAATTACGTCCTTGAATATGGCACGGATGCAAATCAACAGCTTGTATTATCCAGTTGTGGGAAGCAGTTCCTACAATTACTTATAAAATAGTACCTGCGTATTTTAGGTAGGCTTAAGAGTTTTTCAATCTCATCAAGGGGTATCGTGTAACTGGATTGTGAAGGTCAGGTAGGCAGTCGCTCCATGTTATACATATCGGTGCCTACTAAGCTGCATTAGGGGCTAAACTACTGAGGAATTCTGTTTAAACCATGTCATCTCAAAATTACTTCGTTGTTTTTGTTTACTTATTGTAATTTTATTACCCTGCTTTTTGTTTATATGCTAAAAAACGATTTATGTATCTAATAGGTGATAACATAACTTATTCAAATATAAACACTTAAAACTACTTCTATTAAGGGCCCTCACGAAACTTCCCTCAAACCATTACCGTTAAAGATTTAAACCGACAAATTCATTTCACAGTTAAATCTAACCCGACTAAGTAATTAACAGATGCTAACTGCAGATAAACCAAATGTTTAACGATACCTTTAATTGGTGGCCGACAGATACAACACAGTTACAGTTAAAGTAATCGGTCTTAGGATTAAAAGGGTGGCTCGTGGTTAAATGGGTAACTGCTCTGTTTGTGAATTTATAGTTATGCTTTTTTTTTCCAAAAATTTATTTATTTATGTTTTGTACACAATATCTTAATTAGGTCTTACATTTTTATTATTCTAGGTAAATAACATTTCTGTGCCTGTATAGAAATTAATCTGTACCACAGGCGTCACGGTCACTTTCAGTTACTTTATGCTATGATTCTACCTTAACAATATTTATTTTATATACTTCTATATATCTAACACACAATTTATACATAATCATATGTTTTATATATACTTAATTTAAGAATACATTAAAAATTAACATTATTACTACGTACTACCCAATTATACCTAAGTATGTCTATTTGATCACAGTCAGCAACTCCTCGGTTTAAGCTATGCTTTCCACGGTCAATGCGTGGATGGGTCATCATAAGACATGGTATGTCTTATGATGTCCTCCTTGCCGATTATCGGCTACGGCGGCTGTTCTCATGTAAGAGATTAGCCAAATGCGCAGGACATACATATTAGGGTGAGTATAGACTACAACATTTTCTGGAGCATTTCTGTGTAATGTAACGTTCTAGCGAATGGTACAATACAGGCAAAAGCTCAGTTTCCAAAGCATTTCCATGTAATATAACGTTCGTGCAAATGCTCGGCGTTATGTTACGGATAACTGCTCACAACGAGTGCGTCTTTCGTCCCTCTCCTTCCGCGTTATCCCGCAACCACGCATCGCCCGCACTTGGCTCGATGAAATGTTACACCAATACGCTCGTCGATATGTTACACCAATATGCTCATAGGTTTGTAACAAACAGGCGAGCGTGCTCGACGTTTTGTTCGTAAAAGGATGATACACTAGAACATCGCATAGAGCGGCTCGTTGTTCTCTTACAAGTAAATGTTGTAGTCTGTACTCACCTTAATAGTGTAGTTACCATATCTACAAATATTATAAACGCAAAAGTAAATGTTTGTCTGTCTGTATGTCGCTTTCACGCCTAAACTACTGGACCGGCGTAAATGAAATTTGTTTCACAGATTGTCTAGTGCTTGAAAAGTCGTGGTGGCCTAGTGGGTAAAGGACCAGCCTCTCAAATATGAGGGCGCGGGCGGGTTCGATCCCAGGTCAGGCAAGTACCAATGCAACTTTTCTAAGTTTGTATGTACTTTCTAAGTATATCTTAGACACCATTGACTGTGTTTCGGATGGCACGTTAAACTGTAGGTCCCGGCTGTCATTGAACATCCTTGGCAGTCGTTACGGGTAGTCAGAAGCCAGTAAGTCTGACACCAGTCTAACCAAGGGGTATCGGGTTGCCCGGGTAACTGGGTTGAGGAGGTCAGATAGGCAGTCGCTTCTTGTAAAGCACTGGTACTCAGCTGAATCCGGTTAGACTGGAAGCCGACCTCAACATAGTTGGGAAAAAGGCTCGGAGGATGATGATGAGATTGTCTAGTGCTTGAAATAGTATGAAATCTACTTTTCATCCGGGTGCGGATAGTTGTTACATGGGACGCGGTGCTTACAACTGGTAAATGATGAATAATGCCTGAATTACAGATAATGTCATTGTGAATATAAAATGAATCAATTTGAATCCTCAATTCAAGTAATTGGTAATTAATTCAATCCTTATTATGATAATTGGAACAATATAATAATTGTGGTGTTTAATTAATAATTGTCACGGAATAAATTGCACTTTATTACTCATAATGATTTCGCTTGGACATCCTAATTAATAAATGCAAAAGAAACTTTGTGTTTCACGGATAAACGGCTAAACCGTTTGAGATGGAATTTAGAACGTAATAACATAGAATCCTTGGAAAGATTCATCATCATCATCACAGCCATAGGACGTCCACTGCTGAACATAGGCCTCCCCCTTAGATCTCCACAGATACCTGTTGGAGGCAACCTGCATCCAGCGTCTTAAGGCGACCTTTATAAGGTCGTCTGTCCACCTTGTTGGTGGACGTCCTACGCTGCGCTTGCTAGTCCGTGGTCTCCACTCCAGCACTTTTCGGCCCCATCGGCCATCTGGAAAGATTGTAGATAAATTATTGTTAGCTGCCAGTGGTTACATAGAGGGCAGCAGAAACGAGCGACCATAGACACCTCGCCATTCAGCCGTGTATCTCTGCTTGGAGGATTCTTTTTTCGAACGTCATTGTGACAAGACATGTTATAGTTTGACAGGATACGATTTTGCCACGCTTTTGACCACTCTTAGTTGATTTTAATGTTAAAACTATTTCTTGTTATTTCCTCGTTAAACAAACCTGTTTCTGGTTTTTAAGATTATAATCTTAACTTATTCTTTTGTATAGGTACTCGTAATAGTAGTTAATATAATATTAACTCGTTTTTAGCGATTTCAGTCAAAAAGCCTATCGACAGGCTCATTGCAATCGTTTCCCGTTTCATATTGAAAGCAAAAAGAAACAACTGGGTCGTTTTCAAAAAAATTTAAAAAAACAGATATGAAACAGATAGGAAAGCTATATTATTATAACGGAAAAGTAACAGAGACGAATTATTAGGGTCAGTATATAACGACGTACTTTTAAAAGAAAATTAGTAGATAGTAGTATTCGAATTGTTCTCTATAATTTCGCTGTCGTTCACCTGGTGTTAGTAGCATATTGCCTGTGAAGAAAAGAAAACCTTAATACATAAATATTAAATATTCTAAAACAAACCCCACAGCAATTCTTATATCCGAACTAAAGCCATCTGTAGGTATGTAAGTAGGTATAATTATTTTTCTCAACTATCCCAAACTTATCCCATTATAATACATGATGTTACCTGCAAATATCGATTGTATAAATGTATATCGATAGAAAACATTTTCGAGTTTTATATTTTATTAGTGGATTGATTTTTATTTAATCTGTTCATGTCGACTTTTCGTAAAGATACCTTTATAAAATTATAAAATAAAAAGAAAAGTGGTAGGTTTGATTAAATACGTTTTTATCTCGGTACGTACACTGTGAACAAACCTTAACCGTTCATATCTGTTACGTCACACAAAAAAGTAATCGATATGATAACCGATATGAATAAATTGCTTGTGCCTAATCTAAAAAAATCTCTTTTTCAATGCTAATTCTTACTTTATACGAAACTTGTATAGTACAGTGATAGTGTTAATATACATCTATTCTAAGCTGAGTTATAAAACAGTAAAAGTACTTACCGTTACTTTAAAAGTCTCACAGTAATAAGTAACTTTTAATTGTCGAATAATCACTGCACCACAATATTTCGTGCTTGTTGCGCTTAACAAAATTACCGAACATTTTTGATTCGTCGATTCTTATGACAGTTTAGTTGCTAATGTTTTAGGTAAAATAATTTTGATAACTACTACAAAAATATTAAAATTACTAATGTAACAGACAGGAATAACAGAAATGAAGTGAAATCAAGACATGCTTTAATTAATTATTCCTGAATTCTGCGTGTTATATTTCATGATAATTTTAGCAAACTCCTTCAGGTTCCACAATGCTCTGCTAAGAAATAAATTATTTGTCAGTTAAAATACTAATATTGAATAATAAAATGTTTTTTAAATTTCGCGCCAGGAATGTGGACACGCATTGCTTATATGAAAACAAATGTTCTACGTTGTAGTTTTCTTTTAAAATTAATCATTCATTGAGGATTATGGAGCGTTATTTTTGTTTTTCATAATGCTGAAATAAATGTTTATTCTGTTTTAAGAGTAATTAGCCAGTAGCTATTCTTTAAAAAAGAATAACTCTGTTGGACGTTTTAATATACAATTTTTTTGAATATGACCCAACTAAGTAATAACTTCACTAACGATTCACCATTACAGTTTTGTCTTTATAACAGAATATTTTATCCTAACCAAAACCTTTAGTTAGCTAACCTTAGCTTTAACTACTAACCTATTGCCTAATAGCCCTAAATATGTACTTTGTAGGTAATAATTACTACAATTTTTTGCTAATCTATACTAATATTATAAAGAGGAAAACTTTGTTTGTTTGTTTGTTTGGTTGTAATGGATAAACTCAAAAACTACTGGACCGATTTTAAATATTCTTTCACCATTAGAAAGCTATATTATCTGCGAGTAACATAGGCTATATTTTATCCCAGTGCGGACAGTAGCTCCCACGGGACGCGGGTGAAACCGCGGAAAAACGGCTAGTTAACCATATAGTCTTAATCAATTAGTAGACATAACGTAACTGCCCTACTAACTGTGAATATTGGGTAACGATGATCATTTAACGGGTTCACATGGCGTTGTTATAAGTACTTACAGACTTTACAATTTTGACTATTTATATTTTGCTTCGTACAACACATATGGTCTTACTACAAAAACTTAACCACCTGTTTTACACTTGACTAAAAAAAATTTGGCTGCAAAATGAACCATATGTCAACGTCATAATTTGTCATTTTTTTAGACAAGTCTTAAACTGACGTTTAAAAGTTTTTGTGGTAAGACGGATATTATCTAATAAGTATTATAAATAAGTTAACGCTTAATCCTTCTCCGTGTGAGAGGAGGCCTGTGCCCAGTAGTGGGACGATAAAAAGGCTGTAACAGATAAATAAGTAGGTAAGAAGTTTATGCATGAAGATACGACTGTCTATGAAGTTTCTAAAAACTGTGTTTTCACCATGGGTATAGGCAACTATAACACGATCAAATAAACTTGGCACAGCTATTTAATTGCCTTCATCAATAAGACCATCCATTGTGAAACCGTTTCTACCAAAACTTTAATACTTATAAGGACAAAAAATATCTGTAAGCTGTTATCAAGTTTTCAATAGTTATAAACTTTTTAGGTTATCATAAATATGATACTCTGTCATAATTCTCTTTTCATATAAAAATAGAATTTCACATAACAATAAACTTGACATATAAACCCAAGTTAAACAAGTCAGTTCAACTCACTAACTGGCAGGCTGATTCCCAATCATAACATTGAACCATATAATTGACTTAACCGGCTCTTTGATTACAAATAGCAGTCGTTTACCTGGAAATTTCCGGATATATCCGGGAATAACCGGTAATATTGGCATCTGTTCTGCTCCAATGACTATGATGATTTTCAAAGCTGTGGAAGTGGTGATTCGGAAGGCACGTTATATTGTGGGTTCCGGCTGTCATTTGGACGTCTTTGGCAGTTGTCAGTAAAGACAGAAAGTTTGATACTAGTTATCAGGTCCAAGAGTTATCGGATTGCCCAATGCCCGGGTATCTGGGTTGAGGAGGTTAGGTGGTAACGCAATAAGTACATAATACTGTACTCAGATGTATCTGTTTAGATTCAAAGGCGACCCCTATACTTCTAGATAAGGCTAGACAGATCATGATGTCTTTCTAAGAATGGCTAAGAGTGATCCTATTTGAAGTATCTTGAGACCTATTGAGATACTGGATAAAAAGAGTTTTAGAGCCGATTCAGTAACTGAAAGAATATGTCTTCTCCCTTTGAATACAAATCAAATCTACTGCTATCTTCAAGAGCATCTATCTACACTCAGTAATATGTAGCAAATAATTAAGACATGGACCAAAACAGTCATCAAATCTAAACCAAAACATACCACAGCCTACCTATTTATAGCACTCGTTTCACAAAACCGCAGGGCCCCATAGATATAATACTTACACACGAACATTATGGCATAAAATAAAAGTGGCCCACTGATTTACCGTGTGAATAAAAGAGATTCAACATTTAATTATGCCCCGCAAATGATTTATGGCCAAACTCCTTATTAACGGCACAGTTACGTGCGAGACATACAGACAGACAGAATTGACAGCAATACATTAAGTATATTGTACCATATCCCACTTGGGTACCTATACTAAATATGGGCATAAAAAATATTGTTTTTCAAAGTAAAACCAATATCGTGAAAAACATTTGCCTTTTTTAACAAAAGAAATCAGCTACAATGATGACTAGAAAACAGTAAAATCTATAAAGAAAAAACTGGTGCGCAGGAGCAAATTATGTTATTTGGCGATAAATATACCTCGATACTGTTACCATTTATATACCAAATTCCATAAAAAAGCTGAACAGTGTGTCGTGCAAGTGTTCTACGACGCTCAGATAGGAGAATCGAAAATAACTAGTTGAGGAATAACATTTCCTGCAAAAGAAGCCGTTTTTAGAATATTTTCTGTGATCACAACAACATTACACTTTTGAAATCGTCTTTTTTACCCTATTATTAAAAAATGTTTTAATTTTGCCCTCCAAAAATTTTTGGACCCCATGGAACATTTTTTAAATTATTTAAGCCGCTCGCCATTCTTCTCGTTCGTATGTCACGGCAACGCATTACATATTATTATAAGTTATTATGTCACCCATCAGATTTATGGCTAAAGAAATTAAATATTTACAATTTGTTGAAAAATTAATCATATTTGTACGACGTTAATCTAATACCATAATGAGTTATTACATTTTTTCAAGAGAGCCAAAATTACGCCAAGTTTTTTATATTTTATTATTTCAATTAAATTAAGTGTTATAAATTGCTAATTTGTATTACAGAACAGAGATTAATGAATTGTTTTTAATTAATACAAAAATAATTAAATGTAAAACGATTATTTTTACTAACCCTCAGGCATTGAGTAAACTTTTTTTCTTTTACTGATTTATTTTACACATAATTGCATACACATAGTTATATAGTTTATATAATGAGTAATTATTTTTAACCGACTTCAAAAAAAGGAAAAAAAGGATCTTTTTTTTAGTTGTAAACTTCAAGATCTTAAGAATGAAACATTCTAGCAAATAAAAGTTTGGGTATATCATATGGTCTATACTTGTAGTATTAAAGGTTACGATCCTATTTTTTTTTCAGTTATTTATGACCTAAAAATGAATACTACATATTTTAGCCGCAGTGCGCACTTTTAACTTTTCTCGACACTGCCATGCCCCCGACCAGATGCTGCGATTCACAAAATATAGCAAGGGGAGTCTGTTTTTATCCTAATGTTGTTTTTATAAACGATTTCATTTCTATTACTTGAATTTATATCTTTTTAAGTGGACATAAATTTTAATTGACCTTTCAAATACGGATTGCAAAGACATAAAGTAATTTATGTTTTTTTTGTAGTTAGGTAGAGGCTACGAATTATTTTGAAGAATTGCTTACGTTATTTTGAAGATTTTATATATTTTGTAACTGTGCTTATTTTGTTTCCTAATGAGAAATAATTTATTAAAATAACAAAATGTTTAAGTGTTTCATAGTACGTGTCTTCTGTCTGTTACCAGGCTGTATTTCATAAACCGTGACTGTAAAATAAATGGAGGTAAAAAAAATCTTTAAAAACAAGCTTTTATTTAAATGCGCTAAAAAGAAAAAAATAAACTTTTACTGTAACTTTACTGTCAACTTGTAACGACATTTCAAATTTAACATATTTGACACAATTTATATGTTTTAAAAGCTTGTCGCGAGATTTATGTACTCGTATTTACTTTTTTTTAGTAAAATCGCGACAAGCTTTTAAAACATATATAAATTGTGTCAAATATGTTAAATTTGAAATGTCGTTACAAGTTGAAAGTAAAGTTACAGTAAAAGTTTATTTTTTTCTTTTTAGCGCATTTAAATAAAAGCTAGTTTTTAAAGATTTTTTTTACCTCCATTTATTTTATACTTTTTAGTTTTCACCTGGTAAGTTCTTAAGTCTAAATTCTGTAGCGGCGGTCATCTTAGATTTTGATTTGGTAAAGTGCACTTTATTCTACTTGTCAAGCCCTATCATTGGATACCCATATGGATGGGATTGAAAAAATAGGTTTTTCACCATTTTGTAGCGGTGGCCATTTTGGATTTTTATTTCGTAAAGTGCAATGTGTTCTACTTGTCAATCCCTTTCATTTGATACCCATATTGTATAGGCACCTTAAAAATAACTAGTCCGCTATCTTGTATATTTAGCCATGTTGGATTTAGGATGACGTCACATAGCTTAACATGCATTGTCATCCAATCTAAACATGTATGCAAAATTACAGCTCAATCGGTTGAGGGCAAGTGCCTTAAAATTGAGTTGTAAAATTCCACCCGAACACACATAGTTACATACATACATACATACATACATACATACATACATACATACATACATTGCAAGTTAAATAAAAGCTTGTAAAAAGCTTGTAAAAACACATTTTTTCCTTATTTAGTAACCGATTGTATTTTCATAATAGTAGTAATAGTCGTAATAGTAGGCACGGCGGCTGCCCGGCCGCTACGCGAAACCCGTTTGCTGACGTGAGCGCAGCTCCAAGCGCGTAACAATAGTGCTCATATTTTGCTGATTTTAGGACGAATAAAAATATGTTTTTTTTTTGTGTACTGCTTTAAATTCAATCCTGTATTATTTACTAAACACTCAACAATATTATCATAGATAACAGATGGTGACAGATAGTATCACCCGGGCTCCCGGTCTACAAGGCGCTTACGAACAATAGCACCGCTTTGTGCCGCTAGTTATCCACGTTACACGCAATAATATATTCATGACTAGCTTCTGCCAGCGGTTTCACCCGCATCCCGTGGGAACTACTTCCCGTACCGGGATAAAAAGTAGCCTATAGCCTTCCTCGATAAATGGGCTATCTAACACTGAAAGAAATTTTCAAATCGGACCAGAAGTTCCTGAGATTAGCGCGTTCAAACAAACAAACAAACAAACAAACTCTACAGCTTTATAATATTAGTATAGATAGTACAGTCAACTACAGGTAATAATGCGGAACATTGAGTAATAGAAATAAGATAGAACATGCCACCTGTAATGCTTATTTTATAAAGAACCGAATATTGAGATCAACCCGTGCTGCGTCGGAAGAGTTCAAATTAAATAGCAATTATTCTTTTTTAGTAAAAAATAAAGTAATTTGTTTTACATCTAGGTTTACCCGGGCAGTCTCCTATCCCTTGGTATGACTGATTGTCAGATTTTTTGGCTTCTGACTGCCCGTAACGACTGCAAAGAATGTCTAAATGCGACAGAGATCCACAAATTGTCGTGCCCTCCGAATCAGGGAGGAACTCGTTATGACAGATGGTTACCCATCAGACTATTAACTAACATATAAGCTATATTATATACAAATCTGTGCTGGCCTGTACCAATTTACTAGCGGACTGTACTAGCATCGATGAGTACAACAATTTATTATGCAAATTGAGCCGGTCGGCCACAGGCGTGCTGATCTGTGCATAAAAACAACCAGATACTGAATAATATTAGTTAATTTTGTATTGTTTAACTTGCAGTTTTAACTTAGTTAATTATTTAATTTGAGAATTTGTTTCGATATAATTAGTTGATATGCTTGATACGTTGTATATTTTTTCGTACCACTCATTCTACTTTAAAGTAGATAATATAAAAATGAACTGAAAATAAAATGTATTATTAAGTAATATTGTCTCTTGATATTTTATTGTTTCTATTATTTATTGACAACTATTAAAAGCAATTGAAATAGAAAATAAGGTAATCAGCTCCATCTGAAGAGACTGGAAGATAACCCCAACAATGTTAGAAGATGGTTTGTTAAATAATAAACTTCAAAGACAGTTGGCATAGGCTACTTTATAGGGTTTCGTTGAATTATTTCCTGAGAAAAAAAAACAGTCAATAAATTATATTTAGCGTGAATGAAATTGTGATTCTCGTAGCGAGCTCTCCGTCTATAAGTGACATTTTATGACTACCACAATAAATAATGACACATGACTTGTCAAAGGCAAGACCCTTTAATTTTTCACCTGTACATGTTGACTTTTGCCTTTAGACTGAAATCTGTAATTTATAGCTAGAATCTTAAAGTGCTAAACAATAGGGTGTTTGATTTATAATTTGTAGGGATGTGAAAATTATAGGGCTTGGGAAATAGCTGGTGTTGAGGTAAAGGGTTTATTTTCAAATATCGGTTATATTTAACTTCAGCGTGTGGTATTAAGTCACGAATGGAAATAAAGTTTTCTATTTTACAACTGAAAAATTTACAGAAACTATAATACATCATCATCATACTTTGAGCCTTTTTCCCAACTATGTTGGGGTCGGCTTCTAGTCTAACCGGATGTAGCTGAGTACCAGTGCTTTACAGAAACTATAATACATGATTTATAATAAAAATTAAAACTATTACTATATTTACAAACTTAAAATTATTACCAACTAGCCGTTTTCCCGCGGTTTCATCCGCGTCCCGTGAGGCTACTGCCCGCAACGGGATAAAATATAGCCTAAGTTACTCGCAGATAATATAGCTTTCTAATGGTGAAAGAATATTTAAAATCGGTCCAGTAGTTTTTGAGTTTATCCATTACAACCAAACAAACAAACAAAGTTTTCCTCTTTATAATATTAGTATAGACTAAAGATTTACACTCAGAATAAAAAATAATAAAAGGAATAAAATTTTACAATGTATAATTCTTTTAGTTTTTGTGTTTGCTCCGAGACCACTGAACCGATTTGAAATGTGATTCCCTCAGGACGTGGGTGAAACCGCGTAGAACTGCTAGTCAGAAATACATACATATAAAACAAAGATAATTATTATCTATGACAGTCTAGATCTCTTTTGCCTATCAAGATCGTACTAACATTTTAATGATTATAACACTTAAGTAGATTTTCCAAGTAATATTCAATTCTTGGCACCATCCAATGCCAAGAAATGAAATTAAGAAAATACCTCGAGCGGAAAATTTGAATTTCGGTAGGTAGTTGTAAAATTTTACAAGTGTGACATTTTATTATTAGTTTAGAAGAGTTACTATGATTACTACAGGGAATTACTTAAACCAACTTTTCTTTACTTTCAGTTATCTTTCAGGCGAATTTCATTGACATTGGTCAGGCCAGTATCGAAACCGATACAACAGACCTTAAATACAGGCAGAATTATTTTTGTATCTAAGTATAATATAATTATTAGTACGAATAAGAGTTTGTGTAGCATAAAACCTTACTGGCCTATCCCAATAAAAAAATCTACTTGAACCGTTTCGGCAATTTTTACGCGAGAGCATAGTAAAAAACTTACTTTCGCATTTGTCATACTATTTATAAAATTACAATCTTTTGTACTACTTAATAGCAAAAACCAAACTGCCTCTGTTACATTGACATATCAATTTTCTTTACGCAACGGCGCCATTTTCCAGACGTATCGCTGAACAATGCCTGGATAGTTCCAGATAATTCCAGATTGTTCTGGATTGTTCCTTTGTTCCTATAAACATTAGTCTATTACCTGAATGCTTGAGAAGAAATCGTCGCACTGCAGACAAGGGGATAATAGTGATGTGAAATGTCCAATAAAAACTCATTAAAGCTATCGATAGAATTGATGAGTGTGTATGCCCAGCATTTATAGTGTTATTACAAAGGACAGGTGCTTAAACAAACTTTATTTTTAATTCGAATACAACGTTTTCTTACACAAGTGTCAAATCCACTTTTACAATAACACCATTAGTCTCTATTCTAGAAACAAAATTTTACTTCGTGAATAAGTATAAATTTTATGCTTTGAAAACTAGATTCAACATAAAAAAATACAACGTCTCTGTCATATTAATTTCTGGCAAGTTATTGGCAAAATCATACAATGACGCCAACAATTACTCCTCTAACTTCTAGCATCAACACTATCGACATCTAAGTTCATCGAGCATTCCCCATCACTATTTACTACAGTTCAATACCGATGCACTGGCGGTCCCTAGAGAAATACCCCGTTAGACCTCTGCCAAGCTATTTACTCAATTGTTTTGCTGATTTCGGACCTTGGGGTTAATAGAGAAACAATGGGAAAAGAAAAAAACTGTAATTGATTGTATTGTGGTTGTTTTGTAAAGTTTTAAAGGTAGAGAATGGGGTCATTAAAGTTGCATTATCGATGAGAATACATTATAGTGCCATTATAATTTTGACTGTTGCTAGCTTTTTTAATGGTCACCTTCGATATTTCATCATATCGGCCTTTTTATCGTCCCACTGCTGGGCATATGCCTCTCATACTGAGAAAGATGGGGTTAATAAGATTCATATTTATTTTAATTTTCGTTTTATTATTTAAATTAAACAATAGTAAATAAAAAAAACTCAAGTCCATATTATTTAAACTAATATTATAAAGCTGAAGAGTTTGTTTGTTTGTTTGTTTGTTTGAACGCGCTAATCTCAGGAACTACTGGTCCGATTTGAAAAATTATTTCAGTGTTAGATAGCCCATTTATCGAGGAAGGCTATAGGCTACTTTTTATCCGGGTTCGTGCAGAGGTTCCCACGGGATGCGGGTGAAACCGCTGGCAGAAGCTAGTCCATTATAATAACAACATATTACTCACTTCTCAACTCTGAAGCTTCTGAGAAAATCTGCTGAAACACATTTTATAAAGCCATGTACATACAACATGAACACGAAGACATTGTGAGCCTAAGGCGTTCTATTTCACGGCGCATCAGACACGGCTTTAGCTCAGAATAATCTTAGTAAACGCACACTGGGAACTTTTAGTCGGCCGACAATTTGTTCGGGCTCATAAATCAGTATGGAAATTAATAAAAAAAAACACGTTTATTGTTCAATCATTTGTACAATTAAGTCACACTGTTACTTAAACTAAGCCTAGGCCTGTGCTATAAGTAACAGTACATTATATTGTGTCTGTGTTTGGAAATGAGATTAAAACTATCTTAAAGTTAAGCTAGACACACGGCAGTGTGTCCGCCAAGTTCGAGCAAAAAACACACCGGCCGTGGGTTATATTACACGAACCATTTCGGGCCAAATTCGACCCCCCTATAACTCAAAATCTATTTTATTTACGCATATGAAATTTCTAGTATCTGTTGAGACCCCCTCACTTATCTAAAATACAAAATTTCATTTTTTTTTTACGATCTCATAAAGACGTTTATTTTTCATTTTATTTACATAGTTATATACATAGATATTTACAACACAAAAAAAACTATCCTAGTAGAACAATAAAAATTTCATTAATATACCTATTGTAGGTCTTCAGATATTAACGTCAGAAAATCGCTATTTTTACTATACACTCACTGACTCACTCACTCATCAAAAACCTAGACCACTTCCAATGGTCGTATTGACTTGAAATTTGGCATGGAGGTAGGTTTTTATGGCAAGGTAAAGGAAAAAATCTGAAAATGGCCAAGTGTGAGTCGGTTTCAAAATAATGAATGTGTAACTTTGATCCACGAACATAATATATGATAACATGTCATGTCAGTCAGTTGGTAAATCTAGTCCATTTAGTTATTCTAGTTCATTTAGTTATTCTAGTTCATTTCTTTGTAAGAAGCATAGTGCATATTCAAAAATCTGAAAGATAGTATAAATGAGACATTTTCTTAACTAACTTAATCATAAGAAAAAAATAAAATAAACAACCTTACAAAAATAAATGAAATCCCACCCAAAACAAAAATGTGAAAGACTGCCAAGTTCGATAATATGGGAATGCTTCGCCTATAAAAGAAGTGAGATCTGAATAAGTACCAAGTTCCATACACATACCTCAGTTAAAAATAGTTACTTTTTAATGATGTTACTTGGCAAGTTTTAATAGAAAATTAAATACTTGATTCCCTGCGTTTAGTAGGTTTTTTAACAAGGTGTGTGAAAACTTGCCAAGTAACATCATTAAAAAGTAACTATTTTTAACTGAGGTATGTGTATGGAACTTGGTACTTATTCAGATCTCACTTCTTTTATAGGCGAAGCATTCCCATATTATCGAACTTGGCAGTCTTTCACATTTTTGTTTTGGGTGGGATTTTATATTAAGGAAATGGTAGTGCCACGGAGAATAGAATGGCTAGCGGAGATGTCATAACGCAAAATGTCCTGAGAAACGAAGAGCGTTACTAGTTCCGCCTTAACAAGCCTTCTATGGAATCCGTCCATTATTTTCAAACTAAATTCAGTCAATCAATCAATCAAGACCAATCTTTGACAGATTGGTTTTGATTTGACAACTTCACGTTGCTTGACCTAGAAGAAGGCGGCTGACTTACCTGTATTGTGGCATCTTCGCTAACCTTTCCTTACTCTGTGGTTAGTATATCTATACTAATATTATAAAGCTGAAGAGTTTGTTTGTTTGTTTGAACGCGTTAATCTCAGGAACTACTGGTCCGATTTGAAAAATTAATTCAGTGTTAGATAGCCCATTTATCGAGGAAGGCTATAGGATACTTTTTATCCGGGTCCGTGCCGAGGTTCCCACGGGATGCGGGTGAAACCGCTGGCAGAAGCTAGTCGTACATAATAACGACCAGGTACTCGATCGTTTTCAGACCGACTGCAAACTTTGACTAAATTCTGTCTTCTTTCTTTGTTACTAGGGACTTTGTTGCGCGATTTCTTTTTCCAGCAAAAACACATAGTAAGTGGTGAAGGGTGGGCGTTTTGGGGGCTGTCTTTTGTCAATTTCTGACGTTCGAAAAGTGCTGTTTTGCAGCCAAGTTTGAATAAACGACTTTTGATTGATTTGATTCACCATATTCTTTAAAAGAAATCGGCCAACTGTCGGCCGACTGTTTAGTCTACAGCGTGCGGGTACTTTCAGACTGAAATCTAGACTTTCAGTCTGTAGTGTGAGGATGAATTTTTAATATATTCTTCAGTACATTATTTATAGCGCCCTTTGCGAGGTGCCGATTGTGTTAGCATTGTTTTACACTTTTAGACTTTTCGCCTTTTCTTGTGTAGACTAGGGTTTATGTAAAATGAGTGAGTTTTCGTGTGAATTATTTACGAATAAGTTAACTTTTTTTATTTTTAGTTACATAGTAGCGTTTTGTTTTATTTATTTTTAATCCTCAGTGTAAAACGAGCGATATTGTAAGTTTGACTGGTATGTGTCTGTCTGTGGCACCGTAGTTTTAAAAGGATGAACCGATTGTGATGCGGGTTTTTTTTGGTTTTAAATATTGGTTCTCAGATACGTTTCGTCAACATATCATATGCCAGTCGATTTATCGTGCTTTTTACTTGTAAAAATAATAAATAAAAAAAATGATTACAAAACTGTGATAGAAATGAAGAGAGAAAAAGAGAAAAAAAAATTACTTTATACTTAAACAATAAACAATGCCACATAAAACAGACATTGAAAATAATACTTACAGAAACATAACAAGATACTATAACAACAATGCATAAGTCTGTATGCGGCACAACTACCCTCGGGACGCGATGCACTTACTTGCGGAAATAGCTTCTGAGATCTTCACTAGAAAATGTTTAAGAATAAAATAATAGTATGTTACTGTTACTGTTACAGCCTTTTTATCGTCCCATTGCTGGGCACAAGCCTCCTCTCACACGGAGAAAGATTGAGCATTAATCACCACGCTTGCTCAATGCGGGTTGCTGATTTCAGACTATATAGTCCAGAGGTTTCCTCAAGTTGTTTTCCTTCACCTTTTTGTCAGCCTTTGGTGTCCAACATATAGTTAGAAAGTTAATATAAACTTAGAAAAGTTGCATTGGTACATGCCTGATGGAATCGAACCCCCACCCTCATACTCAAGAGGTTGGTTCTTTACCCACTAGGCCACCATGTATAATATTGTGTGTCTAGTTATAATTCAACTAGCTTCTGCCAGCGGTTTCACCCGCATCCCGCGGGAACCTCTGCACGAACCCGGATAAAAAGTAGCCTAAGTATAGCCTTCCTCGATAAATGGGCTATCTAACGGTAACGGACCAGTACTTTCTGAGATTAGCACGTTCACACAAACTCTAATATTAGTATAGATCTAGAAATAATCGAGACTAAGATTGCGTTCAAACGAAACTGACTGTCAGCCGACGAATGTCTGCATCTATGCATATTACGCATAACGTATCGTCGGTGAGATGTGAACGAAAAAGTGAATATGGAAACACCATGAACTGCGTAACGTTCGCTCACATTCGGCGGCTGACAGTCAGTTTGGTCTAAACACAGTCTTAATCACGATACTGTGTAAAGACTGTATATTGTTACGTTAAAATTCAACCATGCGCTATGTAATTTACTAAACAATCTCTTCAAATTCATCAACAAACAAGATAAATAACTCAAAATTACTCGAAACAAACGTTAAATTTTAACAGGAACCAAGGATCAACAAACATAACATTTTCTGGAAACGCCAAAACAACTGAAAACAAAAATATATTTCTCACTTGAACTCTGCCCGTAACGCTTCCAGTAATTTAGTTTTAATTTCTAATTAAGTACTGAAATAGGGGGATTTATTGAAATGTCCCCAAAGTTTTCCATTTTGGGGGAAGTGGATGGTATCGTTTTATAGTGGAGAGAAATGTATGTAGGAAAACTATGGGCCCTAACTATGCCCCGGGGAATAGTTGCCTTGATAATAATCACTCTAGTTTTGCGATTGACTAATATGCAATTTCAATTTTTAATCGAAAGACTTGCAAGCTGTCTTAGCTTAGCACTAAGGCCAGCAATACACGGACGTCTGAGTCCACAGCTTCAAGCTGTCGACCGCCCGAATCAGTTGCAATTGCTCGAGCGGTTCGTGTATGTGCGTCTATAGAACTCTGCAGTTCACTGTGCAATCGCAGCTTGAAGCTGTCGCCCCTGGCTGCTTCAAGCAATCCGCGTATTGCCGGCCTAAGTTGACCGTGTCGAGTGTCGGTGTATAATGACATACATGAGAAGCCGATGAGAGCACCTAAATGTCGGTCCTGTGCCTGATCTCTCGCCGGTCGTGTCGGTTTACCTTCTCATCGGGATATGAGAGCCAGCGAATAGTGAGTGCACTTGTATCTGCGCAAATGCTTGGGCACTATAATATGTCCTGCGCAGCTGGCTTATCTCCTAAAAAATGTTTATTTAGTTGTGGCCTAGTGGGCAAAGAACCCAGCTCTCGAGTATGAGGGTGCGGGTTCGGTTCAAGTTCCAATGAAACTTTTCTAAGTTTGTATGTACTTTCAAGTATATCTTCGAAACCAATGACTGTGTTTCGGATGGCACGTTAAACTGTAGGTCCCGGCTGTCATTGAACATCCTTGGCAGTCGTTTCGGGTAGTCAGAAGCCAGTAAGTCTGACACCATAACCAAGGGGTATCGGGTTGCCCGGGTAACTGGGTTGAGGAGGTCAGATAGGCAGTGGCTTCTTGTAAAGCACTGGTACTCAGCTGAATCCTGGAACTGGACTGTAACAGCTTCCAGTCTAACCGTATTCACCCCAACGTAGTTGGGAAAAAGGCTCGGAGGATGATGATTTAGTTGTCACAATTTTACGAAGTTAATAAATATATACTTTAACCAAATAAAAACCATAAAACTTCACAATGAAAATACAATTCTTTAACAAAATATTGATAAACCTACCTACGGGAGTAAAAATAAATGTTATGATGACTATCCTATGAAAACATGGGGTTTCCAACATACACTTTAAGTTGTATCGTGACTATGAGTTAGTATGTTCAAGTACCTACCCGTATTTTTCTAAAGAAAGTTATACAATGTTTTAATTAAACAGCATAGCAGTCGCGTAATTAACTTAAACATTTTTTTATTTAATAACGAAGAACAAAAAATCATTAAAATATAGAGGTAAGCGTGATATTTTACTTTGGACTTATAAAAAAATCATAAAAGTCATCGCCGTTCTGAAAACCATAAAAATCTGATTATCCACGCTGAAGCTGATTTCAAAGAAACCTGAGGTAATAAATAGACCATTTGTAAAATATCCGCTGGTCCCTAACGACTTGGTTTGATTGCCGTGAAAACATAGAGTTGATTATGAGTGGAGTACTTGCTATGACGTAACATTTTATAAAACCTAAATTGCTAATAACAAACCTCCACAGATAATTTCAACCTATCGGTAGTTACTTGAGTACATAAGTTTAATACTTATACATATGTCGGTATCATACAGTTACAGTCTTTATTCCATGGGTAGGTACCATCAGTTTGAGTGTGATTGCTAGCCAGTTACATTATTCTCAAAAATTAAAATTAAAAATATTCATTCACAAATGAACGATTTTGACAAAATATGCGTAATGTACTTTGTTATCTCTGTATACTCCATGCTCCATGAGACTCAGGTAGCATTTCTCTTCATCCCCTCGAGACACGAGGACGTTTAGAAACCTTCGAGCCAGCCCCGAGAGCTCGCGCTTCATGCATGTCAATCAATTGCAAATAGATTGTTTGCATTACAAATAAGCTGTGTTGTTTGTGACACAAAATAACGTACCTGCTTCTAGTTGAAAAGTTTTACCATGGTTGATGTTTTTCTGCGTATATTTTCGGTGCAGGAATACTTATTAACTTTATCAGGCGTAGTGTTAAGGAAGATTCATCAAGTGAGACTGGAAGCCGACCTAACTTATTTGGAAAAAGGCTAGGATGATGATGATGATTCGTTATGTTAAGATGCATGTAGATAGAACGAAAACAGAATTTTAGCTAGAACAGGAGGATTCTTTTACATAATTTGAACTTTATTTCCCTATTTTCTTTTGTTGTTCTCACTTAAATATTTGGATAGGTGGGAGTTAGGATTATTAATTCAAATGCAACCCTTAAAATAAATAAATAAAAATAAAAATAGCCTTTATTTACTTACTACATTACAACTTTTTACGTTTACCAAAAAACTTAGATAAATACATAAATATTGTTGATATGTTCACTCTGTACTGGTAGTAGTCGCCTCTGCGGCGTAGGCCTCTCCTAAACCTTTCCAGATGTTTCTCTCTCTGGCCATTTGCATCCATTTGTTAGATTAGCAGTCGCTAAGGGTTGCATTTGTTGTACGAGTTCAGTAACAAATGCAACCCTTAGCGACTGCTAATCTAACAAAGCATTCCTTACAGTATAAGCTTAAAAATATCCTTATTTTCATCTACATACCACCCACCAAACAATATCAAAAAGCCAGTAACCTCAGGCAAAGCCGGAAGCTATAACTAGCGAATATCATACATACATAGTTCATCAACAGTCACTATTTTTATATCCACAATAAAAACAGGTGATATCACATGAAACTGCAAGTTTTATGTTGATGCCAAAGAAAATAGGATTCTGCTTTGTATGTGAAAAACAAAGCATGGTTTTGTAACTTTGCTGATTTGTATATATAGGGGGATGTTAGGGGGATAAATATAAATTCGTCA
This sequence comes from Helicoverpa assulta, assembly GCA_963856015.1. NCBI lineage: Eukaryota > Metazoa > Arthropoda > Insecta > Lepidoptera > Noctuidae > Helicoverpa > Helicoverpa assulta. The sequence goes on along the minus strand of CAWLCW010000027.1, from coordinate 11,811,104 downwards.
TCAGGCGTATTACTCTCCCACTGTAGGGCACGGGCTTCTTCTAACACAGAGAAAGAATGAGCGTTAATCACTGCGCTTGATCAAGGCGGAATGGCGATTTGAAAAATTTTAACCCTCTTTCAAAACATATATGGCCTTACTACAAAAACTTAACCACCTGTTTTACACTTGTCTAAAATAATTGTGGCTGTAAAATGAACCATATGTCAACGTCATCATTTGTCATTTTTTTAGACAAGTCTTAAACTGACGTTTAAAAATTTTGTGGTAAGACGGATATAGTCTTACAAGAAGGTATTAATTTGAATTGGAATATAAGTAGGTAGTCCTACCACGAAATAGTGAGAAGAATTTCCTATTAACCAATGACTTAAAAATAATCTTGATTGATATTTTAATACTTATCTATATCAATGTTGTAAAAAATAATAGTTTGATATAAATTCTAAACTTGTAAAAGAATCTCTATAACTACATTGTCACTCCATCCGAGTCCCTACAGAGTTGTAAAGCGGCCTTTTTTTTTTTTTTTTTTTTTTTTTAGCGACGTAAAATCATCAAATGACCCCTCCCGCTGTGGGTTAGCAGCGGTGAGGGAGTGTCAGACTCTTACTGACTAAAATCGTCGTGTTCCGTCATAGGCCTTTTATGTACCAGGGCCGCGGTATCTCTTTCGAACAACCCGCAGCCCCGGCAGGCCTTGGCCCTGCTGGGCCCCGCTGGGGTTGCTGACGTCTCTTTGAGGAGCGCGTGGAACAACGCGCGCCGTCGACACGGGTCTGTCGTCTAGGAAGACAGAGGGACGATGAGCCACCCGAACTCACCGCCCACAGACCCACGCCTACGGTGGCCGGGAGTCATCTCGCGACACCCGGCGCCCATGGTGTCTACCTGGTCCAGCGCGGCGGCCGGGACGAGAGGTGCGAACTCTCTGGCGTTCCGCCTCCTCCTTCTCGAGCATGACCGCTTCGCAGAAGGAGGCGACGGCATCCCATTCCCTCTCGCCCCGGACCATGGCCTGAACCAGGGCCGGACGCGAGAGGTCGCCGCCGCCCAAAGCCTCGACGAGGACCCGGCGGTGCCCTTCCCATGCGGGGCACACCTGGACTGTGTGGTCCACCGTGTCCTCGGGGCTGTCCGCACAATGGTGACACCCGGGCGCCTCCTCACGACCGATGCGGTGCAGGTACCTCCCGAAACAACCGTGTCCGGTGAGGACCTGCGTCATGCGGTACGTGAGGGCGCCGTGACTCCTCCCGAGCCACTCCTCAAAGAGGGGACTTACCGCCACGATGGTGGCGTGCCCTGCACTGGGTTGCGATAGTCGCTCCCTCCAGGCCACCATGAGATCGCGCCGGAGCTCCGCCCGCTGCGCGACAACTTGCCGCGGCAACGGGGTTTCTCCCCGGCGCTGAGCCTCCTCGCGCCAGTCGTACAGGCGCAAGAAGACCCTCGCCTCCAGATCCCACGGTGGCAGTCCAGCGAGTAGGCCAGCTGCTTCGCGGGAGATCGTGCGGTACCCCCGGATTAGCCTGATGGCTATCACCCTTTGGGGCACGTTCAGGTAGCGTACAGCCCGCGGCCGTACCGAACGTGCCCATACCGGGGCCCCGTAAAGGGCCATGGACCGCATGACCCCCGCGTAGAGTCTGCGGCAGGGGGCGTTTGGGCCGCCCAGGTTGGGCAGGAGCCGCTTGAATGCAGCACCTGCCTTCTCCAGTTTGGGGCCCAAACGTCGGAAATGCTCGACGAAGTTCCACCGGCCGTCGAGGACGAGTCCCAGGTACTTCATCGCCCTCTCGACGCCGATGGTAACCCCCCCCACCGTGACTTGGGAGCCTGAAGGTGGCGCGTTCCGAAGCCCATGAAAGCACATGGCCTCGGATTTGTGCAAGGCCACCTCCAGTCCCAGCAGCTGGATCCTCTCGATGACTATCGCAACCCCGCGCGTCATTAAGTCGGCCGCCTCCTGGTGCGACCTCCCTTGTGCCAGAACCAGCGTGTCGTCAGCGTAGCAGACCACGCTGACGCCGCTAGGGAGGTCGGCGCGCAGCACCCAGTCGTAGCCGATGTTCCACAAGAGCGGCCCCAGTACCGACCCCTGCGGAACACCGCACGACATCTCTCGCCGGTTCCATTCCCCGTTGTGACCAGGGTAAATGATGGACCTATCCGACAGATAGGCCTCGACCACGCGACGAAGGTAGGTCGGCACCCGGTGATACCGGAGTGCCTCCCTGATGCAACTCCAGGGAAGGGTGTTGAAGGCGTTGGCGATGTCAAGAGACACCGCCAAGACGACCCCCCCCCGGGACACAGCATCCCCCGTCGTGAGAGCTCTCACGCGCATGATGGCGTCCACCGTTGAGCGCCCCTTGCGGAAGCCGAACTGGTGGTCCGCAAGGTCCGGCCCTATCCCCCCAAGGTGCGCGACGAGGCGGTGTGCGACAACTCGCTCAAAGAGCTTGCCCACCTCGTCGAGCAACACGATGGGCCGGTATGCGGACGGAGAGTCCGCAGGGCGCCCCGGCTTCCGAATGAGGACCAGTTTCCCCGTCTTCCAACGAAGTGGGAACTGGCCCCTCTCCAAACATGCGCTGAGAAGCCCCCTAAGTCGAGGCCCGAGAGCCTCAAGGGCCAGGACCCAGGCCTTGCCAGGCAGGCCGTCAGGCCCTGGGGCGGTGTTTTTGGCTTTCAGCCTAGCCACCGCCACTCTCAGGTCCACCCCAGTCACCTCGGGGACATCGTCGTCGTCGGAAGTGTGGTCCGTCGTTGACACCGCGGGTTGCAGAGCCATGGGCGGGGGAGAGTGTTCCCCGCGCGAAGGGAACAGAGCGCTCACCACCTCCTCCACCAGCTGAGGCCGGAGACTCTGGGTCAGCGGGGGGGCCCATGGGCGGAGCTTGCCCCGCACCATTTTGTACGGGCGCCCCCACGGGTCCCTGTCCAGAGACCCCAGCAGCTCCGCATTGGCCACCTCCTTGGCCTGGATGATGGCCAATTGGAGGGCGGTCTTCGCAGCTCTGTATCCCTCGTACAGCTCTGCTTCCCTGGCTTCTGCATCCGGAGGGCGGATGCGTAGCCTGCGGTGTCTGGTGTACAGGTGCCTCGCAACGACGCACGCCTCTCGAAGGGCCGCGATTTCGCAAGACCACCAGTACACCTGGCGTCGGGCGCGTCCTGGCGGGACTCGGGGCATGGCCACGTCACAAATTTCGGACATGGTCTCCCGGAACCACTCCGCCTCGTCGTTGATGTCGGCGGGCCTGTCCGGTGATGACACCCAGGCCTGCACGACTGAGGCTTCCAGGAGAAGCTCCCGGTCCAGATGTTTCAGCGCCCAACGTGGACCACTCGGGGTCTGCAGGACCGGCGCGCTAGGGTTCTGGGCGGAGACGTCAAACCGGATGTACCGGTGATCGGAGTAGGTCTCCACCCTCTCCTCCACGCGCCAGTCAAAGACACGCGGCAGCAGAGCGGGGCTGGCGAACGAGATATCCACCACTGACTCGCCCCGCATCCGTACACACGTGGGGGCAGAACCCCGATTGAGGACGACCAGGCCTGCTTCCAGCGCCCAGTCCTCCACCATCCTACCCCGTGCATCTGTGCGTCGGGAACCCCAGGCCAGATTCTTGGCGTTGAAGTCCCCTAACACTAGCACAGGGAGGGAATAACTTCCGACGACGACGGACAACTCCAGGAGGGAGTTGTGGAACTCGGCGAGAGTTCGGCTCGGGGAGAAGTACACCCCCACGACGACTATCTCCCCGAACCGTGCTGCGACGCAACCCCTTCCACTCTTCACCCCTTCGAGGGAAGGAGTACCAGCGGCGGCCGACGATATGATGGTCACTGAGCCGCTAAGGTCCTTAACCCAGTCATCCCTGGGAAGGACAAAGTACGGCTCAGCGACCACGGCGATGTTGATCGACCACTGCGCCATGCTTTGGAGCAACAGGTCCTGGGCACGGGCGCAGTGGTTGATATTCGCCTGGAGGAAGCGTAATGGAGCCAGACTAGCACTCCATCACTACTTCCTCCTCTTGAGACGCAGATTCGGGTGCTGCGGCAGCAGCGGTGGCGACGGCGTTGACAGCGGCGGCAGCGTTGGAGGCGGCGGTGGCCGCAGGAGCTGCGATGGTGGCCACTGCGGAGGTGGCGGCGGTGGTAACGACGGACGGCCGGCCCTTGCCCTTACTCGACTTGGTGGGTGGGGCACAGGTCTTGCTCCCCGCCCGGTGTTCGGCCGGCTTGCCAGCAGCCGCACATGCAGAGCAGTGCGGCGTGGCGCTGCATTCCGCGGCCTTGTGACCGGGCTGACCGCAGCGGAAACAGAGGGCGCTGCGGTCGACCTCCGAGGTGCAACGGACACCCACATGATGCCCGACGTGGCATCGGAAGCACCTCAGCGGTCTGGGGTCAAGCAGCTTAACCTGCGCCGACACCCAGCCAACCAGCAATCTTCGGCCGTCAACAATGTTCTTGGCCGCCGTCACGGGGCAGCTCACCGTGATGGTGCACGTGCCCCTGAAGTCGGGACGTATGGTGCCCGCCTTGACTTCGTCGGCGGAGCACCCACCCGTCCTAGCGACGGCGGCCACTACCTCCTCCGCAGTAGCTGAGTCGTCCAGGCCCATGATGCGCAGATCCGCGCACTTGTGGGGCCTGGAGACTCGGGCGTCGTCCGCACTTATGGACGCCCTAAGCCTCTCGGCTAGAGCGTCTGCGGCGGGCCCACTGGCCGCTCCTGGGACCTCCAGCATTCGGGCGCCCGTTGCGGTCACCCTGAGCCGGAGGCCCTCGGTGATACCCAGCTCCTGCAGGTTCACCGCCTCCTTTGCTTGGGCGAGCACGTCGCGGTACGACACGCCCCTTTTGACCGCGTCCGGCTGTAGTGTGACTACTACAGCCGCGGTTTTGGGGGCGCGGAGTTTCGCCGCGGCGGCTCGCTCCCTGCGCCGCCGTTTCTGGGCCTTCTTTTTGGCCGCTTTGGCCGCCCTCCGTTTCTGTTTCTTCTCCCCCACCACCTGCCACTCGGGCTCAGTGGCAGAAGAGGTAGGGGCCGCTGACGGTGTCGGCTTCGGAGGGCGTTTCGCCACTGGTGCCGACGACGGGGCCGGTGCTGACGTTGGCACCGGGGGCCTCTGCGCCTGGACCGCCCTTGCGGTCTTGGGCTTTGGCTGAGCGGGCGCCCTCCTGGTCGGTCCGTTCGGCGCCGTGACAGGGGGCTTGCTCGGCGGTCCCCTTCTGGGTGGGGGTGCCGCTGCAACCGCAGCCGCATAGGAGGCCCTTTGGGCCGCTGGGGGCTTCGCCGCCGCGAGAGGGGGGCGCAGAACCCTGCCCTCCAGGACGGAGAAGCGAGCCTGGAAGGCCGCCATCTCCTGCCGGACCAGTGCCAGGATCTGGTTGTCCGCCGGTGCAGTCTGCGCCTGTTGCCTGGCGGCCCCGCTGCGCTCAGCGTCCTGCTCGCGCATCTTATTTAGGTCCGCCCGGAGACTCCTGTTCTCCGCCAGGAGAGACTCCAGGGCGGCCGTCAGACGAGCCACCTCCTGCTGCAGTTTGGCCAGCTCGCTCACGGGAGCCCGGCCAAAGTTGGTTACCGCTGCGGCGGTGATGGAGGCGGTGGCGGCCTCAATGGCGTCGTCCTTGCTGGCCTTTTTTCTTTTTAAGGCCACCTGCCTGATGGCGGACTCCACCGTCCTCTCGAAGTCCGCCCTCCGCTCCAGGTCGGGGCCGATGGCCGACTCCTCCTCGGAGGAGGAGCTCATGTGAGCCGCTCCTCCGCTACCTCCAGAAGGCCCTGCGGACCTTTCGCTGACGGGCCTCCTGGCGACCTTTTTGGCCGAGGCCCCGCGACTACTAGAAGAGGACCCGGGGTCTTCCTTCTTCCTCTTGAGGAAGGCGTCGGCCCGGTGGTCCTTCTTGTTGCGGGGGAGCTTAAAACCCCCCGCATCCCCCTCGCTGGACACGGACTCGGAGTCCGAGTCCTCATCCCACTCCTTTTCTTTTTCTTGGTTTTGTTTTTGTTTTGTTTGTGAATCCATATACGTCCCACGAGTATGAGAGCATCTAAACGTCGACCCCGGCAGTGGCCTCATACCGGGGCAAGCCTACATACTGTTGGGGGCGGCTGGCCCCAACAGGGGGGAGCGCTAACGACCGTGTCCCCCACGGCCATTCATCCCCTCGCCGCGCTCCCGAAACTTGGGATTGGGTGGTTTTTTATCAAGAGGTGTCCTTCCTCTGGGCCGGGCGATTAAGCCAAGCCCTCGGCGGCGGCATTATACATGCCTCCGTCTGCTGTCCAGCCAGCCCGGCTCAGCAAACCCGCCGAAAGGTTTGCTCTTCGTTGTACGAAGAGCAAACGACCACCGCTTTAGTGCGCCTGCACCTCCGCGGGTATGGCCGCATCCTTGCCATGTCCACTAGCGTCGACTGGTCAGGAGCGGCCCCTCCCTGGGTCCCTCTTTGTCTGGCCTCTCCCCTGAACCTTTCCGGCATGAGTATCTCTACCGGCAGAGCTTCAGGATCATTGAGGCACGCAAGCCCCACCACGACGACAACGTGGGGACCCCCTCGGTGGGGGTTGTAAAGCGGCCTCCAGTCGCGAACACAAAAGGAATCTCAAATTAAATCTAGATACGTCTGATAGTTGTTTTATGGTTGTAACTATGTATAATGCTAGTGTATGATAAAAAGTCGTGGTGGCCTAGTGGGTAAAGAACCAACCTCTCTAGTATGAGGGTGTGGGTTCGATTCCAGGTCAGGCAAGTACCAATGCAACTTTTCTAAGTTTGTATAAAGAGGTGAAGGAAAACATCTTGAGGAAACCTGGACTACAAAGTCTGAAATCACCAACCCGCATTGAGCAAGCGTGGTGATTAACGCTTAATCCTTCTCCGTGTGAGAGGAGGCCTGTGCTCAGCAGTGGGACGATAAAAAGGCTGTAACAGTAACAGTATGATAATAATTGTACGTGCTAAATAAATCTCTGTTAGAAGTTATGACTGTGTTTCGGATGGCACGTTAGACTGTAGGTCCCGGCTGTCAGTGAACATCTTCGGCAGTCGTTAAGAGTAGTCAGAAGCCAGTAAGTCTGACAACCAGTCTTACCAAGGGGTATTGGGTTGCCCGGGTAACTGGGTTGAGGAGGTCAGATAGGCAGTCGCTCCTTGTAAAGCACTGGTACTCAGCTACATGCGGTTAGACTGGAAGCCGACCCCAACATAGTTGGGAAAAGGCTCGGAAGATTATGAAGATGATGAAGTTATAAATACAAAGGATCAGGAATAGGAAATAGGTTAAGCGTGGTGATTAATGATCAATCCTTCTGTATGTAAGAGGCCTGTGCCCGATAATAATTTGTGTCAGTTCGCGGTAAAAGGTACCTTATGGCGCTTAAGTCATTTGGAGATACAAATTCTACAATCTTGCTTAGACTAAAAAAACATAATGTCGTAAGTGCCAACACCCATAAGGTACATAGGTAAATGTGTCAGTTCGCGGTAAAAGGTATTTTACCGCGAACTGACACATTTACCTATGTGTGGGAAGATTAAATGGATGATGATGAGGAAATAGAAAACTATAATCTTATTTGTAAGAGCGAACAAAATATTAAAAACGGCTAGTCTTAGGTATGTAACCAATGCACAAACAATAAAATTGTTTTTGCACTGACACATTATTTTAAATCGGACAGTAATTCCCGAGATCACGTTCAAGCAAACAAATGGCTCCAGAAGAAACCGCAATCGGAGGCTAGTCCTAAATAAACTTAAAATAATTCCTGAACCATATAATAATGTATGTCTACGTCAAACTAAGTTGGTATCTTAGGAACATAGTTAGCCTAAGTTACGTAAACTATTGATGTTAAACTATTTGTATCATAGTACCTACAAGTTACTTTAGATAGTCACTTAGTGATTTTGTTGGCAAGTCGCGACACTAAGCCAACAGTTTGAAGCTTGTAACTCAGGCATTTCGTCTTGATTTTAACTATTAAGTGGCTTACAACATATTCCGTGCACTTTGTGGAATATGTATTTACCTACTAGCTTCTGCCAGCGGTTTCACCCGCATCCCGTGGGAACTACTTCCCGTACCGGGATAAAAAGTAGCCTATACTTAGCCATCCTCGATAAATGGGCTATCTAACACTGAAAGAAATTTTCAAATCGGACCAGTAGTTCCTGAGATTAGCGCGTTCAAACAAACAAACTCTTCGGCTTTATAATATTAGTATAGATAAGTTCAGCACAGTGTTCGCTACGTAACCTTTCTTCTCTTGATCTATTTATTTCCTGCCCCATTGCAAGGCTGCGTGCAACCTCTTCTATGAGAAGAATGAATGAGCGTTACAAACCACCTTGGCTCAAGGCAGGTATCTTCAAGATGTTTTCTTTCACCTTTGCTCAGTTACTGTTACAGCCTTTTTATCGTCCCACTGCTGGGCACAGGCCTCCTCTCACACGGAGAAGGATTAAGCGTTAATCACCACGCTTGCTCAATGCGGGTTGGTGATTTCAGACTTTATAGTCCAGGTTTCCTCAAGATGTTTTCCTTCACCTTTTTATCAGCCATTGGTGTCTAAGATTTACCTAGAAAGCACATACAAACTTAGAAAAGTTGCATTGGTACTTGCCTGACCTGGAATCGAACCCACACCCTCATACTCGAGAGGTTGATTCTTTACCCACTAGGCCATTATAAAGGCCTTTGCTCAGTATTGGTGTCTAAAGTGTATCGTCTCATGGGAATTAAGCACCCGGATAAATAGCCTATTTAAATCTAGCCTTCCTACATTAGGTACCTACTTATAATATTAGTCTAGAGAATAGATGCACGTGAAACATAAACCCTCAAAACCTGTCCACGCATTTTAATTAGTACACCATAATCCTGACTAAATAAATAATTAAAATACATAGTTTCTATTCCGCCATTTCTGTTCGGAATAGTACCACAAAACGCCGGATTAATACTAAACCGATGGCCGCAGAACTAATAGAAATGTTCGAATCGCACTCGCAATCTTAGAGTGTTTAACCAACTGGAACCGCTACGATCATAAGGACCATTTTTATACCGGGCTGCGAGATTGTTCGCGCGAGTTACCACGATCCTGGTACATAAAGAGAAGGGGTTTAGTCAGTAAGAGTCTGAGTCTGAATGGGTGCAGCGTGAGACACTCTCACGCTGCACCCACAGCTGGAGGGGATAATTTGATGGTTTCTCACCAAAGGCCCATTTTCACCAACATCAAAAGGTCACGAAAAAAATTATAAACACGAGACTACAGGTCGGTCCTTTGGAGAAAGTCGTGTCAACAGCGTCTCCTGTTAGTTAAATGCTCTAAGCTCACAATTAGTATGAATGTTATTTTTATATAAATATTATGGCGAACGTGACTGCTATTTCCGATGTAGTAATATAACTGTTTGTATTCCACACTGCGTCGAATTTAGCTGACCTGGTGGGTGTGCAATACGCTTTCAACTGTACGAATCATCATCATCCTCCGAGCCTTTTTCCCAACTATGTTGGGGTCGGCTTCCAGTCTAACCGGATTCAGCTGAGTACCAGTGCTTTACAAGAAGCGACTGCCTATCTGACCTCCTCAACCCAGTTACCCGGGCAACCCGATACCCCTTGGTTAGACTGGTTACAGACTTACTGGCTTCTGACTACCCGTAACGACTGCCAAGGATGTTCAATGACAGCCAGGACCTACAGTTTAACGTGCCATCCGAAACACAGTCAATGGTGTCTAAGATATACTTAGAAAGTACATACAACCTTAGAAAAGTTGCATTGGTACTTGCCTGACCTGGGATCGAACCCGCGCCCTCATACTTGAGAGGTTGACGCTTTCAACTGTACGAATGCGGATTCAAAAACTGGATAAATATTTCAAAATGGGAGATTTTAAGGTCACCATTTTTAACTAAACTACTTCTAAAGTGTTTATTATTATAGAATGGTATGGACACTAGTCCTAACATTACAGGGAAAAGCAACTGAAATATTCCTTATAAATGAAAGTCGGTTATCCGTTCGGGAGAGCTACAATGCTATAGACAGTCATACATACAGATCTGGCATTCTGACACCCTCTTTTTACGTTGCAAGCTAAAATCCATATATCTAAAAAAGAATTTAATATTTCCGTGCTTTTTAATTAAATAAGTGCTTCCAAAAGTTTGTAACTCAAAAAATCTTCCTATTTACTTCCCTACTTTTAAAGTATATGCTAAACTAAATCTATCACATCTAAAAACACTTAACCCCTTGACTACTCGTCTAACAGCGACATTAGTCTTTTTAGTTCACCAGTCTAAACCCTAGATAGGTTCGATTTTTCAGCTCTCGCCGCCATTTTAACTAGCAAGGGATCATCTGGGCTGGCGAGAGCCGTCCATTTGGTTCTCTCGTTCGAAGCTAAGTCTTAGTGATTTTAACCCTGTAACTGATTTCTAGCTAGAGCACTAGGATTTTGGTTGATTTCTAAGTATTTTTTTGCAAAGCCTTAGTAGAATTTTTTGATAAGACGAATTTTGTTTGTTTGAACGTGATCTCGGGAATTACTGTCCGATTTAAAATAATGTTTCAGTGCAAAAACAGTTTAATTGTGTGTGCATTGGTTACATACCTAAGACTAGCCGTTTTTAATATTTTTTCCGCTTTTACAAATAAGACATACATTATTATATGGTTCAGGAATTATTTTAAGTTTATTTAGGACTGACTTCTGATTGCGGTTCGTTCCTTCTGGAGCCATTTGTGGTAACTCTTCCCGTGGTAACTCTTCCCAATAATCCCACAGTATTCTCAAATACATTAAGCATTTGTTCATTTAATAAAAAATACCATTAAAAAAATCGGTAAAACTATGAACAATGGTAGATGTTTTAGTATCTGCCATTAATTAATATTGAGTACTAAAATCTGAGCCAGTAAAATCGAAACCCACTTTCATCGTCGTCCTTTTATTAAAGTTTTGACCTCGGACTATTTTTGGAACGAAAATAAGAACACAAAATTAAGGAGTATTACTTCAAAAATTACGACTCAAAGTTCTCAGAGGCCTTTGTTATTTTATTAGTAAGAATAAAAAAAGTTATTTAGTTTTTATTGGCTATGGTGGGCTCAGACAATGGCCACTATATGAGAGAGAATATTTCAAAATGGCGTCTCGAATTTTTTGAACGCAGCCGTTGGCTTTTATGAGGTGTAAAAATATTGGGTGTCAGTTTGTTGAAATTTTAAAATTCTGTGTTGTATAAAATATGTACAACAACTGTGAAAAACGGGTGCAACCCTGATAATTTAATAAAATAAAACTTAAATCGCCAATTCAGAGTTGCTTACTCTATTTGTCTTCTATCTAATTATTTTTCTTTATTAAAGTTAAGTATTTTAAATGTTATGATTACAGTTATAACTCGTTTATTTAAATTAGCAAAGCTTCAAGAAATTTTACAAAAGAAAACCACTAAAACGCCCACCCTTCATTTAACTTTACTTCCTATATTTTTGGTGAGAAGTGGCGCAACAAACTCCCCGGCAACACATCAAAATTCAAGGAACTTTGTAAATATACTTTTATGTTTGAAGTACACTTGATATTTGTTATTCGTATTATGTTTACATTTCATTACGAGGTTATTACGTAAATTAACTTAGGTACTGTGTAACGTGAAGATCAAAAATAGGATTAACTTAGAGACAAAACAGCGTTTTGGAAATCCGCTTATAGACGTGAAACGCGTCATGACATTAATAATAATAATAATAATAAAAATTTATTTATCCACAGTTACATACAGTTCGTTTGCCTTAAAATTAAGTATGGTACATTTGTTAGGTGTAACTATATTGTAGTAGCAGACATTGCTTTCTTGGATCGGCGGTCCCCAAACTAGGCTAGGCCTGTATCTTGGGAGCCCGAGTTGCGGTTACATGAGTATTTTTGTCGTGTGCGGTATATATGTGGACAAAGATAGAATATAAAAAATTTAAACAAAATGTAAAAAAATTTAGAAAGTTAAACAAATTGGAGCATCTTCTTAAAAAAAACTAAAATATTGTCTCTTTCTAGACGTTAAAAGTAGAATATGTATTAAGTAAAAAAAAAAAAAAATTAAAATAAAAATGCTTAATTTTAATCGAACTTAGCTTATCAGTCTCAGTATGGTTTCTTTCTAGTATTAATTGTGTGAGAGATGCGCGCGCGTGCGCGCGTGTGTGTTTGTGTAGTTGTGTGTGTGTGTGTGTGTGTGTGTGTGTGTGTGTGTGTGTGTGTGTGTGTGTGTGTGTGTGTGTGTGTGTGTGTGCACGTGTGTGCGAGATATGCTAGTGCGTCCTTTCGAGTGTTGATTGTGTTGTGAGAATGTTTTCTGTCTCTTCATATGATAGTCCTATTAGCCATTTTTTTATTATCTTTTTACAAGTGGAAGGTTTCAGCTCATTTGTGTCGTGGGGTAACCTGCTGTGTACGTTATTAAAGACAGTTGCGTGGAGATAGATAGGGCACCGTCTGGTTAAGAGGGAAGTCGTGCGTGGTATTGGGATTTTGAATATACGTTTTGAGGTGAGTGTGTTATAGTCTGGTCTTCTTTTCAGGGGTTTGTGTGTGTGTAGGTATGCATTAAGGATAAATAGTTGGCGGACACGCAGGACTCTAAATTCTTTATATAGGGTGTCTGTTGGAAAGAGCCATGGCTTTTTAAGAAGCACTTTGATCACTGCCCTTTGTGCTCTTTCGAGGTCTATGAGTGTGGTTTTGCCCGCTCCTCCCCATACAGATATACCGTATTGAATGATTGACTGGCATAAGGCGTAATATACCATGAGGAGTATGTCTTTTGGTGTTCGGTCTCTGAGTTTTTTCATGATGTATATTAGTTTTCTGACTCGACCTGACAGAGATTGGATGTGTATTTTAAAGGAGAGGTTTTCATCAATGAGGAGGCCTAGGTAGCGAATAGATTGGGTTCGTTGAATGTGTTCACATGAACAGGTTTCTCTTGATGTGTATGGAGGGCATGTGTGGAATTTAAGTGAGAGATTAGGAGGTGGACTGGACGTTAGGGTTTTGAAAAATGTGACTATTTTGGTCTTTTTGACGTTAAGTGTTAGCAGGTTGTAGTTAAGAGTTTGTGCTACTGTTGCTAGGCCTTCCTCAGCTAAGTTAAATAGGTGTTCCCAAGTTTTGGAATGAAAGATTATGACAGTATCGTCAGCGTAAGATATTAGATCTGCATTTGGCAGGTTCAGATTAAGTATATCGTTCATGTAGGTTATGAAGAGAGTGGGGCCCAAAAGACTACCTTGAGGAACTCCAAAGTTAATGTGGAGTTTATTACTTTTATATCCCTCAGATTTGACGTACTGACTGCGGTTTGTTAGATAGCTGTGAAACCATTCGAGCGGCTTGCCTCTTATACCGGATGACTCTAGTTTTCTGAGGAGAAGATTAGTTGAAATTGTGTCGAATGCTTTGGCTAGATCTAAGAAAACCGCCATGCATCGGTCCCCCCTTTCGACGCAATCTGATATTTTATTTGTTAATAGCAAAGTGGCATCTTCAGTAGACTTCCCTTTTCTGAAGCCAAATTGTCTATTTGAGATAAGGTGGTTCTTTTCTAGGAAATTTACCAAACGTGTATTTACAACTTTTTCGAGGATTTTTGACAGTATACTAAGGAGTGCAATCGGCCTGTAGTTTTCAGGTTTATCTGTGGGTCCTCCTTTGTGAATTGGACTCACTGCAGCGACTTTCCAATGTTCAGGAAATACACCTGTTTCTAAGCTGAGGTTGATGATATGTGTTAAGGGAGCTATAATGGAGCTTTGTATCTTTTTCAGAAGTCTCACACCAATTTTGTCGTGTCCAGGGCTGCTGTCGTTTTTTAGTTGGCTGATAAAGTGGGATATTTCTGTTTTGTCAGTGGGGTGAAGAAAGAAGGTGGTAGGTGAATGTTTGTGTGGCGTATATTTGCTGGTTAGGGATTCTTGTGTTTCAGACAATCTCGTTAGTATAGTATCGGCTAAATGTTTACCTACTGCTGTGAAATAAGAATTGAATTTGTTGAGACAGTCGATTGGATCTGTAGAGTTTGATGTCACGCTAGATCTGGCATTTCTTTGAGCGTTGGGGTCGTAGATGGATTTTAGCACTTTCCACAGCATTTGAGGGTTTTTGTTGTTTTCTTGTATTTGTCGGCTATCGTAGTCAGTTCTCAGGTTTCTTAAGAGTTTATTACAAAAATTTCTGTAGCGAGTGTAAATTAGCTTTTTGGAAGTATTTTCTGGATCGGACCTCAAAGACAGATGTAGGTTATCACGGTGCTTAATACATCTTATGAGTCCAGGCGTAATCCATGGTTGTAAATTTAGTTTGCTTCGCGGTATTTTGATTTTGTGAGTGTGTTTTTCTATTAAGTCTGTGAGTGTTTTTGTGAGTAAGGTTGCTGCTGCGCTCGCGCAGTTTTGACTCATAATGTCAGACCAGTCATGTTCAGCTAGTTCCAGGGCTATGTTCTCTTCGTTTATTTTAAATTTCCAGGGGTTATTTTTTTGCCTGGCGGTACTGATGGAAGGTACATGGGCCATGACCATGTCGTGATCTGTGATAGAGTTTTTGCAAATGATGCCTTTTGATTTTGTGCTACATTTTATGTATATGTGGTCGATACACGATTTTTCTCTCGTCGGTTTGGTAATAGCCGGAAGCAGTGAGTGTGATGCCATAAGGCACATATAATCGTGATGTTTGTTGTTTGTGGTGTTACATATGTCTATGTTTGTGTCTCCTGTAATAATAACTGTTGAGTATCTGTTTATCGTCTTGAGGAGTTCGTCTAGTGAGGCAAGGAAATTGGTTAAGTTTGGAAAGGAGGGTGAGCGGTAGAGTCCTAGAACGGCAACTTTGTTGTTTAAAACTAAGAGCAGGCTGTCAGTGTCTTGTAAGTTCGTTTCCACCAGAGATGCGTTGTGCTTGTTTTTTATATATATGACTATTCCTCCATTCTTATTTTGTTGTGTGTTCGTTCGAAAAACGTTGTACCCAAGAATGTTGTCGAGTATCGTGCCTTCATTTAGCCAGCACTCGGTCAAGACAATAGCGTCAAAGTTTACGTCGAGCCTTGTCAGAGCTATAGTAAAATCGTCAAAGTTACGCTGGTAGCTTCTAATGTTCAAAGACAGTATTTTTAGGCCATCTGCACGATAAATGCTCTTACAATATTCCTTACATTCGTCCAGTTGGTTAAAGTCATGACATTCCAATGTTGTTATTTCGTCAATATTTTGGATAACGTCAACTAACGCCATCTATGTAGAAATAAGTAATATCAATTGGTTTGACGTAAAAAACTGTGAAAGATATTGTCATGACTTGACTGGCCGCGAATGTATAATAATATTGGAAGGAAACAATTAAAAGAGCAATTGGGTATATTTTGAATAGAAGAATGTATTGTGCACGTGTGTATGAGTGTGTTAGAGTGTTTGAATTGATGTAGGATGTGACTTTTCTATTTTTGTTATTTTGTATGTAATTATTAGATAATTGTGGTAGTCTATTATTTGTATGAGTGATATGTGTAACATGTGTAGTGTATGTATGGAAATAATATGTGTTTTTCTGTTTTGCTTTTATTGACAGTGTGTGTGTGTGTGTGCGTTTGTGGGTGTATTTTGAGTAACAGAATATTCTTATTATGCAAAGTAGATAAAAATAATTATGAATGCGATATTCTATAGTTAAATCACATAACATTATTTTAGGAAAAAACACAATTAAAATTAAATGAATTATTTTGTTTTTTAGTGAAACATAACTAGGCACTAGAGTAAAAATTAAAACGTACAAGTAACTAAAGCAAAAGAATATAAAATAAAATCTGTACTGCTTAGTATCCTGGTGCGGCGCCTTATTGCAGGCTTGCTGGCGCGGGGGAGCGCTCGGCCGGAGCGGCCGGTGCGCGGCCCATATGATGTTCCAGATCTTCCATGTTCTGTATGTGTATAGCGGGGTTGCCCTCTTGCTTGCGTATAAGTATTGCGCCGTTTCTGATCCAGCAGTATTTGTACCCGTGTGCCTTTGCAGCGTTTCTAGTCGCACGAAATAACTGCCTATTAGAGGATGTAAGTCTCTCATTCACAAAGATGTTTCTCGTAGGTCCAGCTATATCGATATCGGTAGAGGTCAATGACCTTCTCATTTTTGCCGCTTTTAGAAATTCGTCGCGTTTGTATCGTCGAACGAAACGCACTGCGAGATTGCGAGGCGGAGCGTCAGATGAGTCCGTCTTCTGGCGGCGGGGTCCCACACGAGACACGAAGTCGATGTCATATTCCTCCAAGGTTACGCCTATTTTATGTGCCATTACGCGGACAATGTGCAGCGGACTTTCATTTTTGAGCTCGTCAATTCCATTGATTTCCAGCTCATTTTTAAGGGACGCTTGACCTTGACTATTTAGCTGGTCCCGCAAGTTGGTTATGGTGTTGTTAAGAGCAATTATCTCCTCTTCGCGTTTTTCGAGCGTTTTTATACGAGTGTCGTATTCTTCAAGGCGGGAGTAGCATTGAGTCAGGTGTTCGCTAAGGTATTTAATGTGGCTCTTTAGATCTCCAACATCGCCACGTAGTAAGTGTATCTCGGAGCTTAATGACCGCAGTATCTCTGAATCGGAACTGTTGTTGTTACAAGGTACGTCTCGAGATGAAACGGTGGTTTGGTCAAGCTTGTTTGAGGAGGCGGTGGTGTTTTTACTAGGTTCGTCGGGATCTGGTACAGACCTCGCAGGAGAAATTGTTTTCTTTGGTCCCCTGTTCTGACATGTGGGGCAAGTCCAGGTCGCTTTCGTTTCATTTGTTATTTTAGTTTGATTACTAGCATTAGCACATGTAACGTGAAACAGCTGATCGCATTTGGAGCATTTAATGTTGGATGAGCGTAATGGTTTTTGACATGACGCACAGTTATTTGCCATTATTATTTTGTTTTAGGTAATGTAGGTATCAAAAGTGTGGACAACCGCGGTGAGTCGTCGCAGGTGTCAGGTGTTCCGCGAACCGCGGCGCGTGGCGGGTGTTTCGCGCTAAGTGCGACAGAGATGAATTATTTGAATCGCGCAGCCCTTCTCGTTTACTCGAGGTGAGGTGGAGCCTACCTCGGGACACTCGACAATACGCGAATTGTTTTGCGATATTTTTTTGTGGAATTGTTTGCACTGCACTTTGGATCTAGTCACTGTTTATGTAAGAGTCAGAGTTTCGTAGCAGATTTGTTTAAATTTATGGAAAAGAAATTAAATTGCCAAACACACGTCCACTCTTTACTGGGCTTTCGCGCAACTCAAAGAAATTCAAAACATAATGGCGTCCACGGCCGATTTCGGCCACGGCGGCTGTACTCATTTAAGGAGATCAGCCAGCTGCGCAGGACATATTATAGTGCATGAGCATTTGCGCAGACAAAGGTGGCCTCCCTAATCCTTCACTCTCATAACCCGATGGGACGGCAATCCGACACGACCGGAAAGAGATCAGGCGCAGGACCGACATTTACGTGCTCTCTGATGCACGGGTGTATCAATCACCAACTTCCAAGCTCCGGGCTGCTTTGTGAAAGTCTTCTAAAACCCACAAAGCGATTTCGGCCCGACTCGGGAATCGAACCCGAGACCTCGTGCTCAGCAGCCGCACATGCGATAGCTAGACCAACGAGGCAGCCACATAGGGGTATTCAAACTAGCAGTGACTGTTAGAAAGGTGGTAACTGCCTACAAAAAGCCCTGGAACACAAAATCAGAGCTGTTTCCTGACGAGTTTGCTTTCAGTAAGAGTCTGACACCTATTGTTATAACCAACTAATAGGGCCCTAGTTACATAACATAAACTGACATTTATTTTGTCGAGTCGTTTTAGGAAAAACGTACGTTTATATTTTCGTTTGTTCATTAACTATCCAGTCAAAGGGGTACCTAAACCGTCTCCAAATATAAGATGTTCAGAAGGTAGTGCCTATTTACCATGTACTGTACATACACTCTTATCAGATTTACTTACTTATGCCTCTGTAGACTTGTCCAAATAAAAAACTTACCAGCTATTTATATTTTTCTATATACACCTACAACCATCGTTTAGTCTGTCTGTGTTGGTTCCTGTCTTGTTCCGTACCATGTAATTGTATTTCCGTGTTAAGCAGTCAGTTAACTTTGCTGAACGGTGCTCCGATTTATTTAAAACAAAACAAAATGGAAGTTAGTTGACTAGTTTAATATTTCCCGGTTCTTCTACGGAAGATGGTTCTGACATGCTGTTTAAATTGTTTCGAAGATTTTCTGTGGGATTTCTTGAATAGACGGTTTGTTATGTTTTGATTTTAAAGTTCAATGAACCGAGTTCAGGAAGCGTTGTGATCAATTATTCTTGTAGAAAGCTTCTTTAGAAAAAAATAGATTTGGTGTGTTCAAATGAATAAAAATAAAAACCCAAAATTTATGAAATATAGCTTTAATCATTTTCAATAATGTATCTATTTACATTGGACTTAAAACTATAAAAACTGGATTTCTACAGTAAACATTGTAAAAATATACGAAGTACAATTTACAAAATAAAATAAGTGGAATAACGCGACACGGTATAGCAACACAGGTTTAAAAACGAATGATAAATACAAAAGATTACATTTAAAGGTTTTTAATAAACGATTCGTTACGTTAACGACCCGTTTGTAACCATAGACGGTATTTGTGAACCATTTCATTTGTACAGGCGGTAACATGATTGGTTTTAAAATCATTTATTTAAAAAATCTTTTACATATACCAATTTGAATACATTTTACATTTATACATAATCTTAATTTTGGTTCGCGCCCGTTTTTAAATGCGTTAATTAAAAACACTAAATAATTACAACATTTCATGTGAATACAACTTTGTCATGTACTTGTTTAACTTAATTAAAATAAAAGTAGTCTCTTACTTGGAAAATGCTTGGAACAAAGTTATGAGAAATATTTTCCATTTTGATGAAAAATCTATTTACAGAAGCTGCATCTTTTATAGCGTTATTTTAGTTGTGTATTTTAAGAACATAGATTATGTTCATAGCTACCAGTAGGCAAGAGATAAATCATTATTATTTTTACAATAATACATGGTAGGTAGGTACCTCAGTATTTTCAATTATTTAAAAGCCAAGCATTTTCAAGTAACATACTCAAATAGTATACAATTAAAAAAATAAAAATAAATAGACACATAATAAATGTATGTAAAAATATGCACCAGAACTTTAAGCGACCTTAAACAGGGTTGTTCTCATGTGTCCCAAAAATCTATTTAGTGGAAAAAATCCGAACTTGCAAAGAGTTTTTAAGATCGAAATTATTGGGGCGCAAGGGAACAAACCCTGGAAACATAACATGATATTTAGAGCTACGGATAAGCTAACATATGGTTACAAAACTTTAGGAACTATTTCTCATAATTATGGGTACGCTGGTTGACATATCAAATTATTGGATAGGCAGATAATTTAAGCCTTTGGAAGGACATTTAAATTAAGAACGACATTTAGGTATCTAGTTGGAAAATAAAGCATTCATAATCCAACATGAGATTTAGTGGTTTTCCAAAGAAAGTCATATTGAGTAAAAAATCTGGCTATTTACGGTGTTGTCTGCCTACCTTCACAGCAAATGTAGTAAACATAATACTACATAATATTATACAATTTATTGTGACTCTATTTCTTTTAATTGACGCTTCCTACGAACTTAATTACAGCAAGAAAATGTCAAAATATAAGAAGAAACTCAATTTGACATTGCACGTGAGACTTGCTTTCCATATAATAAAATCAAAATCAATTGAAGTACTACGAACAAAATTTATTTGTTGCCTACTTTGGTTTTCCAGCTAGTAAAATCCCAATTTAACATCGGTACACAATTCAATCCTATTAGCCTCACGTATTTTGAAAATGGCAGGCTTGCTTACCGAAATATTGTAGGTAATTTATTTTTTGGCAAAGAAAAAGGCTAGTTCAAAATGTTGCCACCAGGGCAGCGCCACATAGGTGACACTGACAGTTGTGACAGCGCGGGAAAATCTACATGACACTAACATAAGTGACAGATGCTAGGCAGGCCCGCCGCTAGCTGTTTGTTCGCCCGCGTGCAAAACTGATTATGCCGCCCTACGACTACATACGTTTTGTCAAAGAATATATAAGGGGGGGGGGAACCCGGGGGTCCGCGATTCACGTCCATCTTACTTGTCCAACAGAAAAAAATATGTACATGCACCGCTCTGATTGCAGAAAACCCACCTACTTTTGGATAAATAACTATTGCAATACATAACATACATTACACATAACTTTTTATTTACTTGAAATGCTCAGAGTAACCTAAGCAGTCGTGGGTTAGCTCATAATCAAACTAAGCAATTGCTTAGGGCATCAATGCAGTGCAATCATTACCCAAGTGGCCCCTATGTATTGAAAGATTGTGATTAAAACTTAAACTAACGAACTTAAATATATAACAATGTTTAAAGTCAGTAAAATATGTTATTTGGTGGGTTTCCCGTTGAAAAGTCAACTTAGAGGATACATTTCATATGTAAGGAAGCGCGAGCGGTTCGAGCGCGAAAATTTTTTAGTCTAAGGACACAAAACAAATAAAAACCACTGTAAATTAACAAAGCAAAGTCAAAAACTAAGATATGCACAGAAGCGAAGTGCAAAAGCCGCGAGCGAAGCGAGTGCGATTTTTTCCTTAGAGTTTTCATGAAGTAAACATATCATAAAAAGTCATAACATACGTGCGCGAAAAATGTTTTTTCGGAATTGAATGCCTCAACAATTAAACAAAGATAAAATGCGCTATTTGACATGGAGCCGCGAGCGCAGCGAGCGCGAATTTTTTTGGGGATGCAAAGGGTGAAACAGTCAAAATTAATAGGAGACGACCAAAGCTAGGGCGGCTTTTTCTGAAATTTAATTTTGGTTTAATTTTGCCGCCCCCTAAATAGCGATCTTAAATCGTTTTAAAGAATCTTTAATTCTGAAAATGTCCTTTCAACAGATGTACCTAACTGAAACCGGCAGTGTAAGTAATATTCCTAGCGCTATTGCTGTGTTCTGAAATATTGAAATCAAATCATTAGTAAAAAGATATTGTATTTTTTAAATATTACGTGATAACTCGCTAGATTTGCCGCCCCCCAGGACGTGCCGCCCGCGTGCTGTGCACGCGCTGCACGCCCGCTTACGGCGGGCCTGATGCTAGGTACTATTGTATTGTAGCCTTTTTTGTGCAAACCTTTTAAATATGTAACTTTATTGATATTTCACATTTACTGTGCCATCCTTATTTTGTATACGGCTATAACGTACTTAGCTTGCCAGATGTGAGAATATATGGTAAATTAAATATTAGCAAACAGCTATGGACTAAAAACTAAAATGTAGTTAACTTAGAATGTACGAAGTTAAATATTTTAGTGCTGGCTGACCGGAGTTTGTTGAAATATGTTGCACATTTATATGTAAACTAAAATAAAAAACGTTGTTTTGTGACCTCTTTCGTGATATGATTTTTGTATTCCCATTGTTTTAAATGGGTTGAATGAACACAAATGTACTGACTACAAAACAAATATAGAGGGCCCATGCAATAAAATATGCTTGGGTTGAGAATAAAATTTGCCTATAGCACCATTAATAAAGTTTTATAAATGAGCAACATACAAAAACAATAAACAAATAGAACATAACAAACACAAAACGCTTATAACAAACTATTGACATAATCAACAGAGTAAAAGCGAATATTTGCCTCATCTTCTATAAAAACTATGTGAAAATCATTCTAGTAATGTGAGTCGATGCTACTAAGAATGCTTTAAGGAATGTCAAATTATTATGTGGTGTATAAACAATTTCAAACAAACAAATACAATTGTGGAATGATATAAATTAAGATTTCTCATGTCTAGCTTGTGTAAAAAGAAATTCAAAGTTCAATAACAGTTACTTTTCCCTTTCTTTCACATTTGAATAATGTATGGTGTGGAATAAAATCTTCGAGCACTGATAGAATCGAGCAAGGCAAAGCTAAAAATGATAAAACTTTTAATTCAGTCGATGCGATGGAATAGTGTGAGCTTAAAATTGTTCATGTACCACAAAAGCGTGTCAATTTAGAGTAATCAGTCTTGGAAATTGATGAAACAATCGTCGCAGCAGAAACCATCAAACACTTACCATCCATGTCTTAACCAAAGAGTACCACAAATAATAAATACTTAAAATCAAGATGAACGCGACGTCCAATTGCGTTACAATGATTATAATATTAAAATGGTCCATAATTTTACGCGACAAGTAAAAAATCTAGCACAAATGTCTATTTACAGGAGCACCGCGGAAAATTAATTGTAAAAACACGTCTTTTCACTGATATCGTGACGTAGGTCTATCTCCTCTCACTAAAAGCTCATTGGCACTTTGGTTAACCTTTAGTCTAAACTATTACACTTCCGTACCGTCCTCTCCTTCGTCCTCAAACAGGGGTTCGTTGGGGTTTACTTCTGTACTCGGCTTTTTCTTCGGCTTCGGCGGTGGTCGAGGAGGGATCTTACCACTCCTGCCCAAAGTCCCCGACTGGTTCAACGAAGTCTCGTTCTTCTTTGCATCGTCTTTCGATGGTGAAGTTGGCTCCTCCTTGCTATCTACCCTTGGAATCCTTCTAAGCGATCCAGTCTCTGGCTTGCCTCTTCGACTGAGGGTACTACTATCTGACACTTGGGATTGCGCATCGCTTTTATTGTCACTGAACGGTACTTTCCTGGCCTCAGGTTGTGGGGTCGACGTATTTTTGGCTGTCCAGCTCATTCTCGGGTTCACTGGTTCCTGGGGCCCTGGAGTGGAGAGCTGGTGTGACAGCTGAGAGCTGATACTGTTTCTATTGGCTTGTTGTGGGACTGGCGAAGGCGCTGGCTCTTGTTCCTCAATAGGTGCGTAATATACTGGATGCAAGTTTGGATAGAGTGTCGGAGTAGCTGGCAAGGGTCTGTTCCTCATTGGCGAGAATTGGGGTTCTAAGCCCGTTTTGTTTAATGATAATACCGAACTACCATCGGCCGTAGTCCTAAGCCCTAGATTATCGTACAAGGGTTCCTGTGCTTCAGAACTTGGCAAGATATTTGTGCTTGCTGTACTAGACCAGCTGGGGACTCTGGGTCTTCTCGGGATTGTCACATATCCTTGTCTAGGAGTTACGACGGGGGGAGTAATGGGCGCAGTGAACGGAGACTGAGAACGGGAGTAAGGGAGAGTTCTGAAGAGATTTTGGTTGGTCATGCCGTAAATTGGTGAGTGTATTGGACTGATTGGGTTTAGCTGTGGTGGTAGCCTGGTGGTGTCAGGAACAGTGGAAGCGTTGCTGGCTGCTGGTGATATCTGTGCAGCTCTGGGAGGGAACGAGAGAAGATCTGGAGGGTAGGCTCGACCATCAGTGCGGCCGTATTCTACGTTGAGAGCGTCCTGGGATCTTTTGGATGGCTGGTCGAAGTCCAAGGAGCGTTTCTCGTCTTCGTTGTGGGCTGTAACAAAAAATATTAATTACATGCGGTTTCGCATAACCTAGATTCTAATAAATTTATGTATAAAGCGGTATCCCACTTTGATAATCGATAAAACTAACAGTTTTGTGATTTCAATTCTGTATCAGTTAAAACCAACAGTAAAGCTCAAGCTTATCAGGAGCACAAGTGTGGATTACGTTGCTTTATTGGAAAGCTTATCGCTTCAAGTGATTGGGACTATCAGTCGGAGTGACTGACTTTTGAAAATACTGGCACTTTTATAATATTATAATATGTATGAAATTGATACGAACACTGAGTGATGCTTATTTGTGAATCAATTATGTGTTTTTTTTTTTATAAATATATGAATGTAATTCTTACCAAAAACAGAATCATTGTCCAGCAATGTTTTGTTAAGTTCAGACATCTCGGTCGCTCCGCTGGTGATCGATGGAGGCACGTCGTATCGTCTCGGCGGCTTGGTCACTGGGTTTACAGCCGTGATTAAGCTCTTCTCCATCTCAGGAATCACAGACCCCTCAATCAACGCTTCCCCATTAGAATTCTCAGCTTTCTTCTTGTCAGAACCTCGTCGTCTACAGCAGCAGTAGCAGAGAATCACCAGGATTATCAACAAGATTGCTGCGGTGCAAGACACGCCAATAAGAACTGGCATCATATTATTGTCCATTCCTTGGGGAACCACTCCACTTTCAGGGAAGGTATGTGCTACAGCTAAAGTAAGACTCCTTTCTTCAACACCACCGGCATTTTTCGCAACACATAAATAATCTCCATTGTCAGTGCTACCAAGATCCACAATAGTTAGGTTCACCCATTTGGCATTGTCTGTACTTTCCTGTTTGATGTAGTACTTGCGTTCTCCTTGGAATCTATATTCGCTGTCTATGATTTGTGCGTTTAATACCCAGTTTACTTCGGGCGAGGGGTTACCATTGACTAGACACGAGAGTGTTATGTTAGTATCTGATGTCCGAATAGTTGTGCTGACAGAAGGGTATACGATGCTAGGTTTGCAAGCAAAATCTTTGGAGTCTAGGTCTTTCCAGAGTCTGCCATTCACTTTAGGAGGCTCTACACAAGATATGGGGGATGTGTAGAAGTTTTTGCTGATGACCCAGTTTCTAAAGGGTTGTAGGTAGCAGTCGCATCGCCACGGGTTGTCGTGTACGTCTAAATTAGATAATGATGTCAGTGCACTTAATGTATCAATTTTGAGATACTCCAATTTATTACCATCCAACCTAAGAATGTTTAATTTGGGCACGTTCATGAACGTTTTCATTCCAACTTGTACAATTCTGTTGTTGCTTAAGTCTACTTTTTGTAGGAACGGTAAATTGTTGAAGAGCCCGTCTTCTAACTTTTCTATACGATTGTCGTTTAGTAGGATCCATCTTATCTTAGCAGTCTCCTTGAATGTGTCAGCATGTAAAGTCTTCAAGTCATTCTTTGATAGATCGAGTTCTATCATGATAGCGAGTCCACTTAGACCGTTTCTCTGGATGGTTATTAGTTTACACTCTTTTAGGATGAGCTTCTTTAAGTTAATTAGGCCGACATCTTGGAAGGCGTGTCTTGTCACCTCATACAGCTCATTTCCAGTAAGGTCGAGGTTTTGTATCTCTGAGCTGAGGTTTCTGGGAATAGCGTCTAGATGTGAATGTGAGCAGTCTGCCTGTTTATTCCCGCTTGCCCAAACACATTTGCACTCTTCTGGGCAGTTGGTTGTGAAGTCTGCTGCTGCTGTGGCGAGGAAGATGCTTAATAGCATCCAAACTTTCTTCTCCATTTTGAGGTCATGTGCTTTTGAACCTGTAACAACGAGAAAGGCATATTAATGTTTGTTTGGTATTGTGGCTGGATTTAGAAGACGTTTGAGCACGTTCGGTAGCTTTAATGGCAACATTACAAATACTAACGCAACCGTTTTATGTATCAGGAGATTGTACACTCATTACTAGTGTGAAATGTTTTGTTTGAACTCTGAGGAAATAGATTTTGGAATCACAAATATAGCTAAATGCTATGAGAACGTTGGTGAAAATATTGATATTGGATAATAAAACCCATTTTTCGCTGCTAAAACAAGTAAAAATATCAGATATTTGAGCAGAATTTTTATCGATGTTATATTTTGCTATATTAGTTAAAAGCCAATTAAAGCTGAACTCATTGTTTGAATGTAAAATTGTGTTGCTTTAACAAAATTTGATGGAATATATTGTTTGTATAAAGGTTACATTTCAGGTTATTATTTTTAATGATATACATACGTATGGAACGAAATCTTTCTGTTATATCATATTATTCGTAATAATTGTGTGTGTGTGTTATTCTAGGTCATGTGTATTACGTTAGCAGATGGAATATTTCGACATGTATGGGCATGATTATATTTAATATTGCGTTGTTTCTCATATAGCTTAGTCACCCCTGGGTCTCGTGATGGCCAGTATGGGCATTACTCTTGATGCTTATTTTTACCATCATTTTATGTAATTAATATAACACCATTGTTGCCTGTCGAGTAAATGGACGAGTCCTTATTCGTACCTACCACCCATAAAAAATTTGGAAAATACAACCGTCTTTGATTACTCTGAAGAGTACAATTATTTATTAACATAAGGTACGTGAGTAAACCGTTTTATGTAGGGACTCAAAAACACTCTGTAGTTATTACTTCCAAGTCATATTTAAACGTTAAAGCATAACAAGAAAATTTACTACCGCATTAATAACAACAATAGTTTATATTAAACAAAATTGACGATAATGGCCGGCAAAATATGGAGAATGAAACTAAAAAAATGAAGATTTATAACTCAATAAGGCTTCGAAAGATTTATAGTAGTCGAGTCTCGTTAGAGCGACAATTTGGACTCGCGATAATAACAGACAACGAAGTAAGGGCGCGCATAAACTGCCAGCAATTTGGACGTAAGTGCGTTCCACAGTGTGATCTGTACCTTATGTTTCTTTAGGTCGTGTGTTACAAGTTCTAAAGTGAAGCGATTTTGATACTTCTGACTTGGGCTCTATGTAAGAAATTGGTACCAACTTAGCTGTGTGCGGTTAGATTGGAAGTCGACTCCAACTGGGCGGATGACAGATGATGTGGGCCCTATTTACAACAAGCTTCCAACCGCAATACAAATCCATTCAATAGTTTTTGCGAGAGAAAGAGTAACAAACATACAGACAGACATACATCATTGGAAACTTTGATTGAATCTTGACTATATTTTATATGTGTCGCTTGGAACGCTCAAATCGCTTACCGCTCCTAGCTTAATCTCCTTAAAACAGTGCTCCAAAACGCCTGAATGTTGAAGCACAGTAAAACTGCCATCTCTTTCTTATGTACAAGTGATATTGCTCTGCTGTGCCCGCGATTTATATGCGTGAAGATACGCCAGACGCCGTCAAACGGCAAATGTGTGTTTTAACTGTAACTTTGAAATTGTAACTAACTTTTTTGGCTGCTATAAAGGTTTTGAAGTTGATTGTTTTCTTTAGCGGAAGAAGTTTTGTGACAGTAGGAAATTGTATCTTTGGTCAGACCGTTTTTAGTGCATTAGACGATTCCGTCAGTTAGCACAAAATATGCTATCCATCCCTTGAAAATTGAGAGCTGTCAACTACGCAAAAACATTTGGGGCCCTTATACTCGTAGTGCTAAGTCGGATATATGATAATATAGTTTTATGAAATCTGTGGTGAATTATTAAACCCTGTATGTACAATCATGTTAGTTTATTCAGTAATATAAACTCATAAATAAAATAACCATAACTTATTTACAACAAGTAAACTTATCTTAATCAACGCTTCAGCTGCGTTGTTTATTGAACTTATAAAATTTAAAAAAATACTGAAAAGTACTTTCAGATTTAAAATTTCGAATTTTTAAAGGGGTTTTGAATGATAACATAAAACTTTATACTGGACAGACATCTTACATTTTACAACACTTCGGATTGAACGCTTGACATTTAATTTCAAAACCAGACAGAAAACATTTGTCTTATTCATGCTACATAGACTTTATTTCAAACATAAAAGCAATATGCTACATATTTTATTTTTAATTTTACTCTCAGCGTAGTGTAATTTGTTAAAATATATCATTGAATAGAGGAGATATAAAAGATAATAGTGATGATAGTCATTGACTTAGATTAATTAAATAAATAAATAAACAATATAGTAACACTTTCACTTAAACTATGTAAGGTCTGTGCTGTAAGTAACAGTACATTTGTTAATACCTAATACTTAAATAAAAATTAAGTATTAGGTTTTGAAATATGAAAAATCTAAAATTATTTCATTACATAACTTCTGAAAACACTGCTGCAGACTATATTAAGGTTATAAGCATATTTTATTCGCAAATGCATAAATATTGAATACAGGACGCGAGTGTAAAAGCCAGGTAATTTAATATGGTTGATATTAAGACCATAAAATGCTCCAAAAGCTACAAAATAGCCTAACACATAATAACATTTATTTGGCTTATATTTAACCCGCTCCGGCTTCGCACGGGATAACAGTATTTCCCCACTATTTAATGTATGTTATTATACATATAAACCTTCCTCTTTAATCACTCTATCTATTTAAAAAAAACCGCATCAAAATCCGTTGCGTAGTTTTGAAGATTTAAGCGTATAAAGGGACATAGGGACAGAAAAAGCGACTTTGTTTTATACTATGTAGTGATAGTGAAGCTTACTTTAATCTATAACACCAAAACAAACACAAGATTATCCCTGACAACAAAACTACACAAAATCAAATAAATTCTCATTTTAATGATCCCAATCATAGAAATTCACTATCTAACCCTATAAAGTTCAATACAGCTCGCAAGTACCAGTATATGTGGTACAAAGAGCTAGTGTGTTAACCCTACAATGGACAGTGCCGTCAATGAGGGCTTGTTGTACCGGGGTTACGCTTTTATTGACCTAGCCGAGTTATTTACGGGTTAGGTGACGTAAGAATAGTGTGGATACGGTGGAGTAGGTTTTAGAATTAGACGTGTATTGTGTTTTGATTTTTGTTGTGGTTTTATAGTTTTATTGAATGGAAAATGGACTATGAATGGTTATCAACCCATTGCGCGAGACACTATTGATCTTGTAATGTAACGGTAGTAAACTTTAGCTTTCAATATTCAGTCACTTTTGACACTGACAATGAGATGTTTTTGCGGCAAACTATAAGTTATTACGACAGTGGCAATTAAAAGAATATTTGAAAAGATATACCTAGTACTTTTTCTTGCTAACTTCATCAACCACTTAGTCTATTGTCAAAAATACTGGAAACGGTTTTCTATGTTACACAGTACCTACAGCCGAAACCCACACACCTACATGAAAAATACTACGTGAAAGAGAAAGTTCTGCCTTATCCACACAAATCTCATGTCTGTCTGATTGCCCCCACATTTAAGCAAGCGTGTATGTTAAATGAATCAATTCTAACTCGTTAGTGTTCGCTGCATACCATCGCATCATAATATGCATCATAAGGTCTTGGCATGTTTTTTTCTAAAAGTTTAAGGGACACTGAAACTTTATTTGATTAATCATCATCATCTTCGTAGACGTTTGCCAATTACGTTTCGGTCGGCATCCAGTCTAACTGGACGCAGCAGAGTACCTACCAGTCGGCTATCTACGTGGTGCATTATTTCTAAAATAAAATAGTTTTTTTTTAATCGTTCAAATGTAGGTAAGTACTTTTACCGACCGTTACTTAAAGGTCTGCGTATCTTATCTAAATCTGAGCAGCCATTTTGACTTTACCTAATAAGTTACAATATACCTACCATGTAATATAGAAATTACATTTACATTAAACCCGCTGACAGTCCACACGACATTTCACCAACTCTGCAAAAACCCAAAAAAAAAATTGCCGATGCTATATCCCCCCTTTTTTTTTTTTTTTTTTTTTTTTTTTTTTTTTATTATTATATCTTGCCAGACATGTGGTTCCTTACAATTTCGTTGTAGTACATAACATGAGGACCCCTGGTTCCAGAGGGTGGTGATGGCACTGTGCCAGGGAGAAACCCGACTTACTTACCAAGGAAATTCAGGAAAGTAAAGTTTAGAGAAAGTTTAAGTAAATGAGTTCAATTTGGTTTTATATTTGGAGAAAAACATTTGCTTAAGTGCATAGTATCGCTAAGGCATACAAAAATTATATTATAACTTTGTATAGAATTCTAATTAGACAATTTGAAGTAAGAACATTCCGAACGTTCTACTAACGATTAAAAACAAATAGGGAGAAAATAAATTCAGTTTGCATCGTACTTCGAAACTGCAGAAAGGCATGGTGCAGTAGAACATAAAAATATCATAGAAGGGATACTCGATCTAATTGTTTAGGAAAATTATTAAATAAAAGTAGTTTTATAATGGGTATAACTGGAAGAGTAACAGAGATCTTGCGTTTAATATAAGCATCTGTCACGATATCCACGATACAAATACTTTTGTTATGTTGTACCTGCCAAATGTCATCATCATTGGCCACAGAGCATCTTGGTCAGATATTGTGGCAGTGCTTGTCTAAGCGGTTATTAGTGCCGCAAGCACTTTCTTTTATGGCTAAATAAGCCAATAGCTGCACGGCACTTCTTGCCGCATTTGTCGCAGGTGAAGCGCGGTTCATCCACGGGTGCAGCGTTCTTGATGCGAAGCCTTTTCTGCTTAATGTCGTCGAGCCAGGCTTCGTCATATATTGCAGTCCCGGTGCGCAGGTCGCGTCTCCATAAGAGCCTCTCATTGGCGCGCGACCCAAGAATTAGCGATGATGTTGAAGCTGTCCATGTCACGTTTGCAACAATCCTTGAAACGTAAGTTTGGGCGGCCCACTCGTCTTTTTGCATCAGCAATCTGCCCGAGCATGACTTCACGTGGCAATCTTTCGGTGTCCATACGATGAACGTGTCCCAGCCAGCGAAGTCTTCTCTGTTTCAGAATTGCTAGGATGCTGTTGCAGTTGGTCTTGCTTAGGACAGTTTCGTTAGTCACCCTGTCCTTCCAGGTGACACCGAGTATCGCGCGCAAGCAGCGCATGTGGAAAGCGTTAAGGCGACGTTCTTGCTTGGAGTAAGTGGTCCATGTTTCCGAGCCGTATAGTAGCGTGTTGAGTACGCAGGTTTTGTATACGAGGATCTTGGTAGTAATGGTAAGCTTGTTGTTGTTTGTTGTTTGCCAAATGTATTATTAAAATAATTAATTTTCAAAACGGTTCAGTAACTTTACTTAGTGATAATATACTAGACAACATGGTTACTCTAAGCTATTCCTTATTCTATATCACAATAAAATTAAACGTAAATAAAGCAGCTTACCCACCGCAGCGATCGATTCTCTCGATAGCCCTGTTAAATTGCAGCGGTATACAATATTATTAACCGCAGCAGACGGAGTTCACAAGTGCTACTTCAATGGACCGGCTACCTATCAAGATCGAACTTTGGTTTGCTTCGAGTGCTAAATTAAATTGTGGGTTTAATAAAGTAGCACTTATTATTAAAATTAAGCTTCCTCTTTTCAATACTCGTAACAGCAGCCAAATATATCAAAATAACAGTCGAGATCCAAAATTGAACGTGTCTTCCGAAAAACAAACATCTAATTTAGAATAAAAAAAAACCCTCCTAGCTCAAAAGTAATCAGATTTTAAAGTAGTTCATTTCTTTGTGCTCAAGTAGCCCCATTTTAAACAATATTTTAATTTTATATTTTTCGGTCTCGAAACTTCAAATCCTTTGCCTAACTTCAAAGTCGATTACAAAACAAAGTAAATAATACAAAATTAAGTTCAACTATAAACAAAGCTTTAAGTTTTAAACTACAAACTAGTTAAAATTGCTAAACTAAATTAACGCGATCCTGTACTGTGCAGTTATCACACTATTGTAAAATATTGTTAAGACGTTTAACATCAGATAGGAAGTCGTTAGGGATTGCAATACAAATTGTTCACAGCATTAGCACTTTGTATGGTTTTCGAATTTTCTTTTCTTAAGAGGGCTATCACAAATTTTCGCGAATTTAAACGTTTTATACGAGTTTTGATGCTTTGGATATAGTCACAATAAAAAAACAAAAATAAGATTCAGAAAGTTTGATCATTTATCTTGAAAGTGTATTAAATAAATATTTTAATTTGTCCACGTACATCAGTAAAATCTTTGTCTCTGCAAAGGATGTTTCATAAAATGTTGCTTTTGGGTATCTTTTGATGCTTCGGTACTCCGAGGATATAGCAATTTAACCATTTATAAAAATGTTCAAGATACAACTACATCTTGTACTTGGAAGTGCTTAAATCAATTTATTACAATTCATACAGTATTACACCAAAAATAATTCTATAAAACTGAGAGTTACTGACAATTTTCCGTACGAAACTATATTTTTTATCTATGAAAGTATAATCCAAATTCAAATAAAAAACATTTAATATTTAAGGTGGTATTGTTATAAAGCTTGAAAAAAAAATTGGTCTATTTAAAAGTAAAACAATATTTTAAAATAATTTTTGTTTGCAATGCAAAAATCAATATAAATCTTGTGACGCGCGGTGTTCAACTTTAGTCAGCGCCAGGCGCTTACCGAGGAGGGACGTATCGCTCGCTGTTGCGCCGCGTAAACTCGCCGGAGTTCGAAAAATATAGCGCAACCTACGCATCTAACACGTTTTGATACTAGTGACTTTTATTTTATTTATTAGTTATAATGATCTGATTGAAATGTAATATACATAAGTGTTAGGCCATGATATTCTAATTCGAAAATGTTATAGATTGGGTTCTCTTTTTTTTATGTTGGTTATAAAGAAATATGTACGTAAATGTCATCGTCGTTAGTTTCGCTGTTGCATAATAATGTAATTGGACTTCTTTGATTCTTGCAGGATAATGAAAGCATATTTAATTCAGACTATCAGACTCAATTGAATACCAGTACAAATAATATGGTAAGTATTTTTTGTCACCCGCAAAAGGTATACGTGACATATTTGTTTTAATAAACTATCTACATTCCTAGTTTTCATTGTTGCAGGAAAATGAAGATACAATACATGGAAGACGAATTATAGATTTTAGTTTTTTTATAAATCAATTACTTATAATTGATAAACATGGTGAAAAGTTTGGTTTTGATTAAATAATTTAAAAATTGTAAACGATTACTTGTTTATTGTAACTCAATCGAGCTATTCTAGGTTATAAAATTCATCGGTACAAATAATATTTCATAAACTATAAAACCAATACACTATTTCGAAAATAACGCACACCTTCGGGCCGCGTAGCGGTCCGCAGGTGTGCGTTGCGTATTTCACTAGACGCACACGCGCGCAAGTGCTGCCGGCTATCGTCTAATTTACCTAAACCTGAGCGATTCGATTTTGTAATAGCGCTCTTAAAGATAATTTTATTTTTAAAAATTGGAAGAACAGTTAGTGTCTATCCGTTCTTTTGTCTGTTTATTTCTTAAGCCATCATTGAAACTCAAAAACGTTTATTCAAATTAGGCTGATAAATCAGCACTTTCCGAACGTCAAATCTAAAACGCATTGCCAAACCGTTTTAAATTCATTTAGATAAAGTAAGCTTTATGTAAGTAAAATCTTTGTTATTATAGAAATAGAATTTATTTGGGTTGCATAAAGAAATTGTTCTTGGATCGATCCTTTTTTGTATCTGTTACTGTTACAGCCTTTTTATCGTCCCACTGCTGGGCTGCGACCTCCTCTCACACGGAGAAGGATTGAGCATTAATCACCACGCTTGCTCAATGCGGGTTGGTGATTTTAGACTGAGTCCAGGTTTCCTCAAGATGTTTTCCTTCACCTTTTTTATCAGCCTTTGGTGTCCAAGATATACTTAGAAAGTACATACAAACTTAGAAAACTTGCATTGGTACTTGCCTGAACTGGAATCGAATGTAGTATGTTTCTCTCTTAAAACAAAATGGCATAATATTACCCAACTCTAAAAGTCACTATTCCTAGTCCTTCTGCATTTCCTCTGCATTCTAATTTGCAATATAAAAGCTAATAGTCCAATGAAACATTAACAGTTTCCGATCTACTGGCCCGTTCTGTATCTTATCATTAAATATAACTGCCAATGAGAACTCGTTAAGAACACTTGATATTGTAAATGATAATTTTATATCGGAAGATGGGTCGCCATTTTGTTTAGTGATGTCATGAGCACTGAGGGGTTAGTAGGTTGAGTAGAATAAGCGAAATAAAACTTTAGTTAGTTAAGTATATATTTTTTTATAGACAATGGGATTTATTATAAATATTTAATATTTGCTGGGTTTCTTATGGTTTACCTACTTTCCGTGGGAACTAAATAATAAGGAGCTATATATGTACCTCCTAGCACTGAAAGAATTTTTCAGTCCGGTCCGGTTTTTCCTGAGAATATAAGCGCGGTAAACAAACTTTTCAAAAAGATCAATTATAATTGTGTCTATATTATATTTTACGTTTCCTACTACATAATAAGTACAATTAGGATGTTTTTTGAGAGAAAAGTGGTGTATAAATACTCATAGAATACAACCAAATTCACTAACATAAACTTGTTTCGTTGGATGTACAAGAAAACGAGTGATTTCTAAATCAACCCTCTGTACCCACATGTTCGGCTGTCGGAAACAGGGATATAACTCAGTCCCGTGACGTCACTTGCATTGTGGTGACGTAAATACTGAACTGTCAGATGGCTGTCACATCCTATCTGCTTAACCGACGAGAAAATACCAATTAACTTGCTGAAGACTTTTTTGTATAAGTATAGGGGGTGAATATTAAGATTTGTACTGTTTTTTATTGTGATTAATTTAGTTAATTCGGCTTTTTTGAAGTATGAATAATATTTTTGGATATAAGTGACTAGGTACGATAGACTGTACATCAGTGGTAACTGTCATGCACCTTAACTTAATAGTAATAAGTGCGATTTTCCTATAAAACTGTTACCACTGACCTGAAGTTGACTGTACCTATACCTACCTAACCCGGCGTATTACTCGAGTACCAAATGAATAACTTGTCACGCTTAGTTAAAAGTAGCCTATATCTAAAACTGATGTTCAAGCTATATTACTGTCAAATTACTTCTACATAACAATCCGTTTAATAGTTGATGTGATTTATTATTCAACAATAATCCACACAAAAATTTTCTTAATTATAATAAAATTATTAACGATGGATGCAGGTCGCCTCCAGCAGGTATCTGTAGAGATCTAAGGGGGAGGCTTATGTTCAGCAGTGGACGTCCTATGGCTGAGATGATGATGATAAAATTAATGTGAAGTGACAATAGTCTGACGGACTCTGAATCTCCAAAAATATTATTACAAACTGTATTTTGATTTAAAACGAGATCATATTCATTTATATTTTCGCTTAAACAGAAGTTCCGTCTCTCTTTTGTTTCTCTTTAACCATTCAAATATATTATTATACACCACCGATATTCTTTGAGGAAAGTTTCATACTTCTAGGAATAAGGAAATCGGGAAATGGTTGCAATATGAATATTGGAATACAAAGATATCTTTGATTGTTGAAGAGCCATTATTGTTGGAAGCCATTTTGAGATCTATTATTTTGTGGTTATTAATGGGAAGAATTGAGAATTTAGTACTTTTGGGAACTGTTTCAGCAGATTTTGCTCGTTTCCGAAATTCTCGTTGTTGCAAAAGCTGTGTTCTGAAAACTTCAATTGTGTGCCATTTTTATTCGACTTTCAAACAAGACTACTTTATGAATTTTCCTTTCCAAAACGAAACAAACATCGCCTCTCATACCTATTTAACGTACTTTGTCCTCAAAATGTAATAAAAAAATATTTCGGCCACATCTGGGCACTATTACCAACAATTCTAGCAAAAATAACAAAACTACCCTTACAAAAAGAACAAGAACTAAGTTGTGGGGAATTATAACAAAAACGATGGAATCGAAGGCGGAAACTTTACTAACTGTTTCATAAATATTCTATTAGTTGGGCGAAATCGTAGTTACAGTACTGTATTATAAGAAAACACTGGGATTATTTCTCTATTCTTAGCGTAAGTTCCAACTTGAATCCTAACTAATATTATAAATGTGAAAGTAACTCTGTCTGTCTGTCTTTCTGTCTGTCTGTCTGTCTGTCTATTCTTCACGCCTAAACTACTGAACCGATTTATGTGAAATTTGGTACAGACGTAGTTTGGAACTTGAGAAAGGACATAGGATAGTTTTTATTAAAAAAATATAAAAACAAAAAATTATTCCGGACATATAGCGCCATCTATTGGTCAAACCAAAAATCTGCCGAAGTCCCTATTCCACGCGAACGAAGTCGCGGGCAAAAGCTAGTACCAAATATATTAATGGTAATTATCACAATATTATTTATTTTAGCAGTCAAATAATTTTATCGTCATAGGTTGAAAGTTGAGCAGTTAGATAAAAAAAAGTTTATAGAAACCGCTAATATGGTGATTTTATATCATATATACATACTAGCTTCCGCCCGCGGCTTCGCTCGCGTAGAGTTCGGTTATATCGCGTTTCCAAGAGAATTCTTCAAAAGTCCGGGATAAAAACTATCCTATGTTCTTTCTCAAGGTCAACTCTATCTCTGTACCAAATTTTATTAAAATCAGTTCAGTGGTTTAGACGTGAAAGCGTAACAGACAGACAGACAGAGTTACTTTCGCATTTATAATATTAGTGGGGACGGGATGGCCGTTAATTTTTTGTGTCTTAATCATATTTTTTTCTAGTTTTCCGCAACAGACGGTTCTGCTAGCAACTATGAAATATTTTTGTTTTACCTAGCTACAAACATATATCGCCATGCATCAGAACGTCAAGAGTGATAGAGTGTAATCCAGCATCCAGAAAATATTTTTCATAAAATTCCTATACAATAATCCTCTAAATAAAAAAACAAAAGGCATATTTTACCATTCCGTATTTATAAAACAACCTCTCCGAACCAATTCACGCCTGAGGGTACCCGGTCATGGTTTACGTCCATTAACTAAATCCCCTTTGTTTAAACTGGTATTAATCAGCCTGTTTGTCTGTCTGTCATGTGCATGGTGGTTGTGAGATTGTAGAAATCTATACTAATATACTAATAATATTATAAAGCTGAAGAGTTTGTTTGTTTGTTTGTTTGAACGCTCTAATCTCAGGAACTACTAGTCCGATTTGAAAATTTCTTTCAGTGTTAGATAGCCCATTTATCGAGGAAGGCTATAGGCTACTTTTTATCCCGGTACGGGAAGTAGTTCCCACGGGATGCGGGTGAAACCGCTGGCAGAAGCTAGTGGGATTATAATATTACGCATCTTGTTTATCGGATTTATTTACACTTGATGTATTTGGAACTAGTTGTTTCCCGCGGTTTCACCCATATCCCGGGACATCTTCCCGCAATCGGATAAAAGAAGCCTGTGTTCTCTACAGTCTAGAGATTGAGAAAGTCTGGATTCGTACACAGATATGTAGCTTACATTCTAGCCAGTCTATCTCATGTACACACTACTTTATACATATAACTAGGTATGTCTATCTATGTACAAATACTTTCTAATTAAATTTTAATGATTTCAATAGTTTCAGCGTGAAAGCGGAACTGACAGAGCGGAAGCGGAAGCGGAAGCAAAAGCGGAAGTAAAGATGAGTATGAAAAGTCACGAATGGAACCAGAAACACCTTTATTTCACTACCTATTTTAACTATTACCACACCACAAAATCCATCCAAACGCATATCCACGTGAAACCATTGAATAGCCATCGGAATGACTTCTAATTTCCCCGTTGACGCGTCAATGTAAATCTGGCGCGTTGGGCGTAATGTTCGCGTTATCGAGTCTACGCGACTGAACGCACAGGTGCGCTTACGTTATACATACATATGTCGATCATTTTGTTTGAGGATATATTACCGGTGTAATATAGTTTTTTTTACCTCAATAAATATTCACCATTAATGTTTCATTTATCATTTTCTGTTGTGAGGTTAGCAAGGGACAAACCTGAAACTCGAGGCAAGTTTGAGCAACCATTGGAGACATACAGTAATTTTAAGAGTCATCGATATTACGTTAACTATCTACAATAACACTTTTTAATCAAACTAGGCTGAAAATTAGCATCTTTTGAACGTAAAATAGTACAATGACAGCCTAAAATAGTACATTCATTATCATAATATCACATTGCCAAGAAATAAACTGCCAATATACTCATTACTGACCATCATACCCAACTTATAGACTTATAAAACTTCAATAAAACAACAAAGAAACATTACCACAATAATAAAGAGCATTATAAGCAGGTAAACTACTCTGTAACATAACTCAGTCTAGCACAAAATTATCGCCCTATTACCGTAGTTTGTTTTGTGACCGCCGACCCTATTACCATAAAATAAACAGCCCTTAGCTGAAGGTAGCGAGAGATCACAAAAATGGTAATGAAGTAAGATATTTTGATGATTTTCGTTGAGTTTTTTGGAAATTAATGTTAGTGATAATAGATATTATGTACAGACATATTATTATGTTGAACATTTTCAGACTAAATAAATATGATTCTTCTGTAAAACTTACGAATTCCTGTGGTTTAATCCGCACCTCGAAAGGAACCACAACTGGATTTTGTATACTTAAGCTATGTTAAACGCTTTTTTACAGTAAAGTTTCATCAAAGTCCGTTCTGCAATTTTTGTGTGAAACAGTACCAACAAACATTTTTCACGTATTAAATGATTTTAGACACATGATAAAAATGAAATTTCTTTTTACAAAGAATATTTTTAATTGATGCATCTAAAAAAATAGTCCCATACATTTGAGAATGAGAGGCCATATAACTAGCTTAAACATAACAAAACACGCTAAAACAAACCTCTCAAACATTTCTACGAGTATCTACACTACTTTTCCTCACATCCCGCAAGATAAAGAGGCGTCTCCAACAGCCAGAATTCCCGCAAAATGGGTTCTCGCAAGATAGAACAAGCTTACAGGATCGGCCTCCCAAATAGATAAACATAGTATTTTTACGCGGATTCTCTCGCTCTATTGAGTCGGCTGAAGGGTTTTGGGCGTTCCTATGTCAATCAAACGCTTGGTTACGATAGAGGAGGTTGAGGAAAACGGTACCATGACGTAGTGAAATGTACGTTTTATTTTTATCAGTTTCTGCACTGTTTTTTGTGGTAAGAAAAGGGATTTGGTTGCATTATATGTATGCGTAGGAGTTGTTAGGTGTATTTTTGAATATTTAATGATCTATTTGCAAAAAGCACACCTAGATTTTTACAAAAGCCTTCCTTTACTTCCTACCGCTTGCTGAAGAAATCGCTTCTTGCACCATAATAAAAAATAGCCAATATGTTGTACTGTTTTATACGGAACTAGCTTTCGCCCGCGGTTTCACCCGCGTCACGTAGCCGGATAGTGACCAAAAACTATCCTAAAACCTTCTTCCGGGTACCTCCCCTCTAATTTACAGCCAAATCGGTCAAGCCGTTTTCATGTTATGTCGTGACAACGGAAAACGGGTTTCATTTATATATATATATAGATATTATTGTCAAGTTTCGTCATAATCTGCTCGGCTGTTCTCGTGATAACTTGTTATAAACACATACTCAAAAACTGTCACCTCTATAATATTAATGTGTTATCTACCCGGTTTTAACAAAATTAAGCTTTTAAAGCACGTGGGTGGTAATTATATTGAAATGGCAACACAATTTTAAATTACATTTAAGTAAAGGTCACAGCTATTTTGTTTCCCATTGAAATTATATGGTGGGGACAAAATAGGTATCCTAAGTACCATGAACTTTGGTATACAGTTAAAATAACTTACCTAACAATAAAAGTAGTCAAAACCTATTTAATTCATCATCATCATCATCCTCCTGCCCTTATCCCAATTTTATTTGGGGTTGGCGCAGGATGTTTTCGTTTTTAAGTCGTGGTGGCCTAGTGGGTAAAGAACCATCCTCTCGAGTATGAGGGCGCGGGTTCGATTCCAGGTCAGGCAAGTACCAATGCAACTTTTCTAAGTTTGTATGTACTTTCTAAGTATATCTTGGACACCAATGGCTGATAAAAAGGTGAAGGAAAACATCTTGAGGAAACCTGGACTACAAAGTCTGAAATCACCAACCCGCATTGAGCAAGCGTGGTGATTAATGCTCTATCCTTCTCCGTGTGAGAGGAGGCCTGTGCCCAGCAGTGGGACGATAAAAAAAAGGCTGTAACAGTAACAGTAACAGCAGGATGTTTTCTCCTTCCATACTCTTCTATCTGCCGTCATCTCACAAGTAACATTCCTTCTTACCATATCTACTTTCACACAATCCATCCATCGTTTCTTTGATCTTCCTCTTCGAAACCTATTTAATTGTAGGACTGGAAATGTACCTACATTGTTATTTTCTACATGATCGCCTTTGTACAAATGTATATTCACAATACCATTTACAAGATATGAACTTACAGCGATTTTATCCAGACAGAAATCTCTACAAAATTGGTTATTAAGAAATTTTACGTACAAACACTGTTAGCCAGCGGTTATATCGGAAAATCTATACATATAATAAATCTGTAGAAAAGTAATTTTTGTACATTGAAGAAATTGACAAAAAAAATAGCCGGCATGTTAAAGGATAACTAACAGAACCCATTTCCATCATTTTTGTCATTTTTGTCTGTTTGTCTGTTTGTCTGTTTGTCTGTTTATCTGTTTATCTGTTTGTTTGTTCGGGATTCACGTAAAATCTACGAATTCAATGCAGACAATGCTTATATACAAAAATTCTACGTAACTTGGGGTATTACTTAGTTTTTGTTTCATCGAAATTGATTCACTCAATCAAAAGATATGATTAATTTTGTGAATTCAAGATGTAAAATATTACGACACGCAATCTGTTTGTCAAAACTGTACATTTGAATGTTGTACTTATATTAGTTGTTCGGCCTATTATTAATCTTTACACAGAAAATCACACCTTTATAAGTAACTTCGGAAGAAAAAAAAATATGAAAATTTTGTTTAGCCAAGGTTAAAGTAGCTCCATCTGTGGTAAAAATACATCAAATTTGTCAAAAGAGCGAGGTGGTAAATGACAATTAATTACCATACATTCTTTATAGAGGATTATTATTTCAACAGATGGAGTTGTGTATTTTCCGTAATTCACCATATTTTAACACGTAGTGTAATTTTTCGATAGACATTTCAATAGTGTTTGTCAGTTTGCCGTACCACATCAAAATCCAACTATAATTATTACCTTGATGAAAGGAAAATTAATAGTTCTCAGCCAAATTTAAAACGGTGCCATCTAAATTATTTTTTGAACATTATGTCAAAAATGATGACTTTAGTGGAACAATTAATTATCATTTAAAGTTACAGATGGAGTTCATATCAGGATTTTTTCATAAACATAGTTTAGCTTATCTTCCACTAATGTGGTGGCCTTAAAACAAATTACTTTGAGTGAGTAGTATTCAGTAGACCTTAATTATTTTTTCTGATGCAAAATATGTAAACTTAATCCTAGAAGAAAGGAAGATCTATCTCTCGCAAGCGCTGCTAAGCGTGAGGTAGGTAATGTAGGCTTCTGTAGCTTTAAAAACAAGCCCAGATACAAAGTGCAGATAAGAAATGGGAGCTTTCTCGATTTAATACCATACACACGTAAAATGCTTTATGCGTCTGGAAACGTTTTTTTTTTTTTGTTCATATATTCGAAAAATACATATATGAACAAATTTACAATTATCTAGAGAAATTTAACATTCTTACATATAATCAAAAAGGATTCCGAAAGAATAAAACAATTAATCTGGCAATTTTCGATTTCTTGAGTGCAGTCATGAATAATGTAGACAATAGGACACCCGTATGCGCCGTATTTTGTGATATGACTCAAGCATTCGATTACGTTAGTCATGACATTTTATTAAGAAAATTAGAAGCATATGGTATCCGTGGAAATGTACTAAACTTAATAGAATCATATCTTAAAAACCGTAAAATATACACTGAGGTATCCAAAATTAATCCGAAAAGTAAAAAAGAAGAAAGGTTTAAGTCAACTAAACGTGCAGTTGAATATGGAGTTCCCCAAGGGAGTGTGTTGGGTCCGCTCTTGTTCATAATTTATATAAACGACCTTCCAAAGGTGACTCATAATCCCATTTCCCTTTTTGCAGATGACAGTACGATAACTATAAACTCTATTAATAAAACAACATATGAAAATGAAATCAATAATACCGTAAAATTAGTAATAGAATGGTTAAATAACAATAATTTAAAAATAAATCTAGAAAAGACTAAAATAATGCACTTCAGCCAAAAATCAGCTGCGCCAGACATTAACATCACATACCAAGGGACAGCTATCAATAAAGCTGATACTACAAAATTTTTAGGTATTATTATTGATAGAAGTCTTAACTGGAAAGCTCATACAGAAGACCTCAATAAGAGAATCAGCTCCTCATCCTATGCTCTCTATAGACTCTCTCGAGTTATAACTAAAGAAGCGCTCTGCACGGCCTATCACGGTATTGTTGGTTCAGTCCTCAGGTTCGGAATCATATATTGGGGAAATTCAACAAATAGAGAAATCATTTTTAAGTCGCAGAAACGATGCATCAGAGCTATGTTTGGTTTAAAACCCACAGATAGCTGCAAACCAATTTTCATTGAACACAAAATATTGACTCTGCCATCGCTTTTCATATACGAAGTAGCAAATTTTGTTCGGACCAATCCACATATTTTTAAAAAACAATCGGACATTGTAATTCGTAACCGTAGGAAAAATGATTGCCTCAGTATAGTAAGCTCAAAAACTACCTTGAAGAATAAAAGTGTTTTCTGTTTGGCGCCCAAAATCTATAACAAAGTACCCAAAGCAATAAAACAAATGCCAGATACAATGTTAAAAACCAATCTTAAAAGGTATTTAATAAATAAATGCTACTATAGCATACAAGAATTTTTAAGTGAGTGATACACACATATTTTTAAATTCTCTTTAAGGATTGTATTTATTTTGATCTCGTTTTTCTTTAATTACTTACACATTTTAATATTGTTTTTTTTTTTATATAGAGTCAATTTTAATATCTTAAGCTAGCTTAAGAACCATCTGAAATTTTGTACGCCATCATAAGGCAAAACATGAGTTGATACTACTTATAACACCTATGCTTTGTACCATGTTTTACAAAATAAAGTATCTTTATCTTTATCTTTAACGTACAAATTACGCGTCGCATACCAGAGACATGCTTACTTTCAACTTCTGATCGCAAATACACTGTTCACGATTACGAACAGTCTCAGTAAGACCCGAGCCAAGTCTAAAAAAACACCTTTTATATAAAACTACGTTTGATGTCATTCAATTACAAGACAGAATTGTTCTCTGCTGCAAATCCTATCCACCTATATCCTATCCTAATCCAGCATGCATTGCAGATGTGCATTGCACAAAAACCAATGGTATCCTATTCGAGAAGTCAAAAGAGTCGGCCTGCCAACGTCAGCTTTTGCGCTAAGCAAGTGTTCTTAATAGTACCATCAGAATTACATTCATCGTTGAATGAGGTGAATACATTTTCAGAAACCACAATAACAGTAGGAGCCAAAGCGTATGATCGCTTCATAGAGCTCTGATTGGCCCCAGGTGACCAACTCAGGTCTGATTTGTTCGTTCATCAGATCTTTGAAAGTGTTTCGGTGGATACTTACTGTCGTCCTGTTTACGTGTGACACAAAATACCTATGGTATATAAACGTCCTCCGCAAGAGCGAAATTTTCCCGGTGAGCGGTAGTGACGCACAGTATACAACACTTCTGTTTCTTTTGATTTGCTGGCTCCACCAAGAAATGACAAATTGCGATCGTACATTTTGAAAATCTTGGCAAAACTGCAGGTTTCAAGTACGAACACATGAAGTGGACTCTCACAGATAACGTACATTTTGCCTATTCGTGAACATGCATGCAAACATTTCGGTGGAGTCCCTCCCGGTTTAGACCTAACCCCACATTAGGCGTGCGCGATCCTCGGGCGTGTGAGTAGCGCGTGCGTCGCGAGCACGCTGCGTGAGCGTCGCGTTTTGCTGCCCTGCGGCATTTGCAGCGCGCTCGACTTGACGTTTAACTGCTAAGGCGTTTAGCGGGCGGCGGGGATAGCGGGCGTAGGGGTAAGAACGCAACTCGAGCGCCGCGTGCTCGCCGCGAGCGCGTCGCTTGCACTCTTCACACATGCCGCAGGGCAGCAAAACGCGACTTTCACGCAGCGCGCTCGCGACGCCCGCGCTACTCACACGCCCGAGGATCGCGCACGCCTAATGTGGGGTCAACCTTACCATAGTAAGTAAGTGCACAGAAAATCCCCAATTCATACAAGTCATACAAGTGTTTCTCCCCAGTAGTGAAACTAGCCTACCCTATGCGCCTGCTGATGATGACGACTCATTTTATCATCCATCCAGCTATTCCCCAACTATGTTGGTGTTGGGCTTCCAGTCACCGAATCTGTTTGAGTACCAATATTTTGCTTGGAGCGACTACCTATCTATCTATCTTCAATCCAGTCAACTACACAAGACGATATCCATGGT
This sequence comes from Helicoverpa assulta, assembly GCA_963856015.1. Lineage (NCBI taxonomy): Eukaryota > Metazoa > Arthropoda > Insecta > Lepidoptera > Noctuidae > Helicoverpa > Helicoverpa assulta. The sequence continues at coordinate 11,766,694 of CAWLCW010000027.1, read as the reverse complement.
AAGACTGACAGACTTTCTGGCTTCTGCTTAGTCGCAGCAGCTGCAGAAAATGTACAAATGACAGCTTTGTCAGACTCAAAGCATATAGACATAGATTATAGCTATTTCCTGTGAAAATTACTTACGCACCATACGTAATAATTGACTATTCTATATTGCCCACGCAGACGAAGTTGCGGGCAACAGCTAGTTTAATATAAAGAGTATCAGTTTATTTTAGAAAATCGTGAACCACGTTATAAATAGTCCATTCTATTTCGTCTTCCTAAAATTGAAACATAATTGCTTTTCAATATTCAAGTTTGGTATTAATATTTGGATATTAATAGCCATAAAATGACGATCCTTAAGTTCAATTAAATATCTTTAAGAAAAGTGTACGGAAATTTACAAAAAGATGAATGATAAGACAATATTAGAGGATATTTCTATAGGTACACTAAAAAATTATCAATATTTGGCTAGAGATTTTTCATGAGGTCTATAGTTGTGTGTCGTGTTGAGGTAAACCTTCTATTACTTATATTTATTATACACATATATTTTTAGCAATTGTGTCTTGTTCCCGAAGCCCTGTTTTATCTGCCAGTAGATTACTCAGGTTTCACCTTAACTTAGAGGTATAATAATTCACATCGTCTTGTATGTACTTAAAATATACAATGTTTCTCTCTGCCTTCAGAATTTCCAAAACCTGATTCTTCTGATGCTCGTAAAATAAAGCTCAAAAACCTTTTGTAAAATTCCAGATATTTACAGTTTTGCTTTAAAACGTGTATCTTTATCATTTTTAACTTAAAAAAAAAAAATTCGTGACAAAAACTTGGAAGGGAGCCTAATGACATTGCTGAAACTATTTTTAAATTAATTCGACTTATTACTTTATTTAATCATTAATAATGAATTATACGTAGGTACATATTAACATGACCTAAAATTAATCTTATTTATATATATAACTAAAAAAATATATAAAATGGCATTAAAAATCTCCTCATCGCTGCCCACCGGGAGTGTACCCAAGAGGCTGGTACACTCCCGCTGCCCAAACTATTACAAGCTTTCTGCTTACCCTCTAATTACTGAAAGCTACATGAATGAATAGTGATCAACTGGCCGCGGACGTTGTAGAATGGTTGGTTTCTGATTTCTGTGGCTGTAACAATGAGTTACCAGAATAATTTTCGTTTACAATGATTTTGTGTGTTTTGACTTGTTTGTCGATTTGTATAGTTTTTATTGTAAAAGGCTAGTAACATGTTTATCAGCTTTAATATGCAGTTCAAAAAATTGAGCCTATTTTCAGGTGACGCTTGAGATAAAACAATAACAATATGCAAAAGAATATCATATCCATGCTTATAAAAAAAAAATAGAAAAAGTATTCAAATACAAATTGACAGTCTGGGTTTTTTCCTCGAGTTGAAGCCTAAGTAGTTAAAACATAGATATACATAATTTAGAAGATTAGTCAGACAGACAAAGTAACCTAAATACAAAACAGACTTAATTTTAATTATGTCTAACCCTCAACCTGTCTGAAAAGGCTGAAAATTGTAACATTCTCCGAGGTGTTTCAGTTTTCAGTAGGCTGAGAACAATCAACCTTCAGGCCTTGGGGAAATCTTAGGGTCTTTAAAAAGTAATGATAGGGTGATTTCTCATGGTATTCTTTGTTTGCTGTAAAGGTTGGTTGGTTTAAAAAAAAAAACAAGAATTATGTAAAACGACGGTACAAAACATTAGAACAGATTTATGTAAATAAAATTTAGTAAATCAAATCAAATCATCTTTATTGACAGGCATCAAAGGCCCATAGATAAATACCTTAAAAACCACCGTTTACCGTAAAGGCAAAGACTGGAGTACTTTAGTGGATGGCTCAAAAATTTGTTTGTTTTATGTGTTTATCTGTTTAACTAGTAATTTAATACAGAATTCCAAAATACTATAAGCCATCTCATGTAACACCAATTCACGCAAAAAAACGCTCGCTCAAATTAGGCTTCGTTAGTTCGATACAAAAACAGTTTTTTGAGCAATTTCATTTCTTTATTGCGAACATTTACAAGTAAATTATCATGTTTTGGGTCCGTTGGTGTCGGATGCGTACCGAAGTATCCAATAGCGGATATCGGAAAGTCGTCAGGGCAGAATCGTGATCATTAATTGGGAGATACCCTTATAAGGGCACGTTTCCATTTTGTCATGACATCAGCCAGATAGTCGTGCAATTGAAACTTCATGGTGTTCAGAATCCAATGTTTTTTTTTATGCCATTGTCAATTTGAAGATTGTATTCATCTTACAGTGACAATAAACTAAACTATGCCTATTTCGTGTTAAAAACTGTATGTTTTTAACCGACTTCCAAACACGATCAGGTTCTCAAGTTGATATTATGTAGTCATGATGTCTTTACTTTTGATTATTCCATAGATGATGAGTCTACAGAAGTGCAGATTACGCGGACAGTGTGAACAGCTTTTGTAACACTTTTTGGTATTGTGTTTACATGTTTATATATTAAACAGAACACCAAGACGAGACATTAAAATTCGAAAAGAACAAAAGTTCAGGAACGGGGAATTAAATGATCGAAGGACAGCGGAAACGCATCCTAATAAGCGGTTAATGACCGAGATTGTTATTCGGGGGATAATAACTCATCTTTGGAAATGGAAAATGTTTAGTGCCTGTTTTTATCTAGCTCGTTGATTAACTAGCAAAAGATATTGGTATATCTATAGAAAGTTCATGAAAGACTAACGGCTGAAGAAGGATGCGTCAAATTAAAGCTCATATTATCATTAGATTCATCATCATTAAAGAAAGATCATTAGCTCATCATTAAAGCCATAGAAGATGAATACTAAATGTGAGAATGAAGGAGAGAGTGAAGGAAACAGGTCCTGGTTTTGTGCTCTGTATGGCTTTGATGAATCGGTTTCCTAAGAAATAAATAACTCAATAACTAAGGTATCGGTCAAGAGCCTATTGACACGCAACCACCGTAGTCATTAATTTATTTCATAAACCTAAAAAGAAAGTCCGAAATCCGAATTTGTAGCAAGTCTTTTCACGACCTCTTTCAAGATCAAATCTGTCTAACCTAACCTAACCTAATTCAACAGTATATCAAGTTCGCAATATCTTCTATTTGAACTAGAATTCCCAAGGCGCAATTCTTGCTCAAAATCTAAGGCTTAGCTGTCAGTTGTTACGTGTAATACATCTAGTAAGAGTAATGGATCATACAACCTTTGTACTGTGACAGTCTGTCAGTAATACAATTGTAAGAAATATTATACAAACATATGTAAAAAGACTTATCTTCACCCTGAATGTAGTACATTTACGTCCTTTTATTTATGTAACAACACTATTATAGTTCGTAAAAAAAAATTACAGTGTTAGATTACACTGCAGACTAAACAGTCGGCCGACAGTTGACCGTTGATTGGCAAATTTCTTTAAAGAAAATCTTGACCCCAATCAAAGTTTTAAGTCAGTTTGATACCGGCTAAATAGCTGACCTTTGTAATGTGCCATTCATCTTCATACTGATTTATGAGCCCAAACGAACCAATCGACCGACTAAAAATTTTCAGTGTGCGGGTACTCTAAAGCTTAACGTCAAAAGGAGAAACATTTTCACTCAACATGATATTCGCGAGAAAATCCCAAAAAATAACAAATGACGACCATAAGGTCGGCGCGAGGGTAAATTCAAGGCATTCACGCCCACGGCAAGATAAAAGACGGTGGAACCGACCGGAAGATATGACCTATTATAAACATGTACGGGTTTTCCTTCTAAGGACTCAACTCGTATTTTTCTCGGAGCCTGCAATTTGTATGAAAAGTTAAGGAAAACAATTGAACAACACACAGATCTGGTGAACATATTACTTCTTAAAAAGAATGGCTATGGAGTTTCTTGCCGGCTTTTTCATGAGACTAACTTTTTGGAACCGTGCAACTAGTGTGACGTTTTATAAGGACCTTCAAAAGCCTATTTGTCATTTGACCTTGACTTCGATACCAGACGTAAATAAAAGATCAATTATATAAGAAATCGAAACTATAGAGCTTCACCCAGACTGAAACCCCTAAGTACGATATTTGGCAAAGTAAAATCGTGAATACCACTTTCGGAAAATGTTGTAATGTAATGAAAAGCTCTTTTTGAACCCGATAGCAACAAAAGTCGTGACTAATGTGAACGGCGCTATAAGATGTTGGCAATCACACCCTTTGTACATATTTTAATGGAAAAAAAGGATCAGTCGTTTGGCCCAAGTTATGGGAGGTGAGAGGTTTCGATATCTAATGGTATTTTTAACTTTATGACCTAGTAACTTAAGTTTACTTAATTTTTTTCCCAAACGGGTATGAATTAAGACAAAGCAAGTATTTTACACATGCAATAATCCATTGACCTGCATAAATATATCACAAAGCAAACGCATAATATAACTATACGCAAGAAAATACCTACATTATAAATATCTCCCTTATCTTCTTGACACGTACTATTTCGACTAAACAAATATGTATGCAAACACGTGGTACATCAATTTGCATTCTTATTAGTACCTACTGATAACATATTCCTTTAGGACGGCTCACGCTTAACTATATTAGACAACTGAAGGTGTAGTCATTTACATAAAAAGGTTTACATAAATGCGTACAGCTGTGTATTTGTACAAAACATATTTTTAACCGACTTAAAAAAAGAGGTGAAGGTTTTTGGTAGGTTATCATGATGATGAAATTAAGAGGAACTAAAATAAACAGAGGTAGTAAGTATCTTTACTAAGTATCAAATAGAAGTGAGTTTAGGTTTATTTCTTTGTGCCCTATCATCATCATCATCACCTCCGCCATAGGACGTCCACTGCTGAACATAGGCCTCTCCCTTAGATCTCCACACCTGTTGGAGGCGACCTGCATCCAGCGTCTTCCAGCGACCTTTATAAGGTCGTCTGTCCACCTTGTTGGTGGACGTCCTACGCTGCGCTTGCTAGTCCGTGGTCTCCACTCCAGCACTTTTCGGCCCCATCGGCCATCTGCTCTACGAGCAATATGGCCTGCCCATTGCCACTTCAACTTGCTAATCCGGTCGGCTATATCGGTGACTTTGGTTCGTCTACGGATCTCCTCGTTTCGGATTCGATCACGTAGAGAAACACCGAGTATAGCCCTCTCCATAGCTCGTTGAGGGACTTTGAGCTTTGAGATGAGGCCGATAGTGAGAGACCACGTTTCGGTGCCGTAAGTCATCACTGGTAACACACATTGGTTGAAGACTTTCGTCTTGAGGCACTGAGGTATGTCGGACGAAAAGATTGTGCCCTAATAATTCCGAAACTATTCAACCTACTTAAAAAACTACTTCACTATTGGGAATAACTTTCTTGTTATTTTTATGTCCTAAGACAATTGCTGGACTACGCTACTGCAACGTACAGCTAGTCACATATTAAAGTCATTATATTCCTTAAATTCCAAAATCAAATTGCTACCCGCTTCAGCTTATGAACGACACCACACAAGAATCCCCAAGCAATTTGTCTCCAATTTACTCTGATAAGAACGAATCTCTCGAGCAACTTATGATAGTAATCCTTCCACAGTGTCCACGGTAATTGGGTTAGCTACAATTAATTGCTAGAGGACAGCTCTAAACGCAATCTGTCTAGACTTGAACCTTTATGGGCTAGGTTTAAGGCTGACACGGGTCTGAGGTAAGGAAGTATGTTATGTAGATCTTCATACAAACGTCTGCAGGCTTTTCACCTTCATATAATTCGAGGTAAAAAAACTTTTGAAACGAAGGACTTTTTAATGGATTTTTTAAGATTTTGCAGTGTAAAAGACTTCAATCTTTAACTAAGCATTGCCTTTCTGCTAAGAGCTATATTTAGATCCGTTGCTAATGGAAACTATGAATTAGAAAGTCACCAAATACAGTATTTCCTCTTGTGGTACAGACGTTCTTGAACATAGGCATACTTTTTTCAAAAAATTGGCAACTCCGTATGTTCCAAAAGACGTGTCGTATACAATAGCTCTTATTCATGATTTTCAAAAAAACGTGTCGTGTACTTCTCTTATTCGTGTTACAATAATCAAGAGAACCCATAAGAGACCATACAATTACCACGTTCGTTACAGCTTTTTATCGTCCCACTGCTTGTCACATACCTCCTCTCACACGGAGAAGGATTGAGCATTAAGCACAAAGCATCCCAATTTTAGAATGCCACCGATGAACCAGTTCTAAATTCGAAGCAATATCGATCACAGCTCGTAAACCACATCAGCACAGTTATGACAGCTGCCAGTAACTTGTACAGTCTGAAAATACGGTTTATGTTTCTCCACATTTCAGTCCATTTCCTGTTCAAAGATTAGCTGTAATAGGCTCAAAGCTAATTGTAGTACATCCGAATATGTTATGGACCAAGTGATAAATTGGGCATTATACATAATGCCCGGTCATTATGAAAAATGCCCAATATGAGAGTGCAATTTGATAATAATTATTCAAATAATCAAATTGACCAGGCACTATACCTCTACATATTGCCCGTGACCTTTTGGGCAAAGTAATATAAACATATTTAATTTAATTTTTTTTATTGTTATTGACATTTAACTTAAACTAAATATTAATAGCATGCAACATGCAGCAAGCATGGCTTCTGTCACGGCTCCGGCGCTGCGGGGCTCCTCTTGACCCTGCGGGGCTCCTCTTGACCCTCCGCGCCTACGCGGTTTTGAATTGCACTCTAGGGGTAGGGCAGACAAGACTACGTGGAGTCGGGTTTGCAGCGATTCGTTTTCGTCACTGACTTCAATTTTTAATACAATGTTTTGAATCCAAATTAAATTCTACCATAAAAAACATTGTAAAAAACGTGCCAAGAAAAATGAGATCAAGAAAAACGATGCCGAGTAAGTAAATTAGATGACAATTGTCCAATAAATAATTTTGTGGTTAGACTTAAATTTTCCCATTAAAAAAGAACATCAGAATCATAAAATATGTAGCAAGTAACAGAATTTATTTATTAGAACAACTGCCACCCTCGCACCGCATAAAATATAGCTTTATTATCAAATTGCCCAACTGTCATGTAGCAATATAATAATGCCCGTGCAATGTGATAAATAATGAAGTTAAGATAGTTATTAATCACTTGGCCCGATAAAGCTAGACATTATTCATAATGCTCGGGCATTATAAATAATGCCCGAATTAATCACATGGTCCATAACATATACAGATACTTAATATTAGAAAGATGGACAGTTTTAGTTTGAACGAGCGGCGCTAATCTCAGGAACTACTCAACTGATTTGATTTTTTTTCCAACCCAACTACTGGACCGATTTGGAAAATGGATTTGGAATTTCGAAAGATTTGGAAAATGGATTTCTTTCGGTGTTCTTTGAATAGTCAATTGTTTCGAGGAAGACTATAGGCTTATCAGCACAATAGAAAAGAAGTGGATTTTAAATACATCTCACTAGGTATGACTTTTCTTTATAAAATTATAGTCGCATTATAGAATGGCAGGTGCACTGTGTATGCAAAACTTAAGGTCGATTTATTCTCATAAAAATACGGCATAGTATGCAAAATATTCCAGAAGCAATATGAAATGTCTTACACAGCAAAAATCGAAATATTCTTCTCATGATATACAACAAAGACGAGACTAAACATTTGCTTTTGAATATTTTCTCTGAACCACGGAGAAGTAGAAATATGGAATAGCCAATAAAAGCTATTACATCACTTCCAAAATAATTTTATTGGCTTTAGTACCTAATGTAACTAATTTTGATTTTTAAATTAAACGATATTCTGTTTATGATTAAATTAAACATAGCAAATATGTGTTTCCTTGTTTATTTGTTAGGTTGAATAAATATGTAATGTAAATATACAAAAACATATGTAATGTAAATTAGTAAATATTGTTTCATAAATACGTTTTTTATTTAGGTACCTTTTTTATTTAGCTTGTGCTGTCCCACGGCTGGGCAAAGGCCTCCCATAGCCTTTCCCATAGATCTTTCTATATCCATCGCTGTCTGTGGGCATTTTATTAACCATTTACTGTACCTATCATACATATTTCGCATGAAACTAAAACCACCAAACCTCCATTATACTTATTACCTCCATTTATTCACTGCTCGACCCCGAATGCAGAATTCAGAAAAGCAACTATTATGAAAAACAAACGGCTCTACGTGATGTTGGTCCAAACTGCTGTCTATTTTTGTGAGCCTAGTGTTTTGTTTCAGTTCTGAACTGGCGAGATTGTTATACTGGATTGGGTATAAGCTACCTATCTTTTTTTAGCCAGCCCCGTATTTTTTAGCCTCTAAAGTGGAGGTCTGAAGCTAGCTTTTAATAAAAAGTGACTGCATTTTCAAGCTAGAAGAAAGGATTTTATCGTTGGCTGAAATGTGGGGCTTCCAAGAATAAAATATGACTCAAAATAGCCGACTCAACATAAAAAGTAGGGAAACAGCTAGTCATCATATAATGTATTTTTTATTACACAAATGTATGAATTATCACAGCGTTTACTCAATATATTTACATTAATTGAAAATAAAATAAACTTATATATATATATGTCACCGTAAGATTACAAACATCGTTAGATTACAATCTATCTCGAGAGATTGTAAACTGTCGAATTATTGTGAACCGTAACATCTGATTGCAATTTAACGCATTATTTTTCGCTATATTATAATCTATCGATGAGAAATTGTCAAATTGTCAACTGTCCGAAAGCTCTCCCTGATTGGTCAGTCTTTTTAGTCGTTTTTGCCATTTTGGTTCCGTAGCCAAAATGGCAAAAACGGAACCCTTATAGTTTCGTCATGTCCGTCTGTCCGTCTGTCCGTCTGTCACAGCCGATTTACTCGGAAACTATAAGTACTACAGTGATGAAATTTGATGGGAATATGTGTTGTATGAACCGCTACAAAAATATGACACTAAATAGTAAAAAAAAGAATTGGGGGTGGGGCCCCCCATACATGTAACTGAGGGATGAAATTTTTTTTTTCGATGTACATACCCGTGTAGGGTATCAATGGAAAGGTCTTTTAAAATGATATAAAGTTTTCTAAAAAACATTTTTCTTAAAGTGAACGGTTTTTGAGATATCAGCTCTCAAAGTCGTAAAAAGTATGTCCCCCCCCCCTCTATTTTTATAACTACGGGGTATAAAATTCTAAAAAAAATAGAGGTGATGCATGCTAATTAACTCTTTCAACGATTTTTGGTTTGATCAAAGTATCTCTTATAGTTTTTGAGATAGGTTGATTTAACTGTAATTTACGGAACCCTTCGTGCACGAGTCCGACTCGCACTTGGCCGGTTTTTGTAAGATCGACCAATCACGACCGTTCTGTTCCCATGGAGTTCCCGTAGAGTTAGGAATGAAATAGAGGTGTCAGTTAAATAAATGCTCTTCAAAAATTCTTCAAGTATTTATTATTTAATACGAGTATGTAATTAATATTCCTGACATATGGAGGGAACAAATTGTAACGAAATATTTATTCTTCAAACACAAATTCATCATCATCATCATCTCAGCCATAGGACGTCCACTGCTGAACATAGGCCTCCCCCTTTGATCTCCACAGATACCTGTTGGAAGCGACCTGCATCCAGCGTTTTCCGGCGACCTTTATAAGGTCGTCTGTCCACCTCGTTGGTGGACGTCCTACGCTGCGCTTGCTAGTCCGTGGTCTAGCAAATAGTCTAACACAAATTGAAATTGGAAAATTATAAGAAACTTTTATAAAAAAAAAAAACAAAACAATTAGGTAGTTTGTCTTCAAACACAAACAAATATTAAAAAAAATAAAAGCCTCTTATATAAAAAAGGGTACTTAATTTTGTCCTCAAACAATTTAAATTGGACAATTATAAAAAAAACTTTAAAATAATAAACAATCATTTTATCCTGCAATTCAAATGAAAATGAAAAATATAATTTTACTATTTTCATTATGCCCAGTGTAATATTTTTGTAGTTCTATGGTAAATTCGTTCGGATTAACAATATAATTTTTTTCTGAGTTATTTTGTTGACCAGGCTCAATATCCGACATGGCTAATATTATTTAATGAGAACACGTAAGTTTCCACGCATATACAAATATTAAAACACGAGAAATTAATGTAATTTAGGTTATGTTCGGAAACTAACACTAATTTGTTGGTTTATCGTTCAAACTGCTTTTCTTTGGTTAATCACAGATAAATTTTACATCCTCAACACTTTTATATAACTAATTCTAAAGATATAAGTTATTTTCAACAGGAAATCAATTTATAATCACGAAAACACAGTTGTTTACACAATCGACAACAAACGAAATAAACAAACAAAATGGCGAATGCCGGAGCGGCGGGGCACATTACGTTCTACCAATCAGCGCGCAAGATGCATTCCGTTCTACGCCAGTTGACAATTTGACCGCTTTACATTGATAGATTATAATATAGCGAAAAATAATACGTTAAATTGCAATCAGATGTTACGGTTCACAATAATTCGACAGTTTACAATCTCTCGAGATAGATTGTAATCTAACGATGTTTGTAATCTTACGGTGACATATACATCTTAAAACTAATACAGTGCATCAAAAAATTGCTCCTCATCGCTGTCACTGGGTAATGTACCCAAAAGACTGGCAGCATTGCCACGTTGGATGGCAATGCTCAACCTCTGTGCGAAGTAAAAGCCAGCCTTTGGGTCCCGGGAAGTGTCAGCCAGGCGCTGGGAAATATCCCTGGCAAGAAGGCGGGCGCTCGGACCCCACGGCCTTAGAGTTTCAACCCCAAACGGCTCAAACATGTAATTGCCTATAAGGTTACTATATTTGCGCCGCTTGAGGTTCTCTGCTTGTGCAGCGGCGGAGCCAGCACAACATGCAGTTCCGGGAAGGTGAGATGGCGCAAGAGTGTCGACGCATGTCGCGTCCCACACTAAAGTCCTACCCACCTTCCACGGAAATAGCGACATGTCGTCTGGTCTCTTGCCATCGTCGCGTGCCAAGCCATTTGGTTCGAGTACGGCTGGCACGCCGACGGCAACAAGAGCTCGACGGATCACGTCGTTTATGTTGGCATGTCGTGGTATGCGGCCGGCACTCCGGCTGCACGACAGGCCGTGGTGACCGAGGCTGTTAACAGCTTCCCCGCAGTGGCAGCGATGAGGAGAGCAGCATGGAGCACCTAGTCGGAGGCAAACGGCGAGTCTGAAGGTGGTGTCATCAATGTATGAATTAGTTTTTTTTAAGATTCAAGTAAAGCCTGGTTCACGATTTTTCAATAATAAAAGGTTTTAAGCAATCATATTCTATAACTAAAGTCCCAAGGCTCGCGTCACACAAAAATTCCCGGAACATATTCTTTGGCAATTTATTAGACAAAGGTAAGACATAGGCATATACTCCCTTGGGGGGTAAGCAGAGGTATAAGGCACTCTTTTATTTTTCAATATGAGAGTTAAGCTTGTGTTATTTATTGTATGCGTTTGCAATGTTAATACTGTTATATTTTTGGTGATTTGCGGCCTTTCAATTTTCTATAAATATCTCCAAAAAATTGTTTCGAGCTGTGTACTATGGCTTCCTTTTTAACACGCTTTTATAAGGTCTACCTGTATGTAACTATGTGATGGAGTTTTAAGGTATCTAATAGATTTTAACCATCAGACAAAGAATGTAGTGTCATGAAAATTGACAGCTGTATGTAGTTCTGATTACATACATACAATAATATGGTACTGTCGAACTGATCTGATGATGGAGCGCCAGGTATGGACTGGAACTTCAATAAAGAACGTCATATCATATTTGCACAGAATTTAGAAAGAGTGTGAGGGTTGGATTCCAGGCCAATTTTACCTGCCAAGAGGGAAGTGGACGGGAAAGAATCGACGGGGCACTCGATGCCGGCATTCCAGCGGGAAACTTCCTCCGCACTTGCTTCAGTGAAGCCTTTCCTCGGGTCTGGGTGATAAGGTCACTAGCTGACAGCACTTCAAGCGAGGGTTTTTTTATAGTTTTTTACGGGCCAAGGGCGACACGAGTATTTTGACAGACTAGTAGGCAAAAAATAACTTTTTAATCAGATCTATTAGTATGATAGAAGCGTCACAAAGGATGGGCTGACGAGCGCAAGCATTAGCCCCGAGCCTACTCACTTTCAATTTGTTGGAAAAATTCGTAGCACCACGGTACACGAATTGAAGACCATTTTTTCACTCTTTTTTAGCAAGATTTTAAGACTATTAAAAAAGTTGATTTATTTTGGTCTATATATTCCAGTAACTTTTATATATTTTTTCTACAGTATCATAAAAACTAGAGGCGACAATAATATTGCTAGCATTAAATTAATAAATTTTATATATCTACAGTTAAATTAACCAACAGCAAAGGCCACCGATTATTACTTAACGCATGAATAAACTGGAAATTATTGAAATTACAGTTAAATATAGACCAGTAAATAATCACAACTCGTGTTCTGCGGTTTTTAGACTTTCTGATTTAACCAAATGCAAAATGTTGTTTTACTATAATTTGCTGGGATCATTTAACTTTGATATGTAATTAGTTCATATGGAATAATTATTATATATTCATCTAATATTTAATCATGAATATTGTATTAATAGGACTGGATTAGTTTTCGAAATAGATTTCTCATATTTCGTACAGTAAATTAAATTGTTCGAAAAACAGTTTTCGAGTGTTGGCTAACACGATCCATGCTAATGGAAAAACTATCTTTGCTTATCTTTATTTTCGTTAATTAATAACTTATCTAAAGGCCTTCTAGCCTTGGAAGTTAGTATCGAAATCTACTATTCCATCAAAAAAATCTAAAAATATTCTATAATCTTATCACATCCATATGTGAACCGTGTCATAAAGAATAAAATACAGAACAAAGAATAAGGCGCTATCCATCCGAGAAATCCTCGTGAATAATGAATCCTACTGAATTTACTCTACAAAATACATAATAAATTAAATACTCGTGAAATACTTCAAACTTACATCTATACTAATATTATAAAGCTGAAGAGTTTGTTTGTTTGTTTGTTTGAACGCGCTAATCTCAGGAACTACTGGTCCGATTTGAAAATTTCTTTCAGTGTTAGATAGCCCATTTATCGAGGAAGGCTATAGGCTACTTTTTATCCCGGTACGGGAAGTAGTTCCCACGGGATGCGGGTGAAACCGCTGGCAGAAGCTAGTATACATATATGTATGTGACGTTATTTGAGTACCTAATTTAATGAATTTGGTTAAAGGTATGTTCAGGATAAGATTTTGTTAGTCTTTAATACTTATTTTTTTTTGGGATGGAGAATATTCAGTCGACTTTTTTAAATTCGACTACATAATATAATTACATACAGTAATGATTATTCCCTAACTAACGGATGAGCCAATTCACTCGCCAAAAAAATCATATAAGTACCTATGTTATTCTGATGTGTAAGCTGTATTGCTGCCAAGTTTCATGTAAGTCCGTTCAGCCGTTTGCGCGTGAAGAGCTATGAACATTCACACACAAACTAGTGTGAGGTTCTGAGCATTACTTTTAAACAACTACAAAAAGACGCATAAAGACCTTAAAAAGTGCAAGTACAAATTCTCTAGGTCATTGCTCTATGACATAAACGGCGTCATAGTGACAGATACGAGGTGACCTTATACGGTACGTTGATAAGCGACCCACATCGGGACTCGTGTCCAGTATAGTGAACGTACATGGTGATGCCTTAGTCATTACTCATGTTACTGGTTAAGGAATTGAGAGCGTGTGTTATGGATTTGTTAGCTAATATTACGGCTTAGGTTTTAATAATAGTGTTCTAATTAATGTTTATGGCGATGTGATATTGTTTTTTTTTAAGCAGTACGGAGTACTATCTATGTGACATCATTCGTTCATCTTTTACAAGAGGAAATGAATGAGCTAAACGTTTATACTAACTTTGATGTGTTAAGTTTTTTTTGTAAGAGAAGAACGAATGCCGCCATATAAAAAGTCATCTGTAGGTATGAGAATCATATAAGTAAAAGAACCAGCGTGATACTCTATAAGACAGTTATGAAGGAACCTGTTCTTCAGGTGACTAACAAATCCGATTAATAACTTACGAAGTACATATCAATCTATACGCCTATCACCAATCAATTTCCCAAAAACACATGTTCAAATTCTCCAAACTGCTCGTTTAGTCAGTCTAAAGGCACGCGTCACAGTTACGTCGTGTTCAAAGCACATCGCACTTGACAGAGTACAACATTCGAAACTCTATTGGCATCCATAAAATAACGGAACGGTGTTGTCCCTGTATTTTCGGTATAAATTCTGAACATAGGTACTGTATTCTTTCACCCTGGGTTTTAGTGTAAACAGTCTTTCAATGTTAAGCACTGGTACTCAGCTACATCCGGGTAGACTGGAAGCCGACCCCAACAAAGTTGGGAAAAGGCTCGGAAGATGAAGATGATGAGTCTTTCAGTGTTAGAGATTACATTTGACATTATCATCGGCGTATCCTTGTCCTAAACTAATTATGCTGGGGTCGCCTTCCAGTCTAAGCGGTTACAGTTGAGTATCGTGTTTCACATGAAACGATTGCATATGTAATCACAACCAAATTATGGTATATATCTCTTGGTAAGATTGGCTGGCATCTCCAACTGATGTATACCTACATAAGTCATGTTGGTTCTTAATCAATCCTTCTATTACATTGATCTTATCCAAGAAGGATTAGCGCACTGAAATTACATTTTAATTCAGTACTTTGAGAAAATTAATATTATGGTATCCAAACAAGCACTAGTTTTTTTTTTGTTCTCTTTATCAATTATTTACATACATTAGACAGTATAAAATAAATCCACATTAGTTGTTTCTCATAAACGGATGATGTATTTCTTATACCTACACAAATAAATAGATCACTCTTCAAAGTTATTCAATACAAGCTGTACATTATATAGCTTAACTTATTTGCTTCCAAAAGCGGTTACTGATTCACCGCAAAACCTATAATAAAGTGTTTTCATAATGATTCTGCGATTTCAGCCGATATTGATTGATTATACCTTCAAAACCATCTGTGGTAGCGTTTTTTGCTCCAAATTGAATACGCGGGCGAAATTAAATAATATCTGGGTATATTTAGTCTAGGTTTCTGCGGATGAAAGATGGAATCTTTTTTTAAATTTCGCCCGCTTTTTTGGGAGTAATTGAGAGTGAGTGGGTGATTTTAAAGTGCTCGAGTATGCTCAGGGTGCTAGCTAAGTATATTCTTTACAGTTTTTTGCTGCTGGAAGCAGATCATTGAAAAGCATCCAGTATAAAGATACTCATTAAAGTATACAGTATAAATTGAAGCACTATGGTACAATATCGAGTACCTACTTTTGAAAAATGGGAAAAGTTGATGATGATCAGGATCAAGATCAGGTTACGGACAAAGTGTACTGTCATAATCATCGGCATCATATTTCATCTCGTAGAATTCCGGTCTTATATTTGACATTGTATACACATACAGTTTTTATACAACAGTATAAAGATATTGTTCAAAACAAATCGTACACTACGTTGCCAAAAATTCAACCATTTTAATAAACCATAGAATAAGAATACAACAGATGCGCGATCCCAAGATCCGAGCTGAGCCCGAACTATATGTTATTCTGTTTGTCCCGCGTCGCCCGGGATCCCGGGAAGCCCGGGATTTGGCACATCGCATTTACATATTAGCACCTTGGATGTGCTGATAACTTCGGCTGATTTGTGAAGGTAGCTGTCTACGGGATATTGGTTGGTTGGTGGGTTGGTATATTCATTTGGCTAGCGGTGTAATTTTGGGGGCTGTTTCATAAAAACCTTTAATAAATATTTTTTGTTTATAAATGTTTCTAAGAAGTCTTCCTTGTACGTATATAGGCAAAGGTTTACGTCAATAAACAAGGCTCTCGGTGTTTATTAGTTTGTTTAGGACAAACCAACTTCCGTATATCTTCCGTATATCTATTGCAGTTATAGATGTTTTAACTCACGAAAGTGGGTGACCCATACCCCTTAGACATCTCCGAGTAACATAGGTCATATTTTATTCGGGTACGAGTACTAGTTGCCGTGGGTGACACCACGGGAAACTGGCTAGTCTATTATAGATATCAGCACTCCAAATGATTAACTGAATGAGTGATAAAATGCAAAGTTATTAATTACTACAAGTAATTACTTATATTTGTTAGTAAATACAGGTAATATGATAATTCCGTAAAGTTTGCGGCAAATATAATTACTGTGAGTGGTGTGCTGGCGATTTTAATTATTATTTGTCATTTATTTTGTGTTCTACTCTGGTTCTGCGGTAATTAATGAAAACTAGCCGTTTTTCAACGGTTTGCGAGCGAAACCGCGGGAAATTGACAAGTCGATTATATTACTTAGAATGAAACATGTCATTCCTTACTCATCAATATATCTATTAACTTAAAGTACTTATAGTAATGCCATCACCATCTCATCTTCCGAGCCTTTTTTCCAACTGTGTTGAATAATATGGTATTAAGAATAATCACATAGAGTAAAAAGTGAAAATTGACCTCCGACCTTACCTATAAAGTTTATATAATAAGCATTCCAAAGCTCGCATAGTTGACCTACTTATTACAAAAAGAAGTTAATTTTCAAAGGTCAAAAGTCGGATGGGTGGCTTCACAACACATGCCTTGCAGACAACAGCTGGCCACCACAATCGCTGACATAAAGATTGAAATTATACCTACTTTAAAAGAAATATAAAATGTACGTGGTATATCTCTGCAGTGCAGTCGAGTACAAAAGTGTTGGACGAAAACTTAAAATAATAATACTTCTGTATTTTCAAAAAGGCGGAAAAAACATTATTTTTTTTTTGTGGCGGATTTGTTTCCTTAATACGGAAAAATTTCATTTTGAGAAAGAAATTGATTCGTAGCAGATATTTTTAGCATTTGCTCATTATTTTTAACGATTACACCGTAATATTAAATACAATACATTTATTTCTGGGTAGGATACATTATTATTTTAGAAATTTTAATGAATATAGGTACCTGAATTTTACTAACATTTGTAAAAAAAAATACACAAAAATTATAGCTGTTATTCAACTCAAATAGGAATACAATATAATAATTATTTTCATTCACTGCTAAGCTGACGCATGTCCCACAAAAGAATATTTCCGAAATTGTTTACTGTCCACATCTCGTACATAATAACGAACAATACTCAATCTATATATATAAAAGAAAGTCGTGTTAGTTACTCCACTTATAACTCAAGAACGGCTGAACCGATTTAGCTGAAAATTGGCAGGGAGGTAGTTTAGAGCCAGGAGAAGGACATAGGATAGTTTAGATTTTGTCACCATCCGGCTGCGGAAAAAGTTTTCCCGGGACGGGAGTGATTAGACAAAAATCAACTTACGGAATGCCGCAGAACCACAAACGTAAAGTACTAGGACAGCATAATTCACCGGAGTATAAGTACACCAATAACGAAATTTCGATGCAACTGCTCACCATGTACCAGGGTAGCATAACTTATATGAGTATACCAATACCAAGTGTAGACGCTACTGCTCACCATGTACCAGGGCGGCAAAAAAATACATCGGGACGCGGGTAAAACCGCGGGGAACGGCTAGTAGGAGAATAAAAACAAGATTGACAGTAATATTGAATCAATAAATTGTTTTCCCTCACTACTCTTTGTTCAGCGAATAAGAAAAACATGTACTGTATATATTGTATTAGAAGCTGCGGTATGAGTGCTTATCTAATGACATGTGGCTTGGTACTAGATGTTTCTGTTACAAAGTGATATTCTTGGAAGAATTCTGCTGAATATCGGACTTTTAATCTTCATCATTATCAATAGCCCGGTTAACTGGGTTGAGGAGGTCAGATAGGCAGTTGCTCCTTGTAAAGCGCTGGTACTTAGCTGCATCCGGTTAGACTGGAAGCCGACCCCAACATAGTCGGGAAAAAGGCTCGGAGGATGATGATCAATTGCCTTTTCCTTGCCCCACTATAGGGCAAAGGCCTCTTCTAATTTAGTGAGGGGTGTTAATCAAAGTGTTTAACTTGAGTAACACATCTCAAAAACTAGCGTTGAATACTTAAGAAAGACTGGGATACAGTCTGATTTACCATGGTCGCCAACAAAATACAAATCAAGGTGAACAATTAAAAGCTATAGAGTACAAAAAAATAATACATATTTCAAGGTCAACTCTAACGCTGAAAGTCACCATCAAAATTATAGTTCCAAGAGATTTTAATCCTTGGGAAACTTTGCAGGTAGGTGTATCACGGAGCGTGGGCAAAATTTCCAGAAGTGGGCTTCATAGAAGTTACTTAGTATTGTTAACACCCACTACCTACTGTTTGTAACAGTTCGTTCATTCTTTAACGAAGTGTAGGCGTTTTACGTGCTATCTGAAAGCTTTGCCTGATTTCAGCAAAATTTCAGTTTACTGAGAAGAATATTTATATGAATGAAATATTGACAAGCAATTTCTGAAGTGAGTCAGCACTTTTATAATGTTGCTGAACAAAATGTTAAAAATTTAAAATGAATTATTACATTTTCTACAACTATTGGGAATAGAAACAGAATTGTACCCGACTGAAATATACACCCACATGCTTTAAGTTAAGAACTTAAATGTACTCGCGAGGCAGCTGCAATAAATTCACTAGTTACGTCGATATTTCCTTGAATTTCATCCAAAATTAAATTCTGGAACGGCCATAACTTTACTTCCTAC
Source organism: Helicoverpa assulta (assembly GCA_963856015.1). NCBI lineage: Eukaryota > Metazoa > Arthropoda > Insecta > Lepidoptera > Noctuidae > Helicoverpa > Helicoverpa assulta. The sequence goes on along the minus strand of CAWLCW010000027.1, from coordinate 11,747,756 downwards.
CATAAATGTACTGAAAATTTTATTGTATCTGCTGAGAACTTTAAAAAATTCTTTAGTTTTATTACATTAAAATTGTAGTCCAGTTTCCTTTGCACATATTTTTAATCTTATTTTATTAAAAAAAGAAAACCAGATCACCTGAAATAATCAGTTATGAAAATTGACGAGCCACAACTTAACACCGTGACCTCCAACCAATTCCATTTCCATTTCATACCCTAACACTCAGTCTTAAAGTTGAAAATCATTTGTTTCATTTGTTTTAATAAAACCGCACAGTGAACCTAGTATGTCTTCACTCATTTTGTATTAGAATCATCAATTTGACGAATGAACTTTGGTCGCGACTGTACTGGCTTACACCTGGTGTTTCCGCTCAGGTGTTGGATCTTCTGTACGCGATTGTATTAGGTATATTGTGTGCTATCTCATTCCTTGACCATATGTGAGTGTACAGACACGTAATGTGATAAATACTAAGGTCCAGTTTAAGTTGCCCTTCGCTTTTTTTATTATTTCTTCAATTTTATGTTAAAATGTTGTTAGGAAGGAGATAAACTAGACGAAAAATGTATTAATGGCGTTTCGTCCAAGATTGTTTTATTTAATACGCGATTTTTATTTTTTTTTTGTTTCTAAAAAGCAAATTTTACCAGGATTATAGATTTTATAGACACAACCTATTTCAGAATAAGTCTGTAAAATAATACATTTCAGGTATGTCTTTCTTACAAAATCAAATGAAGCTCTACTTATACAAAAATAATCTATACTAATATTATAAAGCTGAAGAGTTTGTTTGTTTGTTTGTTTGAACGCGCTAATCTCAGGAACTACTGGTCCGATTTGAAAATTTCTTTCAGCGTTAGATAGCCCATTTATCAAGGAAGGCTATAGGCTACTTTTTATACGGAACGGGAAGTAGTTCCCACGGGATGCGGGTGAAACCGCTGGCAGAAGCTAGTATAGAAATAAAATACATACTGTATGTATATTCGTCGACTAGTCTTGTATAAACGTTGTATCTCTGTCGTTATTTTTTATTCAATACACAGACTTACTCGGCGTTTTTGTATAGGCATTTTGTGATAAAATAACATATAATTTATGGACAAGCTGGAGCATTAATGGTTCTGATATGAGGTCAAATCTATTCAAATAAATATTATTTTTTCATACATTTTTTTAAATCTTTGTATGTAAAATGTAGGCTCATATTTCATGAAATCATTCGACTTTTTGTGTGGTCATGTTCTCTTCACATACCTACTTTGTGACGCATGATTTAACTATAACGATAATAAACCATAACCAGCCATTTGCCAGCTGAAAATAGTTCGGTTTTAGTTATAAATGGTGTAACTCACCATAACTATCTTTTTTAGGGTTCCGTACCCAAAGGGTAAAACGGTAGCGTCTGTCACCAGGCTGTATCTCATGAACCGTGATAGTTAGAGAGCTGAAATTTTCACAGACGATGTATTTTTGTTGCCGCTATAACAACAATAAATAAATATTTTGGGGGCTCCCATACAACGAACATGATTTTTTTGTCAGTTGTATAAATAATGGCACGGAGCCCTGCGTGCGCGAATCCGACTCGCACTTGGCCGGTTTTTATTAAATACGTCCACTTATAATTCTACAAAAATAACTTCACCTTGATTGAAAACCACTTTAGTTCCTGAAGCTACCTTCTCAAATCCAGGTACCTACTTAAATACTCTTTATAGGAAATGGACCATAATTCGTTACAGCCATAAGGTACACTTGAAAGAGAGTCCGTATTTCCTCGTAAGTGTCTATACCCTAAATCTGAAACTATCTGTAACATATAATGTTTTGGCGATGTTCCAAGTGATAAGAACATTTTAGGTGTAACTAATGTTTATGTTTTATGAAAGTCCATTAAAGTTTGACCTTTACCAACATTGGAGGAAGCAATGAAAATGGAGGTTCTCGGAAGTTTCAGGTGTGTGTGGTGTTGCAATAAAATGTAGAAAGAAAAATATGACCTTTTAAGAAAACAAATTTTTACTTCTAAAGAGGGTATTATTTACCCATCATTGTCTTGCTATATCTATAGGTACTAATATAATAAAGAAAAACATTTTTTGTTTATGATAGGGAAATATTAAAACTAAGTATCAAAATATTCGTCCGCATCGCTGTCAGCGAGGATCGTGCCCAAGAGGCTGGCTGCATTGCCACGCTGGATGGCAATGCATATCCTTTGGCCGAAGTATAGGCCAGCCCTTTGGGTACGAGTGGACTCCGAGACGAGTCAAAAGTTTTTTGTTTGTTTGTACTTTAAGGGCTCAGAAACAGCTGAACCGATTTGAAAAATTCTTTCACTGGTAGAAAGCTACACTCTTCCCAAATAACATAGGGTGTATTTTAGTGTACTTATTATGTATTAGTGTATTTATATATTTTATAACAAAAAAATGTTCCCTCTTTATATACTAGAATAAATAAACACTTGCATAAAACTTAAAATTTTGTACTAAAAATACTAAAGTATCGAAAACAATGTTAAGATCCGACCAATGTTTAAGTTAAGCTAACGCCCGTGAAATTACTTACACAGTTTTTGTAACGACTACTTACTTTCACAGCCAATTAGCAGCTTGACCACACAAAACAGTAAAAAAAGTAAGTGCTCCACCGTTCTTACAGGAAAAGACTAAATAATTAAGCTAAGTTTTAAGTAGAAAGTCTAGACTTTCTGTGTAACGGATAAATGCATCTACACACGGCAGACTAAACAATTTATAAGTAAACTAAAACAGTTCTTGCTAAAAAAATGTTAGTATAGTTTCAACGAATATTTAAATGAGAAATAATAAAATGATTAGAATAATATCTTTATCCCTACTAATATTATAAATGCGAAAGTAACTCTGTCTGTCTGTCTGTCTGTCTGTCTTTTCTTCACGCTTAAACTACTGAACCGATTTGTGTGAAATTTGGTACAGACATAGTTTGGAGCTTGAGAAAGGACATAGGATAGTTTTTATTACAAAAAAATTGAAAATAAAAAATAAAATGTATTCCGGACATATAGCGCCATCTATTGGTCAAACCAAAAATCTGCCGGAAGTCACTATTCCACGCGAACGAAGTCGTGGGCAAAAGCTTGTTATTAAATAAAACTTAATAAAGCTCTCTTCCTCTCTCCTACTTTTAGTTTTAGTTTTGCTTTCCTGTGCCCGACAGGGTCCATGATGATCTCATGATTTATAATTTACCACCTGAGAAACACATTGTGGAATGCAATTAATTGAGTATTGAGTAAACTGTCGGCCAATAGTTGGCTAACAGCTTATGTTGAAGGTACTAGTGAATAAAATCAAATTTTTACGCACCTACCATGAGTTGCTTTGGCCGATGGATTTATAGTCTGAAAGAGGTCATGAATAAGAAGAGAGTGGATGTTAGTATGGCATCTGAGAGAGAAATGGAAAAAACATACATATTTCGCCGACCCCATAATGACTAGAGAATAGAGCAGGAAAAACATGGTCGATATATGATCGTTATAATGTACGCACTACAATTCATCTTCATACTGATTTGTAAGCCTGGCCAACTATCGGCCGACTAAAAGTGTCCAGTGTGCTAAGTCGTAGTGGCCTAGTGGGTAAAGAACCAACCTCTCGAGTATGAAGGTGTGGGTTCGATTCCAGGTCAGGCAAGTACCAATGCAACTTTTCTGTTGTATGTACTTTCTAAGTAATCTTAAACACCAATGGCTGATAAAAAGCTGAAGGAATACATCTTGAGGAAACCTGAACTATATATATAGTCTGAAATCACCAACCCGCATTGAGCAAGCGTGGTGATTAATGCTCAATCCTTCTCCGTGTGAGAGGAGGCCTGTGCCCAGCAGTGGGACGATAAAAAAAAAAGCCTGTAACAGTAACAGTGCGGAGTCTAAGGTCTTTCTTTCGTACTAATTGACATCTGGATTGGCGGGACTAAGCGATTGCACTGCAGGACTTCGATTAGTGCAAGTAATTACATTGGCTGTGATGTTATTTGTTTGCCAAAGGCTTTTACGATTTAATTGAGGTAGAAAATTCCAGAGTTCTTAATTAAGACTACATAAGTGATCCTTAAAAAAATATGCGAAATTAACTTTGTCAGAGGCGTTTTCTACTACTAAACCGATTTTTATTTTGGTACGCAGATAGTTCAGAACCTGAGAAAGTCTACTTCGTCTTATTCGGGAGCGAAAAAAATCGAGTTTCCTTGAGGCATGGGTGGGTAAAGATTCATATTTTGTCTTTGACAGCAAATACTAACTCACACACAAAGAAAAACAATAATTATTTATCTATCATGATTAATTGTCATTGGTTTAAATTACGGAGGTTCAAAACAAAGGGACTAATTTGGGGAATTCCAGACGTTATAATAAATTCAAAGCGACTGACTGTGAGCTGGGAATGAGCGCGTTTATCGCCAACTGACGTGAAGACTTGATTTATTACTAGGAATTTACCTACCTAGGAATATGGCAATCAACAAGGATAGTGGCTGATTGATTTTGTACAAATAATATATATTTATCTGACTTTATTATAGCGGCTTTCACATTAGCGGATCTTCTAGGTGTCAACTATCGGTTCATTCAAACGAAATCCTTGGAAGTACGCGATAATCTCTTATGCTGCGCGGAATTTGTCTTAGGTAAAAAAAAAACAGCAGTATACAAAATCACCTAGTGTGAAAACGCTATTTTGGAATAACATTTGGTGAATGGTATTATTATAGAAAAATAATATCTTAAACTTACAAAAAAAAAACTACTTAAAAACTTTGGCTTTGTTTGGAGTTTAAATAAACAAAGATCGTTTGAAGTGTGGATCCCATTTAACTGTTAAATCTGCCGCTCTAAGCCTCACCTAACTATACACCAAGTAAAATGTTTTTTTTTTATTATAATTTGTCTAGTAAGCTACCATGACAATTAGATCACGAACTTCTATGCGTGACTACACTATATTGTTTGAAAAATAAAGCACTAAATGATAGAACATCGTGATTTAATCATACTCAATTACTATATTGTCCGTAATGTCTCTGTGATTGACATAATTGACGGTGTACAACCGTTTTGGTATTGATTGTTTTTATATAGACTTAAAAAACTAGGTCTTTTACCGCTTTTTTTAAACCAATAATTTTCCAATCGTTTTCTTTTTGTAATTTCAAATAGTAGTATTCTTCTATGTGAAATTACTGCTCTGTTGAGCTTGATAACATGTGTTTTACAACCTACACGACTTGTGGAATCGAGCCCAAAATTATGAAATTACTAGCTTCCACCCGCGGCTTCGCCCGCGTAGAGTTCGGTTATATCGCGTTTTCCTGAATTTTCTTTAAACCTCACGGACCTCGAGACCTTTTCAACGAATGCAAAACCGTGGAAATCGGTCCGTGTGTTCTGGAGTTATAGCGTCAGGAAGGAAAACCCGACTTGTTCCCCGCGGTTTTACCCGCGTCCCGATGTATTTTTTGTCGCCCTGGTACATGGTGAGCAGTAGCGTCTACACTCGGTATTGGCATACTATTGTATTGGCATACACAGCGCCATCTACAATCCATCCATCAAGCAAACAATATTTTTGTTTTCCCTCGGGAATATCTGTTTTTTTCGGGATAAAAAGTACCCTATTATTTAATCCGGACTTCTAACTTTACGTCTGCAAAATTTCAAAGCAATCGGTTCAGTAGTTACGGCGTGAAAGCGGAACAAACAAACAAACAAACTCACTTTCCGATTTATAATATTAGTAAGGATTTACTTCTTTTTTATCATTAACCTATAGCATTACTTGTACTATCTATACTAATATTATAAAGCTGAAGAGTTTGTTTGTTTGTTTGAACGCGCTAATCTCAGGAACTACTGGTCCGATTTGAAAATTTCTTTCAATGTTAGATAGCCCATTTATCGAGGAAGGCTATAGGATACTTTTTATCCCGGTACGGGAAGTAGTTCCCACGGGATGCGGGTGAAACCGCTGGCAGAAGCTAGTGTAATGATAAGTATACACCAATGCAGGCACATAAAAATATCTACAACATACTCTGAAACTGTCCAATCGTGATGTCGACCACAATTTTTACGATTTACAAACGTGACATCAGATAAAAATCGCAACATCTTGACATGCATGATTTACATTTTGATGTTCTTAAATAGGAACGTGCCTGCAGTTTCTTTCCCACTTCGTTATTTATTTACCTTAAATACCTAAGTTATCGGTCTGTTAATGTGTAAAATAACAGATACGATTTAGATAATATTTGATATCTACCATTCTAATTTGCATGCCTATGGTTGCCAGCATGTGATGCGGAGGAATGAAAGTCTGAGGAAGGTGATGAGTATGATCGTGGACGGATATAGGTAGTGGAAGAGGAAGACCAATGAAACGATGGTTGGATTGTGTGAGATGACGGCAGATAGAAGATTATAGAAGGAGAAAACATGCTGCGCCGAACCGAAATAAAATTGGGATAAGGGCAAGAGGATGCTGATGGTTGCCATCTTATCACATACCGCTCAGGCTTAGGTATTACCTAAAAGCGTAACTGAAAAGTTCTATTCGTGGATACAAAAGAAGGATTTTAATTGAAATTGCATTACATTGAAAGCTATAGTCCGTAGCTACTAATACAATACACATTATAGATTTATAGAACTGTCTGTAGGGTTGTCACGGCATATCGCAATTAGTGCTCCCAAACGGCTCGAATTAAGCGCCATTTTAATTGCAAGTTGTTCGTAATTGGCGCTATAGATATTTTTTCGAAGATCCAGCGCACAGTTGCGACTGGTCGTGAAGCATTGCCTTTTTATTTAATTTAATTACCTATCCTCACTCTATCTTGATCACAAAGTTCAGATTTAATTGGCTCTTAATGTGACCTAATTAATGCACACATCAAAGCAGTTTCAAATATGATTTTGAAATAGTTCTAGCACTAATCTGGGGATAGTATATGGAAAGATACATGTGTACTTGTTGGGGTCTTACCTATTTAAAATTGTTGTTTAATTATTTCAGATGCAAAGGGAGTGATGGTTTGATATTTACCTGAAAACAAACAAAAAATAAAATTAGAATACAAATCATAGTAGGTAAAACATATGGAAAGTGATGAAGGGCGTTTTCAGGGATCTCATGTTCTAGGAATACCTAGTCATAAACATTACACATTAGAAATGACACTAGAAACCAACTGTTTTTCAACGAATTTTGATTTTAAACAGTTGCTAGAAATACTAGACTAACAAAAACACTACCGATTCTCAAGTATAAACCAGTCGTGTTATTTTTTCCCGAGTCGATAATATGCGCCGTATCTTACGCATAAAATACCACGGAGGAAAGTGCCCCAGTTTCATACCGCCCATGTTTTTATTCCAGACCGCAACCGTATTCATACTTTACATTAAACGCCTAGTCGTTTTATTTAAACACATTTTACAGTAGTGTTCAAATTAATGAGCAGAGGAATTTATACAAATTTTTAAGCTCTTTAAACATGGTGACTTAATTATTTGGTTGTGTTTTGTAGGAATGCTAGTTAATATTTTCGTAAATTATGAACTTTAAGTTCTTGTTATTGGATAGTAATTATACAAAAAACCTTTTCATTTAATTTTAACACCAAGAATAACTAAGAACTTCCGCTTTTCTGGAAGTCGGCTGAAAAAATACGTTTATATTACAACTTGACGTCAAATTAAAAAAGGATTGACTATTATGAACTTAACGCCTAGCTCTTAGACTAGGTTTTACACAATTACTTTTCACACAAAGCCAATTTAATTACATAATTTTAATAACATTTTAACCACCAAACTTTCACACTTCATTTTGTTCAGTCCACTACTTATCTTAAATTTTAATTGGCAACCGTCTACATCATTACCAGTTCAAAAAACAGAGCAAAATGCATTATAACCAACAATAGCAATAGTCACAATAAGTTTATTTGCAACGATTTGTAGAAAGTAACACATAGCATTCTGGCTGATTTCTCGCGATCAATCAGACTTTCATCTGGGTTTGGCGAATCAAACGCGTTAGATGAAATATATCTGATGAGGCACAATGACGTAGGTACCTTTCTGTTGGTAAAATAATCTTCACTAATTGTTTCAGTGGGTCTTGAGATTATAATAATAATGGCGTCCACGGCCGATTTCGACCACGGCGGCTGTTCTCATTTAAGGCGATCAGCCAGCTGCGCAGGACATATTATAGTGCACAAGCATTTGCGCAGACACAGGTGCACTCCCTATTCCTTCACTCTCATAACCCGATGGGACGGCAATCCGACACGACCGGAAAGAGATCAGGCGCAGAACCGACATTTACGTGCTCTTCGATGCACGGGTGTATCAATCACCAACTTCCAGACTACGGGCTGCTTTATGAAAGTTTAAAAAACCCATAAAGCGATTTCGGCCCGACCCGGGAATCGAACCTGAGACCTCGAACACAGCAGCCACGCTTGCGACCACTAGACCAACGAGGCAGTTAAGTAATTTCATGTGAGTACTGTATCGATTCAAGAACTGTCTCGCGTATCGAGTTACTGGCGTATCGATCTACGTCTAATGTCTCTTTTATTGAGATATCATAAAGTGCCATATTAAAGCCGTAAAGACGGAACACACTTAGCTTATGCTTGTTCATGACATATAAAACCTCATTGGAGGATGTATTTTATTTTTAATCTTTCTAAATTGTCAAGAACAAACAAAATGTAAATCACTCTGAATACAAATTTTTCCTTGTGAGCACCGATTACAATATTCTTCTACAATAAAACTAATTTTCACCTATTTACCACTGGAAAGCCTTTTTCTTTTATGTTCCCAAATTAAACACACCAGCGTGCTATCGGAGAAGTTGATATTTAACTTTGTGGGGAACATAAAAATTGGTCCTTCGAGAATCTTTCGAGCCTTCGAGAAACTGATCTATCGAGCCTTCGAGAAGCTGGTCTTTCGAATATAAGGAAAAATTGGTCCTTCGAAACCTTCGGGCCTTCGAAAAATTGGTTGTGAAGAAGAAAGCCACAGGAGGATTCGGAGTCATCCATCAATCGTGCGTAAGGGTGTTTCCGTGCTATCACAGAAGCAGTTTCGCTGCGTGCGTCGCGCGTATCCAAACGCGCAAACGAGGCTAGGCGCTGCCAACCCAAGAGAACGGAACGCGACCAATGAGCGCGCGAAGAGCGACCGAACATCGAGTGAATGAATCGGCTGTCGGCGTTCATCATTTTTTTCGCGTCGCCATTTTTTTACGCGTTTCTGTTTAATAATAGTTTTGATATTTGTATATTATTTATAACAGTGTACTTAGCGTTAAGGTGTTGTTTACATTTGTTGCATCTGGGTTTTGGCTTGCATCTTAGGATATAGCACCATGGCTCATAGTGACGAGTTGGCTCAGTTAAAGCTCCGTAGGGGCTATGTAAAGGGTGCAATAACTCGTGAAGAAAGTTTTTGTAGCAGCGAAGAAATTGTGATCGCGTCTAGTGAGTTGCTCACAGAGCGGCGCAGTCGCTTGGCGAAAAACTTTGCCTCTTACGAGGACCTTAACAAGAGTATTTTGTGCATAAATCCAAAGGACGATGAAGACCCAGTTGTGTATGAAAGTAAGTACTTCACCTGCATATCCAAAATTGATCGTCAGCTCAATGCTTGTCGCAAATCGGGGCAGCCCGATGCGGAGCCTCCTAGGCAAAATGCAAATAATTTCAGGAAGCTCCCGCAAATTACAATAAAAGAATTTAGTGGTGCCAATATTTTAGATTATTTACCTTTTATTAATATGTTTAAGGCAGTCATTGATTCTGACACAAGCTTGAGTCTGTGCCAAAAATTATATTATTTGAGATCATTTTTAACTGGGGAAGCCTTAAGCTTAATACAAAATTTGCCTTTGACTGAAGTAAATTATTCTGAAGCATTAAAGTTGTTAGAAAACCGCTATAACAATGAGCCAATGATCATTAACCATCACATTAATACTTTGATTGATTTGCCCAAATGCACTGCTGCTGATCTTAGATCATTGGTAGCAAGTGCTAATGTGCATTTAACTGCACTAAAAAGTTTAAACATGCCGGTTGAAGCTTGGGGTCCAATAATGGTCAATATTTTGCTCCGGAAAGTGGATTCTGAGACAAACAATGAGTTTCACTTAAGACGGGATAAAAAAGTTGTGTTTTCTATGCAGGAATTCATAGATTTTTTGGAGTCCAGAGCTTTGGCCAGGGAGAATGCAATGGAAACAATGCCTGTGAGTACTCCCAGTGGTGTGAAGCCTGGCAAGCCTGCATGTAATACAGCAGCAGCAGTCTCATGTAAGTATTGCAATGCTAATCATAGATTATATATGTGTGCCAAATTTAAACTTGCTGCTGATATTGACAAGGGTCAATTTGTTAAAAAACATAAGTTATGCATTGTTTGTTTGAATGCGCATGGTGGTAAATGCAAGCTGCGTTTGAAATGCTCTATCTGTCAGCAACGGCACAATACGCTACTGCATGGTGTGGAAATGGCTAAGAAGGAGGCGAGCAATGTCGCCACTGCCAGTTCTTCTGCCGCAGTGCCTTGTGCTGATGTTGGAAGGTCTGACAGTGCAGTAGCTATGTCAAGTACCTCGCCTGTAAAGGATGTGCTGCTACCTACCGCTATAGTGCGTATTATCACCAAAAATGGTACATTTATCCATGCACGTGCTTTGCTGGACACGGGCAGCCAGGTATCTTTTATTACAGAAAAACTTGCTGATCAAGTTGATTGCAAGATTACACCGGCAAATCAGCTCATTACAGGTATTTTACAAGGCACTAGTAATATGCACCGAAGGGCAAATTTTGATATTTATGCTACTAATAGCAATTTTAAATTATCCTTAAACTGTTACATAGCTAAGAATATAACTTGTGAACTGCCACAACAGAGTTTTTATAATGTTGGGTTTAATATTCCTTCACATGTCTTTTTGGCAGATAAAAACTTTAATAAAACGGGTGCAATTTCTTTGTTATTAGGGTGTGATGTATTTTTTCAGGTGCTTCAGAGGGAATCACTGCCTCTAACGCCGCAAGGTCCCTACCTGGTTAGTACCAGCCTAGGTTATATTGTGGCAGGCAGCCTACCAGTATCTGTTGGAAACATCCATTCTTCAAATTTGTGTGTAACAGTTCAAGGTACCCCTCATAATATTTCTCATAATTCTCATAATGATCAACTTGATAGTATTGATCATACTATTTCAAATTTTTGGAAATGTGAAAAAGTACCTGAAATTTATAAGGAAGGTATTACTGAACATCAACTAGCTGAGGAATGTTTCCAGCACTCCGTCAAACTTGTTGATGGAAAGTTTTGTGTAGATTTACCTTTAAAACTTAATTTAAATGATATCCAGATGGGTAACTCTTTTAATCAGGCATTGCATCGATTTCATAATTTAGAAAGGCGTTTCGCTAAAGATGATAAGTTGTATCAACAGTATAAGAAGTTCATTCATGTTTATCTTGAGCAAGGCCATGCCATGTACTTTGATATATCTAACTATGATCCTAGGGCAGGTAATGTGTATTTCTTACCTCACCACCCAGTCATTAATTTAAATAGTAAAACTACTCCGGTTCGAGCTGTCTTTGACGCGAGCATGAAAACCAATAAAGGTATTTGTCTAAATGACATGATGCTTAATGGGCCTGTTGTGCAAAATGATTTATTTGATATTTTGACACTATTTAGGAGTTTTAAATATGTTTTACTGTGTGATATAAAGGCTATGTATAGGGGTATATTAGTGAGTAAAGACCATTGCTGCTTGCAAAATATTCTTTGGCGAGATTCTGTTGATCAAAGTGTGCAATGTCTTCAGCTACAAACTGTCACATATGGTTTAAAGAGTTCTGCATTTTTAGCAACTAGGTGTTTGATTGAACTTGCTGAACGGTACCAAGAGAAATATCCATTAGCATCCTTTGTGTTGAAATATTCTACATATGTAGATGATGTTTTATGTGGTTCCAATGATATTGTAGAGCTTGTTGAGATAAAAAGGCAACTTAGTGAGCTTTTGAACTTAGCTAGTTTTTCATTACACAAGTGGTGTTCAAATAACACTGAAATATTAGATGACATTCCTATTGAAATTCATCAATTAAATAAAGAGGATTTTGATAAAACAAATGCTTTTGTGAAAACTTTAGGTTTGTCATATGATGTGACTTCTGATACTTTAAATATGAAGTGTCCAAGCGCTGAAATACAAAAACCTTCTACTAAGAGACAAATGTTAAGTTTTATTAGCAAATTTTTTGATCCTTTGGGTTTGGTAGGTCCTATTTTGGTGCAAGCTAAATACTTAATGCAACAAGTCTGGTTTGAAAAGTTAAAGTGGGATGATATTCTCCCTGATGCGTTAAATAAAAAATTTCTTCAATTTGTTGAAGGTTTGATGAATATGTCTTGTATATCTGTTCCTAGAAATATCAATGTATATTCACATAAAAGGCTAGAGTTAGTTGGTTATGCTGATGCATCCAATATTGCGCATGGGTGTTGCCTTTATTTGAGAGTAGTCAGAGATGATAACACTGTAAATGTTAACCTTTTGTGTTCTAAGTCTCGTATTAATCCTAAGGATAAAACATTAACTATTCCTAGGCTTGAGCTCAATAGTGCTTTGTTGTTAGCCAAGTTGGCAAGAAAGGTGCATGATACTTTAGCATTAAAATATAATGATATTCCTATTTACTTATATTTAGATTCAAAGATTGTTTTATCATGGCTTAAGATTGAGTCTGTAAAACTAACTGCTTATGTTGCTAATAGAATAGAAAAAATCAAGCAGTTATCAAAAGATGTACACTGGGGCTATGTCAGCACCAATGAGAATCCTGCTGATTGTTTATCTCGCGGTCTTAAACCAGATCAGTTAATAGGACACTCATTGTGGTTTCATGGTCCACAGTACTTGCAAAACAGTGAGTATGTTCATGAGAATTCTCAGATAAATACTGATGTTTCTGATACATCTGAGCTCAATTTGATTTCTTCAACATGTAATACTTTAGTTAAATGTAAGGAAAATAATTTGTTTTATAGTTTCATAGAAAAATATTCTAATTTAAATAAAATGACTAGAATAATGGCTTATGTCAAACGTTTTGTATTTAATTGTAATAAACAGACTATTAAGAAAAGGCAGGGACATTTAACTCCTGAGGAGATGGCTCTTGCTTTGCATGACTTGATTAAACTTGATCAAAGCTCACATTTTGAAAATGAGTTGAAATGTTTGAAGTCAAAAGTTGATCTAAGTTCTTACTTAAGTGGTTTAAATCCTTTTGTTGATGGCTACGGCTTATTACGGGTAGGTGGTCGCTTGCAAAATGCAAACCTCTCATTTCAGCAAAAGCATCCTATTATTTTGCCTAAAAAGTCAACTTTGACCAAACTTATCATTCTTAATGAACACATTCGCCTTAAGCATGCTGGGCAGAAGCTAATTCTTAGTAGTTTAAGCGAGCAATATTGGCTAATCAATGCTAGCAGAGAGGTAAAATCTGTGTTGCACAAGTGTGTATTATGTTTCAGATTTAAGGCTAAAGCTTCCAGTCAACTTATGGGTTCATTACCACTTGACAGAGTCAATATTACTCGTCCTTTTCAAATTGTAGGCACTGATTATGCAGGTCCTTTCAATGTTAAACAAACTAGAGTAAGAAATCCTGTTATAACCAAGGCTTATGTTGTTATTTTCATATGTTTTATTACCAAAGCAATTCACATAGAATTGGCGTCAGACATGACAACTAATACTTTCTTAGCTTGTTTAACCTTTTGAACGCCAATGTCGGCTATAGCCGACATGAGCAAGCGTGCCCTGTGCGCCAACGACGGCTATACTCGACAAAAAACAGGTTGCAGAAAAATACAAAATAAACCTATGAAATCATTACTTTATGTATTTTATTGATACACCTTGAAAGCTGAAATTTTCGGGCTTGGCGTACAGGGCATAGGAATACCGATATGGCGTGGCGGTGAAAAGGTAAAGGTTTATAAGCCGTAGAAATAAGCCTACAAAAATATATTGTGATAATGCTAGTTATTATAGACGTGCTGATAATGTACTCAAAGATTTGCACAAGTTACTGAATTCCACAGATCATCAAAACAAGGTGTTTGATTATGGTTGTTCAGAGAGAATACAGTTTCAGTTTATTCCTTCATATTCCCCTGTATTTGGTGGCCTTTGGGAGGCAGGAGTAAAAAGCATTAAGTATCATATGAAACGTGTAATTACTCAGAGTGTACTTACTTATGAAGAACTGTACACAGTGTTAGTGCACATAGAAAGTATCTTAAATTCTAGACCATTAACTCCCATGTCAAGAGATTGTGATGACATGTCTTACCTGACACCTGCACATTTCCTTACTGGCTCACCATTGACTTCATATCCAGAGCTTAATTTATCTGATGTAAATGTAGGGAGGCTTAGTTTTTGGAAACAATGTTCTCAAATGCAACAGCATTTTTGGAATCAATGGCATAAACAATATTTAGTTATGTTGCAGAGTCGGCCTAAATGGAAAACTCAATTACCTAATTTAGAAATAGGCAATATGGTATTGTTTAAGTCTGATAATGTATCTCCATTGAACTGGCCTGTAGGTAGAATTGTAAAGGTCATTCCAGGAAAAGATGATTTAGTTCGTGCTGTGGAGGTAAAAACTAGCAAAGGTCACATTGTAAGAACAAGTGTTATGAAAGTGTGTCCATTACCTATTGATTATAATTAATGTACCTACTCTTTATTTTTAAAGTAAGAATTACTCTTGAGTTTATTTTTAATAGCTAATCCATTTGGGTATTTATTTTAAATGTTATAATTTAACTAAAAGAGAGATATGTGCACTAATGGTGGTAACGATGAGTTTAGCTTGTGGCTGAGGCCCCAGCATGTTCATGACATATAAAACCTCATTGGAGGATGTATTTTATTTTTAATCTTTCTAAATTGTCAAGAACAAACAAAATGTAAATCACTCTGAATACAAATTTTTCCTTGTGAGCACCGATTACAATATTCTTCTACAATAAAACTAATTTTCACCTATTTACCACTGGAAAGCCTTTTTCTTTTATGTTCCCAAATTAAACACACCAGCGTGCTATCGGAGAAGTTGATATTTAACTTTGTGGGGAACAATGCTATGGCAGACTGTATGAGAGATATACCTAGTTGTTTTATCGAGTAACATAAAACATTGGTTATTTAGGTGTTTTTAAATAACAGTAGCCGGCAGCTGTTTAAGAAGTTGAAAAATACCGAATTGAAGAGCTTGCTAAGAAACGGTGAAGAAAAACAGTATAAGAAACCCGGATCCACAAGCAAGCGCATTGATCTTCGTAATGTCCATGCATTTTTATGTATAAGGCATTCTCCTACTATGAATAAGTATATCAAAAATTATCATTACAACAATGCAGATATCCGCAAATGTATCTCTTGACGATCTAGTTGGCGGTAACCATTTCTGACTGCCGAACAGGTCACAGGTTTGGTTCCCAGTTCAGTCTACATTTGTGTGATGAGCATGTTTGTTGGTTGGGTCTGGGAGTTTTAAATGAATTTACATGAAATATATACTTAGTTTATTAGTTGTATTTGCACCCATAACACGAGCTCATCAATATCTTACTTTTGGGGCTATATTATATGTGGTGATGGCTGACGTGTGGTGGCGTATCCTAATGCTGTTAGTTCAATATTACCACATACGGAACACCTGAAGACGAGTTACGACTCAGCTTTACGAGCATCAGTTAATTTCACGATAACGTTATGAACATAAAAAACTTACCTGTGTTAGAACGTTAATATCATAACAGACGATATAGGATTTATTACCCGAAGGAAACAGCTAGTACTTAGTATAGTTCTGACTACCTCGTTAGTCTAGTGGTCGCAAGCGCGGCTGCTGTGCTCGAGGTCTCGGGTTTGATTCCCGGGTCGGGCCGAAATCGCTTTGTGGGTTTTCTTAAAACATTCACAAAGCAGCCCGTAGTCTGGATGTTGGTGATTGATTCACCCGTGCATCGAAGAGCACGTAAATGTCGGTCTTGCGCCTGATCTCTTTCCGGTCGTGTCGGATTGCCGTCCCATCGGGTTATGAGAGTGAAAGTGCAAATGCTTGTGCACTATAATATGTCCTGCGCAGCTGGCTGATCTCCTTAAATGAGAACAGCCATTAATATAGTTCTAGTAGTATAATTTGGTTTCACTTGCGTCCTAAAAGAATAACCTACTTCCCTAGATCAAGAAGAAATGTTAGTGAGACTGTTGG
Source organism: Helicoverpa assulta (assembly GCA_963856015.1). NCBI lineage: Eukaryota > Metazoa > Arthropoda > Insecta > Lepidoptera > Noctuidae > Helicoverpa > Helicoverpa assulta. The sequence goes on along the minus strand of CAWLCW010000027.1, from coordinate 11,731,331 downwards.
AGGTAATCTCTAAACCTACTGAACCGAATTTACTAATATAAAGCTATGATTAGCAAAGCAGCTAGTTTATGATAAGATAGGTTTTGATAAAACCTTCTATAAAAGCTATCTATAAAAATTGTGTCATGTAAATCGTTACAGCCGTTTACTGTGAAGACCTCATAGAAAGACGCACTACATACATATTTTGAAAATCAAGTACATCGAGAACAGGCAGAATAGTTATTATAAGGATATCTACTAAAATTCATTTTTGAATAAAGGATGTGGACGGAACCACAAAAAAAACAACTTAAAGAAAGGTGAATGTGTCATAAAAATATACCAAAAACACCGCTTAGGATCTAATAAAGACCATCACCTTTGCTCATAAAATAAGGTAAATAGGTAACACGTACCTATTACCTACTATCAAAATATTCCTCCATTATGCCAATACAATTTTATGTTCATTTTTGTAGCAGAGGTGTGAAACGACCATTAATAGCCAGCCTATACAAACTAGGCTATAAATTTTGTTTTATTACTATTTATGCATATAAAATAACAATATAGCTATTTGGGTTAGCCTTTGTATTGACAAAATTGAAAGGCCTAGATTAAAACGTTGATATAAAAATGGCAGGATAAGTAGGGAAAATAATGATGTTTTTTTAGGGGTGTTAGGAAATAACCTCCTTTTTAGGTTGTCGTAACCTGTTAAAGTAGTAGTTTAAGCTTTTTATTCTTAAACTTAATAGAAACTAAAATGCGAAAGTAACACCTTCCTTTAGCATATGAATACTGCCAAAATATGTTGTTGATGTTGTTCGTCAGTTAAAAGACACATTGACGACAAGTTTGTGTCCACAATTTTCTAATGTTGCCACAATCTCTTTGGGATCCCATTATTAGATTCTAACTCAATAGCAAGAATGTAATTTGAAATATTTGAAATCTGTTCAAAAATTCTAAAGGAAACAGTGATGCCCATAGCAAAATATACATAGAGCCTCTTTAAATTCGGTTAAAACTAATTCACTCTTCGTCTCACAGACGGACCGCGAACCCCTTTACTTGACGTACCTACAGAGAAAGACTCAAAAAAGACATTCGAATATACAAAACAAAAACGGACGTCATCACCGCAGGTCACCATCGTTAATTAGCAGACATTCAAACTGAACATAGCTATAAATTGCTGCAGCTCACGTTAATTGCTTATTCAGAAAAGATGGCGTTTCGAGCTAGACAATAGGAGTTCATTTAGTTGTCTAAAGTAATGTCGGGTTTTGCGTTTGGATGAATACATACTTTCAGTTTCGCTTGGTATGTTATGACATATTACTTTTCGCATGTCATCAATAAAGAATATGAAATGTACTGTGTATTATTTTTTAGGAAATAATCTTTTCACTAAAGTTGTCTCAAAATTGCTTCAGCGTGTTGGCTTCAGCCCCAAGTTCGCCCTTCAAAAAATTTGTGACTTTCTAGTCCCTTGATCCGGTAGATACCATACATTTATATTAATAGTGATGGCTGCTTTAAATTTACCCTAAAAAACTACATACATTTGCCCATTTATCAACTTATGTCCTTACATTTCAAAGAACATTTTCAGCGACTATAAAAATGTCAAGCGTTTCTATCAACCTTCACAGCACTGAATACCATAAAAAATACATCTATAGAGAAATAAAACGCCTTGGGAATTCAGGGATCGCCTACAAAATCAAACGGTCGCATAACCGAAGGTTTTATGGGCAAATATAAGCTGCGTCCACATCGCTCGGTCCGATTGACCCGGTGGTAGCAACGAAAGGGTTACTCGAAGAGTTTTGTATGTACCTAGTATTTTTGTTTGACGAAATCTGGGACACTGTTTGACATTGAATTTTTGTAACGATTGGTTTTTGTTTTGCAATGTGGAGTTTGATGACGTAATGTTTCTTTGCATATTACGATTTCCGCACGTGATGATACAATGTCTTATGTAATTTTTGTCGTAGCACCTATAAACTTTACTCGATCCTACTTTAGTAAAAGCTTAAATAGAAAAGCATAAACTATATTTTAATTGTATTAAAACAAACCCCACAATTTACCGATTATAACGTTTGAAACATTATTTATAGCAATAAGTTTTGTTTAAAAACTAGAAAGGTGTACTTAAGCCCCACAAAGAAAATATTCTTAGCAAGACAAAATAAATTAATAATGGATAGCAAAACTCGTCTAAAATATTACTCGTCTGGCAATTTAATCATACTTTTGAATACAAAAAACAAATGCTTAAAACTAGTTAGGCGTCTTAACAAACAATTACAATTTATAAGACTTGTCAATTGGCGTGTAAGTCAAATTTTTTTCAAGCGCAATTACTCATTTACATTACAATTTAGAAATCACTACTGAACAATTTTGATAAAATCTTACGCTGTTGGAAAGCTATACTATCCCCGAGTAGCATGGGCTTCATTTTATTCCGTTAAGGATAAAGTTTCCCGTGACGCGGGCAAAGCCGCGGGAAAACGCTAGTGTCATAAAAAATCTCAATTCAAAATGAGTATGAATATCAAAGTAGTATGAGCTTGTACCAGAAGTCAAAAGCAAACATTTGACGATCCAAAACAACGGATCTCATAATTTCTTCCTCTCCATCAGAAAAGTCGCGATAACCCTCCAATGCGGATGGGCCAATTCTGGCCGTCCGTTCAACAAACAAGTGACCTTAATTACGCGGTCCGTTGTAATCAATCAGCTGTGCCCGGCTTGTTGACACTGCTCATATTTACCCCGTGCGCGGTGAACGGGTTACGACTGATTTTACAAGCGTTCGGTCAACTTCGGCCGCGATCGGAACATTTCGTGTCTACTTAGTGCGTGGTTTTAGAGATTTGCATAACGTCATTTGGATTAAAATTTAGACTTTGTTTGTGGTAATAAGTCTATTTATAATTAATTTGTAAATTGAAATTGTAGTATTATATTGCCAAGTAATAATATGGTTTTCTCTTCCAGAACTGTATGTATTTTAACGACTATATGTCCACAGCTACGTTTTAATATTCTACATCATTTGATAGTGTTTAAAAGACCATAACATTATTATGATAACGGCTATTAAATTCCATCGTTTTATGCTTGCTTCTGCAGTGAGCGATAACTACGCGTATTATGGTGTTTTTATGGCTAACATAAAAACTACTATGTAACGTGTAAAACAGCTTTAAGTGTGTCTTTATTATTACAGTAATAATAGTGCAGGTAATGATAGATTCATCAGTCTCAAGATACGATGTTTACTTACGTACTTATATATTAAACTTATGTCAATTAGGTATTGTTTGAAGACAGCATGATTAGGGATGACAACTGATGTTATGTTTTTCCTGCGGTGACACAGTGACTACAATTGCGATTGGGACAAAATGGTTTTTCACCATAAATATGTAGTAACTGTTGCTTTCACAAATCTATGATTTTTTTTTAATTATCATGATAGTAAAAACTGGCTACTTGCGAGTCGGACTTGTGTTCGAAGAGTTACATACCTTTATCTACAAAACTGTAAAAAAAATTAGGAAGTCTTAGTGATAGGGCCCCGTTTTACCCTTTGGGTACCCTAAAAATCAAACATCACGATGGAAATTTTAAACTATTTTGACACAATTACAATAGGAGACAGGGCCTTGCAGGAGACAGGATTACTCGTATAAAGGACTAAGTTTCTCCTATATCCCGAATGACAAACAGTTTAATTTGAAAGCGTGATGTGTCTATCACGGCTATCCATTCACCCCACCGTGTGTTGTTTATGTGATTAAGTAACCGCATTATTTATACTTCGTGTATTTATTATGCGGAATAAAAAGGGTCGAAAATGCAAGAATAAGTTATATGTTAAAATCGTTATAATATTTTAATAAGTTCCCCTGGCATGAACAAACGTAGTCAGAAAAGTGTCTTTCAAGAGAAGATTAAGTAAGTCCTAGTAATTTCTTTGTTACATGCTTAACCGCTTATTTCTCAACGGCTCACTCGAAATTTAAAACGTTATATACTTGTCATATAATCATAATTATATGACAAGTATAAAACTATATAATTATGATTATATGACAAGTATAAAAAGTTTTTGGCAAATATTTGCAATGGCAAATAAAGTTTTAATTTTAATGATTTTTTCTATTACCCACATGAGTATTCCCAGTTTTCAAGATCAATACATATAAAGATGCACTTCCAACAAACAGACAAGGGAACATCCAAACCTATTATTAAACTAACTAAACGAATTAGTAAAACATTAATAGCTACAGATAACATAGATTTAAAAGCTACTGTGTGATAGAATTTCAAAGGCGATTCAACGCGAGCCAATGACCTTAGAGATTGACGTACAAAAACATACACTGACCTAAGATACTGGAAGTGCTTCTGTTTTTGATTTCAGTCCTATAAATAGGTGGAGGAAAGATATTTTGGTATGAAGGAATTATGATGTGGGTATATGTTTTTTTTTTAACTACAATTCAAATGAGATAACGCATTAATTAGAATTTATATGTATGAAAATGCATACGAAGATAAGTCGAGGATTTACACAATTTTAATAGGACTTTTCGTATCAAAATTACGACTAAGACTGTAAAAATGTTTACAGTTGCTGTAATTTTTCATCTATTTAGAAAAATAAAGCTCAAAAGCCGACTTTATAAATCAAAAACAAAATTACTCTTCATCGCCCAAGTAATAGGGTTGCAAATTCAATAACAACTTTTCACATTACGACATCAATCTAACTTCTTTTCCGCGCTCAGTGAATCCTCGATTACCTTTTTGTCTCTTCTATGAGTTCGTAAATCTGTGGTTTTCACTGTCTATTTTTTGTAGTAAAACATGAAAGACTAAATTAGGTATGTTATGTAGTTCGTTTTTGTAGTGGGTAAAAAGTTAATTTCGAATGACGGGGGATTTGACGGATTTGTGTAGTTAGATAATTAAGTTAATAACCTATTTTAGATCTGTCATTGTTGTAATAAATACTAGTTAATATTTTAAGGTACAATTTGACCGAACACGTATACTTATTCACGCAAATTGACTTTCAGGTATCAGTTTTATTTTCCGTTTATAAATTCGTTAGGTATACTACATATTTCATATACTTTCAAATATTAAATAAAATAATATAAAATACAATTTAAAAAATGCAATTTTTATGATTCGAATAAAACTCAATAGTACTGAGCAATCGATTCCTTAGTTTTTGTTTTAGTAATTTGATCTCATCTATACAAACCAATATTCTAAACTCTACAGTTCATTTGTCAACCCTGAATCGAACAGGATGTTCACAAACACAAACCTCTGACGTCATACCCATTCTTTACATTCTACATCTGTGTTTTACTTTTTTAAGTGTTTTATTGGTTCTGCTTCCTGTAAACTTTGTTGTTTTATGACTTATACAAAAGGAGCAGCCTGTATATGAGGAAGTGTCTTTATTTTAATTTTAATTTATCCCTTTATGGAATGGAGTATTTAATTATTTAGTAGTTGTGTCAAGATGTCAAGTTAGAAACTTCTTTGATGGGAAGTCTGCTTTTACTTTGCTTTTGGAGATTTGATTGTCAAAGTTCGTGGAATTTTTGAGTCAAATTAAATGCTGTTCCATAATGATTAGATATATATGTCGCAGGGATATGATAAAAACGGGGATTTGATCAATTCCCTAAGGGATTTGATCAAATTACGGAGGATGTTAAAAAAACAACACGATTTTATCTTTTCCCTAAACAAATCTAGTAATTGAACAAATCCCTAAACTGGTTCAGTGAAATGACAAAAAACATGTCAGTTCTTATTTGTGTCGCGCTTGCAAACACTAGGCAAGCCGTAGGTGTCTGTAACGCACGATGCAAAACGTATAGATGTGCCTGTAAGAAAAATAAAGTTTTATCTAATTCACGATGCCACAAATCAGCTACATGTTTTAATAAGTTATTATTACAAATAGGCATATCTTACGCAACTAAAATATATAAAAAAAATGTTTTCTTCATTCTTTAAAAAAAATATTGTTCTGAGTAATGGTTATTTTTTATATCAATATTTCCTTGTATTGCACACACCTGATTATTATAATTAAATAGGTATATCTTACCAAATAAACCTTTAAAATATCAAAGCAAAATTATTTTTGTCATGGGTTCCGTACCATTATTTATAAATAATGGTACGGAACCCTTCGTGCGCGAGTGCCGGACAAAAAAAAACACGTTTGTTGTATGGGAGCCCCCCAAAATATTCATTTAATTCTAGTTTTCATTACTTGTTATTATAGCGGCAACAAAAATACATCATCTGTGAAAATTTCAGCTCTCTAAATATCACGGTTCATGAGATACAGCCTGGTGACAGACGGACGGACGGACGGACAGAGGAGCGAAAACAATAGGGTCCCGTTTTATCCTTCGGGTACGGAACCCTAAAAAAAATCATGAGTAATGCAGTGCAGTGTCTTTTGTAAAAAATAACTTCATATGGCTTATTTTGGAATCTTTAATGAAATTTCCCGGATTTCAAACTAATTATTATCCTATTAAAATTCAACTAGACAATACTAGGGTATGAATTGTAACCCATCGGGCATGTAACCCAATTACATGTAAATGTGACAGCGTGTGACATCTGGCCGCTTTATTTGACGGGTGACGCCGCAATTTGACGCTGTTTGCGTTGATATCATACCGCCATCGCTCACGCATCGCGGTTTGACGCAAGTCTTAAGAGGCAGCGGGTGGCGTTTGACGTACTTATTTGGCAGTCAGAAGCCCCGGCAAAGAGGTAGAGGAAGACATGATTGAGGAAAAGTTAGGCAGATCGCAGTAGAGGGTGACGTTGACATCTTAAGCAGTCAGAAGCCAGTTGAGAAGCCTGGTTGTCTGATAAATAATCAGTCTTAGGAAGGGGGTTGAGGAAGTCACACAGGCCCTCTTGAATAAGGTTAGGGAAATGATGTTTCTTTACTGTCAGACATAACACTCCGTCCGTTTCCTTTTTGGCACTCAAAATTCATTGTACACCTGTAGCAGATGCTGGATAAACATATGATCACATTATTTCTAGTAACTATGCAGTTTGAGCTATATCGCTCACTGAGGGAACTACTTTTTGCACCCGGATAAACAGTTGTTATAAGCTACGTTACTGTCAAGTTTCATATAGCCCATTCAGTGGTTTCCACGTGAGGAAGCTACAAACACACACTTTGCAATGAGGGTTTTTTAAAATGGCGTCCACGAGGTGGCAGCACCGAGTCGTCAAGTCCAGGTACCTGTCAAAGTGCTTATCTGTACTACGAACCGTAAACGATTTTAGTGATTTTTTATTTTATAATTAAAACAGTCCATTATTGTTTTACAATTAAAATGCCGCCGATAAAAAACTAAATCATATTGTGTAAACAAATTCTAGTATAAATTACGTTATCTACCTTTTAATGAGCTTTTTCTTAGTACCAGTAAGTTTTGCACCCCTCTTTCTGAGCTCAATTTTTAGTTCGGAAACCTTTTTCGGACATTAGTCCATAATAAAATCAATAACACTTTCAATATAACAGAATTTCCATAAACAATAAGTTCGGCACCTACAATCCCATACTATTTGACAGCTGTTTGGACCAGACGCATACGTGGCGCCACCCGGTGGCAGAAAAAGAAAACCCTCATTGCCGTCAAATCTCAAACAGTATTCCATAATTAAAAACCAATCAATTTAAGTAGCTTATTCCCATCCCTTGCGCCATCACAGGGCATACAGTCCGTTTTTTTTGTCCATCACGGGTCACATATTGGGCCCGTCGGGTTGTTTGTGAAACTCCAACGATTTCCGCAAACATAATTGATGAAATGGGTTTGTGTTACAAAACCTACGTTTCTACATACATTTCGTATCGGAATTAAATACTGTTGTTCTGAAATCCTACTTCCTACTATAATATAATAAATGTGAAAGTTTATGGGAAGGTATGGATGTATGTTTGTTATTCTTTCACGCAAAAACGGTTGGACCGATTTGGTTGAAATTTGGTATGTAGATAAGTGATACCCTGGATTAACACATAGGCTACTTTTTATCAACACACCACGCGGGCGAAGCCGTTGGCGGAAGCTAGTGATAAATAAAATTATGAAAACTGATAAAACTTTTCAGTAAGTCTTATTCTATAACTAGCTTCCGCCAGCGGCTTCGCCCACGTGGTGTGTTGATAAAAAGTAGCCTATGTGTTAATCCAGGGTATCAACTATCTACATACCAAATTTCAACCAAATCGGTCCAGCCGTTTTTGCGTGATTGAATAACAAACATACATCCATACATTCTCACAAACTTTCACGTTTATAATATAAGTAGGATATCTGATCATACTATCGGCCGACTAAAAGTTTGCAGTGTGCGGGGCTCATAAACTATGATACAGTTCTGCTAACCAATTCATAAAGTTAAAGTAACTACGTTTTACATGTTAAACCATAATATTTCTTCACGTGTTAAACTTGCTCCGTTTAACAGTTAACAAACTGTTGTTCTTATTTAACCGCTTTAGTTTGGAAACTGAAAATATTTGGTTTTCAAGTAGTTTTGTTTTAATGTTAGGTTGCGCCTGAAGTGTTGGAATAATAAACAAGTAAATATTGCAATATGAACATTAATTAAAATATAATAGAAAAACACAGGTATTTAACAAGTATTTTGTCACGCTGTTTTTTGATTGCTAAATTCAATACTTACTTTGAAGTCAGATTTTCAATGTAGGTATGTATTAAAAATTAATTTGTTTACGTTTTTTACGTTTAGTTGGACACTACTAAATAAGTAGACTTTGGATATTGGTATGTATTTATTTATTTATTTTTATTTATTTATTCGACTAACACGGCTTTAACAGCCAATTAGGTACATAAATCGTAAACTTTTTAAAATGAAAAAAAAAAAACATAAAAATACAGTTGACTAAAGTATAAAATCCTAATCCTAACTAATATTATAAATGTGAAAGTAACTCTGTCTGTCTGTCTGTCTGTCTATTCTTCACGCCTAAACTACTGAACCGATTTGTGTGAAATTTGGTACAGACATAGTTTGGAACTTGATAAAGGACATAGGATAGTTTTTATTACAAAAAATATAAAAACAAAAATTTATTCCGGACATATAGCGCCATCTATTGGTCAAACCAAAAATCTGCCGGAAGTCCACGCGAACGAAGTCGCGGGCAAAAGCTAGTAATGTATAATTTAATTATAATAAAAAAATATATATAATATAATTTGTATAAACAATCTGAAAATTCAACCTCATACTAATTGACCAATAAAAAAGTGTAATATTTTATGTTTACAACATGTAACGTTGTACGTTATATTTTGAATATTTAAAAATACTAGACTTGCTATATCTGAGCCGCGCGCCGCGAGCCGTGCGCCGTTGACGGGTGACGGAAACCGGTTCGGCAAACTATCCCTCCTATGAGGCGACGCGAGCAGAGCCGGCGGACAATCGCCAGACGGTCACTAGCACGACACCGCGAGCCGATACAGACTGGTCTATGTTGGTTTTTAACTCGCTAGTATATCGCATTTAATTTAATTCTAAATAAACTATTGTGCTTTTAAAATTACCTTTAGAGTCAGTGTATACCCCAGATCGGGTGAGTGTTGCAAAATATTGCTTATTATGTGCATTTAGAAACAGTTGTACGTGACGTGTCGTAGAATGACTTGCTAATTTCATTGTGCGCTCAGTCTTTTATTTCATGCTACGATCACGCCTTTGTTGCTGTTCTTGTGGAATATTACAGCCTGTGTATTGCCATAACGCTTTTAAAAAATATCATGTGGTATTTGACCTTACATGACCGGTGCACTTAGACCGTGTCATGAGGGCCACGCCCTACAATTATTTTTCCATATTCTTCCTTTTAAATAATTTCTTATAGTGTCTACCTATTTATTAATTTAATTACCTTCATTTAAACTAGTGCTTTGCTTTTTAAATCATGCAAATACTTCCATCCTCATCACTTGCATTCAGATAACATTTTGTTAGCTGTATTATAATTTGTCACGCTGCCTAGGCTGCCTCATCTCGATGCTATCTAGTGCTTGATCACTGCTTTCCATTTAGTTAGGTAGTGAGTAAGTGGAAATCGGGATGTTGCAGTCGTGGCTGGAATATAACCGGACCGTAACTAAGACGGAACATAACGGACATTCCAGGGTTCAAGTACCTGACTACCTCCAGTGCACCTACCGTAGTGCACCTACCCTAAGTGCGCCTACCTACGAGCCTGTGTCTACCTACGTGCCTGTGTCTACCTACGTGCCGCGCCTATCTACGTGTCCTGCATCTACCTGCGCGTCCGGCATCTACTAGCGCGCTGCACACCTACCCCGCCTGACCGCTGCCGAGCTGCCTGACTATACAGGATAGTGGTTTTCTATAGCGGGCCAGAACTTAACGCGAACTCGATTATTCTAAACCCACTCCCGGCTCTGCCAATCTTTCTGTAAAATATAGACTTTATACCATTTACTAAGTTTATTTTTTATTCTCTACCTATTAGTCTACCTACAATAAAACACAAACGTTACAGTGGCGCCCAATAAAGGTAGAATATATCGAGCCGTGTTTAGTTCTTGTTTGCTAAGCATTTTGTAGTTGTCCTGGTGTTGGTTGTCTGTCAGTTGTGTTGAATTTAATCACAGCCTACCAAATGTGAATCTACCCACATCTTTTTAATATTTTTTTTTCTCTCTAATATTTAAATTTAACCGTCCATTTTTACTTGACCTGCCGTCAATATTTTTCTACCCCCAAAATTTTTTTTTTTCCACATTTAAATTCAAAGTTTAGATACCTTAAATATATTTTCACATATGGTTAGACTGACCACAAACGTGCTGATTTTGCATCCGAATTGTTTGTCTTTATTATTTTTGTCTTTATTTTGCAACACACTCCTTCTCTGCGGTTTTAATTTTTTATCATGTCTTACCCTATTAAGTTTTTATCGCTACAAAAAGCTGAACTAGACTATGAAGTTACTGTTCGTGGTGGTACTGGGGGAGATTCGGTTAGCGAACTTCGGAAACAGATAGTTAAATTACTTCCTATAATACAAATAACAAACTTAAAATTTTAATCGTAACTATTCCAAACACTATAATCACTACACTAAACCTATAATTACTTCTAATGGAACCCTACAAGAAAGTCCCAATTTATACACTAATTAAATGAACTATTAATATAAATAAACTATTAAATTAATTACCTAAGTATAAAGAATAACTTAAACTAATTTTAACAGAACGTTACTACGGCTAGGTAAAGTAAATTAGATATGTAAAGTATTTACAATTTTTATACTTAAACTTCGTTGATTATAGCTAAACATATTTAATTTTAAACAAAGTTAAAACTAAAACTAAATGCACTAAATATAACTAAAACATATACATAATATAAACTAAACTAAATAATATAAACTACACCCACCTACTACTACTACCCATAACTATCGCTTTTCTATTTTTCACTTATTGGTCTACCCCAATAGTTTGTATGATGATGGTCTACCCCATACATCGTATTACTACCATATTAAATATATTATGACTATCGGCCCTACACCGATGGTTATAAACGAAACTTGATCGTGGTTCTACCCCATAGATCCCTTCCATTATGTATGCTAAAGGCCCTACACCTTTGGTATTCTACGGAGCGGTGCAACTCCTTAAATAAGCCTTTGCAAGAGCGGTTGATTACTCTATAAGTAAGCCTTAATCACAAACATAACTTATGTATTTATCTTTTCTATTATTCAGTCTATCAATTAATAGTTATGTGTAGTTAGTAATCGCTCGATTTCAGCCTTATCCTCTACCAACTATGACTGAACTGGGTGAGTGTTCTGTGCACTGTAAGCAGAATACTCAGGTCGAAAGGACGCTGACGCACAGATGTCTAATGTGATGTCGGCTATTTATGTAAGGAGGAATGAAAAGTGAGGGATGATTACATTATGAATGAAGATGAATGAAAGAGAAACTCATATCAGTTGTTAGCAAGAGCGAAAGCAGCGGATTTTTCCTAGGAAAAATCCTACGCTAAAAAGGGGGGTACTGTAACGTTGTACGTTATATTTTGAATATTTAAAAATACTAGACTTGCTATATCTGAGCCGCGCGCCGCGAGCCGTGCGCCGTTGACGGGTGACGGAAACCGGTTCGGCAAACTATCCCTCCTATGAGGCGACGCGAGCAGAGCCGGCGGACAATCGCCAGACGGTCACTAGCACGACACCGCGAGCCGATACAGACTGGTCTATGTTGGTTTTTAACTCGCTAGTATATCGCATTTAATTTAATTCTAAATAAACTATTGTGCTTTTAAAATTACCTTTAGAGTCAGTGTATACCCCAGATCGGGTGAGTGTTGCAAAATATTGCTTATTATGTGCATTTAGAAACAGTTGTACGTGACGTGTCGTAGAATGACTTGCTAATTTCATTGTGCGCTCAGTCTTTTATTTCATGCTACGATCACGCCTTTGTTGCTGTTCTTGTGGAATATTACAGCCTGTGTATTGCCATAACGCTTTTAAAAAATATCATGTGGTATTTGACCTTTTTTTTTTTTTTTTTTTTTTTTTTAGCGACGTAAAATCATCAAATGACCCCTCCCGCTGTGGGTTAGCAGCGGTGAGGGAGTGTCAGACTCTTACTGACTAAAATCGTCGTGTTCCGTCGTAGGCCTTTTATGTACCAGGGCCGCGGTATCTCTTTCGAACAACCCGCAGCCCCGGCAGGCCTTGGCCCTGCTGGGCCCCGCTGGGGTTGCTGACATCTCTTTGAGGAGCGCGTGGAACAACGCGCGCCGTCGACACGGGTCTGTCGTCTAGAAAGACAGAGGGACGATGAGCCACCCGAACTCACCGCCCACAGACCCACGCCTACGGTGGCCGGGAGTCATCTCGCGACACCCGGCGCCCATGGTGTCTACCTGGTCCAGCGCGGCGGCCGGGATGAGAGGTGCGAACTCTCTGGCGTTCCGCCTCCTCCTTCTCGAGCATGACCGCTTCGCAGAAGGAGGCGACGGCATCCCATTCCCTCTCGCCCCGGACCATGGCCTGAACCAAGGCCGGACGCGAGAGGTCGCCGCCGCCCAAAGCCTCGACGAGGACCCGGCGGTGCCCCTCCCATGCGGGGCACACCTGGACTGTGTGGTCCACCGTGTCCTCGGGGCTGTCCGCACAATGGTGACACCCGGGCGCCTCCTCACGACCGATGCGGTGCAGGTACCTCCCGAAACAACCGTGTCCGGTGAGGACCTGCGTCATGCGGTACGTGAGGGCGCCGTGACTCCTCCCGAGCCACTCCTCAAAGAGGGGACTTACCGCCACGATGGTGGCGTGCCCTGCACTGGGTTGCGACAGTCGCTCCCTCCAGGCCACCATGAGATCGCGCCGGAGCTCCGCCCGCTGCGCGACAACTTGCCGCGGCAACGGGGTTTCTCCCCGGCGCTGAGCCTCCTCGCGCCAGTCGTACAGGCGCAAGAAGACCCTCGCCTCCAGATCCCACGGTGGCAGTCCAGCAAGTAGGCCAGCTGCTTCGCGGGAGATCGTGCGGTACCCCCGGATTAGCCTGATGGCTATCACCCTTTGGGGCACGTTCAGGTATTGTACAGCCCGCGGCCGTACCGAACGTGCCCATACCGGGGCCCCGTAAAGGGCCATGGACCGCATGACCCCCGCGTAGAGTCTGCGGCAGGGGGCGTTTGGGCCGCCCAGGTTGGGCAGGAGCCGCTTGAATGCAGCACCTGCCTTCTCCAGTTTGGGGCCCAAACGTCGGAAATGCTCGACGAAGTTCCACCGGCCGTCGAGGACGAGTCCCAGGTACTTCATCGCCCTCTCGACGCCGATGGTAACCCCCCCCACCGTGACTTGGGAGCCTGAAGGTGGCGCGTTCCGAAGCCCATGAAAGCACATGGCCTCGGATTTGTGCAAGGCCACCTCCAGTCCCAGCAGCTGGATCCTCTCGATGACTATCGCAACCCCGCGCGTCATTAAGTCGGCCGCCTCCTGGTGCGACCTCCCTTGTGCCAGAACCAGCGTGTCGTCAGCGTAGCAGACCACGCTGACGCCGCTAGGGAGGTCGGCGCGCAGCACCCAGTCGTAGCCGATGTTCCACAAGAGCGGCCCCAGTACCGACCCCTGCGGAACACCGCACGACAGTGGTATTTGACCTTACATGACCGGTGCACTTAGACCGTGTCATGAGGGCCACGCCCTACAATTATTTTTCCATATTCTTCCTTTTAAATAATTTCTTATAGTGTCTACCTATTTATTAATTTAATTACCTTCATTTAAACTAGTGCTTTGCTTTTTAAATCATGCAAATACTTCCATCCTCATCACTTGCATTCAGATAACATTTTGTTAGCTGTATTATAATTTGTCACGCTGCCTAGGCTGCCTCATCTCGATGCTATCTAGTGCTTGATCACTGCTTTCCATTTAGTTAGGTAGTGAGTAAGTGGAAATCGGGATGTTGCAGTCGTGGCTGGAATATAACCGGACCGTAACTAAGACGGAACATAACGGACATTCCAGGGTTCAAGTACCTGACTACCTCCAGTGCACCTACCGTAGTGCACCTACCCTAAGTGCGCCTACCTACGAGCCTGTGTCTACCTACGTGCCTGTGTCTACCTACGTGCCGCGCCTATCTACGTGTCCTGCATCTACCTGCGCGTCCGGCATCTACTAGCGCGCTGCACACCTACCCCGCCTGACCGCTGCCGAGCTGCCTGACTATACAGGATAGTGGTTTTCTATAGCGGGCCAGAACTTAACGCGAACTCGATTATTCTAAACCCACTCCCGGCTCTGCCAATCTTTCTGTAAAATATAGACTTTATACCATTTACTAAGTTTATTTTTTATTCTCTACCTATTAGTCTACCTACAATAAAACCTAAACGTTACAAACAATTAAAAATTCGGAAAGAAAATTTAATTACCTGTTAATTAGTGATACTTTTTTCGGTAAAATATAAAAAATAAAAACCGGAAGTTGTCGAAAGAAAAATGTCGGTAAGGTAGAAATTGAATAAAATTGTACAAAAGAGGGTAATCCGAGAAAAAATTCCTCACCAAAATTAATTAGAACGATAGACAGGAAGTTTAGGGGATTTAAAGAGAGGCCTTTAACGTTGTATTAAAGAAATATCTCTTCTCGTTTCCTTGCTTATATTTTTCTTTTTCCTTCAATAACCATTTTGTTATTTTACTTGTATAATTTCAGTTTTCTGTGATAATAATAACACTTAAATAGTCTTTAACGTTTAAGGATATTCTAAATTTGGGCACAAAATTATTACAATATCGAATAATATGTGTATTACGGTCTATACTTGTGGTATTAGAAAATAAAGAGTTGTTTGAGTCGTTACTTTCAGAAAGTTTCTGTATGATTTGATAAAATATTTCAGTGTCAGTTAACATACTTCTATTATTAATGGGAAGTTACTGACTAGCTTTTATCCAGTGCAAGTAGTTTCAACAAATAAAGTAGAGCTGAGTAACAACCAAAATAAATAACATTAGAATCTCACCTTCATTCCATGACCATACCCACGAATGTGACTCAAACGACAAAACACCCGCTCTTTCTCCAACCAACCACAATTAAAGCATAATATGAAAACTACCCACTTCAGAAATAACAACAGAATAACGATAAGAGCTGGGGCGTCCATAAATAAAGATAGAAAAGGAAAAACACTGATATGCATATGAGGGTGAATACAAATCAGTTTGGGAACGGACAATGTAAGCCTGTGACGGCAACAGTTAAATTGTGGACAAAAACTGTAATAAGTGGTTTAATTTTAAACCGTAGATTGTAAGGGGTGAAAACTTTATCTGATGGTGGTTGGTTAAAAATGAGTGCTGTAATGTTTCTGTAAGAAATTAATGATTTTGATGTCTGGAAGTTCTTTCGTGGTTTCATGATATGGTCCTTGTGTAGTTTTTTTTTTTTTAGTTATTACACTATTTTTATGTTGGAAAAACAGATCGGTACAAGACAATTTATTAGATTATTTATCTGAGTTTCTAAACTACAATCATATTTATAAATAGTTAGCAGACTTAAATGTTACGACTTTATGACGTTATATCAACTCTTGCGCACATTTTAATCTCATTCAAGTAATAGTTTAAGACAACTTGTGTACCCTTACCCAAGCGTGTAGTACTTAATTCGAATACCTTATGTATGTTACAGCCTTTTTATCGTCCCACTGCTGGGCACAGACCTCCTCTCACACGGAGAAGGATTGAGCTTTACCTTATGTATTGGATGGGTAAAAAATTGGAAAGGAACAGAGCTTTTGCATGCGACCGTGTCGATGTTTTAGTAAAAATCTTTTAGTCCCAGTTGGGCGCCAGAATTTTTTGACTAGCGAAAAAGTTGGGTTTGAATTTTAAGCTTCGTGACACCAAGCTCTATTGATGTTAAAAAAGCTGCAAAAAAGTTTTTTTTGATAAGACTTGTAAAACCGTCGAGAGTATTCTATTGTTAAGGTTTCCGAGTTCACGGCTACCAAGTTTTCAATACGACATGGCAAAAAAATATTAAAGCTCATTTATAAATTTGGCAATATGCCTAAAATATCAATTTCTAGTAACGCAAGGAAGTAGTACCTACACAAGATCATTATTTCCAAGTAAAATATATTAATAACGAACACTTATTAATAAATCTATCTGTTTGCCTGTATATTTTATATCAAGAAAATATTTATAATAGATGTTATTAAACTAACAAGTACACAAGTCATAGGATAACTTCATAATGAACAATGTTCTTAATCATTGTAAATAAGTTCATACCACATATTTATCAAGCTAAGCAAACTAAATAACGCTATATTAATTAGTCTAACGTATCTGTTTGAGCACACAAGATTCCTTTATAAGGCCAAATATTATTGATAGGCGATGATTCATAGTTCATTATGATGTACACTATAAATGTATATGCAGAAATACATTACTGATATTCTAAAATGTAATTTAGATGACTCAATCTATTAAGCTATGAAGGAATGCTGCTTATCTCATACATCAGTCAGTAGTTGAACAATGATAGACTTCTCTGAGAAAGAAGAAAAATGGTAATGTGATATCTCAACGATTGATAAAATTTTAATGAAACAAAAGTACATAATATTTCCATACTACGAACTTTAACACTGTCTGTCCTTATGTAGCAGTGGTTGCAAACGCAACCAGGTACTAGGTTCGATTCCTAGGTCAGGTCAATATAGCTTTGAGGAATTTGAGTCTGATTTAAGTGTAAGAATATGTATATGTATACATATGCGAATTCTCTCACGACAATGTGGGACCAAAACGCTAAAATTTCTAGTGCTGTTAAATTTATACTTCTGTTCGAATTCCTGCTTATTTACTAGGATCGTCGCCTTTATACTAGCTAATAAACAAAGTGGAGCACCCGATATAATACGTGTAGTACGAATAAACACGGTACTGTATAAACTAATTAAATATACGTATTATCGCGTTCCAACGATATTACCGCTTCTAAGGAAGTGTATGTAAAATAAGCATAAACCAGGGATGAACGCAACTATTGATCCAACAGATTATTATACTCGTTATTATATTACTAAGAAGATACTAACATATATGATCCTTTTGCCCGTTTACACCAACAATCTCTTAACTTTTCCCTAACTAAGTGTCACTAATATATTATATATATAACACACAATTTAATTTAAAAAATATTCCACAATATCATCATCGTCTTATTGACGTAGCGTGATTATTTTCTTCCGTTCATCTCTGCCTGTCATCTCTCAACTAATATTCTTGCTCACCATTTCGTGTGTTACACATACCATAGTCCGTTTCGTAGGTCATCCATACAAATATATCATCAATACAAACCTTCCTTACAATATCAATACGATCTCAATTCTTCCGCATCACATACCCATACCCTAAGTCCACAATACACATGTAAATACATAGAAAGTATATTCACGAAATCAATACACAATTCTCATGGCCCGTCAGCCCACAGAAATCCTATTATTTATGTCCTTTCCCATCGTAATTTGTCACTTTCGGATATCTTTTATCAGGCCCAATGGGGACCGAGTTACGGATAGAAACGTTGCCTTCATTATATCAATTTAGTGAAAGTATATTGAAAAATGTGCTTGACTTTATGTTCTATATAGTAAAAGGGAATTTTTGATGAATACAAATTGAGTATTGTTTTGGAATTTTGCTTTTTTGCATGTTTATTAATATTACATAGATGTTTTGTTTTTGCAAGAACGTATGACTTAATTTGCTACCCCGGAAACAAAGTTAAGGTATCTACTTACGTAATACTTAAATCTAGAGGGTCATCACAGGGGCCTTATTCATCTGCTCAAATATCACACTTGAACCAATCAACTACAACAAAAATAAACAGAGAAAATATAATCAAGGAAACAATGATTTTTTTACGCGTCGACTTCTACCCATCCAGTCTTCTAAGTCCCTTGAGAAATTTCATTTCAAAAATGAGATTAAGTAATCCTAAAATTTTTTTCTCGATCTGAGAGGATTTTCACTTATAATACCACAAGAGCTTCAAAATTATCGGGTATTTTCCGATAGGTTCGTTGCAAACAAATGAAGGAGTCAAGTTTTTCAGGTTAAAAAATAACGAGCGCGAAGCGCGAGTGATTTTTCCTGAAAAACTTGACGACTTTATTTGTTTGCAGGGAACCTTGAGGGAAATGCCAGATAATTATGAAGCTCGTGTGGTATTCGGGAGATTATTTTTCCGTCCCAAATGTCGGCCACAACCTGTCAGTTTGACGTAGCAACGACCAGAGAAAATATTCAAAAAATTTTCAGTATAATACCATGTAGGTTGTACCACGTGACGTCGAATGGTGCAATTCTATTGGTCGATATTTGGGTCGGAAAAATAATCACGGAAAATCTTAGCCAATAGCCATTACTCCCCATTCTCCCTAAAACTATCAAAAGCCCTAAATATAAACAGAACTACTTTCAGTTTCAAAACTACAAACTGGTGTTTATTTCCTAAGTTCCTTTGCGTTGATAGAAAAACTTTTTTTATGATCATCATGCCAATACAAATAGGACTCTTACTGTTTATTGCACTGGCTATAATACTGCCTGAATTTGGGCTGTTATTTTTTATTTAACTTTGAAGTTTTTAGGGTTTTTGGGTTTAGGAAGGTAGAGTATTTTTATATTACCATCTTAAGTACTTGATAATGATAATGATTATAGGTAATGAACAGTAGAATGCCATTGCTAACCAAATAATTTAGACAGTAAATGAACATTCCAGAATTAATAAACAGGCTTCCCTGTAGCTGAATGACCATCAGGCCAAAATGAATGACTCATCAAACGAGATAAAAAATCATGATGCAACCCCCGAAAATAAACGTTGAATCCTGAATATATATTACAAAATAACCGCGGCCACTAGAGCCGACCAGGGCATAAAATATTAACGCCACAGTGTAAACAATTACAGTATACCAACTCGGCTTTTGAAGTGGACAGTAACAACAAATTAGGTTTGAAAATTTCAAGTATGTTCTGCTGGGACAGTTTGCTGCGTGCTTCGTAATTTTGTTACAATTTTCGTGAAACTGTAGGCTAGAGGAAAAAAAATATTGAAATATGAGGATGCCAGTTTGAGGAAAATTTTGACGAGAATTTAACCCATATATGCCCAGAAGTTTTTTCAACACCAATTTTTTTTTATTTTTACATATATGTTAAGTAATTTATACTTAACATATGTAAAAATAAAAAAAATCGCTATGCATTTAGGGTATCGGCATAATTTGGGTCGTTATCGACCCTATGGGCATATATGGGTTAAAATTCATCATTTATAAATAAATGAGGCACTATGGAAGCAGATAGATGTCTATATGTGTTAACTTGGATATCACTGACTTTGAAGAACATGTGTTACGTACTTAATGAATCTAAGCGCAGTTCTAACCGGTACTTTTAGATATCGACGAAGAAGTCTTGTGTTTAGTACAAAGGACGTCAAAGGCTCAAGGCTGACACGATGAAAGTCTGAAATCGCCAATCCGTCTTGACTTATCTAAGCTTGTCACACTCACTAACACTATATCCTACTTTATATCTCACTCATATTTTTTCGCCTACATACACAAATATATACACAATATTTCTGTGTCCCAATTCCTCTTACAAAATCAAGTTTCGGAAAATATCTGACAATCGTATATTAGTGGTATCCGAATATAAATCAAAAGTACGTCGGGATACTTGGCCGAGGGTTCTCTGAGGATACATCAATGTCATAGGATAATGTTTACAGGGCATGGTGAGCTTGGCTAGGCAGAATCCTTAATGGCGGATATTATTTTAATGTAACAACGTAATTTGTTGGGACAGGCTTCAGTTTTGGGGGATTTTTCATGGCTCTGCGGTAACTGTGCAGATTTAGCTAAATAATGCTGTTATTTATGTTGTTAGGTGGAATGGGGAGTGATAAATCGAGGGATTTTTTAATATCTTATTGGAAGTTTATGACGCAAAAGTACTGAAACCAACGCACGCACTTTACTGACGCAAAACCTTTTCACATTGTTGTTCAATGTAATCGCAAGTATAATTTATCTCTAAACCAAAATAAGACTGATGTGATTCATAATATAAGAATAAGTTGGTACGCAGAGTATCAAATAAAATGCTTAACGTTTAATTTCCCATAATAATGATTTCGTAAACAGTAAATATTAAAACAAACAATTACTTGAAAGGTAACACCCAGGTTTACCAGTAAAACCGATTAAGCAATGTTAACCGGAGACTTACACCTTCGTGTCACACCTGGTTATTTTTTCCAAGAAACTGTTAGCAATTTCACTGTTTCGTCGTATGTATGAAAAATAAATAAATGTGGTTTTGTACTCGTACTGTGTTAATTTTAATATGACATAAAATTGGAACACTTTCTACGTTTAAGCAAAAACTGTTTTAGAGGAAAACGCTGTGTTCTTATTTACAGTATATGTATAAAAAAAGAAACTAAACATATTATTTCAATACCATAGTTTTATTCACAACACATTGATCCAATTGCCAATCATCATCCTCTGAGCCTTTTTCCCAACTATGTTGGGGTCGGCTTCCAGTCTAACCGGATGAGGAAGATTTACGTAAAACCGCAAAGCCTTTAGCTACACATCACAAAGAACTCAAAAACTCCACAATCATCAATCTTATCCCACAACAGTTAAGAATCAATTGAAATGATAGCTCTAGCTGTACAGCATCGTTTGTGTAGGTTATTCATTACACAAATAAGATAAGTTCGTTCCGAGCTAAACAGAGACGTCCGTAAACAAAAGACTTACTATGGCACAAGGTAGAAGCGACAGCGAGTAGGAACTCCTAAAAAACAAATGCTAGGTGACATTCCGACCCACGCGGTACAGCTATGCGTCAAAAATCCGATTATTGAAGTTGAGCCATCTTTAGGCTCCGATGACTTACAGCCAGTTTCATCATCAAAAGTAAAAAGCCAAAGTAATGTCATAAAGTAAAAGTAACGGTCAAATTCGTTTTTTCACGATTTTTTCTATTAGTTTTGCTGTTACTTTAGCCGTGAAAAAACGAATTTTGAGACAAAAATTATGCTGCATATCCGCACGAAATATCTACATCTGAAGTCCCGTATAGGAACATTTCACTCTTCTCCAAAATAGTTTCAAGTTTTAATTCTCTTCTATTCTCTTTACCATGTTTTCTATGTATATTTGCTTATTCTGTTTTGTGTTTTTATGCGTCACAAACGCGAATAAATGTTTGACTTTGACTTTCTATCTCTACACTCGCTGTCGCTTATGCTTTAAGCGTCTAAAACCTCGAACATTCACCAAGGCCCGCCCTAAGACTAATTACACAGAATGATTTACTAACTGCATTCTAAATGTGGATTTGCTCATTTTAAAATGGGTGTTTTAAAGTTGAGTTAAACACGTGCAAAACATGTGTTTGGGGCGAGGTTGCACGTGTTGATGTTAAGGCAAACAGTGGGATTTTGAGTAAAAAATGCAATGTGAAAGGATTTTAATGGGTGTACGGTAGATTCTTGAACAAGCGTGGTGATTAATTAATTTATTTTTATATCAGGGCAAGGATCCCATAACGTTAGTAGATTCTTAACCTATGTTAGTATAGGTAAATATACACATAGACTTTCAATAAATACTCATAAAAGAAAAAAATCTAGTTTTCAGTATTTGTTGTTATAGCGGCAACAAAAATACATCTTCTGTGAAAAATTCAGTTCTCTTACTATCACGGTTCATGAAATACGGCTTGGTGACATACGGACGGACGGACGGACGGACGGACAGAGGAGCGAAAACAATAGGGTCCCGTTTTACCCTTTGGGTACGGAACCCTAAAAACTATAATGCTCATTCCTTTTCAGTATGACAAAAGGCCTGTGCCCTGTAATGGTATAATGAAATGACTGATGATTGTAGATTTTGGTTGGAGCTCTGTACTGGTCTGAATTCAGTAAATGGTGATTCGTGATAGGCCGGTTGATGATGTTATTATTGGCCTGAATTTTGAAAGATACTCAAATCAAAAACTTCTCCGAGTACCTAAAGCTTCTTATGAAGGAAGTCATGTGTGGAATATCGATATTCATAAAAGTCTTTGCTTTACCAAAGATAGTACATAAACAAGATCTGTATAGCAAGAGATATGATTTTTAGTAACATCACAAAAAAAAAAATAATATTAACTTGAAGAAGATTTTTTGATAGAAAAAATAAACTTGAACGAATTTTTTTATTAGGTGACTAGAGGCAGTGATATGAAAATTTCTATGAAAAATAGAAATCATTTCGAAGCAGATACAAAAACCAGAGATAAGATAAACATTAGGATAAGTGCTCTCGTTCTAGTTTTATTCAACAAAAAATATGACGATAACATGGATTCTGCGTAAAACTAGGTGCTGTGACCTTTTCAAAGGTTAAAAGTAAAGCTAAAATAACAATCGTGGAATATGGAACACACATTTACTTTTAAAACGTTCGGTACTGTAACCTTTTTAAAGCATCCTGTATGTTGATGGTCATATATAAATCTGACTTCATTTAAAGAGTTTAGCACAGTTTATTTATTTATTTATTAGTTTATGTACACACACAGAATTCAGAGAAGACGAAAAATAGAACAGATAGAACAAAGGCACAGCTTATTTCATAAGAAATCTCTTCCAGCTGGCCCGTTATGAGAGAGTTAGAATAGAAAGAGATGCAGATGGTGACAAAAACTATCCTAAAACCTTCTCCCGGGTCTAAGGTCGTACATTTTATGTCGTGACAACGGAAAGCGGGTTTCATTTTTATATATATAGATATAATTAATATATATATATACAATATATTAAACTTAATAATAAATTAGTAACATTGGTACGGCGATTCAGTTTCTAGTGAGAAAATCACTTATTTGACCTGCAAAGCGTTACCTATCTGAATTTGTAAAGTCTGAAATCACCAACCCCTTTTCACACATGAATGACGCAGCTGCAGCACTCTTCTTTTTGTTCTTCTTTTTGTATTGTCCCTAGATTTATTTGTTTGTATCTGTGTGTGTTTGTTTCTTGCGTCATTTGTGTGTCAAATAAATGGTTTTTCTTTCTTTCTTCTTTCAACCCGCATTAGGCAAGCATGGTAATAAAAGTTCATTCCTTCTCAGTTCTCTGTATGCTCTTCTCATACAGAGAAACAGCCGGTTCCAAGGGTCAGTACAAAAGATTTACAATCAAATATCATCATCCTCCGAGCCTTTTCCCAATCATGTTGGGGTCGGCTTCCAGTCTAACCGGATTCAGCTGAGTGCCAGTGTTTTACAAGAAGCGACTGCCTATCTGACCTCCTCAACCCAGTTACCCGGGTAACCCGATACCCCTTGGTTAGACTGGTGTCAGACTTACTGGCTTCTGACTACCCGTAACGACTGCCAAGGATGTTCAATGACAGCCGGGACCTACAGTTTAACGTGCCATCCGAAACACAGTCATTGGTGTCAAAGATATACTTAGAAAGTACATAGTACATACAAACTTAGAAAAGTTGCATTGGTACTTGCCTGACCTGGAATCGAACCCGCGCCCTCATACTCGAGAGGTTGGTTCTTTGCCCATTAGGCCACCACGACTTCCCAACCACCACGATTTACAATCAAATATTATAATGTTTGGAAAACTCTGTACCTACGTAGTTTTACAATCAAGTTCTTTCAAACAAGCTTGCACTCCACACTCGTTTTCACCACCAAACACATAGTAATATCGCATCAAAGAACGTTTTAACCACAATTTCATCTTCAAAGGTCGTCTCGGTCTAGATTCCCGAGACTTTCTTCCGTCGATAGTTATTACCGTCGTTTGCCACTTCCCGACCTCCTTAGATTTTACGAGGCGTAACTTTTAACGTGTCTTCTCCAACTAAGGGTGCATCTACACGGTGCTAAGTGGCTACAAAAACGAGCAGTGCCAGCGACTCGCGCATGTATCAAAGCGAAATACCCACCCGCGTGCTCTTGTCACTTGCGCATGTTAACTTGCTCCAGCTACATGCACCGTGTAGACGCACCCTTATGATAGTAAGTGCCTAAAGTGATGTAAGAGGAATGAAAGTGGAACATTTTTGGTGATAGGCGGAACTGAAATGTGTTTGGAAAGATAGGTGGTCGTGGGTAGGTTGACTGGGTTTTAATCCCAAAAGGATAATCTGTATTTTATTGAATACTATGATGATTTGGCTTTTGATAGTGAAGCAAAAATTTAAGGTTTTTGCTTGTATATTTAGTAATTTCTCTGAAACACATTATTCGAAAATCATAGCAAATTCCGTTTGAAATTTTGGATTCTAGCTTATCATTCATTCTAGAGATGGTTACATTAACCTTGTAAATAAACTTACCGCAGTTTTGTAAAATAAAATATGATCTTTAAATAACTTAAAGTATAATAATTATGTGCGGTTAAGATCCATTATGTCTAAAAATATTAATGTTTAGATAAGCCAAGCTCGAGTCCAAGTCGACGTAGACAACATCAAGTTTAACATATTTCTAAAGCTCGCATATTTTCAGTTCACTATAAATACTGCAGTATAAAATATCTACAAAAGATTTTCTTATGCAAGCGTGCATCGTGATGCATGTAATCATTTTAATGCAAGCTCGATTCTAGTCGAGGAAGCTAAAACACAAAGTGCATTTGTTTTATTTTGCAAAACTGTTCAGTCTTTACTAATATTATAAAGTGGTTAAAACGTGAAGATGTAGGGGAATAATTCTAGATGTACTGAACCGATTTTGAAAAATATTTTACCTATAAAAAGGCACGCTATGTGAGAGTGTCACCACTGCATATTATAAAACAAAGTCGCTTTTACTGTCCCTTTGTACGCTTAAATCTTCAAAACTACGCAACCAATTTTCATGAGGTTTTATTAATAGATAGAGTGATTAAAGAGGAAGGTATATATCGTCGCCCTGCAGTGAAAACCTCGGAGACATCCCACAAAATAAAATATGTTGTTCTTTGGATTGATAAAGTTCTTGGTAAGCACAGACTACTCTAGCAAACTTTTGAATCAGCTACTCCTAGCGCCATTTATGACGTGCTATGAGAACCTGTATCAAAATAAGCTCATACATTTTTTGTCAGTAGACAGTTTTGTTTTCCTCCTGTAAAATGTTGTTATAAACACTTACGTGGTTTTCAGTGCTCGGCGACGATATGAATAATATAAAATATTAAAATAGTGGTTAAATACTGTTATACCATGCGAAGCCGGAGCGGTTCACTAGTGGGCTGTATTTTATCCTGATACGCGAAGCAGTCGTCATATCACAGATCAAATCGCGGGCTGAAGCTATAGTTCCAAATAAACCGAAATATTATCTATCTAATCTTCAAATCTAATCTTCAGCATTCGCCGTTGCCAGAAGGCTTTGAGATGATCGCTTAGAATTAATACTTTCGATAATACCTACATTTAGCTAAGCTGTTCATGAATAATGCAAATAGGTTGCCCGTTTTCATATAATCCTTTAGCGATCCTAGATAGATTCTTCAGGGATTTATTAATGGCCGTTGTGGAATTTAGAGACAGATACCTATTTATATTGGAGATATGTATCCCTGAATAGGGAATGCAGAGGTAGACGTAAAATACCTATTTGTAGTTTAGATATTTATCCCTGAATGGGGTATATCTACAGAGGTGGACCTATACGTTCTATAGGGGAAACTTGTAATCAACTAAGTAAATTATTGTCTGTCTTCAAGAAATAAAAGGTTTTGTCCCGTTGACCTTAAAAATAAAACACAACCATTTCTTTATAGAAGAACTTTTCAACCAGGGCCACAGCTCAAAACTTGTAAATGGCCAATAACAGAGAAGAAGTAAATGATTGTTTTTTATATTCTCAAGTAGTCAATATAGTGACATCATGTAGGATCGCTAAGAAGCATTGCATTAAACTACAATTATTTCAACCAGAGATTTAAACATAAAACGCTCAACAGAAATTTTGCAACCAATAAACTACTTAAACAGTAAACTCAATAGCTTAATAACATAGAAGAACAAGATTAAGCAAGACTGCACTTAACACAAATAGATAATGTACAGAGAAAGTTGGCAACACTCTCACTTTCCTAACTAGTGGAGTGCGAAGTGAACTTAAGTGTATCGATAAGCAAACACTTCTTATGTTACACTAGTCACGTGTAAGGAGTATTCTGCAAGCTAGCTTAAGAAACAAGAACAAAAACTGGAAATGACGAATGAATTTTACAATAATAAATCTGTAAGTAAGGCAAATGCCAAAAATGGCAATCATCTCAAAAATCGCGACCATAATCCCTACTAATATTATAAATGCGAAAGTAACTATTTCTGTCTGTATGTCTGTCTGTAACGCTTTCACGTCTAAACCAATAAAATGATTTTAATAAAAGTTGGTACAGAGATAGTGTTGACCTTGGGAAAGAACATAGAATAGTTTTTATCTCGGACTTTTGAAGAATTCTGTTGGAAACGCGACATAGCCGAACTCTGCGCGGGCGAAGCCGCGGGCGGAAGCTAGTACTAAAATAAATGAAGAAGTTAGTATATTATGTAATATCAGTTGGCTCACCCATCCGTAAACTAACCACGAGAAACACAGTTAAATTCAAATCAACACCAACACTATTAAACCAGTAAGCTGTTAAACCAAAATTCCAGTTAACTTTAGCTGGCTCAGTTTTTGCAAACAAAACTTTATGATAATCCTCAAAAAAGCTAGTCTGGCTAAGCTTGGCTTGAAACAGAAAACAGGACAAAACTAATGGATTAAAAAAACTCTAGTACGCCACTCAAAGTAATCAGGCTTCGCTTGTCAGGCATAAAAAACGGACAAGTGGGAGTTGGACGCGAACAGCAACGGTTCCGAGCTATGAAAGTGAAATATGCATATTAATGTGTTGGATTTTAAAACTTATAACTTATTTTACATGGACACCTAATTCAATTTGAGTATCAAAACCTCAAACTGTGATATTAAGCAATATATTCATAAGCTAGCCGAGTAAGCTATTTACAATAGATAAAAGATGAGCATTGGTAGCCAACGTGGCAATGCTGCAAACCTCTTGTGCATACTCTCAGTCGTCGACCAGGGAGAGGAATTTTTCATCTGTCTTATTATATTATACTAGCTTCTGCCAGCGGTTTCACCCGCATCCCGTGGGAACTACTTCCCGTACCGGGATAAAAAGTAGCCTATAGCCTTCCTCGATAAATGGGCTATCTAATACTGAAAGAAATTTTCAAATCGGACCAGTAGTTCCTGAGATTAGCGCGTTCAAACAAACAAACAAACAAACTCTTCAGCTTTATAATATTAGTATAGATATGGCTATGTGAAAAATATAAGACATTTTTATTTTCAATACAAAATCAATGAAAAACTGTGACACTAGTTCTTGTTTCCATAAGCTGCCTGCGTCTTTCTTATGCTGTAAGGAAAGACATTTCCTATGCCGTACGTACTTTTCACAATTAGCTTCATATTTCGGTATGGAACCCTAAAAACATTAGACGTACGAGACATGTGTACTTTAGGACTGTAAAAATGTGATCCATTTCTGCGTATGTAATGTAACGCTGTATCGTAAGTCAAGTGTCACATATTTCTGCCTGAGATGGGTGTCGTGTATGCTTCAATATCTTTTAATATCTTAATGTACTATACTAGGTGCTATACGCGGTTTTACTTGAACAAGTATAAAAAGTGAGGTTATAATAATAGAAGTAATTATGAAACTGACAAACTTATCCTATTTTACTGTTCGTTTGTTTAGAAGAAAAACTTACCTTATTTTTATGAAGAATTTCTTCCGTCACGAGACAAGTTCACATCTGAAATGAAAGAAAAAACTACATTTAGTACAAAAAATTACGAAAAAATTAGTCAATTATTAATGCTTTCTAAGCATTACTCACTGACGTAACTGAGAACTTTATTTTTGTTCGTATTGTCAAGTAGATATAGATGATTCGTTTAATTTTGGAAAAGCATCTTACCATTACTGTGGTTTATTTTAGGTAAAATGTTGTGTCTATTAATAATTTTATTTTAATGGGTATTGTGTCGGTAGAAATTACATGGTTTGCGATCTATTTAAACTTTATGTAAGATAGCTTCTGCCAGCGGTTTCACCCGCATCCCGTGGGAACTACTTCCCGTACCGGGATAAAAAGTAGCCTATAGCCTTCCTCGATAAATGGGCTATCTAACACTGAAAGAATTTTTCAAATCGGACCAGTAGTTCCTGAGATTAGCGCGTTCAAACAAACAAACAAACAAACAAACTCTTTAGCTTTATAATATTAGTATAGATTATCGAGCTCTTACAAACTATGCTGTAAGGTTGTAAATAAGTTATAGTTATGTCAATAAAAATATGAACATCCGAATTGAGAACCTTCCCTTTTTGGGAAGTCGTTCAATAATCCTATATTCAAATAGATTATAATCAAAACTTGAATTTTTGTATAACGTTCGAAAATCAACTCAGTCGATCACATCATGAAAATCACTTCACTACATGAACTATCTCTATGGAAATATAGTACATACAAAAAACTATGAACTCAATTCTTATGGAAATAACCATCCGGGTAACAGGGATGGTCCATTCAAGTCCACAAAATTATTAATTAATGCGGCAACACGGTTCAGTGTAATCATGTGCAGGCGACTCCATGGTTTTCATTAGCCAGCTCTCAAAGGCGTGATTTATGCTACTTATATTTTGTAGGAGCCTTTGAAATGGTATGGAGTAGTTTGTATTGAAGTAATTAGTATATCTTTTACTTAGTATTGATTGTAGTTGTCTATTGAGAAAGATCCTATGATTTATAGATTAAAGGGTATTCGAAAATGGTTAAAATATGGATTTTTCTAATGCTTATTTGTTTGTCCTATTGGTTTACATATCATTGTGAACCATGGACACCTCTTCTTTCTCCTGCCCTGTTCCCAAATTTTACTTGGGGTCGGCGCAATATGTAATTTTCCCCTGTCACTCGTCATACTGACACTCACTCCCTTCCTATTCATATCATCTTTCATTCCTTATGAACCATGGACACCTGAGGGATAAATATTAAAATGGCCGACATTGTGAACTTAACTATCGTTAGACCTTCAAGAAACTACTTAAATGTGCCTTCGGCGTTCACTAGGCTGTCAAGCTCTGACTATATCTATAAATATTTCGGTTTACCTATTACACCTGAGCTAAGTTTGGTGCGAGCAAAAAATCTGAGACTCCTGAAAAATAGTAACCTCAATATTATATTGTAAGGACTATATTTTATCGAATAACAGACTTTTATAGCATTAACTTAACTGTTCTTTAGGTAGAACAAAACAAAAAAAAGTAATACCTATATATGTATACTTTTGGTAAGACATCGTTTTGACAGTTACAAAATAATATAAGAAGGCAATGTTTATTCTATAACTGAATGTAACGATTTTGCATACATACATATAGTTGCCTATATTCCGTAATATATTTTCGCAGTTTCGCAGTCGAAATTGATCGCAATAATAGTAAATTGAAGGAGAAAAGATAATTGCAGGACAAAGGCACACTAACGAGCTAGTTCTTTTGAATATACATAGAGGAATGGTAATGGCCAGGGAAAATGCTTCGAGAAGAATTGTTGTGCAAATTACTGAGTAACTGCTCGTTTTTCCTATTGAACTTTTATTTCACGTATGTTTTGGTTATGTCCATGATAAAATTATGTGTCAGGAACATTTTACTGGTAACACTCGAAAGATCGAGAAGTGTGGAGATAAAATGGGGAGGCCTTTGCGCAGCAGTGGGATAATACAGGATTAGAAACCAAAAAAAAAGTATCTTATATATGTATAGATTAACAAAAAATCGAACAGACGTTGACGAGAACCGTATGAGTAGTATAGACTTTTTTGATCTCAACTACAGTAAGTATAGTTTATTCTGCCTACAAAAAAACGCTCTTAACACATTTTTTGATGAAAATATAAAAGTATATCGATAGCAACATAAAAAGATGCTCTTTACCAGTTCACAATCTTATAGATAACACTTTTCTTTCGCAAATGACTGATGAAGGAAGCACAGGTAATGTGACTCGAGTCAGACAAATCGATTCTTGGAAATTGATGGTTTTCCCTACATTTGTAAAGATAAAATATTCTGAACAAACAATTTGTTTAGCAATATGAATTTTAGTTCTTAGAATAAAAATTAATGCTTCTTCTCAGTTTTACGGGAATAATATGAAATTGTTATTTTACTTAGAAATCGTGAATGACGTGAGTATATTTAATATTCAAAATTCCAAGAATGTTTCTTCCATTAAGTTCTTCTGCCGCCAGAAGAATAAGTCCCCACTCAAAGTATTACTGCCATTTACTAAGGAAAGGACTTATTTTCTTATCAATCTTTCCAAATCTTAAAAGTACCATCGCATTAATTCCACGACCAAAGTACTGAAGAACCAAATCAATTTACATTTCTAATAGAAAGAAAGTCGCAAGGCTTGTTATCTGAGGTCAACGATTCACCTTGTTATCTCCCTTCACTAAGACCCGGTGTCGAGTTGTTTGCAAAATGAATTTAACATATCATGAGCCTCGAGCCCCAGTTTATAGGAGATCGATCCCATATATTGGCAGCCTTCAGTTTATTGAATACTCGTGAAGACGACGTTTTCGCAAATTGCGTGTTTCAGCGTGCACGGGATTTTTAAAGCTGAATTTTAGGTGCTTTTTCGTCCTTTACTACGATTGAACGCAAAATGGAGGTCCTTTTTTAGTAAATTGATTCTGTCAGTCTTGAAATGGTATGTAACGGATGTTACTAAAACCATGTGTAAAAATGTCGCAACAAATAATAGAAATTCTTGCGTTTTCCCATGAGTTTACGGGGACCCCATATATAAAGCTACGTGCCTTTCGCACCTCTTCCACAGTGTCCACATTCATTCATCTTTTCACGCATGCGTGACGATCGCGGATGTATGCTTTGAAGTCCTTAGTAATGGCTGTTCGTGCTAACACCATAACATAAACATTTCTGAAAATGTGAAAACCATCTGGCAACCATCGGCGAACCGTTCATTCATACAGTATTTCTATAGCCCCTTGTTAATAACGGTACTAATAATTCCCTTCAGATGTCGAATGAATTAACCTCCAATTTATTTGCGGAGCAGAAAACAATCAAACATCTGTTATAATTGATTGCTCGTAGTTTGCAGATTATTAATATACCCGACGACCGACATTTACGCCGTTCCTAGTACGGAACAAAGACGATTTTGCTCTCAATACTTTGCCAATTAATCTTGCCTCGGTACCGAAAATACTCGCCCGAAAATAGGCTTAAGGTGGCAAGGAAGTTTCCATGGCTGGTGATTCCGCCAAATTAGAACCACCTATAAAAATCTGAACAGGTATCGAAACCAAATTCCGAAGAGGTTTTGCGGTGTTACTTGGAAAGTTTGAGGGAGAGATATATCAATTTATGGCCGAAGGTTTTATGGCGATAGTAAAAAGAACTTTTGGGTCATCTCCGGGTATTTTGTTGGAAGTTTCAGCATTTCGCGGGTCCCGGCCGCGACGGGATATACAGAAATGTCACTTGGAAAGTTTTAGGCTGATGTTCTACATGTTGTTTGCACTAAGTGCACAGTAATGGGTTATTAATGTCATGAAGGCTTTTATCTTTGATGGTTTTCTTCAGCTTCCTGCGTCATACTAAATTACGTTGACACAGTTTGTCAATTTCCCTCAGTCTACATCATTAACGCATGAAGTTCCCACGCATTCCTCAAGGATATAAGGAACATGAAGTACAAAGACGATGAAACGTAGAAGCCGTTCGAAGTAATTTCAGCTATAAATATAATATTTTCTGTTCTACGTTTTCTCGTTTGCTCAAATTGGGTCTCTAAAATACGCCTAACATTATTTTTAATGGTGGTGCCATTTCGTTACTTTAATTCACGTCTTTCATAATCAGTTGGCTTGGCTCGTCAAGATAATCCTCGCAATCGTGCTTTGTAAATGAAACGTGGCGGGAATTTACTAGAGGTATTATGCGAAAATGTTGAAGCTTAGTAGTAAAACTAAGTAATAGTATAATATTTGTAACCTTTTATATGAAAACGTTGAGATTAAACAGCCGCAAATTTGATATCGTAGACACTGACGCTGCAAAGCTTGTGTACACTGAAGCGAAGCCTTATCTTCTAGTCCCTCGGTTGTTTTAGCCGAAATCTTTCCCTCAAGGCTTTCAACACTAAACCGGAGCACCGTAAAATATCACTATAAATAAAATCGTAGCTTCATTGCCCTCAAAGGGGCGGGAGATATTGCACTTAGTGAGGCTCGGAGCGTCGTTATTTCATTATGATTTTATTTATTGTGTTCACGGCAAGTGTCTCTCTTATTTGATTTTCCTCTCGACACTAAGTTTTATTGGCTTGCCACTATGCAGGAGTGCCTTCTGTAGCGACTTCGAGTCTGTAATGACTTCAAGTAAAGTTGAAGAAGTCGCTTCGTTGCGAGTTTGTCTTGTATCTGAGTGCTAAGAAAAACAGAGTGTTCTGACTTCTGATTGCTTGACTTTCTAAACTGGCAACTTGATGAGGATGACTTAGTTGTTCAGTTTCGTATATCAATTACTTTGATAACATTGAATGTTAAATGTATTTCTTTGAGTAAATTGAATTCGTTTAACTTTAACTGCACCAGTATTTAATCATACTTATGAGACTTCTGTGGTCTTCAAATTCATTCCTGGGCAAGTTACTAGTCAAAGAATTTAGTTCTACTATTTAAATCAACATAAACGATTCATAATGCACCCTTTATTATTTGAAAATGATTCATTATTATCTGTCTGTGCCAGAAGGAAGTTTATTTACTCTAACGGTTTTTTTTGTAAACCATGTTTTGTATAGCAAATAGGATTTCATTTAATTTAGATACATGCATAGATTAAATGTCTGCATTACTGAAAATGAAATAACAAATACCATTACGCATTTCAAACTATTATTTTAATACACTGATTCAATAACTCCGGTACGATTTGATTTGTATCAGAGCTGTCTCTGTCTGCCTGTCTGTCCGTCTATAGGATAGTTTTTATCCCGGACTTTTGAAGAATTCTCTTGGAAACGCGATATAACCGAACTCTACGCGGGCGAAGCCGCGGGCGGAAGCTAGTAAAATAATAATTATAACAAACTCGATTAAGCCATTACAGGTAAGGTACGAATTCATTCGTGGAAATGTGCTCTCTCAACTTTAATGTTTCGTGAAATAATATTTTCCTGCTGTGTACATACGATATTTCATAATTTTATCAGCATTCAGAGGAAAACTGTAAATATTTGCTATTTATACAGAAAATTTACTTAAAACGCCATGTTGGGCGTGCAATTATATCTTTTATATCTTAATTATGTTATAGATTCTTTTATCTGAAGTGACTTTTGTTTAATTTTATTTATATGGCTTAATTCTATTTTTATCTTATATCTCTCTTCCTGTTTACATGTGGCATGTGTAGCTTCAGAACAGTGGAAAGAGTTTCGATATCTTATAGTGTGCTACAAACAAATAGACAAATAAAATGTTTAATGCTACTAAAGAAGTACAGATATTAATTTCCTCTGTATCTTAGAACCTACTACTTCATTCTGTCGTACTATTTGACTGCTCCAATGGAAAATACATCATATCATCGAAATCAACCCAGTCGTTGATATTCCCAGTAAAGCTCAATTTTCATCTAGTAGTCGTTTATAAACTGCTATTTCATCCTTTGGATATGCGGAACCAATTATACGGTAGGACGACGATATTCATCACAAAATTGCGAAATTGTAACTTCCAGTGATTTACAGAATCATTACAGGTAAGTCACTTACCTAAGTACCTATCTAATATCATCATTAGCCTATTTATTGTCCCACTGTGAGGCACAGGCCTCTTCTTATACAGAGAATAAATGAGCGTTCATCACCACGCTTGGTAAAAGGTGGATGAAGATGGTGATGACTCCAGCATACCGGTTTCCTCAAGAATTTTTCCTTCACATATATTAAGTCAATGACAATGGGCTGCCCCTGACCGGCATGGTTGGCGTTTATTGGGGGACTGTGTTCAGCAGTTTGTATGTACTTTCTAAGTATATCTTAGACACCAATGACCAATGTGTTTCGGATGGCACGTTAAACTGTAGGTACCGGCTGTCACTGAACATCCTTGGCAGTCGTTACGGGTAGTCAGAAGCCAGTAAGTCTGACACCAGTCTAACCAAGGGGTATTGGGTTGCCCGGGTAACTGGGTTGAGGGGGTCAGATAGGGCAGTCGCTCCTTGTAAAGCACTGGTACTCAGCTACATCCGGTTAGACTGGAAGCCGACCCCAACATAGTTGGGAAAAAGGCTCGTAGAATGATGTGTTCAGCAGTAGACGGCAATTAGGTATGATATGATGATGATACTTAATCAATGTTATCCAAAATATACGAAAGAAGTGAAGTCGCACTTAAGAGGATGGAGTTTTTTAACTACTAGACCACCGCGAGAATTGCAACCAACATACAAGTAGGTTTTTGGCTTATAGTTTAAATATCCCTATACACCAAACTACAGATATCAAAACTATCAATATTTTTAACTGTTCCTGTGTAACAATTTATATCGTTTGTAACATAAAACAAATGGTTGCGGTTTTTATTGCGGATCATGTTTTATGTCCGTTTTGCTATTGTTTTCGACAATTATCGACAGGTTTTGGTTAAAGTAATTACTGATTTCTATTTATTTTATATTTAGTATTTACTGTAGTTAGGGTGAGTTATTGTATGTGTATTAAACTATAATTATGGAAAAATGGAAAGGGCTGTTACTTTGGAACAAATCAGATTAAAAATGCCAGCCTTATGGTGTAAATAAACTTTAATAATTAATTACGTGAAAACGCTCATTTGTTGAGAGTGTTTTTGTGTAATGAGTTTCTCAAGTTTCAATTAGTAAAGTTTTTGAAGTAAAGAGGTTTCGAAACATGCCCTTAATTTACTTCAAACAGGAATATCAAAACGAATATGAGTATGGACCAACAATTTCCGATATTTTTTTTTGACTTTGATTCCAAGAATGTCTTTGAGTTTCATCAGGAAACGGTTTGTTTATTTATATAGAAGATTCTATTTAACTTTATTCATCGAGTTGTCCTTTGTCATATAAATGCATCATCATCCTCCGAGCCTTTTTCCCAACTATGTTGGGGTCGGCTTCCAGTCCATCCGGATTCAGCTGAGTACCAGTGCTTTACCGGGGGAGGACTGCCTATCTGACCTCCTCAACCCAGTTACCCGGGCAACCCGATACCCCTTGGTTAGACTGACGTCAGACTTACTGGCTTCTGACTACCCGTAACGACTGCCAAGGATACGAGTTCGAGGTAAGGTTCGAGTTTATTATACCTCTATGTTATATGTTATAAGTATATTCAATTTTTAAAATTGAAGCTAGCTAGTTGAGTGTGTCTTCGAAATATAAACAAAAGAGAATCTCAGGAATAAGCTACAAGAGATAAAGATAAATTTAAATACGGAACCCTATCGCAATCAGGTACAGAATCAATCTGAAACAAGTCCAAAAGTAGCGAACACAGTAAGAAATCTCTTCAGTCTAATTTGAATAAATGATTTTGACTTTTTGACGTAACCGTTTCAGTGTTTTCAGTTTCAGAATAACTTGATACTTCCTGAATATTTTAGTTTTGATGCTCTGCTCCTCTGAAAGTTTGTTTGATTGAACACTCTTATATCGAAAACTACTGGTCGAATTTGAATACCTAAGTCTTTCACTGTCAAATACCCTATTTATTTAGCAAGATATATTTTATCCTCCTGCGTGAAGGTTAAACCGTGAGTAGTTAAAAAAACCCGTATCGTTTAACTCGCCAGTTTTTCCTCGTGAAAAGCCGTTAAATAATACATTTTGAAGGTTTACTTTTACCCTTGAATCCATTATAGAACCCTTTATTTTCTTACGTAAATCTTAAAATATGTTTGAGACATACATGTGAAAACGGATTACCATAGAATTGTCGTATGTTATAGGAAAAGGGGAGGGATATTTTACTATTTTATGAAAAAAAAACTGAAAGAGATCTTAAAATTAATTTAAACGTAACGTAAAAATACATATATATCTAATCTGGTTTTATAAATATTTAATTTTATACCATACTAGCCGTTTTCCCGCGGTTTCACCCGCGTCCCGAGGGAGCTACTGCCCGCACCGGGATAAAATATAGCTTATGTTACTCGCAGATAATATAGCTTTCTAATGGTGAAATAATATTTAAAATCGGTCCAGTAGTTTTTGAGTTTATCCATTACAACCAAACAAACAAACAAAGTTTACCTCTTTATAATATTAGTATAGAAAAATAAATAATTCAGAAAATTACGTATTCTCTTTTACAACTATTTAGCAGAAACGTGTTCTTACCCAGTTATTTTAGGTATTTATGATACAAAAATTGCTTACATCTCAAAAACATCTAGAGTGGTTCCTGCAAGAGCTAGTCTAATATTTATAGTGTTGTTACTTTTGCAAGATTCCCGTTGACATCATAAAATACAAGTTTGGGGCACGTTTAGACGTTGGCAACTTCCCCAAGTGGGGATTACCGAGTTATGGGTGATTAATCTTTGGCAGTAAATATAAGTTATTATAGAGCAGGTATTGGTAGGTATATAGTGAAGGATTTGGATTTCATGTTTGTATCAAAATTGTTTTCAGTATAGCGAGTGTAAAATTTAAGTATCTAGTCCGCAAT
Source organism: Helicoverpa assulta (assembly GCA_963856015.1). Taxonomy (NCBI): domain Eukaryota; kingdom Metazoa; phylum Arthropoda; class Insecta; order Lepidoptera; family Noctuidae; genus Helicoverpa; species Helicoverpa assulta. Next base: position 11,693,693 of record CAWLCW010000027.1, on the reverse strand, counting down.
TAAGAGGGAATTATTACCCTGGTAGAAACTTAAACCATCTTAGCTCATGGCTAAGTAACAACCGCATGGATCGATCATAAGGTTGAGCAACGTTTGGTGCGGTCTGGCCAAGGATGAATGACCATCCGGTATCATTAAAATTTCATAAAAATATTTTGGAGAGGGGCTTAAATTGTCTCTTATGTTACAGCCTTTTTATCGTCCCACTGCTGGGCACAGGCCTCCTCTCACACGGAGAAGGATTGAGCATTAATCACCACGCTTGCTCAATGCGGGTTGGTGATTTCAGACTGTATATATAGTCCAGGTTTCCTCAAGATGTTTTCCTTCACCTTTTTATCAGCCATTGGTGTCTACGATTACTTAGAAAGTACATAATACATACTTAGAAAAGTTGCATTGGTACTTGCCTGACCTGGAATCGAACGCACACCCTCATACTCGAGAGGTTGGTTCTTTACCCACTAGGCCACCACGACTGACTCTTGTAATTGTCTCTTACTATTGGTATACTAGTGACCATTGTAAACAAATGACACATTACACAATCTACCTAGCCTTATCCCAACTTCATTTGGAGCTTCCTATCTATGTACATGTATGCAGCTGAGAATTTATGTTTTACATAGAGCGACTGCCTATGTGATCTCCTCAAATCAATTACCCGAATAACCCGATACCGTTGGCAATACGATATGAACGAATCAGTTGTCTCAAAAGCCCCCATAGAATCAGTTACAAATAGATATTCGATTCCAACTGAAAAAAAAAAACTTATTGTATTTTACAACCATAAGTACTCAAGTTTTTCCATTTCAGGCACATTTATTTTTAACAAGAAGACTTACGCTTAAATCTAGTCATTATAACTTAGTGAAAACCTGAGTTCTAGAACTTTCGATTCTCGTTATAACTAAGTGTTTACCACATCTATATTTAACTAGTTCCTTTCAGTAGTTTCACTCGCGTTCCATCGGTATAAAAATAGCCTAAAGCTATCATAAATGGGCTATCTAAGGTCGGCAATACACGGAGCGCTTGAAGCAGTCAGGGGCAACATCTTTGAGCTGCGACTGCACAGTGAACTGCAGAGTTCCATGGACGCACATACTACTTGTTCAAATAAAGAATGGGATTGGAAATCGCAACAGCTGTATTTACCTCTCGCTCATACACTATAGCACATGAGCGAGAGTTGAATACAGCTGTCGCCATTTACACACGAACACGAACCACACGAACCGCTCGAGCAGTCGCAACTGATTCGGGCGGTCAACAGCTTGAAGTTGTCGCCCCTGACTGCTTCAAGCGGTCCGTGTATTGCTGGCCTTAGATAGCCCATTTATAATAGCTTTGTTTTCAGTGTTATCACTGAAAGGAATTTCCAAATCGGTCCACTAGTGCTTGAGATTAGCAAGTTCAAGTAAATAAATAAACTATTCAACCTTATAATATTAGTAGATAGAAATAGATATGGATAAAATAGATTTATTGAAGAGAGACAGAATTGAAGGATCCCTTTCAAGAAGAATTAAAATTGTGATTTTCGTCATGCGGGTGGACACTTGTCTTGATCAAACCATTTGCTTAATTGGTCCTTTATATTCGACATAGAGATTTTTTTTCTAAAGTTATCCTAGCTAATATTATCATCAATTGGTTTGTCACAATTAGGGCTAGCACTTTAATTTAGATGGAATTAGCTAATCAGATTTCTCGAACTTTCAAAAAGTTTACATATAGAAAAGTCCACTACAAAATACGTAGATTACAAAAAAAAATATAAGTTATAACAACACGAATCGCTATTGCCTTAATATTTCCCTTGAATAAAAAATACAAACATCAGAATCGCGAACCCCTTTTTGACTAGTCCGTTAAAGAAGGACCAAAGACTGCAAAACCATAAAGGACCAAAATCACGTAGGTAGTTGATAACGAAAAACGTTCGGAAACGTTCAAATAGTTGCGAAGTGGCATCCAAGTAATATACTGTGCAACTTTCAACTGTTATTCGTAAAGTTTTCTCAGAAACTTATGCATTCATAGCTTGAGTGTACTTTTGAATTTATATGCTATAAGCTTTTCCCAGTGTCCCGGAGGAACCACTTTGCGCACTCGGGTAATAAAAAATTAAAAAAATGTACTAGTATATGTCCTACTCCCGATTCTTCAAAAGTGCTTTATTTTATATTGATTTCTGACACTTACGCGAATATTAGACATTTAAATAAAACTACTTTTACGGATTTTATCGCGGTTATATTAATATTATTTAATCCCGACGTTTCGGATCCTTTACAGCATCCATGGTCACGGGCAGACTAAGGTGTTGGTCGTCTTGATATATTAGTTACAAACAGCTACCCTACATTTTGTTGATTATTATTGACAATCCGATTCACGCAAAACGAGCTCACTGTATCCTTAGGTCGAGCAGTTGTAGGCTTGGATTTTGATTTAATAGTTTCTATGATGGGATTCCAAGCAGGTGGTATGCACCAGCCATCTTCTCTATTGAAATTTGGATGTTTTTTAATTTCAATAGCCTCGCGAATCATCCTAGGTAGGAATCGGTTTTCTTTTGCAAGGACTTGTGGTTTATCAAATCTGATGTAATGCTGGGCCTTGTCTAGTGTGTGTTCACAAACTGCTGACTGTCTGGAACGGCGGTGTTTGACATCGGCGATGTGTTCTTTTACGCGGGTCCCTATGCTTCTTTTAGTTTGGCCTATGTAAGAGAGACCACAATCACATTCAAGCTTGTATACACCCGCATCTTGTAGAGGTATGTGACACTTGACAGGTGGTAAGAATTGACTGATCTTCTTCAGCGGCTTGAAGTAGGTTTTGATTGAAGCTCGCTTCAAGATGTAGCCAATCTTGTCTGTGACTCCTCTTATGTATGGAAGAACAGCAGGTAGACGCTCAACTGTGGCTGGTTTCACGCGGGTTCTGCGACGAGGGCGCGGTACTCGGAGCTTCTGGACTTGTGGTTTATCAGATTTGATAAACCACAAGTCCTTGCAAAAGAAAACCGATTCCTACCTAGGATGATTCGCGAGGCTATTGAAATTAAAAAACATCCAAATTTCAATAGAGAAGATGGCTGGTGCATACCACCTGCTTGGAATCCCATCATAGAAACTATTAAATCAAAATCCAAGCCTACAACTGCTCGACCTAAGGATACAGTGAGCTCGTTTTGCGTGAATCGGATTGTCAATAATAATCAACAAAATGTAGGGTAGCTGTTTGTAACTAATATATCAAGACGACCAACACCTTAGTCTGCCCGTGACCATGGATGCTGTAAAGGATCCGAAACGTCGGGATTAAATAATATTAATATAACCGCGATAAAATCCGTAAAAGTAGTTTTATTTAAATGTCTAATATTCGCGTAAGTGTCAGAAATCAATATGTTAACCAGTACGGACTGCCAATTGCAAATAAAATACGCCGGTTGGAAGATCTCAAGACGAAGCGCGCAAGATTCATAACATCCTTGAATTTCTTGAAGAGATGCAGAGACAACAGCATCATTCCTACGTGTGCCATAATTTCACCAAGGAAGGACATACGAGGAAGCGCTAAGATCTTAAACCAGGCAAGCAAAAAGTTACTACAGCAGTTAATACAAAATACACGATCCGATTTGCACCGCGTTAATCAAGACATTGAGGCGTCATCCCATGAATTACAGATAGATTTAACTACATTTGATTTTAATAATTGCATGAAAATACTAGATGAGCGCGAAAAATCTAAATATAATGAATGCAAAAACAGACAAATAATCAAATTTGAAAAACTAACGTCTAAATCAAATGTTCAAAATAACACACGAAAAGAAAACGGAACGCGCCCGTTACCTGCGAGCCAATCACGCGCAGTTGTCAATCTATCAAAAAATGTCTTGGATGAAAATACGGTTCAAGTGTTATCGAAAGGCCTAAATTTTGCTGTAACACCTCGAAAAATACCGGTAGAAAGCATTATATGCAACGTGGAAGACTGCCTGTTTAAAAATAAAATCAATAAACATGATTCGGAGGCGATACGTCAGGACATTTCGTCTGTGTTACGTCGCAACATAGGGGAGAGTGGGGGAATTGCGGACGCTGAAGGGAAATAACGCACAACATTCGTACTATCAGTAATAATCAGTTTGTCTTTATTAATTATCAATCTTTAGTTATTTGTCTACAAAAACAATTATACTTATTATACGAGATCAATCAATAAATAGAATATTTTTAGCAAAAACAAAACCTTGTCAGTCCGTAATTACCCGTAGCGCTCGGGGTAAATTCGGACTGACCCTGGGTTAATTACGGACAGCATGGGCTATTTACGGACTAGGTCCACATCACTGACAAAAATCACAAGTAAAGCCTTTAGAAGAACTTCTTGCAGTGCAGTTGTCATAAGCCCACTTGTTACACTTTGAACACATAATCCGGTCGTCCACGTCGGCGGGTGGATTACTGTCCTTCTCCTGACAATAAATGCAAAAGTAATCAACATTTCAACATCAACATTCTCATCAAGATTTTCAGTTCGTTTTCTTGCATTTCGTTAAAAACGGATTTTGACCTCTCTTTGGTATTGTAGGAACACTGCCCTTTTTCACTTGGTCAAACAAAGTAGCTCTGGGAATACCATATTTTTCTTCCACCTGACGAAAAATTATCTACTGGTCTTTTATTTCTTGCACAGCTTTTTGTAATGATTCGATTTTTTTCTTATATATTTCCGATACATCTAAAAGTTTGTGGTTATTGATTAATTTCATAATAGTTTATCGAATTAGGGGTTATTGCGGACGTACGTATTTACCCCGCGAGGCTTGTCCGCAATTAACCTTACTGGGTATTTTTAAATCAAAGAGAAAAATTTGTAGGTTATGAAAATATTTCATAAAAAACAAACATTGGCGATTCAAACTCCATTAACAAAGCTATCCATAGAAAATATCACTTTTTACCATCACTTAGTATACAGACCTGTCCCTCGAATTGTAAAACACTAAAAATTAGATCAATATACACTTTTTTGTTTAATTTTACCTACCTTTGAAACTGTGCGCAGCCGGCTGTCAAATTTTTTTGCGTGGCACTAAAATGGTGGAAAGAAACAGGTGACAGCACCGGGCTGCCGCGGGGGGGATTGAATGAGTAGATACTTGCTAGTCCGTATTTACCCCGCGTCCGTAATTCCCCCACTCTCCCCTACTGCCCAAACCGAATCTAAATAAAAATCAATATCTCGCGTTAAAAAACCTTCGCGACAGGCCTGAATTAACAATTCTACGTGCAGATAAAGGTAATGCTACGGTGGTGATGGATACGTCAGATTACAATGATAAAATACAAGACCTTTTATCGGATGTAAGTACATATAAACAAGTGAAGACCGACCCCACAACAAAAACATTGAAATCAACTAGTGATTTGATAAAAAAGTACTCCGAAACATTGAATCTAGACGTAAAATACCTAGTTCCTAGCTGCGCAAAACCACCAAAGCTGTATGGGCTACCGAAGATACACAAACCTAATGCTCCGCTACGACCAATAGTCAGCCAAATCGACTCACCAACCTACAGATTGGCTCAACATCTGGCTAAAGTACTTTCACCATTGAGAGGAAACACAGCAGCATATGTAAAGGACTCGTACCATTTTGTCAGTGAAATAAAACACCTACAACTAGCTGACAATGAAACTATGGTCAGTTTTGATGTTCAGTCATTGTTTACATGCTTACCCGTTGAAGACTGCATCAAGATTGTGTCTAAGAAACTAGCAGAGAATAACATGCCTAATGAATATGCTGAACTGTTAAAACATTGCCTAACATCTGGCTATTTACTGTGGAATAATCACTTCTACACGCAAGTGGATGGTGTAGCAATGGGCTCCCCAGTATCTCCCATTGTTGCTGATATCTTCATGGAGGATTTTGAGGAGCGAGCCCTGCAATCTGCACCCGTAACACCCAAATTTTACAAGCGGTACGTAGATGATACTTTCACAATACTACCATCTGACAAAGTCACAGCATTTTTAAATCATCTTAACTCCATAAACCCCAAAATTCAATTCACTATGGAGTCAGAGGTAAACAACTCCTTAGCTTTCTTAGATGTTTTGGTTATCCGTAACCCTAATAACACCTTGAGTCACACTGTGTATCGGAAGAAAACCCATACAGACAAATACCTTCATGGTGAGTCCCACCACCACCCAACACAGTTATCTACCGTTGGTAAATCGTTGTTTCAGAGAGCACGTGGGATCTGCGATGAACAACACCTGGGTGCTGAGCTTCAACATGTTAAGCAAGTACTGCACGACAACAAGCTCCGAGTACCGCGCCCTCGTCGCAGAACCCGCGTGAAACCAGCCACAGTTGAGCGTCTACCTGCTGTTCTTCCATACATAAGAGGAGTCACAGACAAGATTGGCTACATCTTGAAGCGAGCTTCAATCAAAACCTACTTCAAGCCGCTGAAGAAGATCAGTCAATTCTTACCACCTGTCAAGTGTCACATACCTCTACAAGATGCGGGTGTATACAAGCTTGAATGTGATTGTGGTCTCTCTTACATAGGCCAAACTAAAAGAAGCATAGGGACCCGCGTAAAAGAACACATCGCCGATGTCAAACACCGCCGTTCCAGACAGTCAGCAGTTTGTGAACACACACTAGACAAGGCCCAGCATTACATCAGATTTGATAAACCACAAGTCCTTGCAAAAGAAAACCGATTCCTACCTAGGATGATTCGCGAGGCTATTGAAATTAAAAAACATCCAAATTTCAATAGAGAAGATGGCTGGTGCATACCACCTGCTTGGAATCCCATCATAGAAACTATTAAATCAAAATCCAAGCCTACAACTGCTCGACCTAAGGATACAGTGAGCTCGTTTTGCGTGAATCGGATTGTCAATAATAATCAACAAAATGTAGGGTAGCTGTTTGTAACTAATATATCAAGACGACCAACACCTTAGTCTGCCCGTGACCATGGATGCTGTAAAGGATCCGAAACGTCGGGATTAAATAATATTAATATAACCGCGATAAAATCCGTAAAAGTAGTTTTATTTAAATGCTTTATTTTATTTTGTATTTTTCGGTGTTTTAAATTAATAATTGATGAAATTGAATTGTATAATTGTAAAATAAATTAGTAATAATTAAATTGTAATAGACAGCTGTGTTGCTGGGAAGTTTGTTCTTCACCGCTTCTTCTTTCCAGCTATAACACTAGGAAGTGGTGAAAGGGGGGCGTTTTGGGGGTGCTGTCATTCTTGTAAAATTTTGACGTTAAAAAGTGCTAATCGTATTAGCCTATTTTAATAAATGATTTTGACTTTGACTTTGACTCTGAACCCCCCACCAATTTACACCGATATCGGTTCAGCCGTTCTTGAATAACTCAAGTGTAACTAAAACGATTTGTCTTCATGTGATGTTGTTTGTCTCTAACGGGAGCATCTAACCTGAAGAATGAATTTTAAAAGAACCATTTGTATAACATAAGACAACTCAATGAACTAAGTTAAATATATTACCTACAATCGTCGATATAAACAAACCATCTCCAAATAAAGACCGACACTAAATCGTGGGTTAAGAACTAGAGTAGCGTAAGGCCAAAATGACAACTTCTCGGGAGAGCCCGAAAACAACTCAAATTTACCTACTGTTATCTTATAGCTCTTTTTGTGGCAAAATCTATAGTAGTTAGATATCTGATTTTTACTAATAATAAAACTTTATTTATCGGCTACAGAATAATGTAACTTTTTGGTCAATCAAAATACGGTTTCATTTTAATAAAATTTATTTTTCAAAAACTGGTTGACATACATCATTTTGGCTGTTACATAAATTCAATATGTATGGAATGTAACGGAACTTCCGTTAAAATGGCTTTAAAAATAATAACTTTACGTTTATTTGGCACGAAACAAACTAAGCCTACATAATCAAACTTTCTGCGTTAATAACGTATGGCAAGATACGTTATTTAAGCGATTACATTGAAGGCATATTTGGTGTCTTATTCTCTCTGTAAATCGAGTTACGATCGTTGTGCTCGTAATTTTTTTGAGAAAATAATGTCAAGATTATTGTAAGTAGAAACACTTCATTTTGGCAATAAACAAATATCTTTATTTTTTATACGTTATTGTTGTACTAAGCAATCAACGCACTACATCGTTCCAGTTTTTCGGCACATAAAAATATGGGGATTAAATAAACAAATGGTGAAAAAAAAAATTTTTTGTATTTTTGCCCTTACGCTACTCTAGTTCTTAACCCACGAAATTAAATAAAACATTATTAAACGTTTTCCTATGACTACCTTGACAAATAAACCTGTTCTACACGTGCCGATCCGCATTGGAAACAATAAAAAGTGTAGATTATCTCTACCGGTCGATGGAAATACTGTTGGTACAGTCGCGGACATTTATAGTGGAGTCACTAGCCTTTATTGGTATTTCACCAGTGTAATGTAATCGGTCTCATTTCAAAGGTCTGTTAAAAATCTATACTAAAATATAAAGAAACCATTTTTTTTTGTTTCTAAAGAAACTCTGAAACTACAGAACCGATTTGAAATTATTTCCCTATTAGAAAGCTAGACTTTTCTCGGGTAACATAGGCAGGTATTTTATCCCAGTACGGGCAGTAATTGCCACAGGACGCGGGTGAAACCGCGGGAAATCGGCAAGCATTAGTATTAAATATAGGTATGAATAATCATTGGAAACTTATTTGTGAATTACGTGAATCCTGTAGCAATGTTCATTCAGCGTATTTTATTTAATACTAGTTTTATTTAACATAAAATAGCGAGTGTATGTAAGTGAATTAAACATTATTGTCCACGACTGTACTTCTTGCATCTATATCTTGATCTATTGATAGAGCAATGACCACTTAATGAGCATGGAGACTGAGTAAGGCCAAGATTTTATTGATGATAACCATTGAGAGGAATACTTATTTAGATTATGAGATATATTTGGTAGACTTCTTAAAATGTTTAAGTAACTAGGTATTTGCAGTTTTAATTTTAATTAATTAGATAGAAAACATACATAGCATAGACATTCACAAACACCTATATACATTGATACAAAATGACCTTAGCAGACTTCAAAAACAAAGTTATAATCCCCTGATCAAACTCATCTAAGTTTGCACACAGCTTTTCTGAATTACCCTAAAAATATCAGGACTCATTTACACGCAAAATTACCTTCATAACACCCCCATGTTTTAATAAAAACCATCTGAGAAAATTGCAGGCAACAAAGAAAAAATATTATGGTCTGTTCTCATGATAAACCATTTTACCCTACAGGTCATTATTTAAATCACCATATTAAAATTCAAAAGGCAAATTGTCTAAGATTTATATCGTGTCAGACTTATTTTCGGCCTAGGCTCTATCTTAGAATATCTGAAACGTGAAAATAGGTTTGGAACGTGGGTGGCATGTAATTTTCAGTTGATGTCTGGTTAGGATAAGTATTTTGGACTTTTGGTTACATGTTTGGACAAAAATAGGGTAACATAATTGTATGTCGTTCAAAATGTGATAGTCCTGAGTAATAGTTCTGTCTGTGTGTATTCAAAAAGTCTTTTGTCAGGACATCGTCATGGGACCTCCTTTTTGCCGGACGAAAGGGATGAATAATAATCGTCTAACAGTTAACCAATAAATTCATGTTTTATCAACAGAAGTAAACACGTGTGTGTAAATTGTAGATAGGTAGTTACGCCTATCAAAATTCAAATACTCGTTGAATCCCTTCTAACAGTTATGATGAAGTTAATATTTGACTTTCAGTGTTAGTTCGGCCGACAGTCGGGAATATATTTTTATAAATTCTAGGAATTGATTCTGTATGAGTTTACTACCCTATGGTAAACAGACACGCAATATCCAAAAATAATAGACCATTAAAACTAGCTTGAAACATTTTCGAAATTCAATAGTTTTATCCTGTGAACCATACATGTTAAAGTTGTCTGTATTTTGGAGCCATTTAGTAGGAAAACGAAATATAAGATGCCAAAGGAAGGGAGGAAAGGTGAAAGTTGGCATCTGACAAAAAATATGCTGATGTAAGCACGTTCTATGTGATAGCGATAAGGTAAAGAAAAGTATCTTTTTAACATGCACCACCCCGTAACGTCAGATTTCTGTCAAGAATATCCTACAAATATTATAAAATATGTTTGTTATGTTTGGAATTCTTTCACGCAAAAAATACTGTATGTATTTTTATGAAAGGTAACATTACTTAAATATATCTCAAAATAACAAAGGCTACTTTTTATCCACATGCGGTATGTAGTTGCCTCGAGATGTGTGTATACGTATTTCAAATGCTAGAGTTTATAAGAATGTATATGTTTGTTATTCTTTTAAATAAAAGATAGTAAGTATACGTATGTTCATGAAACTTGTCAGTAATTAGTAATCAGAATAACTACTGGTTCTTATCAATTTACGGATAGTAATTCCCTTAGTTCAAGACAGTCAAGAAGCTAGTAATAACATAAAATTGACCATGGACTTGTCCGTCCGTCCGGGCGTCCGTCAGAGGTGTTTGACACCGCACGTGTGCCGTGCACGTGTAAACAGGAATAGATTGGACGCCGTGACCGATAATGTACTCCACGGTTTACTGGTAACTCGAGCTTTTAAATAGGTAGGTAGTTTAACTGGGAATACTGTTGAGGACTCATGAATCTATACTAATATTATAAAGCTGAAGAGTTTGTTTGTTTGAACGCGCGAATCTCAGGAACTACTGGTCCGATTTGAAAATTTCAGTGTTAGATAGCCCATTTATCGAGGAAGGCTATAGGCTACTTTTTATCCCGGTACGGGAAGTAGTTCCCACGGGATGCGGGTGAAACCGCTGGCAGAAGCTAGTCTTGTAAGTATATTAGAGGAAAATTGGAATTCAGGTGGGCACGTGAAACTTGTGTGGGTGTAAACCAATCTTATAAAGAGGATGCTTTTGTTTGGCTCCTAAATTAATGAAAGGGTATGAATAATTATGAGACTAGCTAAGAGCACACTGCAAACATATAGTCGGCTGATAGCTTAATCAGGCTCATAAAGCAGTATGAAGTTCAATGGTAGCGCAAATATTACAACGATCAGGTATCCCAGCCAGTGTGAGACCAACTAAAAAAGTTTACCTTCAAAATAGACCAACTGCCTATTGGATGATAGTTAAGTGTGAAGAAATAAGACCTTATGATAATAGAATCTAATTCAATACATGCTATAGCAAATACTGGGAATATACTTTATTTGTTTTTAAAACATTTGTCAAGCGTGTAACAGGAACTCAACGATAAATATGAACGGACACCAGCGACGGTGCATTCGAAGAAATATTTATATATCGAAATAACAGAGGAATCGGTAATATCGAGCAGTTGGTACAGAGGTTTTGGGTCACTCTACTAAAACGGATAGAGGGTGTCGAATTATTGACGCGAAGGCCCATGTTTACCGACTACATAAACAACATCAAAGTTCAAGATAAACAGAAGATTAATTGTCAAAGTTTTTTTTTTATATTTCAAAATAGGCCTATAAAAGCTCTTTCGAAACGTCAAACTCGATGCACGGTTACAAAGAGTTGGTCTCATGGGCAGGAACCGGCAAGAAACTCCATGAACGCTCTTTTTAACAGAAAATAAAATTAATTACAATAGTTCTATACTACTACTACTAGTCTATCTATTCCTGAGAACGTTTTTGTGAATGAACAAGATATTTGATAAATATAAAAGTACACTTGCGCTATTTTTGTTTGTTTGGTAGAACGTGGTAATCTCAGGAATCTCCAAAAAATTTATTTCGCTCATTCATCGAGTTATACGGGAAATTTTTGTCCCATTAACATAAAGATATTTAACAAAATTACAAATAAACGAATAAATACATCATCAAATTACCCCGTATACCATTATCTACATAAAATTAAAACTGATTTATCACCCGGAGCGAGCCGAATGGAAAACAATCGTAATTGTATGCACTTTATCCGAAACTCATTGATTTATGCGTTTCACACAAATAAAATTACTATACATATTTATCAGCTCATATCTTATACTATGAATTAAAATATTACGGCAATGTACACTACTCTTGTAAATGTATATTTTGTAACATTCGTTTTAGGACATTTAAATTCAATAGGGTAAATTCTTCCATGTTTACAAACGTAAGAAATAATTTAAATATCAAAGTCAAATCGTTTATTACATTTAGGCCTTTACAAGCACTTATGAACGTCAAAAATATAACTAAGTTTGATTGATTCTAGTTGCCCATTCCAAAAGTAGCTTCCTATGGAGAAGAACGGGCAAGAAACTCCATGGTTACTCTTTTGAAAATAGTATGGTATAACAGTTTGTATGTATTGAAACATAACATAATAGCATGCGAAGATCATGTAGAATCGCAAAGAAGACAGTATCAAAGCAAAAACTTTATAATGGCGTCCACGGCCGATTTCGGCCACGGCGGCTGTTTTGCGGCAGCCAGCTGCGCAGGACATATTAAAGTGCACAAGCATTTGCGCAGACACAGGAGCACTCCCTATTCCTTCACTCTCATAACCCGATGGGACGGCAATCCGACACGACCGGAAAGAGATCAGGCGCAGGACCGATTTACGTGCTCTCCGATGCACGGGTGAATCAATCACCAACTTCCAGACTACGGGCTGCTTTGTGAAAGTTTAAGAAAACACACAAAGCGATTTCGGCCCGACCCGGGAATCGAACCCGAGACCTCCAGCACAGCAGCCGCGCTTGCGACCACTAGACCAACGAGGCAGTCAAAAACTTTATAACCAGGATATGACGAATGAAACTAACCATTAATTTTGGCATTATAAATATTAAAATGCTGTCAAATAATATGGCCAAAACAAACAACAACAACATACAAACTTCAAAAACCATGCGATACAACAGCTGTTCCCTATTCAATGCCACGCAGTGTAATAATACCGAAATTTCAAATCGAAATTACGATCACGCTAAAGTGCATTTTGTTGGGGTTACAAAATGCACTGCAGTGTAACATAGGGTGCGTTTGACGGAAATATAAGGGGCATTTCAATAGACAAATTCTTGGGTACGACTTGGAGGTGTGGATGCATTTACACCGTAGTTTTTAGTAGATCAAGTTTTGTACTATTGTTTTATATTTGAAGGATGTGTTAAAAATATCATATACTAGCTTCCGCCAGCGACTTCGCCCGCGTGGTGTGTTGATAAAAAGTAGCCTATGTGTTAATCCAGGGTATCATCTATCTACATACCAAATTTCAATCAAATCGGTCCAGCCGTTTTTGCGTGATTGAATAACAAACATACATCCATACATTCTCACAAACTTTCACATTTATAATATAAAGTAGGATTAGTCTATAATACATACAAACTGTGATATCATAATAAAAGAGTAACCATGGAGTTTCGTGCCCGTCCTTCTCCATAGGAAGCTAGTTTTGGAATGGTCAATTAGAATCCTGATTATACATATTTTTGACGTTCATAAGTGCTTGTTCATAACCTTAATGGTTTATAAACAAAATTGTATACGTGAAATATTTTGTATATATTTTTTTGTAAAAAACTGCATACGTATGAAATAAAAACAATTAAGACTTATTTAAATTGAAAATCGTTAAAAAAAGGCTTACCGATTTCCCTCCACAGACATCGCCTTCTAAACTATTGTGGTATCTGAAACAAAATAAATAACAATACATTAAAAAAATCATAAATAATCAATTGGACTAGAAAAACTAAATAACATAAGTGTCAAAGTTTATCTTCACTTCAATAAAGTGTGGTAATAGTCACTCATTTTTACACTTTATTTTGTTTATTGTTCGGTAATTAATTAACTAAAGGGTATCTAATGTCATTATGACAGTTTTAATGTTTTCTCTTATCGGTGCACGTTAAGTGTGTCAAACAATTATTGGTTTAAGAAATAGTTTTTAAAGTAAATAATTGTTTCCGTGTTTATTGTATTGTCTAGTGTGTTTAACAATGTTGGTTATGTATGATTAATATAGTAGGTATTTATAGTTCTTTATAATTGACAAACAAACAAACTCTTCAGCTTTATAATATTAGTATAGACTAGCTTCTGCCAGCGGTTTCACCCGCAACCCGTGGGAACTACTTCCCGTACCGGGATAAAAAGTAGCCTATAGCCTTCCTCGATAAATGGGCTATCTAACACTGAAACTGAACAAGAAATTTTCAAATCGGACCAGTAGTTCCTGAGATTTATAAAGAAACACCAAAATCTATTTCAGGTTTCGGTAAAAATTACCAGAATAAGTATCACTATCAAGACGACATCTTCAAAATTTGAAAGACATTTCGAAAAAAAAAAAAAAAATTTACAAATTTTATTCTGTTGTAGGTAATTCTTCTCAACTCATTAAACTTACATGGATTTTGGAACAATTCTGAGATTTTTTTGCTTATGGATTTAACTTTTATAATAAAACCACAAAAAAAATATTAACAAAAATTTACTTTTTCTATTCCAGAACCCACAACGGTGTGACAGACATCCCTTAGAAGGGCTGATGGATAATATACGTGGGGGTAAGGCGAGGGGATGAAAGCTAAAATAAAGGGGATTATACGGGAATTACGTTGCCATGGCAACGGCGTGCCCCCGAAACCTAACGACGCTGTTCTTGAATAAAAATAATACGTAAAAGACTTTATTTTGTAAGAAACCTGAATAGACGGTATAAAAATATAAAATTGTTACACAATATTGTACAATATAATAGGTTTTGTTATTGTTGAAATGTGATCGTGTTTTCTATGGAATGAGCTGGATGGAAATCGAATGTTTTTGTAATGAATTTTTTTACTTTATTTTATCTATACTACTATTATAAAAAGGAAAACTTTGTTTGTTTGTTTGTTTGTTTGGTCGTAATGGATAAACTCAAAACCTACTGGACCGATTTTAAATATTCTTTCACTATTAGAAAGCTATATCATCTGCGAGTAACATAGGCTATATTTTATCCCGGTGCGGGCAGTAGCTCCCACGGGACGCGGGTGAAACCGCGGGAAAACGGCTAGTCTCTAATAATTTTGCAAAAATATCCTTTCGTTTTAGTCTTTATTGTCTCGCAAACGTGGCTTCACGAACATTCAGTGACTACAATCCGGGCCATAAAAAAAGTTTTCACTATCAAAGGATCATGTTCTTGACAATATCGTAAGATAGAAAAAAGTATTCCAAGTACCATTTCAATAGAAAAACAACATTTTGTAAATAATTGTACCGTTATAAAAAAGCTTCCTCATTAATCTGAAGTGCTGTCAATTAATTTGGAGTCAACGGAGAAGAGAAAGTAATTATTTGAACCACAAACAAAGTTAATTGCAAAAAATAATAGCTCTACAAAGTAAGACTGTTCTAAGTAAAAATATATTTGAATAGGCTGGATGAGAACTTGTTATAGTTAAGACCAATTAATTATTTATGGTGAAATTAATATTCTTCGTCGGGGAAAACATTCCTTTTAGAAATGCGTAGTATAGTAATAAATGTAAGACACTGGAAACTTCAATTGACGAGACTTGCAATATTTTATTTATACACTAGCTTCTGCCAGCGGTTTCACCCGCATCCCGTGGGAACTACTTCCCGTACCGGGATAAAAAGTAGCCTATAGCCTTCCTCGATAAATGGGCTATCTAACACTGAAAGAAATTTTCAAATCGGACCAGTAGTTCCTGAGATTAGCGCGTTCAAACAAACAAACAAACAAACTCTTCAGCTTTATAATATTAGTATAGATCTTGAGTGTACCAAAGTCACAAGAACCGACTCGGAGCGGCAAAGATATTTGGCTAGACATGTACATACTAATAAACATAATAAAGTGTTTTTTTTGTTTATTTGTTTCTACACTAAGGCACTGAAACAACAGGACCGATTTGAAAAATTCTTTCACAGTTGGAAAGCTTCTCTCTTCCCTGGTAACTTAGGCTACATTTTATCTCGGTGCGGGTAGAAATTCCTACGAGGCGTGGGTGAAACCGCGGGAAAACGGGTAGCGCAACATACATCTTACCTTATATCATAACATCACAAGAACCAACTCAGATCGGCAGACTAATTTAACGAGACATCTATACTAATATTATAAAGCTAAAGAGTTTGTTTGTTTGAACGCGCTAATCTCAGGAACTACTGGTCCGATTTGAAAATTTCTTTCAGTGTTAGATAGCCCATTTATCGAGGAAGGCTATAGGCTACTTTTTATCCCGGTACGGGAGGTAGTTCCCACGGGATGCGGGTGAAACCGCTGGCAGAAGCTAGTGTACTAATAAGTCTTTTCAGCCTTTCATCCTTCATCCGACTCCTCAAAAGCCCATCCACTAAACCCATTTTTTACGACCCTCGTAAAGGCAACACAATTAAGTGGATCTCCGTCCGTCAATCACGATATCCTCATTGTCGTAGCTATGAATATTTAATACGTGGCCAGATTAACTTGCGAATACATTGTGTGGTTGTAATTACTACGTCATGACATACAGGTACGAGTTTTCTGATAAAGCTATTATATATTTTTGGTGTTATGTGATAATATGTAAATGATGAGAAATATAGCTATGACTACATAGTATAAAACAAAGTCGCTTTTTCTGTCCCCGTTGTCCCCGTGTCCCGTTGTACGCTTAAATCTTCAAAACTATGCAACCGATTTTCATGCGGTTTTTTTTTTTTTTCAGATAGAGTGAGTGAGTTCATATAGTGTTTCAAGAGGAAGGTTTATGTGTATAATAACATCCATTAAATAGTGGGGAGATACTGTTATCCCGTCCGAAACCGGGGCGGGTCGCTAGTATTTTATAAAGTTCATTTGATTGATTGAAAGCTCTATTCTCAGGAACTTCTGGCCTCATTTCAGTGTTACACTAGCTCATTTTTGGAGGAAGGTTACGAGTTATTTGTTATCTAGGTGCGCGAAATAGTTCCCACGGGATACGGAAACGTGAAGCCGTCGCCAGGAGCTAGTTAAATTATGTGACGGTTGAGAGATTAGGCCCTGGAGACGATTTTTCTTTTTTGGACAAGTTTTAGTCAGAAATAATACTTTGCGTCAAAAATTCTTTCCTATGGTTGCCAACCGGGAGTGTACACAATAGACAACATTGCTACGTTTTATGGCATTAGTAAGCCGTTGGCGTAATATTTAATTTTAAAGCAGTCCCATTGGATAATTTTATGTAACTTCTACTTCTTTCATGTGTTTAATGTGTACATAAATGGTTAAATAAATTAATAAAATTAACTTCAACAAGTTTTATTTAAAAGTATTTTATGTGCACGCCTCAATTTTATAAGTTGTAGGTTGAGTTTACGTTATCAGAATTTCTCAGAACCACTCTACAGAAAGCGTTTGTTCCATGGATAAATGGTAAGGTTTGCCCCTAATTTGCAAAGGCAAAGCTCGGCTACTTCTAGATGTGGCACATAATCCGATTAGTCCTCTGTAGTACGTCACTACGATTGATATTTGAATGTACACCCTTTGAGCGACATCTAGGAATAACTGGTTCTGTGTTAGCACAGATTTGGTTACTGTTTGTTGCATACCTTTTGTAATACCTATCTTATTGTATAATAGGATTGAAGACTGAACGATTGAATTGGATAGTCTGAGGGTTAACTTGGTAGGTAAATTGATCTGGAGGCGTTCTCTATTATTTTAAAATGTAAATAAAGATGGTGCGTACTTTAAGGCAGCGATTCCTAAAATCAAGTGTCTTTATATTTATTACGATTTTTATTTGTCTAACCTCTAAAAAGAGTAAAAACCATTATTAGCACTTTCACACCAACAAATATTTCGCTCGCTTTTTTTACACGCGAATATTCCGAGAAAATCATGTCGCGCTTGACACGTCATCGTTTGAGTTGTCAATTGTTCACCCTAACCGCACGTACGATATTCCTCAGTGTGAAAATGCTGTAAAAGCAAACATACTTATTCAACACAATTAATTTTATAACGAGCGTCACAGCAGCATGAGCTTGCTCGTTACTGGCTTCACAAACAGCTAACTTGCACACATTTGAAATGTAATGTTTTGTATCGCGGGTTTTATACATAGCTGGAAAGCTGATTTCAGGGAAATATTTTCAGCTACACTAATATTATGAAGAGGATTTGATTGATTGTTTGTACCGTAAAGTCTCCGAAACTACTTGATAGATTTGAAAAATTGTTTCACTGTTGGTTAGTTACACTATCATCGGTGTAGGAGAAGAAGTTCTCCCGGGACGTGGGAGAAACCGCGGGAAAACAGCTAGTTGGTTATATTAATGTACATGTCATGTTTAGCTATAAAATTGTAAAATAATATAATTAAGTACTCTAATCAGTTGGTAAACGACATATACATAAAAAACATATTCAAATATCCGAATTGCTCTTTTGAGTCAATTACAAACGAGGTTCTTACTTACTTAAGTAAAATAACCCCGCTTAGTCAGCGATCTTAAAGATTTTAAAAGACAATGATCCTTAAAGCGAATTTAAGTTGTCCAAAGCAGATGCATTCTAATTTCAAGCACTGGCATTTCATTACAAACTTCACGGCACTATTTTGCCTTTGAGGTAAGCAGAATTTCAGTGTAAAACTAGGGTATAAAGACTGTCGTTTGCATTGTTTGATCTAATTATTTTTAGGGAGAACTAATAATTAAAGGAAGTTTTAAGTTCTTTTTAGGTTAGAATATACGCCCTGCTTATTCGTTTTTTTAAATTAATGTCAGTCATGTCAAGTACGCAATTCTGGCAAATGGTTGATATAATAACTATCGTTATTTAACAAATCGCAACTTTACCCCAATGATAGACGTTCCCGACATTTCATACAGCACGTAGCGACTAAACCGTAAAGTCCAAATCAAAATATATTTTCCATCTAACACTGATTCAACAAGACCAAAATAATCCACCAGATAAAAAAAAAGCTTCCAAAGTTCCCCAAATGACCTAACTCAATAACTCTGCGGCCGAATCAAGACCTCCGAAAGAGGAATAGCCAGTCTTCTAATAAAACTAGCGCTTAACTTCAAGATAAATGCTCCTCACATGGAGTTCCCCAATTACCTTCATTGGAACTTCAGTCGTTACCCTCGTTTTTGGGGGTGCATCTATAATAACCTCCACTCCATTCGAAAAGAAACCTTATGTTGAGGAGCTAGTGTTCAATTTGCCTGAGCAGTTTTGGGGAACCAACTGGTCCCTTATTAGATTCAGGAGTAAGTTAATTTCTTACATACGGAATAGATCTTGGACTACTTGTGAGGTCTTAAAAGTAGGGGATAAATGAAGAAATGTGCTAATTATCATAAGTTTTTGAATTAGTTAGTTTTGTGGTAATCGCTCCAGTAATGGCAATTGCTATGGTCTTTTAAAGTTATTTAATTTCTAATAGGTACCAAACTTTTGTTTATTCAAAGAACATTAACCACCGATTCTGACAATATACCTACTAACAACTTTGAACTTCACGAACTTGGCCTGTCAAATGTCTGACGATCGAATCAACAGCATTATCATGACCAAACTCAACTTGATATCATTATTCACAAGTAACACAGTCAAGGGCCAAAGAACATGTGCAATCACCTACTCTATGAAAATCTTTAGACAGTCAACTAGGTGTATATGTGTATTTCCAGCAATTTTCCTAACGTCTCCAAGCATTACATAACATACCTACATAAAAGCATAAAATAAATAAAGATGATCCTTTGATATGAGCACGGAAAATTACATTTAAATAGAAGGAAGATGGCGGACTGCGCTTTGAGCAATGAGGGTGTGAAGTTGCATTCATTAGCTGCAGTTGAGTTCCATATTAATAAACCCTTTTTGATGTGGAGATTGAAAGGGTGGAAAAGAAATTGTGGATTGTAGCAAGTAAGGCGTGAGGATCCTGGCAAGTAAGTTGATAGGTGAATTGTGAAAAGGGGTAAATTAGACTAATGTTTGACAAAAGCAATTGAGCTTACGATATAGCTGTCGTGGTTTTATGATAAACTGATTCAGATCCCAGTAAAAAATTCTTTAATGAAATTCGGAAGACTTCCGAAGAGAATTCTTCATTTCGGTCCCTTGTCGAAAATTAGATAACATTCAAAGATTTGTATAGATGAGAAAAAACCGTGACACTAAACCAAATGACTTCAGAGTTTTGAGTAAGTTCTCTTAAGCAAAGAGGTAATATCGAACAATACTTCTTTTTCTAAATTCCTCCAATGATATTTGATCATAATAATGGAAAATCCTCCACTCTTCAATAACACAGACAAAACCAAGCAAAGGCTCAACATAAAACTATAGACACGCAGCTACGCTCCATTGTCCAAGTCCCTTTGACATAAAATACACTAGTGATAACTTAGTTCTGTTTAAAGTTGAAAGTGCCTCGGGCGTGTGATTATGTCGTCTGAATTCTGACTGCAAAGTCTGTCTACAAAGAGCAGAATAAGACCTTTTGTTTACCAATTGGCTGACAATAGCTGTTTGTTAGACTGGCTCTAATGTAGACTAGAAAAGAGAATTTTTGGACGATAATTTCGGACTTTTTAGGCTAACTTTTTTGGAGAGCAGTGTTTCTGTTTTCGATGGACAAAGCTTCTGTTTTTGAAAGTAGCTTTTGGGTAATTTTGCGTGAATATTTAACATTGTTCTACTAACATTGTGATGAAGGCTTATGTCATATGAAAGCTCTTGGAGCTCACTTTATTTTGTTTTCTATGGTAGCATCATTCTAGGTTTTCATCGGAAGAATGAATACATAGAATATGAATATTCAAACAAAGGCGGACCTTTGGAAGCAATCAGGTAATATCTCCATGGGTAATATGCATTTCAATAAGGCATAAAGGGAGTCCATATATATATACAGTTGTACAAAAATATTATAAGATCGCGCTATAGTTTTTTGATAAATGCACAAATTGATGAATATATTGATACCTGCACAAGGCAGGAAGAAAAAGACGACAAGGGGGTCAAAAACCTCGCTTTCTTAACTTGATTAAAAATACTGACTCGTGGTGTTAATATTTTAAGAGAAACTTCAAGAGTTACAGGTACGAGTAAATCCTGTAGGTACTCTCCGTAACTTCGAAGTCATTACCAACTACAGACTCCTAAATCGACCGTACATATTCTTAATAAATACTTTAGAAACTTGGAAAGTTTTCTATTTAAAAACAAATTTTAAAGTTTAGTCATACGACCTTTGGATGACCTGCTTCACCTTCGTAAAGTTGAAATCAAGGCTTTGGACGGTTCACGAAACAATTTGTTCATTTAAAGCTAGTTCGCAAGAATCTACCATCTATGGCAGGGATGGCGAACCAATGGCACGCGTGCCCGTGGTGGCACGCAGCTAAATAATTTGGGCACGCCATTATTTTGCAAGTTTTCAATTGAGATTATGTACTATAACCACGAACTAGGTATTAAATGTTTTTCGTGGATTCTTCCCATATTCAGAATAGAGCCTATTTTATTAAGAGATTTAAGCATTAATGTAAATTTGAGAATCAAAACAAGTTCCTTCGTCATAATCTTTTACCTTTCATGTTAACTATTTTCTATAAAGGCACGCCTCTATAATTATCATTGTGTTTTCTATTTAATTTGGCACGTAATTCAATAAAGGTTCACCATCCCTGATCTATGGCGTTCGTTTGTTTGATTTGAATTCTTGCTCAAAAGTATTGATGAGTAAGATTAGGTAGAGGGACTGTTATATGTTAACTTTGGAGTATGCTTGCTAGTAGGCTAGAATATTCAATGTGACATCCAGAATACCAGCGAAAAAACAGTTTTTAACTTAGAGCGGAATAAATTGACAATGAAACAATTAGTAGCACGTACCGTCACGGCACGTATCGTTTGCTTTTTGAAATCATAATATAGGTTTTCTATTACAGCTGCTTATAAAACGTCAATAGTTATTTGCAAAACTATGATTAAATCCAAACTATGATCATAAATCAGCCTTAAGGTCATATTTTTCCGTCAATTAAGATCATGGACTGCGGGACTGTAGGCCTGACCACAGCTGCAGAAATAGGCCACCTCTTCTCTCCCAGTAACCTAATGCTGATCTATACTCTCAATACAACCACTTACTATTCGCCACAAGTTCTTAGCCTTAACTGCGGAAACGGTAGCTGTGTTTAGAACATTTAAATATCTGGAACGATCTTAAACACCAATCTCTAGGGGAAATATTTGCAGAATTATACGAGGGAGGTGATGATGATGATGATGACGAGGGAGGTAACGCAACAAATAAATAGTGATAGCTCGCTCGCGTATTTTCAATCTCATCGCTACACACGCACACGACAAAATTGTCAAACACAAACACAAAACTGGATGTACACATATGTCGAGTAAGACCGGTATCTTATCATCTTACTAAAAACTAAAAAGGGAGGAACGGAATGACGTCTCCGGTTGGTTATATGCTCTAAGTTTACAGTACTTAGTTGCTTGTAGCTGATCGGAACACAAACCTCTGTATTATTGTGATTCTTAAAACTGGCACGTTTTGCTGTTCAATGTGTATGCAGCCTTATTTGTATTGCGAACTGTTCGTGCAATAGTTTTGAACGGAAATGTTAGGGTTGGTTTTCAATATTCATTGATATTGTTATAACTATACTGCAATTGGTTGAATGGTGCTCGATTCTATTGAGCAGGTTTGTGGTCAACGGTAAAGTTATATCAATCGAAGTTTCCTTGGAATCGACATTGCTGGCCATTAATGATTCGCTTCTGCCAAATATTAGTATTTCATGCAATTCTCACACAATGCTATTACAATATTCAATTATAGTAAACAGCTACTTTTTATAATTTGAAAATACACTTATTTTTGTTCCAGTTATAGTTACCAGCACGAATTTTGAAGCCCAATTTACAATTGCTCCACATAATTATTTGATGGAGACGCGATAACTTCGATTACAGTGCAGCATAACTGCAACGACATTTGGTTAGTAAGTTTGTATAAGAATTTTAAGAAATCTAAAATTTATGAACATGCAAGGAAAGCAATGGTTGAAATAACTACCTATAATAGCAACTTCTCAAAAATGAAACACAATTAACCAGTTGAAGCAGCTATACCTACTGATTTGATTTGAGTGTGATAAAGACAGAGTGGTAGACTAAACCAAGTTACAATTTTTCTAAAAGCATTTAAAACCTGATACGCCCTAAGTCCTAATTTAATAATAGTTGATGATTGTGTTAGCCAATTAACATAAACAAAACTGGATTACAATTCATAAACAAACGAACATCAAGATTTCAGCGCAAACTAATTAACACGAACAATTCGACGAATTACCAATACAGCAAGACAATTATATAGAATCCATCGGCCAGTAAGGGGAATTTGAAAAAATCCAGCTTATAAATAGGTCGACTGATTGTTTTCATCACGCGAACAGTCAGTAAAGTGATTCGCCCTTGTTATTGATTGCTTGTTAATATAAATGTTGTTTGTTATAGCATTTTATTTGTGTTTAATTGTTTGGTGACAGATTGCTGGAGCGTGTAGAGTGTCGCTTGTTTCTTGGTAGTAATGGATTTCGGGGTTTAGAAGTTAGGCGAATTGTGGGTGTGATGTATGATTGAGTGCTCTTTTGAGAAGCTCTTTTCGAACTTTGAGAAGATGCGAATTATACCCAAATCATTAAAATCTTTTCACTATGCGGTACTAATGTACACCTATTATACAGCTCATTATAAGTCTTATTCCATTCAACATATCTACCACTAAAATAAGCTTGTTCAAAACAGCACGCTACATTCCAACATCTGCTTTAACAAAAACAATATAGTTTCGCCAAAACTAGGTTAGTGTTGCACCAGAAATTCTAGACAGCCTTTCATAATCCCGTCCATACGGTCATTGTTTTCATTTGTTCGAGGAATAAAAGCGAACCAGTATCGTCAGTAGAATGTAAAATAAAAGACTGCGTAGAACGGATTGCATAGCAGCTCTTGCCTACTTCCGATTCGCTGGACGCCTGTCACCTAAAACCCAGTGGTTTGTGAAAAAACACTACCGGTGTAGAGTATTTCGGGAAGGTTGCAGTTTTAAAGTTTGGGTTTGGGAAGTTCGGGATTTGGGTTTTAGGATTTTTGAGTCCAATCCAATACATACTATGAGAAAAAACACTACATTGAATTGGAATTACATTCTAGACTCACAGGGTAGTTGCTTTCAATATAATTGTTTTTATAAGTTTGTTTGAAAATGACAAACATAATTATTTGTTGACCAACAAAACTGCGAAAACAAACCCACTACTAGGTTTAACAAAATATTTTCTCCTAAAGATACAAAAAAAACCTTGACAAGTACCCCTCAATCCTACTATAGAGGAAAAACTAATAAAAACCATAAATAACTTCAAGAAGGACATAATGGCCGTCCTTGAGGAATTAGGACAAGTCTGGACGGACAGACTTGGGAGTGACGCTGCGGATTTATAGCTAGACTTTAAGTAACGGAATCAGTACATGATGGGCTTAGTAATCTAGTTTCTGAAAAAGAAAATCGATTTGGTATTTTTACTGGAGGAAATAGGACGGCTTTGGTAGAAGTGGTTGAAAAAACCCCAGTTGATGGTTACTATTTCTAGAGTAGCATAGATCAATTTACCTTTAATGGACAAATAAAAATAGGAAATTCCAACAAATAAGACTGAGCGTAAGTGTCTAATAGCTGAAAAAAATAATAAGGAAGATAACAAAATTCCGTTCCATTTGTAGCCCGATCTAACTATCACCCCATAAAAAGTCTGCCGTGAGATTTGAGGCAAGACAAATACCTAAACGGAATCAGATACAAAATTATCATAGTTCTATTGTAACAGTTCTATCAAACGATCTCAATCCTAGGCTTAACTAATAGAGGACATAAATACGAAACTAAACTTGTTTCGGTAACACGAGGTACATTCCAGATTGGTTGGTTGGTCCAAACTTTGGGACACGCCACAAGATTAATAAATCAAATAAATCGCTCCTGAATGTTGACGACTGACTTTCAGGACTTGTTAGGAAACTGTTTGTATGCAAATTTTCGAAAAACAGGGGTTTTTGTTTATCTTTGTGAAGGGCGGAGAAAGTTGGGAGCGATACTCCCATATTGATGGTGTAAGCGGAAAAGTAGAAGATATATAAAACAACTTCTACCAACAATTTCCAATCAATTACTCGTCAAAACGATCTTCTTTTTTTATAAAAAGTATGTGTTCCTGTTGCTTTGCATATCTTTTTTTTGGAAGGCCTACTATCCGAAAATCTTGGAGAACACTATATTGTTTATATACTATATTATTTATATTATCAATGTGTAATGTACCGTAGCCACATACATAAACATACGATCATTTGCCTATACAGACAAAATTTATCATGGGGTTCCAAGATCAGGAATTCTTGAAACCCCAACCATACTGGTCCATCTCAAACCTTATGAAGTGTGAGAATCATCTGAACCTTTCAAAACATCTCATGTTCAGTCATTTGTCTTTTACTGTTTAAAACAACTGCTTGCGCTTGAATAGCTTTCTCAAAACAAAGGGCACACAATGGTTGGTTTGTAAAATATTATGTAGGACTGGATTATGTTGTTATCCTAGCGGTCGACGAACTCTCACAGTTTAGTTTTGCCTATAGTTGGTCTTGTTTCTCTGGGCCTTGAGAATCAATTATCGCTGATTAATAGGTATGGTAATCAAAGTTTGTGAACATTGTACATTGATGACTTATGCTTTGAACACAAACACGTGCTTTTAGACTTGTAACATATTTGGTTATGTGTATATGTGGGACTTTTTGTAATACCTACATTCTAAGCTAGCTTAGTATATTCTATTCGTATCGTCAAGGTTATTCAGAAGACTGATCTTTCCATGATGTCTTAGAAAAATGAGATGGTATTTGCTTTAACAATAATATAAAAACTTGGCATCCGATTGTACTAATAACCAATTCCCTAAGATAAATCAATCGAATACTGTTGCTTTACTACATAACACAGAATACACCAAAGTTTTTTTTTTATTGGATTTTTCTACACATCGATGGCATAACTAGCATACATGCTAGTGATAGTGTAAACCATTTGTCGCTAGTTGGAATCCGGGCCATAGATTCCAAAATAGAACTAGAGCAATATTAAAGACCAGCTTACAAAAGGTTTTGGTGCAGACTAAACAACAAAACATGGATTGTTTTACTGGGTTACTAAAGCTTTTAGAATTGGAGAAAAGGGAAGAATAATTTGATCAGTATGTCAAACAAATAATAGTCAATCTAATATTGTGTATTATGCGAGATATTGCTGTCATTGAACATCCTTGGCAGTCGTTACGAGTAGTCAGAAGCCAGTAAGTCTGACACCAGTCTAACCAAGGGGTATCGGGTTGCCCGGTTAACTGGGTTAGGCAGTCGCTCCTTGTAAAGCACTGGTACTCAGTTGAATCCGGTTAGACTGGAAGCCGACCCCAACATGGTTGGGAAAAAGGCTCGGAGAATGATGAAAAATGATTGCTCAAACTATACGATTTTTTCAACAGATTCTTTCTTTGTGTAAGTATTTACTATGAATGTTCTAATCATGATGTTGACATTCTTGAAGTATGTTTTTCGTTCTACATGACTGAACAATCAAAAATTTTATGAAAATTAGCTGTTTTGTTTAACTTTTTCGAGGGTTTATTTATGGTCACATTTTAGCTATCAAACTACTTTAAAGACAACCGGGCCACCCTTTTGAAGGTTAGTAACTAGCTAAGTTGAGTAAGCTGAGATGGCCAGCCGGTATATATCGCTGGTCTATATTGTAGTAACGCTTTCTGTCCAAGATCGTGGAAGTGGAAAAGCCTTTTTTTTTGAAATTCGTATCTTTCAAACAATTATTCACAATAAGTATTAACAGAAACTGGAAGAGGGCCCTGACGTCTATAACACAGGTTCTTACTTAGCTCAGAAGTCAGGGGAATAAATATTTATCTATACTAATATTATAAAGCTGAAGAGTTTGTTTGTTTGTTTGTTTGAACGCGCTAATCTCAGGAACTACTGGTCCGATTTGAAAAATTCTTTCAGTGTTAGATAGCCCATTTATCGAGGAAGGCTATAGGCTACTTTTTATCCGGGTCCGTGCCGAGGTTCCCACGGGATGCGGGTGAAACCGCTGGCAGAAGCTAGTTATTCAATATTAATTCTGACATGAACATGAAATGTGACGTCACGGAATACATCATGATGTGTTGAGATAACACGTGGTTCTTACGAGTAGTCCATCAGACATACAAAAGTTACGCAACGTGAATAATTTAGTTGACAGTGCTAATTGTATGGGTCAAGCAACGGTCGTTATTATGGTGTTTAAGAAAGACGTGCTAAATGGTATGGTGTTTGCTTAGTGTGTTGGCCAGTGAGTCGCTAGTTACTACTGAATTTGAGGACACGTTGTCCCTGCGATTACGAAGGTTTTTAATCTCTAAAGAAATACATTTTTACAATGACTGTTCAAACGATGGTGTTTTTTTTTTAAATGTATACTAATATTATAAAGCTGAAGAGTTTGTTTGTTTGAACGCGCTAATCTCAGGAACTACTGGTCCGATTTGAAAATTTCTTTCAGTGTTAGATAGCCCATTTATCGAGGACGGTTATAGGCTACTTTTTATCCCGGTACGGGACGTAGTTCCCACGGGATGCGGGTGAAACTGGCAGAAGGTAGTTCTTCATATGCCTAATCTTGTCCCAGCTATGTATGTCGCTATCGTATGTACCTCTAGATGTAGATATCAGTACATAGATACATAAATACATCGGCGCGATAGTTTAAGTACTGAATTCCATCCCATCAAAAGCATTTTTACACAAAATTGAATACAAAAACATAATATTCGTTTTACCTTTGTTAGCATCGACATAGAATATCTGTTGATTTTAATATTAATGACTAGCAACACTGACAAAAGCGGGAGGTCGAACTGTCAAAGTGAAAAAAGAGAATGAAAGTTTGGTTTTGTTAAAAGTTTTAAGAAAGTTGTAAGAAATTAAAAACAAGTGTTGATTATTACAAGTTGTGATTATGAGAGAATAAAACTTTATTTAAGATACTTTTGGTGCAGTTTTAATAGAAGAAGACTTTCAGTTTCAGAAGTGGTATAAGACCTTTGCTAATTATTTCCGCATTATTCGCATCCTGAGAAAAAGTTTTCTAGCACTAGCGAAACTATATATTAGTGTGAGAACATTGTTTATGCATCGTGAACTACATTATGGAGGATGACAGTGATTATATGCAAAGTAGTCGCAAAAATTCATCACGTAAACGACGCCGTCGACACTCTAAAAACGCGGATCGTAAAACAGAAACGAGTAAGAGACGCCATCATACGAAATCAAAACATGTTTCGGATGAAAAAAGAGATGGAGTACAGAACAAAGGAGAAAAGGGCCGTCGTACGTCTCGGAAGTTTAGACGTCGTTCGAATTCGAGGCATCGGAGTCGGTCAAGATCGTCGTGCAGCCCTGGTGCAGGCTTGACGCCGCCCAGACCACATAACCGTTCGAGATCACTGCGCAGCTGTCGTGCAGACTTGACACCACGAAGGACTCATGGCCGATCGAGGTCATTGAGCAGCCACCTCACGGATTCGTCGCGACGTACGTCTCATAGCCGTTCGAGTCCACGCTGCCAGCGTAGTTCGAGACTACGACATCGTGACCGCACACGTCGTCACCAGAGTATGTCACCAGAAGATAACAAAGTGAGTCGTTCCAATTTTAAAGACACTACATTTTTGCTTACTGAATTGATTAAATCAATATCTAGTAGTCGTTCTGAAGGAAATAAGTTCCCCATGTTAGGCAATGTGATACCAGAGTTTGATCCCATGTCTAAAGGCCAAACTATTGAGATGTGGCTTAATAAAGTGGAAGAATGTGCTCAATTGTATAAATGGGGAGACGATCAGATAATTCATTATGCTCTTCCTAAACTTAGTGGTGTATCCCGGACATGGTATCAGAGTCTCCCATCGATGTCGTTTTCGTGGACCGAATGGAAATACAAATTAAGGGAGTCATTCCCGTCCACTGATGATTATGCAGAACTCCTTAACGAAATGTTATCAAAAAGGGTTAAATTTAATGAATCTTTAGAGTTATATTTCTATGAAAAAATCAACCTCCTTAATAGATGTGACATAAAAGGTAAAAGGGCAGTTGATTGCCTACTATATGGAATAGAAGACCGCAGTATAAGATTAGGTGCTAAAGCAACAAAATGTGAAGAACCGGAACAAGTATTGAAATATTTCCAATCAATAAAACAGCAATCTCGAGAGTTACATTATAAAACAAGGAATAACTATGATAAACGGAACAATAATAACATATCAAATAACATATCACATAACATATCAAGGAACACAAAACCTTATGAAAGGACCAAATCTATAACATGTTTCAATTGTAATGAAACCGGCCATTATAGTTATAACTGTAAAAAAAAAGAAATTAAGTGTAGTAATTGCAATAGACTTGGACATTTAGCTAATGATTGTAAAGATGCATCAAAAAAAGAAAATGAAAAGTCAGTTATGGCATTATCTACAAATATGAATGAAAATGATAAATATCATATTAATTTGAAAATAAATGGTCAGCCTTTACAAGGGTATGTTGATTTGGGTAGTCAGTGCACCTTGTTACGTCGTAGTGCTGCAGAGAACTTAGGTATTCATTGGTCTGCAGAACAACCATTACCTACAATGCGTGGCATTGGTAATCATGTTGTTTTACCACTCGGTAAAGTGACTATTAATATTGAAATTCAGGGTATTATGCAATCAGTTGACAGTTATATTGTTGAGAATAATGTAATTAAGTATGACATATTAATTGGCCATAGTTTTACTGAATCTCCAGGCATAACCATAACTAAAACCACTGATGCTTTGATTTTTAGACGAGCCCTACCAACAAAATTAAGACTTATTCTTTTAAATGATATTTTGATTCCTCCAAAGGAGACATATGTGATAAAGGTAAAAAGTGATGTTAATTATTCAGGCACAATAAATGTTAACGGCTCTCTACGTGGGTTTGATGGTAAAGAATACTATCTTATGCCTGGTGAATATGACGTAGTGAATGGTGTCAGTGCATTATTGATACAAAATCTATCAAATAATAATTTATTGTTAAAACTTGGGTCATTGATAACACGTGCCTTACTCACAGATTCTATATTAGATGTAAATTTATTAGATTTTAGTGATACAAATATTCGTAATTCAATAAACTATGACAACCAATTATCCAATGAAGAAATATTTCAACTTAAAAATATCTTACAAAAGTACAGCCAATGTTTTTCTTGCAATATGATGGATTTAGGTTATACCAACATTGAAAAAATGGAAATTGAATTGATTGATACAACACCTGTCGTATATAGACCATATAGATTATCTTACCCGGAGAGAGAATTAGTAAAATCCATGGTTCAGGAAATGCTTGCCGCAGACATTATATGTGAATCCAATTCGGCATATGCTAGCCCAGTCCTTTTAGTTAAGAAGAAAACAGGTGACAAAAGACTTTGTATTGACTATCGAGCACTGAATAGAAAAACTAAAAAGGAGCATTTTCCCCTACCACTGATTGATGATCAACTAGATCGATTAGCTGGTCATTCCTTGTTCATTAGCTTAGATTTAGCATCAGGCTACTACCAATTAGCTGTTGGGGAGGGTTCCCAAGATAAGACGGCATTTGTTACGCCGGATGGCCAATATCAGTTCAAGAGAATGCCATTCGGTTTAGCTAATGCACCATCAGTTTTTCAAAGGACAATGAACAAAATATTAGCTAAAATAGATTATGCCCTTGTTTACATGGATGATATTTTAATCCCAGCACGCACGTTTATTGAAGGTTTAAAAAGATTAGATGAAGTTTTGAGTATTATCCGTGATGCTAATCTTACTCTAAAATTAGAAAAATGCTTCTTCTTTTATACACAGATTGATTTCTTAGGCTTTGAGGTAAGCGGATTGGGTATAAGACCCGGCTCCCGTAAAATAACTGCAGTAACAAACTTCCCGACTCCAAACAATGTTCATGACGTTAGACGTTTCATAGGTTTAGCCAGTTTTTTTCGACGTTTTGTAAAGGATTTCTCCCTGATTGCACGTCCGCTAACCGATTTGTTAAGAAAACGGATTACATGGAAATGGTCAGACGAACAAGTGACAGCGTTTGAGACTCTAAAACGTAAATTGGTCGAGAGACCATTACTCGCACTATATGATCCCAAGTTAGAAACTGAACTACACACAGATGCGTCAAAACATGGTATTGCGGGCATCCTAATGCAACGTAACAAAGAAGGAATAATTAACCCCGTAGCATATTACAGCCGCAAAACATCGGCTGATGAGCAAAAGCTTCACTCCTTTGATTTAGAGACCCTAGCTGTCATAGCATCGCTAAACAGATTTCGTGTGTATCTATTAGGATTAAAATTCAAAATAGTGACTGACTGCAATGCACTCCGAACTACTATGACAAAAAGAGACCTCATCCCTAGAATAGGTCGGTGGTGGGTGCAACTCCAGGAGTACGACTGTGAAATAGAATACAGGGCAGGCTCAAGAATGTCGCATGTTGATGCACTCAGTCGTGCTCCTGTTGACGAACCCACTACCCTTGACTCTATACACGTTATTGATGTACTCGCTGTAGAAGCACAGGACTGGATAGCTACAGTTCAAAGTGATGATGAAGAAGTTAAAAGAATAAAAGAAATTTTAACCAGTAAAGACACAACATTTATAGTTGACGTTCATAAAAATTACCAACTGAAAGGCAATTATGTTTATAGAATAGTTGATGGTGGATTACGTTGGGTAGTCCCGAGATCGGTTAGGTGGCAATTACTAAAGATGAACCACGACGATGTGGGTCATTTTAGTTATGATAAGACGCTAAATAGGCTGAAGGGTTCGTTTTGGTTCCCTAAAATGCGAAGATTCACAAAAAAGTATGTTAAAGCTTGCTTAGAATGTGCGTATCATAAGGCACCCGGAGGACCTAAAGAAGGACTACTTCATCCGATTCCAAAACCGGACATACCGTTTCACACGTTGCATGCCGACCACCTAGGTCCGTTTGTTCGTTCGCGGAGAGGCAACATGTACCTTTTGGTAATCATAGACGCTTTTACAAAATTTATCAGTATAAGACCTGTCAGAGACACAAAGACTGCTACTGCCATTAGAGTCTTAAAGGATTACTTTAGCTATTTTGGAGCACCCACTCGATTAATTACAGACAGGGGGACGTGTTTTACTAGCTCCAAATTTAAAACTTTTGTAAAAGATAGTAGTATTAAACACATATTAAATGCTGTCGCAACTCCGCGAGCGAACGGCCAAGTTGAAAGATTCAATAGAACTATTTCAGACGCTCTTAGTGCAAAGTGTCATGATAAAAATGATAACACCTGGGATGAATATGTTAGTGAGGTTCAGTTAGGATTAAACACATCAATTAATAAAAGTACTGGTAAAAGCCCATCTGAATTATTGTTTGGTTACAACGTTAAAACCGTATCTGAGAATATATTAGGCGATGTAATTAATACAACTGTGGATCGAATTAGCGGTGAGGAATTGACAGATCTAAGAAATGAATCTATACGTAAAATTGGAAATGCACAGAAATTAGCTAAAGATCGATACGATAAGCGTAGAAAGTTAGCTACAAAATACAATGAGGGTGATCTCGTTAGATTAGAAAGAACTACATTTGATAAAGATAGGATCGGGAAATCCAAGAAACTGATAGCTAAATTTCACGGACCTTATAAAATTGTTAAAATATTACCCAATGATAGATTTTTGGTTGAAGATACTCCCATTACAAGAAAGAAAGGTAAAAAGTACGAAAACGTAGTATCTATTGATAAAATACACCCGTGGTTGAATTTTAAATCCTTGGATAGCGAAAACGACAGCGATGGGAACGACAAGAGTGATATGGATTGACTGTTAGAATTAAAGAATGTTAAAATTAAAATTAGTGTAGTAAGATGATGTAAAATTATATATTAAATACCACAATTAGTGCTTGATGATGAAGCAGAATATGACAGACTGCACTGGTGTGGGTTGAGAGCCTTGAATTTCCAGTTGGAGTGGCAGATCTCAACAGACCACGCTAATGTAGGTTATGAGCTTGTTGGGATACTTGAAGCAGATCATGACAGACTACACTAGTGTAGGTTGTGAGCTTGTTGGAATACTAGAAGCAGATCATGACAGACTACACTAGTGTAGGTTGTGAGCTTGTTGGAATACTAGAAGCAGATCATGACAGACTACACTAGTGTAGGTTGTGAGATTGTTGGAATACTAGAAGCAGATCATGACAGACTACACTAGTGTAGGTTGTGAGCTTGTTGGAATACTAGAAGCAGATCATGACAGACTACACTAGTGTAGGTTGTGAGCTTCTGAGGTCCTGTTGCGAGGATATTTGTACAGATGACACAGATCATGACTGACTCTAGGGTCATGTGTGTCAGTGCGTACCAAACAGGCGACGCAGATCGCATCAGACTATACTAGGCATAGATCGCAGATTGCGATTCAATGTCGGTATGGGATGCGAGCGTCAGTGATGTTAATTGTGAATGAATGTCCCTAGGGAATAGAAGATTGTTCATTTTGTTTTGTTTCTTTTTATTATTTTATGTTATTAACTTGAATTTATGTTATTCTTATTTTAATGCTTAACTGATATAAGAGAGAAATATCCTCATGAGAGGCTCAAGTGCATTGTTGATTAACCTTGGTGTGAGGACACACCCTGACTAGGATGGCCGAGCATTTTTGTTATGTTATTTTGTGATCATTCCTGTGTACCGTATTATAAAGACTTTGACTATTGTAATTTATAGATAGTTAAAGAAAGCTTGTAGTGAGACTTAAGTATGCTGTGAACTCTTTTTTATCATTATTATTTTGTTCTATGTTTATGTTTTAAAATTACCTCATGTTATGTTGCTCGACTTGATACTTCAGTACCTGCTTAAAATTTAAGATCTTCAGTTAGGCCTAAGTGTACTGTATTTAATTTGTTATATTTGGAAGTTATATAATTTTTGTTATGCTACTCTACTTGATAATTTGGTTCCTATTTGTTTGTACTAAGTATATTGATGCTCTAAGGTGGTGTGAGGACACACCCTAATTAGGATGGCCGAGCTGTTAGCATCGACATAGAATATCTGTTGATTTTAATATTAATGACTAGCAACACTGACAAAAGCGGGAGGTCGAACTGTCAAAGTGAAAAAAGAGAATGAAAGTTTGGTTTTGTTAAAAGTTTTAAGAAAGTTGTAAGAAATTAAAAACAAGTGTTGATTATTACAAGTTGTGATTATGAGAGAATAAAACTTTATTTAAGATACTTTTGGTGCAGTTTTAATAGAAGAAGACTTTCACCTTTGTGTGTAAAACCTTTGTCCTGTAAAGAACCAATAACTGTCTGATACTTCATCGCCTACACATTTCATACAATTCATTTCAAAATCATTATAAATACTCAGTGTAGATAAGATTATTTTTGACAGTCTAAGAAAATTCACCTTTTTGGCAGCAAAAGCGTCATCAAATTAGACCAGCTGTTTCGAATATCAGCTTCAACTACCTACCAGGCAAAATTATTTTTTCGGTAAGTTCTGACCAATATAGCTTTAAAAACACAAATAGCCTACGTCACAGGATTTGACGCAATTAGAGCAAAATTCAGTGACGTACACAAGCAAGTAAGCCTCGGTTCAATGCCTTCCCGTCGTAATGTAGAATTAGTGATTACTGAGACCAGCTGTTTCGAATATCAAGATACAACCACCAACTAAAGGATCTACACCAAGAAAATTAACAACACAGGACATCACAACACACAAAGAACTATTAAGTATTTTTTTAGTTTTTTGAACTATAAAACACAACTAGCCTACGTCACAGGATTTGACGCAATTAGAGCAAAATTCAGTGACGTACACAAGTAAGTAAGCCGCGGTTCAATGCCTTCCCGTCGTAATGTAGGATTAGTGTCGGCTTACCTCCCCTCCCTTGTCGTGGCGTGTCGTGGCGTGTTGCCGATATGTTTATCTGAGGATGTATTTATTTTATTGCTAGCTTAGGACCGTGGTTTTTCTTGTGGAACTTGCAGTCTTGGGTAGTGTGTTATCTTTGGTTTTTTATTACGTGTAGTTTGTGCTGGAACGAGGGTAGTCTTGGATGACTTTACTACACTATAATATCTACTCTATAAAGTTTAAACTAAAGTGTAACTGGTCGCAGATAAAGACACTAATTTCAAAATTTTCGTTTGTAAATGTTTGCTTGATAAGTTATTTTAAGTCAAAGTCAATTTTTTTTTATTTCAAATAGGCCTATGAAAGCTTTTTCGAAAAGTCAAACTATTGCTCGGTTCCAAAGAGTTGGTCTCATGGAGAACCGGCAAGAAACTCCATGGACACTCTTTTTAAAAGAAAATAAAATTAATTACAATAGTTTTCTGTCTATTCTTGAGAACGTTATACAATCCAAATTGAGTTAAAAAAGTATTAATAAATTAATACAAAATAATTTTAGTGCAGTCGTTACTAGAAAAATAATTTATGCAATTCAAAGAAAAAAATATATTGGTTTTGTTGACATATACATTCCTCTATATTAAAAACATTAAAGCAAGGATCATAATGGTCAGGGGTCACCGATCCTTTTACTGGCCTCGCACTGTGCTATTTAACCTCATCATCTATACTAATATTATAAAGCTGTAGAGTTTGTTTGTTTGTTTGTTTGAACGCGCTAATCTCAGGAACTACTGGTCCGATTTGAAAATTTCTTTCAGTGTTAGATAGCCCATTTATCGAGGAAGGCTATAGGCTACTTTTTATCCCGGTACGGGAAGTAGTTCCCACGGGATGCGGGTGAAACCGCTGGCAGAAGCTAGTCATTCAATAAGTTTCAAGTTTTATATTAATATAATAATTAATTTCATTATGTAATAAAATATATTTCAACTAAAATAAATAAAAATAAAACGAGACAGGCTTTACATTTAATTAAATTATAATAGAAGTCCGTTAAAGATGCGATAACAAGGTTGTTATAATATCATATTTTAAGAAAATTGAAATAATTTCATTTAATAAGAAAATTCTTTAATTTTAAATTTTCAGCAATGGAAATTCTGATTACATTTATAATTATTCCATAGACAGCGTATTAAAATATACAAATATTATTATCTGTTTTTGTAAATACTAAAATATAGGGGTTTACTTTAATTGGTCCATTGTTTGTGGCATTCGAACAATAGGCTAGTCTAGACAACACCCTTACAAACTGAAATATAATAAAAACTGAAAGTCTACTGAACAAAGAATAGTTGTTAATCTTTGGTAATTTTGCGAACTGTGCTTTTGTAAGAGGCTTAACCTCCATGGGCTTAACAAATTGGTTTATTAGTATAGTATTAGGCTATAGACAGGTATTAGTTGGTATACCTTGACTTAAATCTTGGTCGGTTACAGTAACGATCCCTATTAGATCTATTTAAAGTATTTAGTTTCATTGAGTTCAAATGCATAAATAACTAATTAAATAAATTTTAAACACAATACAACAGTTTCCGTTAAATCACTGAAAACTTAGCTCTTCAATAAATCCCACAATTTCACACACATTTTTACCGCACAAAAGCCGTGACAATTGACAATTCAGTCAGTAAAGCGCGCCATTCATTGCTCTACAACTGCTACACGACACGCATACGATAAACAATCGATGCTACAAAAATAAGCTATGGTAGGCAATAAGTTTATTTATACACTAGACGGGCATCGTCGCGACGCCCGTAATTTGCATTCAACCCCCGACGATTGGTTCAAGATAAATCGGAACGGCGCACGCTCCGATACGTTTATTTTGTAGGAAAGTGAATAGGGAGTTTTATGGATGATATTTTTGGAGAATCTTTGTTATTTAAGTTGGTTTTATGTAAGAGTTTTAAGCATATTTGAGACTAGACTTTGATTCGAAAATCTGATTAAGTTATATTAGTCTCATGTGTCAGAAAAGGTGCTATAGGTAATTTTATTTCTACAATGTACATAGTTGGTTTTATAACAGGCGAATGAAATACGTCATATACATCTAACAATTATATTCGTGGCATATGGTTCATAAAACTGATATATTTCATTCCAAGATTTACAATAAAAGATCATAAATCAACTGTCATTTCTTATGATAGCAGAAAAATGTGACTTCAATATCAAATCTATTTTTTTTAAAGAAATTGGTCTTGTTACGCCTCAATTCAGAATCATGCAACCACTATTTTATTTATTAACTTAGTTTTTTAATTTTCTTTTACAAACGAAATCGCGAGTATTTGGATTCTCATTCGAATTGATCCTTTACTCAATAATTGCAAAACTTTTAAAGCAATTATAAGTCTTCGTCGACCGAAGACCGTCTGTCGAGGACTTCCCAAGAAACTCCTGGTTTTTAAATCCCAACTTTATTTCTTAAGAAACTAAGTCGATATTCGACTGTAACTTGTTAAAACACCTCACCAAATGCTGCTTAGCCTCAATCGAGTGTATTGGACTGAGTTCTAAGAAAATTTAATTTAGAGTTTATAAGGATTCTTTTTTAATTTAATTTAATACGATATTGTTTCTTATAGGTTCCGCGATCAGAAGTTCGTTATAGTGGAAACAACAGCATTACCTAATGGGAGTAAGTCACGTAAAATAAGTAAAGTTATCTATCTAAGTATCATCAACGAACATTTTTAGGGTTCCGTAGCCAAAATGGCAAAAACGGAACCCTTATAGTTTCGTCATGTCCGTCTGTCCGTCTGTCCGTCTGTCCGTCTGTCACAGCCGATTTACTCGGAAACTATAAGTACTACAGTGATGAAATTTGATGGGAATATGTGTTGTATGAACCGCTACAAAAATATGACACTAAATAGTAAAAAAAAGAATTGGGGGTGGGGCCCCCCATACATGTAACTGAGGGATGAAATTTTTTTTTTCGATGTACATACCCGTGTGGGGTATCAATGGAAAGGTCTTTTAAAATGATATAAAGTTTTCTAAAAAACATTTTTCTTAAAGTGAACGGTTTTTGAGATATCAGCTCTCAAAGTCGTAAAAAGTATGTCCCCCCCCTCTATTTTTATAACTACGGGGTATAAAATTCAAAAAAAAATAGAGGTGATGCATGCTAATTAACTCTTTCAACGATTTTTGGTTTGATCAAAGTATCTCTTATAGTTTTTGAGATAGGTTGATTTAACTGTAATTTACGGAACCCTTCGTGCACGAGTCCGACTCGCACTTGGCCGGTTTTTCTTCCCATCAATTGATGTTTTCTTTGAAAATGATTCACGTCAAAATTCACATGATTAACGCACAATCTTTTTTGTGTATGATCGAGGTATACAGATATATTTCCAGTCTGGCTTCCGCCTGTGGCTTCGCCCTCGTAATTTCGGTTATATCGCGTTTCCAAGAGAAATCTTCAAAAGTCCGGGATAAAAACTATCCTATGTTCTTTCTCAATGTCAACTCTAGGTATCTCTGTACCAAATTTTATTAAAATCAGTTCAGTGGTTTAGATGTGAAAGCATAACAGATAGACAGATTTACTTTCGCATTTATAATATTAGTAGGGATTGTTGATATCATTACACTACAATAAGATCTACGGCATCGTACCTCTCTCAAGATAATGAACTGGGTTTTTATGAAATGTATTTTAATTTTGACATCTACCAAATAAAAACCAACTTCTGACTAAGGTCTATCCCATACCTACAGCTGAAAATAATTGTCTACATTTTGAAAAACTTAAAAAAAGGGATTCCTCCACCCTAATTTGGAATGTCATGACCCCCAAGATTAAGGGTTGTCAGCTGTACAAATTACCATGCCTTTTCCATTGCGTGTAATGAAGGTATCAAATTGTTAGTCGTTATCATGACAGCTACGTAATAGTTGTTCAACGTGACCTACCCCTTTACCGTAACGAAGACCATAACCATTATGATTATGCTTACTATTAGTCAGAGCAGTCTTTTGACGGGTTTAACCCTTATATTAATGAGAAAGAGACTTTGTCTGTTTGCTATGGTTCTATGGTAAAACGGCTGAACGGAATGAGACGAAATATAGAAGTTACCGGGAGTTACGTGATCTTGTCGACTTTTTATGCTGTGGGAACCGCAGAATTATCTAACCACAGGTTTTTTTTTGTTTTCTAGCGCTGAAACTAAAAAGCTTTCAAATAAGTGTGCTAATATTGATTCCAAATAAGGGTCTTAAATAATAAAAATAACACTATATCCTTTTAAATAGAAGAAAACGATATTTTCATTAGAAGCTCCATTTTTGTCCGAGTAATTTATGTCCATGTGACAAGTTTTAGGAGCAAGAAAATCTGAGTTGTCTATTACATTTGAAGACAATTTTTTACTCCCCATTCTTCGACTCAATGCTTAGTCACCACATCCTGTCTACAGAAGCACATTATCAATTTAAATACAACCAAAAATATACAATAACCAAACGTATTATGTTAGCCGTAAATCCTTTTATACTTTAGCAATGTCAATCCAAAATCCAGCCAAAGAAATAGTGATGATATTACTATATCGATTTCAAATAACACTCGCGTGCGAAAAGCAACTTTTTGTTAAACTAATAAAGTTTGAAATCGCGTGATTGAGAGATGTTTGTTTTTTTTTCTGTTATAACT
Source organism: Helicoverpa assulta (assembly GCA_963856015.1). Classification (NCBI taxonomy): domain Eukaryota; kingdom Metazoa; phylum Arthropoda; class Insecta; order Lepidoptera; family Noctuidae; genus Helicoverpa; species Helicoverpa assulta. Next base: position 11,653,612 of record CAWLCW010000027.1, on the reverse strand, counting down.
AGAAAGAATATTAACTAAGTCAACGATAACAATGCTATTGTGTTCGAAGTGACCCCGTTATTTTCTAAATAGGTTTGTTTGGCCAGTACAGTTGACGACAAAAGTGTTATCGGTAACCTCTAGACGTCTATTAGGATTTTGTTTACAAATTACACAATAATAAATAAGGATTAACATACCATTGTTTTTCTTTTTAAATAAAAATGCCTGTGTAATAAAATGCATTATTTAAATGGATATGTTTTATGTAAAAAGCTTTTAAGGTAAACGAAATCTCATTTCATTTCAACTCAAGTCATAAAAATATGTTTTTTTCGTATTTCTGTAAAAATAGTTTTTTGCTAGTCTCAGTCTTATAAAGGTCGCCGGAAGACGCTGGATGCAGGTCGCCTCCAACAGGTATCTGTGGAGATCTAAGGAGGAGGCCTATGTTCAGCAGTGGACGTGCTATGGCTGAGATGATGATGATGATTATGATGAAGTTTTTTTTCCTAGGAGACCTTTTTTTTCCTTTACCACTACATCTTCATTTTGTAACTTACCGAGGAATCATTAAACTGAAAATCTGCCAAGATGAAGTATTATTTATTTACCTGGAACAAATAATACAGTTCATTAGTTAAAGCAATTAACTATATCAATTTCTTAGAAGCTATAACTTCTGATATTCTTAACGATACTGAAATATGAACAACAATAGTTTTCGAAGCAAACCATTGCAGTTAATATCAGGTTCTAGTTTAATTTAACACAATGGATACCGACCTTGTTAGAACATTAAGGTTAACTGGGACAGTTAATGTAACTGACAGGTTTAATATCTAACGAATTGTTACTGTAATTTTCTGCGAGAGTTTTCTTTAGAGCAGTTAATTGTAATTTTAGAATGGTAGAATATAGCTTATGGCTCAGCGTTTAGTTCGCTACGAAGTATGACAGCAGAAGGGAGCATGGTGAGGTGAGTTACAGTCAAGAGATAAAAAAATATAAAACAAACCTACGTGTAATAAATTGGCTTCTAGGCAGGCAGCGGAAGGAAAGTCTACAAGTATACATTTTTTATATGTATCTATTTAATTCGTATCTGTGTTACTGCACCACATCACAACTTTTTATATATTGCAGCAAAACTTCAAAGATCATGAAATTTGAAAACAAACTGTGAAATCATCCTATCCTGTGCAAACGTCTTCATAAAATAAAACTACTAAAAAAAAAATCGCCATTAGACACATATTCTATTAAAAAATATTAACTGGATTATATTTCAAAGAATTTCTGTATCGAAAATAGAACTCTCAAATGCTGAAACTAGTCTGCATACTTCATACTTGCATGTTATATTAAATTGTGAAGACACCTGAAATGTTCACGTTTTGAACAATAGGGTTGTTTCCTAGTATTCAGTTAATTAAAAATAGGTATATGCACCGAAAGTTCACAAAACTAGAAACACGATAAGCTATATTATATTATTTATAACTGACCACATATTTTTTAAATAATTTATGAATTTTAAAGTTATCGTCTATTACGTCACGCCCTTGAAAACGGCGAATCGAGTCCGATGTCGTCACTTTACATTGACAATGATAAGTATTTGACAGTGACAGTCTATGACAGGTATAACCTGAGAATTGATGTGTTGTTTTCTTCGGTTTTTATTTGTATTTGAGCGAAAAAAGTTAGGAAAGAATTATGGAGAAAGCATTTATGAAAGCTGATAGTTTTATTGTCGCTCAATTCTTTGCTAATAACCAAGATGACACAAACATAACCTCAATAATAAACACAAACTTTACGTTCCTTTGCACAGTTTTATTTTACCGCGTAAACAACTCAAAACATTACAGGTATTTTCTTTTGTACCCAATGTTTAAAAATAATTTAAATGTTTAAAATATTTGTTTTTGTATCTATATTATAAGAATACATTATTAAAATTTAAAAATCAATGAGTTCTTTCTAATTAGTTACTTCTCTTTAGATGTGCGTTAAAGTGTAAAGAAACACATAGTACATGTTGACGTCACAGTCACGTGATCGAGCGTTTTCTGGGTAATGTATTGCGAAAAATAGAAAAAAATCGAATACATAAAAAGTAAAGAGATTTAAGACGCAAAATTATAGGAGGGGTGATCTTTAAATTATTTAGAAGCTATTGAAATAGATTTTCGAAAATTGGAAACAACCCTATTGAATTTCTGCATAAGCCGTTGTCTAGCTTGTAATATGTTTTGCTTGCACGGTAATACGGGTAAACTGATTTGCTAAGTTGAAAATACCTAGCTATGACGATACTTAGATGGAAACTCGGTAGTATGTATGTACTTGTAAAAAAATGGTGCGTACTTAAGAATCTAACCTAGGACGTGACCGATAACCGTTGGGGTAAACGAGTTCTAGAGTGGAGACCACGCCTCGGCAAACGTAGTGTAGGACGTCCTCAGGCACGGTGGAGTGATGACTTGCGCAAGACGGCTGGCAGGAGCTGGATGCGAGAAGCCGAAAATAGATCTCAGTGGCGTGCACTTGGAGAGGCCTATGTCCAGCAGTGGACTGCGATAGGCTGATGATGATGATGATGATGACGTGACTGCCTAGGTAGTGCTAATCTCCAAGACATTTCAAAAATATGTGAAGATCATTATCCAGTCTAACAAAATGTAGCTGAGTTACTGTTACAGCCTTTTTATCGTCCCACTGCTGGGCACAGGCCTCCTCTCACACGGAGAAGGATTGAGCATTAATCACCACGCTTGCTCAATGCGGGTTGGTGATTCCAGACTATTTAGTCCAGGTTTCCTCAAGATGTTTTCCTTCACCTTTTTATCAGCCATTGGTGTCCAAGATATACCTAGAAAGTACATACAAACTTAGAAAAGTTGCATTGGTACTTGCCTGAACTGGAATCGAACCCACACCCTCATACTCGAGAGGTTGGTTCTTTACCCACTAGGCCATCACGACTTAGTAGGTAGCTGAGTACCAGTGTGCAACGTGAATCGATTAGTAGGTGCGTGTGTAGGTGTATCAAGGTTTTTCAACCACTATGGGCACTCCAACTGCAAATTCCTTACAAAGCGAGTTTTACCGCCTATTTCTAGTGGAAGGTCTAAAGATATGATTACATCCAAGCGGCTCTGTGACGAACAAACCTGGTCTAATAGCTCTAGCAAACACTAACAAATTGCGTGCGAAAATTTCTAAAACGTCCGCGAATTTGCAAAGCAACTTTTGTCCGCGAATACACTTTTGATTCGACACCAAACGCGATCTTTTTTTTTTGGATTTTTTCCATAATATTAATACTCGTGCTTACCTTACAGAACCAAGCGAGATAGGCATCATACTAGTTAATATCCACTCGGTAAGCGACCCAGTTCCCTCAATTGACCACGAGCAGCAATGACGACTATCCGACGCAATCCACATCGTATTTTGTTTTTATTCACACATCATTCATGTGTGTGATCATTTGTTTTTATTGAAATGTAATTTTGTTTATTACGTTTTAATGTAACAAGCTGCTTTCCGCGGTTTTTGGCGGCACGCAGTGGTATTCACTTCATGAATTCAGATAAAAGAATAACATTTAATTTCATACCAATTTATATTAGGTTAAAATAGGTACAGAATCTTAACGGTTAGTATTTTCAAACTTTTGCGGAAATGTGATTTTCATATGAATTCACATCATCATCTCCCGAGCCTTTTCCCTCTTATGTATTATTATATCTTCAAGTACATCTTATGATGTGGCAACGTCTAATAGAAGTTAGCTTGTTCAATTAAATTGCAGTTTCAAACGACCTTGCCAATGGTCAGTTCTGAGTGACTATAATTGGCACATGCTATGTCTTTATCAGTGAAGTCAATTCTTAGTTGAATTACTATTTTAATCTTAAGACTAGCCGACTATACGTTTTGAAAACAAATGATTGCCATAGCACTACGAGTTTGCACTTATTTTGCATATAAATAAAAACCTTGTAATTCTAATATACCAAAACTAGCTCAATTCGTAAAGAGTCAAGAGATTCAGATACCTCAAAAATACGGGACAATGCAAATAACACCTATTTTGTAAACACTACCAAGGACATCCAAGCACAAAAACGGACGTCTACTCACCAAAACCTTTAAACTCACTCATCAAACAAAAAAGCATTAACACTTTTCTGCTCAACAGTACCACATGTGGTTTCGTACGTGTCCGATATCTATTTGCGACCGTGAATCATGATACGTAAGGCACACAGGATATACCTCATTAAGATCTCACTGTACAAATACATACGCATTAGTGCATGCATTACTGTTAGTTGGATTTCGGTGATTCACTTTCTGGGTATTTATTTTTGCTCGCAAGTGTAATCGAGTGGCTGCGTCATGTTGGATTTATGTGGTTAGTATTCTGTTTTGGTTTTTTGTTACCATCTTCAGTCTACTTTTATTGGCCCATTGTTACTTTGCATGCCTTAATTAATTCGTACTTTATCACCCGATCTTTAGCTTGACGCATCCAATTAGAAGTTTCTTCCTCGCATCTAAGGTGGAAGCAGCATATGTATATTATCCCACTATGTATATTTAAAGTTCTTAATATTAAAATAACAAGGATTATGCCCACAACATAGATTCGGGCCACTAGAGCAATGAGACAATAGATGTAAATATGATAATATGTACGATGATAGGTCACTTCCACTTTTGAAATCATCTACGTCACTGCGTGTGCGCAAATGTATGACCGAGAGATATGAATAAAACGGCAATTTAACAAACAGTGCCTACTGCTCTTTTAGTTTTTTTTTTACCAGATGTAGCAAGTAACAATATAAAAATACCAATATACAGTGTTTTCTACTAGACTTTTCTCCGCCAATCTGTCAGAAATGCATTTGATCAATGCACACAGTATACCAAAAGAAGTACCTTAACAAAACCAAAGGCATTTTTGCAACTTCAGTGGACAGTACGCTTCTAACTTCATTAATTCTAACTCCATTTGCACCTTACGATTCTAGTCGTATAATCACCGCTTTCAAGCTCAACTTCTACTGACTTCAAACTAGTATCAATCGTCAAATGGCAAACTTCAGACCAGCAAAGTTATCTTACAAGTGCTCATGACCAAAGAAGCTGGGTCTCTAAACGTATTCTTTTAAAAACTAGGTCAGAACAATGACGCAAGTAACAGTGCAGCACAAACCGTTACTGTCAGGTGCTAAATATGGATGTTCCCAGCTGACCGATTGTATGGGACCTCAGGGGTTCAAGAAGACGATACGCAAATAGCCTGCACTTTGTATTGTTGCAATGTTTATTTGTTAGGAAGAAAGTGGTGCTATCTTTGAATGAAGTTGGTACAGTTTTGCTGTAGTTGTCCAATCAATTGAGTGTTAGATAGCTCTACTGAGAATTTGTGAAGAAAATTAAATCTTTGAGCCGTTAGAATCATAAAGCCATTAGACTTAATATCGTTAAAGATAGAATAGAGTGTGAAGTTTAAAAGTCAACTTCCTTAAAACAATGGTTATAGTAGATAGTTTGCGTTTCTTCGACTATTTTATTACAGACAGTACGCACTAATAAAATTGTCTAGTAATACAAATTACAGGACCCGTACCAAAACACGGACGTCTCCGTTCAGCAGCCGATATTGCCCAAACAAATGTACCGTCGTAAACAAATTACCGTGGCGTGGTACCACCATAAAAATAGACATCACGTCCCCCATAGTCGCACCCTATAACTCAGCCCAAAATTGAGCCATACAGCCTCCCATTCAATCAGGCGAGCATTCCCCATAACGTTTAAGAGTCGTTTGAGAACGAATTCCTTCACAAATCTATTTAGGAATGTGATGCTGAAGATTTGTATATGTGAGCCTTTTACATAATTAAGTTGGAGATTTATGTTGTTGAAATGTAATGGGGGTGTAATAGGTAGACCGTTTTTCAAGTGGTCCTGAAAATATGTTGTAGTGTATGTTGTGCTTTGTTCTTTGGCTTTGTAATGATTTATCATAAAACCCCATTGGTCTCCGTCTTAGTGGTCGAAAGATTTTGTGCCTTCTCTGGAAGTTGGTGTTTCACAAGACCACGTGAAGCTGGCGTCTCCGAATGCTACTCAGTAGCAATCGTTGCTGCAAATGCAGTTTAGAGGTTGTCTTATCGAGAAAACTTATTTTGATTGAATCTAGAGATAAAATACAAACAACATGTTTAAGATCTATGGTCTGTATAAGGAAATGTAGTTAACTTATTAAATAAATAAGTGTCTGTTCATGATTATTTCGCTAAAAACCCCTCAAAAGTATACCAGGCGTCGCAAATGTCTCAATAAATTATGGGTCTGTAAGTCCCGACTTTGAGGAAAACAACACGAAATGAATATAATTACTTGAGACATGATTTAGTAATTTGAAGATTATATTAATCTTTTGACGTTTGTATTTTCGGGACATTTATTAAGATAAGTTATTCATTGGGACATAATATAGCTGTATAAAGTAGTACGTATTCATTACCGTAGTTTTTTTAATTTTATAGTTATATAAAGAATTTAGAATCTCCAATATTTTCCTGAAAAACAAACTTACTCAAAATATTTACTTAAATAAACTATTTTTTTTCATAAACTATTCTTTCTTACTATACAACGAAATTGTAACCCATAAAAAATACAAATACAAAATGTAAACGAAATCAATTTCAGAAAAACATTCTCTTCGTCTGATTAAACTATTCAAATATTCAAATATGTATTTCAATTTCATCAAGTCTAAATGAACTTTGTGTAAAAAAAATAACAAATATAGTCTTATTCGGTCCATGTCTAGACATCATCCGCTACGCCACATCTTTGTAACGAAAGCTAAATATATTTCAAGTGAATGTGACTGAAAGTTGGACTAAGATTAGGTAGGCAATGGAGAGTTGGTTTTGCCGTTATGGGTGTGTGTATAGGGCTGTATCAAAGTAAGGAATATGCTGAGAGATTGTTCATACTTAAAAAATAAAATAAATTAAATTACCTATGTTAATAATGCCGTTTTAGTAAGACCGCTAGATTACAGATAAATCGATTGGCGCTTGAAACAAAGCAATTAATTGTAAGTATCAGATTTTTTATAATTATAATATACTAGCTACTACTAGTACTACAAAGCAACACAAAGTATATAATTCTAACGTCACATTAATCGCACAGTTACAAAAATGTATATGACTACACTTGTTATAAAGTACATTTACCTAACTTGCTTCTCCATTTTCAATCTACTCTATGGCACGGTAACCGGAGCAGAGTGGAGACACAGAGTAGGGTATAACAGTAACTCAAGTCGGATATGTTCTTCCAATTAATCGCTCGTCTGCACCGTTTGTCACTAGACTGTGGCCTCACCTAGCCCATTGGTGTTAAGTGCTGGGCTATTTATTGAACTATTGTGTCTAGAGGGTGATGATCAATTTGGATAAAGAGGTTCCTTTTAGGCAAAAGTTAACCGACAACATAAACATTAGTTTTCTTAAAACAACTGTCACATTTTTTTTATCATCCCACTGCTAGGCTGGCCTCCTCTCACACCGAGAAGGATTGAGCGTTAATCACCACGCTTGCTCAATGCGGGTTGGTGATTTCAGACTATATAGTCCAGGTTTCCTCAAGATGTTTTCCTTCACCTTTTTATCAGCCATTGGTGTTCAAGATATACTTATGGTCTCTGCACACAGCGGGCGTGGCGCGACGGGACGGGACGGCGACGCGACGCTGAGTAGTTGTAATGTACTAGATATTACGGACGACATCACACAGAGCCGTCCCGCTCGGCGCGACGCGACGCGACGATCTAGTACATTGTGTCACGTCGCCGTCCCGTCCCGCCGCGCCGCGCCCGCTGTGTGCAGAGACCTTTAGAAAGTACATAATCTTCTACGCCATAAGCGGGGGTGTTGTAAGTTTGATCGCTTTATCTATGTCTGATAATCTATATTCTATATAAGTACATACAAAGATATACAAGATGAAATATCATCTATTTAGTATCTATTTATGTGTATGTTATCTCATATTTTTTCTTGTACTTATTTGATTTTCTTTAGAACGTAATACTATGGCTTCTAAGAATTTGTTTAACGTTAGATCTTGAATAGAACCTTATTATGTTTTGGTTGAACTTGTTTTAGCGAAATAAAGCTTGATACCTGAAAGCTTCTTTTGAAATGGGAATTTTCCTTTTTTAGGCCAAAGTCCTTAAGATGTTCTTAAACATTGACGTTTCAACTATTCTCGAAAGTACACTCGTGGTTTGACGTTGACAAGTTGCTTTTTTTTTTTCAAAACGCAAGTTCTAGACTTTCTTGGTCTTACTACAAAAACTTAAACATCTGTTGAAAACTTAAACATCTATTGCTGCAAAACGGATCTTATAGATTGAACCAAAAAATCAAAGCTAAAATTCGCCAGTTAAGCAAGAAGTGTGATTGGCTTGATCTATTTGTTAAAAAACCCACTCCACGGGCCTGTGAATAGTGTTGCAATAAATGTCGATAGGCGTAGCCATATTGTTCACTAGGGGCTGGACAGAGTATCGAACATGGAGGAAGGAAATATAGCGGAGAAACCAAAAAGAAGGTAAGCCACGTACGGTAGGCGTGATCAGTTACTACAGTAACTAGACGTTCGGGTTCCTTGTCAAATCAAAATCAACCTGGCAAATATTGGTGATTTTATTTTGAAGGTAATGTGCAGGTTCCATAGAAGTCGTGTAAGGGCGGAGCTAGTAACTTCCTTGCCCCCCAGACATCCGCATTTGGCGCGCTCTATTCTTGGATTTCTAAGCCCCAGTCTAACCAAGGGGTATTGGGCTGCCCGAGTAACTGGGTTGTGGAGGTCAGATAGGGCATTCGCTCCTTGTAAAACACTGGTACTCAGCTACATCCGATTAGACTGGAAGCCTACCCCAACATAGCTGGGGAAAAAGGCTCGGAGGATGTCGATATTTTTTAGGAGATTTTGCGTTATCTCCGCTCATTTTGTTCTCCATGAAGTAGACAGAGTATCGAATATCGAGCTCGTGCCACGTCTAGGTAGCCTTGAATAGCTCTGTGTACTATAAGTCTATTATGTGTCACATCTAGTATTAGGGTCTTAGTGATCATATTAATCCCTTGTCGGCCTTTTGTGTTCAGAATGGATAAATTAAATTTTAGTTTTCTTTAGGGTTGTAATGCTTTTTAGTTTAAGAGGCGAAGTTTAGATATTAGTTTCAAGTAATATACAACGTAAGTGACTTTTTAATTTAAAATTTATTTAATATTATTGATCTGCAGCACCTAATAGCAATTAGGTATTATGCTTACTCGATCATTATCCAGACATAATACACAACAAAAAATACATGCCAAAAACCAACGCCCCCAACTTCATCAAATAGCTTGTATCAGTTATTTATTGGAAGCAATAACTACTAGTTCATTTTTCACAAAAAACTCATCCGCTCTGAAACCGGGCTGAAACTGAACGACCTTTGACACGATACGCTGAAATAGTTGACTGTAGCGTTTTATAGGAATTTATGGAGGATCTTCGTGTAGTTTATTACTGGCTGAGGCACGCGGTTTTGCTCTGTAGCCTACAAGAGTGGAGGTGGAGAATTGTGGAACGATGTGGCTATTGGTACATAAGCGAGAGGCTTTCGAAGAAGGATGAGTCAATTTAAGAGCAGATATGGCCCAAGTACCTGCTATGTTTGAAAATGGACTTGTGTACGTTGATGATGGTGAAACTATGACTATGAATATAGTCATAGTTTAACATTGTAAACGCTGTTTTTTGTGTGAAACAAGATTATTATTTACTTCTTTATTTGCTCATTATGTTCTCTCTCGTAGACAGCACGCACAGCTTAACATAAACATTATTCACCAATTTAACAATATGCCTATCAAAAGTAAAAACAATTTTATGACCAAGTTCCAGTAATAAACCCATTAACGTAAACATACAATCTTCAGCTTTTATATCCACTATCCACTTTAAATAAAAAAGTATGGTAAGGGATGATAAACGGGTACATAAACCATGGATAGTTACAAAGTCAGGCTCGTGAAAGCTTTGCACCTGAATGAGGTATTTCTGTGATAAATATGGCGGAAAGTGGACGCTCAGGATGTGAGGATAATATCAACGATCTATGGAATAGTGGAGCTTTTGACCCCTGGTGCTAGAGGGTGAATTGGGGTAGTTTGTTTGGTGTAATGATGCAGTATTTTTTTGTAGACGTGGTTCTAAGAAATAAGAAGTATGTGGTAACGAGCATAGGCGCAGTCTTAAGAAATAATACTAGACGTATACCATTGCGAGTAAAAAGTAGGTGTCTTTTAGTCTTTTTTAGCTTGTCTCCATCCGTTCAGTCTCTTTAGTGTGAAACCTTAACGAACAAACTCCCATACGTATTTACAAAATTAGTAGGTACAAATTTCAGGTCTGAAACTACATTACTGTGTGCCCTGAAAAGCAGGACAGTGATCCTCTTAACATGATCGAACTAAAATCATAACTCACTGTATTCTGGTAAAAACAGACGTAAACTTTGACCTATATGATGTAATACCAAGGTGCTTACTTAAATTGTTTTAAAGAACACAGAAATAGATTTAATGGACATCAAAACAGCCAATCAGACAAAATACCAAGAACAGCCTAATACAAAAACGTTCTTCTTTAGCAATCAAAACGTTGATTCAGACGACGATACTACAAAATAATTCTTTACATAACAAACAATAGTATATGTACGTACCAATTACGTAAATATTTTCTCTTTCTACAAAAGGAATAGTCCCAATACAGTTTTATTTGTGAATATAGGATTTATTCGTAAAGCGTGTACTGACTACCGCGAGTGAGAATAATCTTGGCGAACGGTATTGTTATGTGGGTTCCGTAGCACACATATCAAGGAGGAAAGGGTTAGTTACCGTATCAAGACTTTGTACACCGCAAGCTTTTTTAGTCGGCCCATATTTTGTTTGGACTCATAAAACAGTATGAAGATGAATGGTAGTACTCCTATTACAAGGGTCAGGTATTTAACCGGTCATCCTCAGAGCCTTTTTCCCTTGGGTCGGCTTCCAGTCTAACCGGATTCAGCTGAGTACCAGTGCTCTACAAGGAGCGACTGCCTATTTGATCTCCTCAACCCAGTTACCCGGGCAACCCGATACCCCTTGGTTAGACTGGTGTCAGACTTACTGGCTTCTGACTACCCGTAACGACTGCCAAGGATGTTCAATGACAGCCGGGACCTACAGTTTAACGTGCCATCCGAAACACAGTCATTGGTGTCTAATATATACTTAGAAAGTACATACAAGTATTTAACCGGTATCAGACCGAATAAAACTTTTGATTGAATGGACGATTAAAAAAAAAAATAACTAGCCTAGATGTTTAATCTGCTGTGTGCGCGTAGGCTTACTGTATCAAGTCGAGCCTTTCAGTATAATTTCTATAGAACTGCGTAGTGCAACGCACACAAAACTGAATAATCGCCTTGCCGCAGGACAATATGTCAATATGGGCGTTATGGCGAAATTCCACTAAAATTGTTCAGCACGTGTCCACGCACAAGGTTTGCAGATTCGCGGACATTTAGGCTTGCCTGCATTTTGTTATTGTTTGAGAGGAGATCAGAAGAAATATATATGTGCATCACAGTGCCCCACACCGGTTGAATCTTTTTTTTAAACGACGCCAAAAATCATCAAATGACTCCTCCCGCTGCGGGTTAGCAGCGGTGAGGGGGAGTGTCAGACTCGTACTGACTAAAAACTGTCGTGTTCCGTCGTAGGCCTTTTATGTACCAGGGCCGCGGTAACTTTTTATTTGTACATAATACCTTTCATATTCAGTAGCAAACAGATTGGTCCAAAACTGTTGGCAAAGTTGGCCAAACATAGTCCTTACAAATCGCAGTAATTGGATCGCGGCGAACATTTCACCGGACACAATGTTCGTAAAGTGTCGTATCATGCAACGTCACTTGTTCGTTCTGTAATGTGTTAAGCGACAGTACACGTCACCGAGGGAATCTGGTAACTAAATAATAGGCATGGTGAAAATAAAAATTACGTGTCCAATATTTTTTAGTAATCAAAATGACGTACTAGTTAGAATCACTATCTTTTTGCCCTGTCATTACGCCTAATCCTTGTACATTTGAAGTTTTCTTTTTTTAGCTCTGTTTTGTGATGCCACCAATACAGCTGAATAATACCATTTATTTTATAGGTACTTTTAGCACCTCAGAACAAATTTAAATATAAGAAGTTTATTCATTATTGTGAAACTATAATTCACGATTTATAATAAAAATTAAAACTAGTACTATATTTACAAACTTAAAATTATTACCTACAACTAAAGATCTAATTGCAAGTTACCAGGTTATCACCCTCAAGCAACGATAAACATTTACGTCTGAATTCAATGCAGTTGTTCTTAAGGCTGATCCCGTTTCATGTCATTACCTTTCGGCAGACTAATAAATATTAATCAAGATAATGAGGTGGGGAGAAGATAGGAATTCCTTAGGGTGTGACTTGCAAGTTGCAGCTGAGTGCTGCTGATGAGTTCATTGTTGTAGACTTGCGATTTTTAGTAGTAAGTAAGCTTTGAAATTATTGTCATTGCGTGAAAATTAGGTTGCATAATAGTTTTATTGCAAATAAAAATCTAGTTGAAAGTAAAAAACTAAATGTCAATTGATATCATTATACTGCACACTAAGAGCCCCCGCAGACCACAGACTTTTTATCGGCCGATAGTTTGGTCGGGCTCTTAATCAGTACGCAGATGTAGACAAGTGCGCACACTATGACGATTTGGTATCGGCCGATAAACAAGTTTGATGGGCTTCCCGATTCAATTCAAACTATTCTGTCGGCAAACTATCGGCCGACCGTATAATCAGTATTGGCTCCCTACCACACGCGCACACTTGACGATTTTTTAGTCCGCCGACTAAGCCGATAGTTTAATTCGCTCCGAGCTTTGGCAGCGAATGGTCGGTCGCGCGTGTTTTGTAATTAATTTGACAAGTTGGTTGAAGCTAGTTATGCGCATTCGATAAAAGGCGAAAATTTTTTTCGGATAATCGAGTAATTTGGAATGCATAGTGTAGAATTTTCCATTTAATACTATCACTAAAGATAGGATGCACCCAATACTCTCGGGCTCTCTTTTTAATTTTCCTTCTCCGGTGTATGAGAGCAATAATAACATTTCTATGCAATGTTTTATTAATTTTCATTGTGCGGTGCGACCACTCTTTTCACCAGTTGGTTAGAAACTAGCAAATAGTCGGCAGACTGTTGCGATAGTCTGCGCTCTCATCACCGACTAAACTGTTTAGTTGGCTCGGTGTGCATACTAGCAGGCCAACCCGACTAAACTATCGGCCGATAAAAAGTCTGTGGTCTGCGGGGGCTCTAACCGTTTGCCCGCGGTTTCACCCGTATCCCGTGGGAATTACTGCCCGTACCGGGATAAAATATAGACTATGTTACTCAGGAAGAGTGCAGCCTTTTAACTGTGAAAGAATTTTTCGAATCGGTTCAGTAGTTTCGGATCCTCAGGTCACAAAGAAACAAGAAAATGTTTCCTATTTATTACAAATTTTCTCATTAGGTATTAACATTCTTATCAACACTACTCTAAAAGGAACACGATCATTCATAACTTATTTCATAACAAATAATGCGGTCAATAAGTTTAACCACAATAAATGTGCGGTTTAAATAAATCCGACGTAATAATCATCTAAGTATTGGTAACTCGTAATATACTAGTAAACAATCTTAGTGATTCAATGAATCCTTTGTTTTCAACAAACAATTATTATTATTATTACTAGCCTATTAGTGTCCCACTGCTGGGCAAAGGCCTCCCCATCCCGTTTCCACACCTCCCGATCCTTCGACCGAGTCCACCAGTCTCGACAGTGGGCGTCTAGTTCGTCACGCCATCTCTTCCGGGGCCTACCCCCGCCTGCGATGTCCATCCTGAGGTGTCCACTGGGTGATAATAGTGGCCCATCTTTCCGGATGCATACGACTAACGTGTCCGGCTCAGTTCCACTTCAATGTTGCCGCCTTTCGGCCCACATCAGCAACTCCTGTTCTAAACTTATAAAACTAAAAACTAATAAAACTAAAAACATAGAGGAATACTTTGACGCGTAATACACGTACCTGTTTGTAACATAAAATATTTATTTTTAGTATATGAATATAATAACCATTTTCTACAGTTTTAAGAGGGCGGAAAAAACTCCCTTATTTATCAAAAGTCACGTTACCCAAAAAAAAAAAAAAATCAACTGACAAATCTCGCGACTTCTAAAAGTGACAGGCGTATTAAAATCGCAAAGTCACAAGTCAGCGCGTTGTCATCCCTATCTTGGCAGTTAAATTATGCAAAGCTAGGGGGCGAATAAGTGGCGTTATGGGGTGACAACTTAAGGAATATGCATCGGGAGCCTTAATCTTTCCGTATTAACTATCTGTGAATTTGTACTTTAGAAGTTAATTTTTAAAAGGTTTGTTTTGCTTTTTTTGTTTTCAAATATTTTAAAACAATGTAACAGACATACCTACATATGCCAATATTATACACATAATCTTGGCAGTTACAAAAAGCGAGATAGATGGTTAAACTTTGCACTTAACTTACGCAAAGCTAGGGCGCGAATAAGTGGCGTTATGGGGTGACAACTTAAGGAATATGCATCGCGCCTTAATCTATTCGTATTAGCTATTGCTGTATTTTCCGGAGCTGAATTTGTACTTTGGAGGTTAATTTTTAAAAGGTTTGGTACTGTTTTTTTGTTTTCAATGATTTAAAACAGTATGACACATACACGAAGATACAAAACTTATAATATCCTGTCGTTTAAGAGTGCACTTATTAAAAAATGTAAGTTGCACAGTCGATAAATGTACCGAACGACTGTTCACCCAAAAAAAAAAGTAGATAACACGCGAAACAAAATCAAAAACTAATATCAAAACAAAATCTTTTGATATCATTTTAAAGTTGAAACCAGTAAAGAAAGGCGAAGTAGTGGAACTAACATTTAGGTAAACTTCAGTTATAAGAGAAGTTCTAAACCCAGGTTTGCAAGTCCGATCACGTTTGTAAGTTCAGTCATGGCAAAAGTAGGTTAAGATGAGACGGTTCAAACAGCTGTAAGTATATGGTCAGGTAGGCGGTTCACACAATGACGCGGCATTTTGCGATCTACAAGTAACATCACTGCAAGAAAGTACATACTTAGGATAGAATAGTATTCGTTATCAGATGCCCTCAATCATTTGTATAAGTTATGTTATTTACAATACTCTATAAAAGTAATACAAGTACAGATTTGCATAGCAATTAATACAATTTAAGAGCGTGTTAGATTGTTTATTAAGCGCCCGCCGTGGTGAAACGGCTGAAGCAATTTAAATATCTGATATTGACACCAAAAGAATGAGGGTGAGATAGAATTCCGAATAAGGATTAAGACTTATTTATCCATATCCACGCAGTTTTACCCTCAGAAAGCCAGTCAAAATACACGAACAAAGCGCTGAGATTATGTCGTATCTATCCGCGTACATACGCGCCACGGCATTGTGAGACTCGCCACAACTTCGACTTGGTACAATCAACTGTATATGGTCAGTTAGTCACGATTTAGAACAGTGGTTCTTAACCGGTGGTCCGCGGACCACTGGTGGTCCCTGGAGGCATTCCAAGTGGTCCGCGAAGCTTTGCTTCTCGACGTTGCTATATACGTTATTTAACTTTATTTTTATCGACTTACCTATGCGCGCGCGGGTTTTCGCAACTTACCTAATTTTGGTTTTGAGTCTTAAAAAATAATTAAAATTTCGCGCTCGCTTCGCTCGCGTATTCAGAAATTATATACCCTTAATTTTGCATTTGACAACAATCAAAAAGTTAAGTACGTTTGGGCTAAATTTTACGTAATATTTGGTTTAAGTCCGATAAAAATTTCGCGCTCGCTTCGCTCGCGCATTTGAAAACTACGTAGGCATATGTTTATCTTTCTTTACATTTGCTTACAGAGAATGCAGTCACAAAAATATACATCTCATTAAATTTAAATCTGTAACTTTTAGTTTTTTGCTAAATAATAAAGAAATGAGTGCTAATTATAAAGTATGCTTGTATTCTTTATCAAGGAACTCTCAATTTAGGTAAACCGATGAGGTGGTCCCCGGCAAGACGGTAAACGGTAAAGTGGTCCCTCATGTCAAAAAGGTTAAGAACCACTGATTTAGAAGGACGGAGTTGAGTAACTTGGTATTTGTGCTGATCTACGCTCGAGTGGTGTAATGAATCAGTTTGTGAGATATATCTGCAAGAACTTTAATGGCTGAGGCTTGGAATATGTCGTTTAAATTTTTGACCAAGGTAACTACAACTGTTCTTAAGTTTTCCAAGAACTTGTCAATTAAGTGTACTTCTCTAAAGTAATAGATTTGACGCCTCACGCATGCACAGGAGTATTTTATTTGACTAAAGTGTCAGAGTTAGACTCTAAGATAGAGTATTGGCTAAATTCTATCCAGGTGCGGGCAGCAGTATCTTTAGAATGCGGGCGGAGCCGAGGAGAGAAGCTAGTACTTAATAAAAGAGCATTACTTCAAAAAACTTTTCGTCCCAAGGAGCAGCGATGAAATAAATATAAAAACAAATTGTATTTTAACGACTGTACATTTGAATTACGGGAGGGCATAAACTTTCAATTTGTTTGAGTATTATGACGCCTTGTAATTCAAATAAAGTACTGTACTTCAGCGTGCTTATGTTGACGATGGGTTTGTCTTGCGAGATGGAAGTCCTGGGTTTTTGGAATATAAAATGTTTTAGTATTTTAAAATAGGAAAATTATTTACCAAAATTTTTCGAGTATAAACGCAATTTTCATTTTAAAATCACTATCGTACCACATACCTGCTTCCGTTTAGGGAAGTTCAGAAGTGATGAATTCCACCTTAAACGTTTTCAGGCTTCGTATGGGGTATCCTTACCATAATCTGTACTTGGCTCCGAAATGTAGTCTAATTTAGGATAATCTACAGCATAGAATTACTAAAATAATAATTTACCAGTTTTTACATCATAAAACAAAAGTCACAAAAAACTTAATCCTAAACCCTACAACTTCTGACACCATCAACAAATCACCTTTTTTCTATTCTACCATCAAAGCAAATACTTGAAAAAGTCTACCAGAAAAGAGGTAAAGCTAAAATTGTCTATTGACCTTTATGACCGAACTCTTTGTAATGGGAGCTCGGGATTTACCTTTCAATCCGCATTGAGCATGCCTCCTGCTCGACCGAGGTAGGGTTGTCATTGATACCGCTATTTTTATAACGGTAATGTTGGCTGTAAAGGGATTTTAGCTTATATTGTACCGTGTTGGAGATTTTGTGGGGGTCTTCCAAAAAAGGGACTTTGTCTAGCTATTAATAGATTGTTTATTTACATTGCTGGCCTACTACAAGCTACACAATTATGAGGTGGTAATACGATCGATATATGGTCGATACCCAGATCAGGTTAAGTACCTGTTTTATTCCGAAGTTAGATTTTTTCGGTAAGCGAATATCAGAAACAGCAAGTACTACTATAAAGTAACTTTAACATTTCAAACAGATTTTTGAATAATATTTAGTGTAATTTATTTCTTCACAGTTTACTTTTAGTGTATTTTGTTTATTCACATACAATTTGAAAACAATTTAACCCTCTCTAGGCTCTTCGTAATAACCGTAACTTGGTAACAAATAATAAAGTACTTATGACTAAGTACTGACTAAGTTGTAGGGCGGGTTTATGAATTTATAAACAGCAGCTTGGTTTATAAATTTATATCTACCGAATAGACAGGGCAGTTTAGTTTGATTTTGTTTTGTAAGTAGGTCAGGATTTAATGTATATAAATGAAACCCGTTTTCCGTTGTCACGACATACCATGAAAACGGCTTGACCGATTTGGCTGTAAATTAGAGGGAAGGTAACTTAGACCCGGGAGAAGGTTTTAGGATAGTTTTTGGTCACCATCCGCCTACGGGACGCGGGTGAAACCGCGGGCGAAAGCAAGTTTTGTATATAAACTTTGTGTATTTTTTTGGCTTATATTATGATACAAAACAATATATATTATAGAGAGTAAAAGGGATGTTATGTAACGTGCATAGTTCCATCACCTTAAATCTTTCTAATCAGCATACTATTTTTCTAGTAAGTTAACTGACGGTCATCAGAACTACTTTAAATGGAGTTAATATTGAAAAGTTATTTTCATAAAATTTGTAACCTTTAATAAAAGCCAAAACTATGTGAAATACACTCATACTTAGAACAAGGGATTTTCATCATAAATATCGACTAGATTCATGACAAGAGTTTTATTTGGTCCCTTGCAGTGTTTTAGATAGGTTTTTTAGAAGGTGAAAGTGACACAATTATTATGGTGATTTGTTAAGAAAAAAGTCGTGGTGGCCTAGTGGGCAAAGAACCAACCTCTCGAGTATGAGGGCGCGAGTTCGATTCCAGGTCAGGCAAGTACCAATGCAACTTTTCTAAGTTTGTATGTACTTTCTAAGTAAATCTTAGACATCAATGACTGTGTTTCGGATGGCACGTTAAACTGTAGGTCCCGGCTGTCATCGAACATCCTTGGCAGTCGTTACGGGTAGTCAGAAGCCAGTAAGTCTGACACCAGTCTAACCAAGGGGTATCGGGTTGCCCGGGTAACTGGGTTGAGGAGGTCAGATAGGCAGTCGCTTCTTGTAAAGCACTGGTACTCAGCTGAATTTGGTTAGACTGGAAGCCGACCCCAACATAGTTGGGAAAAGGCTCGGAGGATGGATGTTAAGAAACACACGAATGCTCGTCCTCAGGCACGGTGGAGTGATGACTTGCGCAAGACGGCTGGCAGGAGCTGGATGCGAGAAGCCGAAAATCGATCTCAGTGGCGTGCACTTGGAGAGGCCTATGTCCAGCAGTGGACTGCGATAGGCTGATGATGATGATGATGACACGAATGCTAAAAGCTAGCTCAGTATTACTAATTAGCTGATGCGGACGACGACGCGGGCACCAGCTAGTCATAAATATCGATAACTCCCATAGTGGTACATCCCTAAACACCACAGAAGTCGATTACACGAAAAGCCTATCTAATAGACTATTAATTTAGCGTCGGATCAATGCGCCCCTGTTTACTTAATAGCTTTTTAATTATCCGCTAAAACCGGTTCGTTTCTTAATCGCATATGTGGGTTAATGCCGCAACTTTGTACATTAAAACCCAAATCACTTATCTTGAGTGCGTTTGCTTTGATGTATTGTGAATTTGTTAAAAAGCTAGATTTATTTGGGCTCAAGTTCAGTCAGACAGACCAGTGTCGACGGCGCGCGTTGTTCCACTCGCTCCTCAAAGAGATGTCGGCAACCCCAGCGGGGTCCAGTAAGGCCAAGGCCCGCCGGGGCTGCGGGTTGTTCGAAAGAGATACCGCGGCCCTGGCACATAAAAAGGCCTACGACGGAACACGACGGTTTTTAGTCAGTAAGAGTCTGACACTCCCTCACAGCTACTAACCCACAGCGGGAGGGGTCATTTGATGATTTTTGACGTCGTTAAAAAAAAAAAAAAAGGTACAGTCGAATAAAGATTTGGTCTGCCGCCCTTTGGAGTTTACCCTTTGGAGCAGTTCTATTGGAAAAGTAAATTGTGGCGAAACTTTTTTGGCTGACTGTACCAGTATAAAGCTTGATACTTGCACTATCACTACATAGTATAAAACAAAGATCCCTTTTTTCTGTCCCTTTGTACGCTTAAATTTTCAAAACTACGCAATCGGTTTTCATGCGGTTTTTTAAATAGATAGAGTGGTTTAAGGGGAATAATTATATGTATAATAACCATGCAGGACAAAATAACTAGATAAAAACATACATTGAATAGCATTGCACCCGTGAACATATATTTTATATTTTAAGTCTCTACGTAGGTATTGCTTAAGATTAAGTACAGAAAATCATCCGCCATACAGCTGAATTTTACATAATGATTAACCATAATTTTGGTTATAGATAAGTTCGGTGTCAATTTATAGAAACCCATATATTTCTCTAGAAACACATAACTCTTGTCCAACCAATATCCCATAAACAAGAACCTAACTTGCTTTTACCACGAATGAGTTTCCTATTTACCTAATTGCTTTTTAATTATTGTGCTAAAAAAGTGGCAACCCCATAAGTTCAGCTTCTAATTGCACATGTGGGGCTGTAGAAGTTGGTGAGGCAACACTATGTATATTTTACACAGGTGTTTCAGTTATTCAGTTTTGATGTAGCAAGTTTATACTTATTATATGCAGTAGTTGGAATGGTTTAAGTTTACCATGCTTAGAATCTGTATCAGAAACAAAGATATGGTTAGAAGGCAGAATATGGTTATGTTTTGAACTTGAATGCTATCATAATGTAACGATTTAATCAATATGTCATTACAACAATGATACAGCATTTGTAGAGAGTATTTGTATGCCCATCTTGAAAAGATTTTCTGTTCACAGCCTCTTGACATACTTAAAAAATACTAAATATTCAACTACTTCTTCCACTTCCAAGACTATGTTGGCAATACAACGAATTGTCCAAGCTTAATAATCTTGATATCACATGTGCAATATCAAAATATAAGAAAGAGGTAACAAATGTATATTATGCACAACAACTGTATAATACTAAGTAATAACTACTTGCTGTCTGTCTTTATTTGTTCACACATTAATTGTTTTATTTTCATTTTGTTTTTTATTTTTGTTTTTCATTTTAAATTTCTTCTGGCAATTTTGTTTTGTAATGCACCCTAATTTATAATTTCTTCTTGCTTGTGTAAATTTATATCAAACTTGATTGTATTCAAGTTTATTCTGCAAATGCTGTGATCTCCCATTATTGGAGAAGCACACAGAATTGTTCTTATTGTAAAGTTAAGAGAATGTAATTGTGTATTCTACGTTGGAGATACTAAATAAATAAATACATAATATACCCTTTCAGCGCAGTAAAATCACATACCTATTACAGCACCTAGTTAAGCCGTGTTCGCTTACAGGAAAGTTGGTCGTAACTAATGAGGCTCTCAGGACACTGCTTATTTCTTACTTGAGAACAACTTAAGACTTTATCCTGTGTGGGCGTATTGCCAGGGTCTGTTATCTGGTGCTTTCGAGATAAGCAGTGAAGAAAAGCATTTATATGTTTTGCACAATTTATATGTTTTAAAAGCTTGTCGCGATTTTACTAAGAAAGTAAATACGAGTACTTAAAATCTCGCGACAAGCTTTTAAAACGTATAAATTGTTTCAAATATGTTAAATTTGAAATGTCGTTATAAGTTGACAGTAAAGTTACAGTAAAAATTTATTTTTTTCTTTTTAGCGCATATAAATAAAAGCTTGTTTTTAAAGATTTTTTTAACTCAATTTTTCTGTGTACTTATGTTTGTTTTGTTATTAGTTTTATATTTGTTTTGTTGCTTTTGCGTCTTTTTGTGTAAATAAATAGTTTTTCTTTCTTTCCTTCTTTCTTTCATGCCGCAATGTTTAAAACACAGTTTAGTTTAGAAATTACTGTCAGTAATATCTATCAATAAAGACTATAATAATTCTTTAGAAACCTTATATCCTATACAACGTAAAAATCAGCAAACGCTTTTCATCGCGAGCCTATTGAATAATGAACCTGTTCAGTAAACTTATCAATAGGTTTATCTATCTAATATCGTTAGTAGATAATATTTCAGAATTAGATCTTACATACTGTTATTAACTTGTTCTTCTACATAAGACACTAAGATATTGGTTCACAAGTATCGATACAAAGCACTATTATGATATGTCAATCAACATCGTATGTTTGTCCTCTGTATTATTCTTTCTCATTACCAATGACAAGTTAATAAGAAAGCTGATCAGGTTTCTTGTTTTCTTGTCAAGTATATTTGTTTACATCTTAATCATTTTATGAGATTCGAGTGTTATTATCGGTTTAGGTTATTTTATGATATACTAGTTTCACCCGCATCCCGTGGGAACTACTTCCCGTACCGGGATAAAAAGTAGCCTATAGGCTTCCTCGATAAATGGGCTATCTAACACTGAAAGAAATTTTCAAATCGGACCAGTAGTTCCTGAGATTAGCGCGTTCAAACAAACAAACAAACTCTTCAGCTTTATAATATTAGTATAGATAATATAACTTGACTGTATAATTGAATGCAATTTATTTAATTTGTTCTTCCGCCTAAGCTTCTGTCAAATGACTATCTTTGGCAGTCGTTACGTGTAGTCTACCTCTATTATATATCCAGAATGACTGACAATCAGGCTTACCATGAGGTACAGGGTTGCTAAGGTAAATAGGATCAGAAGGTCAGATAGGTAGTCGCTAATTATACAGCACTTGCACTCATCTATATCCCATTAAGATTGGAAGTCAACCTTAATCTATACTAATATTATAAAGCTGAAGAGTTTGTTTGTTTGTTTGTTTGAACGCGCTAATCTCAGGAACTACTGGTCCGATTTGAAAATTTCTTTTAGTGTTAGATAGCCCATTTATCGAGGAAGGCTATAGGCTACTTTTTATCCCGGTACGGGAACTAGTTCCCACGGGATGCGGGTGAAACCGCTGGCAGAAGCTAGTGTACTTAGAAAAGCATTGGTAGATTATGAGCGCCTATCAAACCGTCCAGTCCTATCTAAATTTCCTTTGGAACTACAACACAAGTTACTAACAAAACATAAAAAGACTCGAAAAGCCTTTAATATAACCACCTTTCTACTCTTTTATGACATGTAAGAACATGTCACGTCTAACCGATAGTACCTATTTCAGATGTAGGTCCATCACGTTTACTAAGGTGTTTCACATAAACTCTTTTAGTGTAAAAGGTTTCAAAGACATTAGATAACCCTTAGCGTTATTTGGGGCATGTAAAAAGGCCTTTTTTACGAGGAAACTACATTTCACACGCGACTTTATTCGCGTCGAATAGTTTTTTTACTCGCGTTCCGAAGATTTTCTGGTAATCTTTGAGCCTTTCATCAGAATTGACGCAGCCGTTTTGGTTACGGATCAAAAAATACACAATGTAAGGAAATAGGGAGTTTTGCAAATTTATACATAAAGCAATGTAAGAAAAAATGCTGAAAATACACTTAAAAAGAAACCAATTTTTACACAAAAAACCTCCAATCTAAATAGATCAAAGGGGGGTAGGAATACATCGGCTTTGAAATCCGCTATCAATAAAATACACATAATAATATACCGTGGACGCACCCTCGTTGGGATTCTAGCACAAAAGAACTATAAAGGGCCTTCGATACGATCTGTAGGGACGAGAAGTGTTCACATTGATAAGCTGAAGCGATTTTCTTAAATCATTCATTTCTGATAATTACAATTGAAAAGTGACTAAATGTATTTATTATGTAACTGAATATATCACATAACTATTTCATGTAATAGATATAAAAATATAAACCCTTGTGCCCTTGTAACAGCCTTTTTATCGTACCACTGCTGGGCACAGGCCTCCTCTCACACGGAGAAGGATTGAACATTAATCATAAAAAAAATATCAACATTTAAGTAAAATTGTATAAAGATATCTGTGATCAAACACTTACTAAATGTTATTTAACAATATAAAAACAAACGTTTACTTAATAGAATTTATACAATAAGATTTAAAAGAAAATAAGTCTAAGTAAGTAATGTTTAATATCTTGCTAGAGTAAAACAACAAACAAATTAATGTTTAACTTACCCTGCTTTGAGAGGTTAATTAAATCTACGTGGGCAAATAAAAATACTATTTTCCCCTTATAGGATTTTTATTTTCTTTCCTAGAGATTTAAAAATACATCGTTTTATAAAGCTGTATTGTCTAGAAACTAAAAACATTATTTGTTATGAGTGCCTCTGTCAATTTTCAATTACTTTTTAAGAAAGGTCAGAAAAATATCATTAAATACGTGTAATAAATACAGTGATAAAAAGGGCTAGCTTCACCGAAATTGGGTTATCTCAAAACAAACGTTCTCCTTCTAACGCTTACTCGCTCCCGCTAACGCGTCCGCGTTATTCACTAAGTGACCACCCGTTTTCAAGCGCTTCCCTCAATACGAATCAAATGCAATGATTATTACTGCCTGAAGGACTGAGGAAAGCACAGTTCCTGCTTACATAAAATGCTAATGTTTTATCAAAGCGTGGGTAGAATCAGGCTAATATTTTGATGGAATCTAAATCCTCTTATTTTTCGAGGCGTTGAAGGTGCGTAAATGGTTTATAGACGATATTGAAGTGAAGCTTCGTTCTGGTAGCTTGATTGTGTATAGGAAGTTGTAGTGAGTCGAATGATTGCTTTATTACGAAGTATTCAAACGTTACTTAACTTCAAGTTTTTCTGTCGCAGGCTTTCTGTTTGAGCAGCACTTAAAATTGGATGACGTTTCAGTATTCGGCCGTTGGAAGACATGATCTCTATTTAATTTAATTAAAGATATAAGTATTTTAGAGTTACTCGTAGACTATGAACTGATTTTTCAAATGTCCCTAAAAGCGTTTTTTATGTATACTTTTTGGCATTAGCAATATTGATATTAGTTTTGGAGTTTTACCTTACAAACTGAATAAAATGACATTAACTTATCTAGTGCCCATGTAGTTACTTGTCCAAGACTCACATACAATGGTTTCCTTTATATACCAATCAGAAAAAACATACATACATCCTTCTCTGGTCACCCCAGGGAAATACGCCATAAGACAAGAAGTAATACAAAACGGATTATAGAAACCCAAGCTATATTAAAAAGGGGTGTTTCTTAAAGGGTAAAATAAGCCAATGTTATGGTCTAAATTAAGTGTTCGATGCACTTTTATGCAGAACAGGCTTAAGGGGATGCATTATAGAAAAGGAATCTATACTAATATTATAAAGCTGAAGAGTTTGTTTGTTTGTTTGTTTGAACGCGCTAATCTCAGGAACTACTGGTCCGATTTGAAAATTTCTTTCAGTGTTAGATAGCCCATTTATCGAGGAAGGCTATAGGCTACTTTTTATCCCGGTACGGGAAGTAGTGCCCACGGGATGCGGGTGAAACCGCTGGCAGAAGCTAGTACTATATATAATAGTAATCGTTTTGTGACCTTACTATGGTGCCCCCAGATTCATGACTTTTTTTTTTTCGTTTTACATATCATTACGACAGTCTACTTGACACACCCTGTTTAATCATGACAAATAAATACTTTAGCAAATAATAATTTGATTCGCCAAATAGCAACATTTATAAACAAATATTTGCTCACAAAGTTTCTTTTAAATAGCAACAAACTGTCAAACTATATTTTAGACTCTAGCTTTTTAAATAATATTGGATTTAAATCCAAATGCAATTTCATAGTTTTGATTAAAATTGTGTATTTGGTATGTTACAAATGTTATGTCGAATATAATTTAACTTTAAATAGCTTTTACTACTGTGTCCAATAAAAACCTTATATGCGCTATCAAACTAATTATATGAGATTTTTTACCGACTTCTCAGAAAGGAGGAGGTTCTCAATTCGGATGTCTGTATGTCTTTTTATCTGGCTGCCTATTTACGTTATCTTTCCACACGACACATTTTCAGTAGGTATATTTTCTCTTTTTTTTAATTTACTCACGCACGACCTTTTCAACTCAAACAAAAATGTTTAAACTGATTTACTCCTAGCTAGGGTCAAGATACGACCCTAATTACTGGCCACGGACCTCCGAATGATTAAAAATTAAAAACAAAAACTTTCCGGTCCACAATTCCGTTTTAATTAGAAAAGTTGGAAATGAAGGGATATTTTCGAAAAAAGGAGTATTTTTTGGAAACCGCAACGGGATGGACTGTCGGCCTATATTCTTATAGACAGTGACATGGGATTTGTGGTGTTGATAATTAACTAGAAGCTGTGACAGTCATTTGTTTTTGCTGGGGTTCATTGAACCAGCTGTGTGATGGACAGTAATATTGTTTGAGTTCGTTGTGATATTCTGAACTTCAAGTAGACGATGACAAAGAAGATTGAGAATAATTTATGCATGGAAAAAGGCATCAATTTTCCGGACGAATGCCTTCATTATGTCTGAAAAATTCTTCATCTCGCTTGATACCTCTTCAATGATAACAATTAAACACAGACCTTCACTTTGAAAAATATTCATACAAATAACTGACTATATTGCAACGAAAAAATGTTAACATTTAACTCCAGTCTTAAGCACCATTTAATCAAACGAAACACGTCAATAAAAAAAGTATCACTATCCATTGCGAAACAAATAAAAATATTTCTCGTCTCATAACTCTAGTTCATCCCTCGACGTCACTTTATCGATGTTCTAGACTATAATGCGCAAGGGATGCCACCCCAACTTTGTTTAGGACTTGACTTATTGTATGGGACCCTAAGCAGGGGTACCAAACGTAGGGTAGATTTGAATTTATCGCCGATATATAGGTATTTATGTGGCACTTAAGCTTGAGTATTGTGGGTGGAAAAAGTTGTAACGATGACGGGTGTGTGAGGGATGATGGTTTGTTGGTAAGCAGAGATCTGAGGGAATGGTTATATATTTGATATAGTGACAATAATTCATTTGAATTCTATATCAAAATATCATTTAAGAGTTTTATGAAACAACTGATAAAAAAATATAAGTACAGAAAACATTGATAAGGTGGTTGTGTATATTTTTTTTCTCGTAGTCTTCTGTTCAAAAATATTTGTCATATCGTTACTTCTAGCATTGACCATATCTTTGTATTCAAAATGTAGGTTCAACTCATTTTTCTTCTTCTTCTTCTTCTTCTTAGCGTTTATCCCGTCTTGTGACGGGGTCCGCTTTCCGTATTTTCTTCTTCCACTTCGCTCTATCCTGGACATCTTCATCTTCGAGTTTCATTTTCCTGCTCTTAAAAATTACGTTGCATCATCTCCATTGTTAATTGAAAATTCTTCATACAGCCATAGTAACGACGACGAAAAATTCTCCAATAAAGTAATGCTTTCACAAAGAGAATCTTTTTTAACAAGAAGCAGAATTTCGATTTTAAAATTCATTTTCCTATAGAATTCATTTTGAGGAAAAATATTTTAAACAATAACTCGTCAGCCGAAAACCACAATTCTTGATACTTGAAATATTAGAGGACTTGTACGAGGAAAGTGCGAGTTATTTCTGTGAGACTCGGTTATATTCTGACGCAGGAAATAACCTTTTAGATTAACTTTTTGAACAAAAAACATCTAAGTAAAATTTTATTCGCGCATGCTTGGAATCCAATGATTTTCATGCATGAAAATTGAGCAAGTATATGGATATACTGATGGATATGGATTACATCTCCGATGACTCGAAACTAAGACGATATGCCGTATTTAGGCCCTTTGCACACTACGCTACGCTAAATCGTGATGAATTTTGGCTACCAAGCGACAAACACAAAACAATTCAGAATTTCGTGCAAAGGCACGAGTCGTCAACATTTTGTTTTATATCCCGTAGCTTAGTGTACGAAGGGTCTTTAAGTCCTACAGTACGTATTCGTGTAATCTAGTGTTATCGCGAAACCTTATTACAAGAAATGCATGCAGCTTTTGATATATGTGTAGGGGAGTCCTTATCTTATGTGTTGGAATGTTCACGACCCCTTGTAGCCTTGGGGTGAAAGGGTGCAGTGTAGGTAAAACAATGAGTGCTACCAGACTAAGACTATGACCAAGGAGGGTTTATGCTATGGTGTTGATTTTATACCAAGCATCTTTCTTACGTATGTAAAGTTAGTTATAATGCCTCCCTTATTTTTGAAGTACTAATAGCATTCAATAAATAAATAATTAAAAAAACCCCCGACCCAAAAAAAAGTACGCAATTATTATGACAAAAGGTTAAAAAAGGCTAAACCCTATAAAAAGCAAAAAATAACTTTTAACACTACGTAAGTACCAACTAAAGCATGTCAGACTAAACTAAATTTTGTCGTGTCGGGGGACCGCTCTAATTATCTAATTAAGATTCGTGTTTTTTTATATACGAATGTTGTAATTAGGTAGGTACCTATCATTTGATTTATGTAAGTATATTTGAAGGTAAAAAGCGGTCCCCCGACACGTCAAAATTTAGTTTAGTCTGACATGCTTTAGTTGGTACTTACGTAGTGTTAAAAGTTATTTTTTGCTTTTTATAGGGTTTAGCCTTTTTTAACCTTTTGTCATAATAATTGCGTACTTTTTTTTGGGTCGGGGGTTTTTTAAATTTATAATTTAATTTTATTTCATGCTTTTTGAAGGAGCTCCTTAATTTTTCCTTCATTTACTGTTACAGCCTTTTTATCGTCCCACTGCTGGGCACAGGCCTCCTCTCACACGTAGAAGGATTGAGCATTAATCACCACGCTTGCTCAATGCGGGTTGGTGATTTCAGACTATATATATAGTCCAGGTTTCCTCAAGATGTTTTCCTTCACCTTTTTATCAGCCATTGGTGTCTAAGATTAATTAGAAAGTACATACAAACTTAGAAAAGTTGCATTGGTACTGGCCTGACCTGGAATCCAACCCACACCCTCATACTCGAGAGGTTGGTTTCCTTCATTTAATTTATTTTATTTTAAGATGGTGTCGCTATAGGCGATCTCGGCCAAAGGAAGCTGTTTAACAATCCTCATGACAAACTGGCTCTAGGAGAATTGCACAGATTGAGAAACAATAAAGATTAACCTTTGGTCATTCTAGATTTTCAGCAAAAATATAAATCGGTTTATCCGTTTCATTCCGGCATTCCAGGGTTTCATTCCGGCATTCCGGGGTTTCATCCGCCGCATCCCATTTCCAGCATCAGGTTCTCGTCAATTAGAAACATGAAGAGAACTCGTCAAGACAAATTCAACGAGCCCAAACTCGATGGGTTTACTAAAAGGCAGTTCAGGGTTACGTCTCCTATCTTCGTGCCCTAACAGCAGACCAGCTCAGTGGTTCCAGAAGACATTAGTGTTTCAAATTTCAGATCCCACATATGCTTGCAAGTAAACTGAGCGTGTAACATTCCTATCACACCTTACAAACGAGCTGATGACCTTGAAGACCTGAACCGATTTCCACCAAACATAGCTAAGAACACTCCCGAATGACATTCCTTTTAAACAAAAAAAACCGCATTACAATCGGATCATCCGTTTGGGAGCTACGATGCCACATACACACACACACACACACACACACGTCAAACTTATAACACCCCGTCGTTTTTGCGTCGGGGGTTAAAAAAAAAGAAAGTTAAACTTTTTAATCTTTATTTATTTAGAAGTTTGGATGACAAAAGTCTACTTAGAGTTACGCCTTCTTTTTATTAAACTGCTGATCGTCTGTTTTAAAGTACTCGAGACATAAGTCCCCGAGCACATGGCAGAAATTTTTAATGCCGTCTAAGTAGTTACAGCCAAAAACTCTATTCTGAACTTTTAACCCTTCTGTATTATTAAAAGGGATTACGAGAGCATCCCCTTAATCCCTTACTCAGACAAAATAATACTTCGCCTACAACCCTACTTTTGGAACTTCAACAAAATAGGTGTCTTAAGAAAATGCTTGTTCATCAAAATATATTTTGTCGGAACAAACTAAAGCAATTTTGCAAGACGACTTTTGTTACAGCGAATGTTTTAATATTAGGCAAATCTTAGGAACAGATTTCTTGTGAAGTATAATCCAAGCCCGAGTCAAATGTTTGATCTCAAAATGGATCTTATATCTTTTAAATAGGACTGTTATATACCATGTTTTCTTGAGAAGAAGACGTATCCTAAATATACCTAAGCTATATTTGAGTCAAAGAGAATTAAAACTGGTTCTAATAATGATGATAAGATTTTTGAAAGAGTAATCATGGAGTTTCTTGCCCGTTCTTCTCCATAGGAAGCTACTTTTGGAATGGGCAACTAGAATCAAACCTATTTATAATTTTTGACATTCATAAGTGCTTGTAAAGGCCTAAATGAAATAAATTATTTGACTTTGACTTTGATGATAAAGATGTATTTTGGAAGGAAAATAGCTGTTTACCACTAAAGAGGTTTAAGCTTAGCAAAACTTTCCTCCGAGGAGTTTTGATGGCAATCAGCGTAATCGATGAAGTTCAAAGATTTTGAGACTTTGGGTAGATGCTATCTTGTAAGCATGTTTGGGTAAATTAAATGATGTTTTGGTTGTTTATTTAGTTATTTTAGGAATAATATCTCGCAGCTCTGATTATCAAGTCGAGTTCCAAAATATGTAGACTGAATCTCGCACTTCACTCTCTCTTTAAGGCAATTGTATTTTCAGCACTTCTTAGAACATATCTTATTAATACTCATCATCATTATAAGCCTTTTTATCGTCCCACTGCTGGGTACTCTGGCCTCCTCCCACATGGAGAAGAATTAGAACTAAACTGTATTAAAATTACCTAAACAACTATAAGAACAAGTGAGTTATTAACCCACTCTAACAAATATTATAATAACGCACATCACGACACATAGAACAATTACACACGACATCATTGTAAAACCACGAACAGAAACAATCTTTGAATATGAAAAACATATTTATAGACTTAGGAAACCATGCACGTCCGTCTGCGTACACTTGCGGTTAGGGTTGCCACCTTTTTTGAACTTGAAAATTATCTAAGGGACAAATTAGTTGCATTTAAGTTTATTTTCAAAAATAAAATTAATTTTATATGATAAACACATTCACATGAAACTTAAAATGTAGTAATAAATATAATACACATAATTTTTTAACCTACTAAGTTCTCCATGAATATTTCTTGTTGAAGATAAAGTTAATATGGGTGTAACATATCTAAGATGTTAAAATAATAATCAGACGCGTACATATTTTGCCTGTAGGCAATTGTTGTCCATTTTTTTTACAAATACAAAAGCGAAACGTCAAAGTATAAGTGTTGTCAAAAAAGTTGTTTCGTTCTGAAATTCCTCGTGCGGGGGAGTTGGCAAACGTATTTTTCGTATTGTATTATTTTTCTATAATACTAGCCGTTTTCCCGCGGTTTCATCAGCGTCACGTGAGAACTAACACCCGTACCGGGATAAAATATAGCCTATTTTACTCATAGATAATGTAGCTTTTAATGGTGAAAGAATTTTTTAAATCAGTCCAGTAGTTTGAGACCATTACAAACAAACAAACAAACAAATGGTACAATTGAATGAATTATAGTACATTAGGTACTATATTTTATAGTTCTGGCAACCTTACTAGCGGCCATATAAACTTGACCCGCGCATTTCTTTCTTCGAGAATTGTAGCTGACGGAATAAAGTCGTAAGTGCAAGTATGGGGGTCGTATATAACTGGTCGTGTTTAAGCGAAGTCACGAACTATCAGACCACGGTTACTTAGATCATATCTGAGTGGATTTATATAAGTAAAGTACCGTTTTGCCGTAAGATCGCCGGTATGCTGCCAAAGCCGTGCTTTGAAGTTTGAAGCTGTATTTTAGAAGGAAAATTACGACTTTGTTGTATTCTGCTTGTATTTAGTAATATTTTGTGGTAGCTTCTGGTGGGATGACGCTTTTGTGGTTTTAGTTTGCATTTTGTGTAAAACTGCAATGTGTACGTTTTTGGTAGGTAAATGTGATATTTTGGATGAAAATATACGGTCTTTTTAAATAATTATATATGTAAATGATACCTATACTTTTTTTGCAATATTTATTTTATTTATTTATTTGATTATAATTTAGATAAAATATTATATTATGGACTAGCTTCTGCCAGCGGTTTCACCCGCATCCCGTGGGAACTACTTCCCGTACCGGGATAAAAAGTAGCCTATAGCCTTCCTCGATAAATGGGCTATCTAACACTGAAAGAAATTTTCAAATCGGACCAGTAGTTCCTGAGATTAGCGCGTTCAAACAAACAAACAAACTCGTCAGCTTTATAATATTAGTATAGATATGATGGTTTCAAATATTTAGACATTACAAAATAACCTCTTTCTTATATTAGTTACGAAATAAATCCATATATTGCAATGACACACCACAGTTCAAGCATCATATTTACCGTTCACACACGCCATTACCCATAAAAAGGTTAAGCTCCCACTAATTAATTACAACGGGGCCCATTTATAATGGCTGCCACTGTAAGTCTGAATAGGCGCCAAGGATAAAGGCGTGTTAATGGTTTATTTCCTCCACAATCGTAATATTTGGCTACTATACCATTAAATCTACTTATGGCACTAGGTACTGAAAGTTTAACTTCAAGGTTTTGTAGAGGAAAATGAACTTTATAGACTTCAATATAAGGTTGATAATTTAGGTAGTCTGGATAGTCTCCCAGGTCTAGTAGCCTTACAAGAAAAAAAAGGATCCTGATTAAATGAAATGTTTTTATATTTATATTTTTATAAGTTTTTTGGTAGCAAAACTAATTATAACCAGCTTAATAAGTTCTTTCGATTCCATTACCATTCAATTTAAATGTTTGAGAAATTCGATTAACATAATTTAACAGCCAACTTATAATCTGATTGGTGAGCAAGTTGAGAGCGAGTGTGAATTCGATAAGTTAATCATAACTCGAATAAATTAGAAAACGCTAAATTGATTTGAACAAGCAATCGTGATAAATGCATGCTACTAACTGAACTGAATAAATGAAAAACATACTAAGCGTACATAATTTAATCATGAGAAAATTAATAGAAAGTGTGCCAAGCTTTCATGCTAAAAAAATAACAAATTCAATGAAATTCTGAAAAAACAAACATCATCCTCCGAGCCCTTTTTCCCAATTTCAAAGAAAAAAAATGGAGATGATTAAAACCTTCAGTAGTTTTTATGCAAGAGCACTGTAATAAAATAACCTAAACTTTACTGGAAAAACAGTTTCCACTAAATACGTAAAATATCCTTCAAGAGAAACCAAAACCTAATTTACCAGAGGCTATGTATATGTAGAACGTCCCCACCCATTTCCAATCGTACCTATATTTTCCCTGGTTTAATAAAATTGTGGTTCCTCTACCTCCCCCGATAATTGCTAAGAACATAAATTGCCA
This sequence comes from Helicoverpa assulta, assembly GCA_963856015.1. Taxonomy (NCBI): domain Eukaryota; kingdom Metazoa; phylum Arthropoda; class Insecta; order Lepidoptera; family Noctuidae; genus Helicoverpa; species Helicoverpa assulta. Next base: position 11,620,300 of record CAWLCW010000027.1, on the reverse strand, counting down.
CAGCATTTGCGTGTTTTCCCCATATTCCCTATTATTAAAGAAAAAATAACCCAATAATAATACGTTGTGGACAATAAAGGGTAGAATCTAATTTTGTACAATCTTTTGTTAAAGAAAATTGTTTAAATCTCACACAGAAATGTTTCTTAAAATTTTGTAGACGGACCGTAATTTTTAGGGTTTCGTACCCAAAGGGTAAAACGGGATTCTATTGTTTTCGCTCCTCTGTCCGTCCATCCGAATCCATCCATTGAATCTCATGAACCGTGATAGTTAGAGAGGTGAAATTTTCACAGATGACGTATTTTTGTTGCCGCTATAACAACAAATACTGAAAACTATAATTAAACAAATATTTGAGGGGCTCCCATACAACAAACGTAAGTTTTTTGGCCGTTTTGTAAATAATGGTACGGAACCCTTCGTGCGCGAGTCCGACTCGCACTTGGCCGGTTTTTTTGGTTGGGCTTAAACTTTCATTATATTTAAGTGTACTAGAATTAATTACTTCTAACTCTTTGCGTTTGTAACTGTAAAGAATAATATTTAAGTTAGTTTACTATTTACGACCAAAATATAAGTAGATTCTGAAAGGGTCGTTGAACTTAGCCCTGGGCATTGAATGAATTTGAATTGTCAACGACAAGTAAAAAACAAAACAAATGAAATACGCTGAATAATTTTGAAAATGAAGCTCTTAGAGTACCCTCACACTGTAGACTGTTGGCCGACAGTCGACCTGATAATTGGAACAATTTTTTTTTTTTAAGAAAGTGTTAATTCAATAAGAGTTTTGAGTCGGTCTGATACCGGGTAAATACCAGATCTTTACAATGTGCGTACTACCATTCATCTTCATACTGATTTATGAGCCCAAACAAACTATCGGCCGACTAAAAGTTTGCAGTGCGAGGGTGCTTTTAATTTATTAAAATGTTCATCATACATTTGAAGTGGAATACAAATATTCCTCAGAAGAATAAGCTTTTGCACTTAATTATTTCTAGTCTAGTGGTTTTTGTTAATTATAAATTCCTCACTAGGAGTTCAGGTAGCGAAACCATTAAAACACGTGGAAATGAATGTTCTGAATTTTATGCGGTAATGTAATTACTAAGGGGTCTTTTTTCAGGTTTCAGCGGAGAAACCTCTTTAGGAGTTACTTGATTATGTAGCTTTACCAGTGTTACCAATCTACACTTAATACAAGCTGTTGATTTGCATCCGTGCCGTAGTCAAGGACGTAATTATACTAATGATTCTCAACCCAAATCAACAAAAAAATTGGTACAAAATTTTTTGATTTTATTTTTTTTTCGGAAATCCGACAATGTCATCTAGCCGTATTTAAACTTGGCGCGTGTGTTACTGGCCTTAAAACCGTGCTGCGCCCTCACACAAACACAAAGCATACGCAACGATTATTCATAAATTTCATTTATAAAATTGGATTACTTCTGAAATACTATGACATTACAATGACAAAAAAAGCAGTGCATATTAGCTATTTCCCGTCAACTGTAATTCCAATCGATTATTTACGTATGTTATGTCCTCCTCCTGAAGTATGGCACAAATGCAAATCAACACCTTGTAAAATAAATAGGAAACTTTTTTTTGGTTTGTTTGTACCCTAAAGTACAAACAAACGACGACGGTTCGATTTGAAAAATTCGCCAACTGCTGGAAAGCTACACTCTTCCCGAGTAACATAGGCTATAATTTATCCCGGTATGGGCAGTGGTTCCAACGGGACGCAGGTGAAACCGCGGGAAAACGGCTAGTGATTAGAAATCTTCAAAACTTATATCAATTTGAAGCTATATGCTTGAAAAATGTAAATAGAAATATCAATACATAGTATAAAACAAAGTCGCTTTCGCTGTATGTCCGTATGTATGCTTAGATCTTTAAAACTACGCAACGGATTTTGATTCGGTTTTTTTTAATAGATAGAGTGATTCTTAAGGAAGGTTTGTATGTATAATACATGTAAGTACCACGGGCGAAGCCGGGGCGGGCAGCTAGTAAGAGATAAAGTATTAATAGAAATAAAATTTTATTTATATAAGCAACATTAGTCGGCTGGAAAATTTACTCAAAAAAACGTGTGTCAATTTTCTTTAAAAAAAGATTCGTGAACAATAGTCCTCTGTGTTATCTTGTTTGCGAAAGGAAGATCTTTTGAGGAGTCTGTCTATCCTACGATTACGACAGAGTCGACAAATTAACTTCAATTAGTAACATCTGCTCTAGATGTATCTACTTAGCTCTATGTCTAGTATATAGGATTTTTTATCCAGTGGGTAAATGACAGTATAAACTAGAAGATATTCTATAATTAGGTACATATTTTTTTTATAAGCCTGCCTAGTTTTATCCCAACTATGTTGGGGTCGGCTTCCAGTCTAATCGGATGCAACTGAGTACCAGTGTTTTACAAGGAGCGACTGCCTTATCTGACCTCCTCAACTCCGTTACCCGGGCAATTAAATATCCGTAGTAAGACTGGTCTAATGTGTGAATATCTTTATATCCTACTAAAATCAAAAGTATTTTTGATGTAAAATAATCTTGTGTATTCTTAAAGAGATGTACTTATGCTAATGCCTAATGCTAAGTATGTTCTTAACTTAGGTTTCTAGAGCAGGATAAATAAAGTCTGTCTACCTGTAAGCAGTCTTTTGTTTTGTGAGGGAGGCGAAGAAAATGTATATGTAAAGATAAAATGTTGTTCGAAGTATATATAGATAGATTGATGAAGTTTGTAATTTTATTTGCTTGTTACATTGTCGTCTAGATCCTACTACGTACTAAATTGAAAGCAAGTAGGTACTTATCAGTGTAAATTCTCAGATGAAAACTGTTTTTGGAGAAACGAGATTGAAGAAATAACATACATACATATATTGCTTTCCAAACGTATTACTTTGGTAGTTCCTGCTTTAACTTGATATCCATATAAACCTCACACTGTCCTATGGAAGTATCTACATAGACACTAGTAGCAGATATTGAGTATCTGTGAAATACATTTACTTAACACAAACGGACAAACGACTCTTTGACACAGAAATGCAGTAACGAACAGAAATCAAAGACCAAATGAGAATTAACTAGAATTAGCGTATCGTATTTCCAGCCAAAAAGTGCTTGCTTTAAGCTGCAAACTTACCGGCTTAGTGAAGCTATGTAGCGCTTCAGCGCTGAATTTTAGCAAAACTTCGGTGTTAACTTACTTCACGTAATCTAGTTAGCGCATGAGTGTTTAAGTACCTGAAACAAAATATTATTTACATTAGTGAAAAGTTTGTGCAACTGTTTTGGTAAAAGCTGTAGTTCTATAAATATGTACACATTCTGAAACAAGTTAAACGTAATTAATTCTTCTTAATAAAAAAATAATAGGTTTTATTATATCAAAGGCACATAAAAGGCCTACGAAGGTACACGATGGATTTTTAGTCAGTAGAAGTCCGACACTCCCGCTGTGGGTCATTTGATGATTTTTGCCATCATAAAAAAAAATACGATTAAGGCGACGAATTGGTCAACAATAATTCCATAACCGGCACGCGCATCTAAGGCGCCAAAAGGGGTCGGAGCGTCTGAGCGGGGCGAGGATAACAATACGCGCGCTAGCTAATGACTAAAAGTCGTAAGCGACAAAATGGTTTTGTAATTTCATTATTTAGAAATGATAATTTGATAAAAATTCCTTCTACAATTTTAAAGTGTATGTATATACTCAACTACTAAAAAAGTTAAGAGGCTTAAATCGGTCCCGTTTGCCCATAATATGTGAATCTCTTTTTAAAAAGAGGTATGTTTGATATATGTATTTTTCTCTGTTATAAAAGTTACCTTATCATGTTTCTACGTCTAACAAAATAAGGTTTATATCATGAACTTTCAGGTAACCAAGTTGTATTTTGATCCGTTTTGTATTTACTGAGAAAAATTGAGATCCTTGGCGCCAAAAATTCCAATTCGTCCTCTTAACAATCATGACCGTCTCAATATGATTGGACCAATTTAAAATGTATTAATTACTTCAAGTTCCATAACATTTATTAATTTATGTACAAATCAAGATTTATAAAAACCAAGACATTTATGAAGCCAGTGTATGTATTCTCTGGCTAATCCTGAAAATTAATCAGCCAAGATGAAAAACTAGCACTTCCAACTATTATTTCGATACATAATATCACAACCAATTTACAGAAGCACATCTCAGAATCGCGAAATATAAATCACGCCAGTAAAACAAAGGCGAAGAGTCAAGATTTTGGTACATCACAGCCAAAGATGGAACGGTTTGGGGTTGATTTAGACGGGCAACTATTTGTTTCCGATAAATTTCGGGTGTTGTACTTTTTCAAAATAACCTAAAATATATTTCAAATAAGTACATCACACATCCTTTTTGTTATTAATAAGTTAACAATGTCAAGCAAACTGTGCAACTTCAGAGAAGAGCCACAAAATTAACAAATGCTTTCTCTATGACTTCTATTCAACTATGTATACTTATCATACATAAATGTAAACATGCTAGTCAAATCTGTCACAAATGTGTAGTTATAAATAATATGTTAAGGGATTTTTAGCGTTACATGTTTACAGATAAGTAATAATGTGTTGTTAATTATAAGTAAATTATGTCAAGAAAACTCCATTAACCACTTTAACATACGAACAGCGCAGTTACAAAAATCTAACAGCCATAATACGTTCAAGAATTTGTCACGCAACATTTTGTAGATATGTAATAATAGCTGTCATAAGTGGCTCGTCTGCACCGAATTTCAATCGCGGCACGAACAGAAATGTAAAGGATTTGTAATATCGCGCGAATATTGTTACTTACTCAGCGGTTAAGTTAGCGTTATTTGTAATACGTTATTGCGATGTAGGATAATAAATATTGATGTAAAGTTCAGTCAAATTCTGTTTAGCAGATTTCATGTAGACAAGCCAAATAATATATATGTAAATAACTTCACCACGAGCATTCTCTTATCACACTAATAAATACACCATACTTCGTCCATTTTAAGTGAAACCATTTTCCACTTTCCTCAGTCTTTGGTAGCTGTTAGCTGACCCACGCTAAATGTTTAACAAGCTCTTGTATGGTTTCCGATACCTTTGAGCCTATGTGCGACAGCTGGTACCTGGTAGAAACTTCTTCATTCCAATCAAAGTATTCAGTCGTTCTAATACCGGCTAAATCTGATCGTCAGAACCACTGTCACTGCTCATCAATCGCCTCGAAATACATATAGAGAGTTGCTACCTAATTGTTACCAGCTACCATTAGTTACTACTAATTGCTACCCTCGTAGTTTTGAAGATAATCATCATCTAAAGGTGACAGCCACTCTGATATCAGGATGGCTGTCACTTTTCCCCGTGTGAAGAATACTGAGTTTTTTTTCCACGAAGAGTTGCTACATTTCAGCATTAAATTTTGGACTACCACAATTTCACGTTTAAAACATACTTAAGTACTACATACTACGTCCAATTTAACTCGAACCATTTTCCACTTTCCTCAGTCTTTGGTAGCTGTTAGCTGACCCCAGCTAAATGTTTGACAAGCTCTTGTATGGTTTCCGATACCTTTGAGCCTAAGCACGACAGCTGGTGCCACCTGGTGGCAACGCGGTCAAGTGGAAGATAGATAGCAGTGTTGTTTGAATTAAGTGTCTATGTATTTTTGGAGCAGCTGTTTTTTTTTTCTATACTATCTTCTAGGTATATTATAAAACTGATGAGTTTGTTTGTTTGAACGCGCTAATCTCAGGAAATTCTGGTCCAATTTGAAAAATGATTTCAGTGTTAGATAGCCTATTTATCGAGGAATGCTCTAAGCTACTTCTTATCCGGGTTCGTGCAGAGGTTCCCACGGGATGCGGGCGAAACCGCTGGCAGAAGCTAGTAATTTGATAAAAATCTTATTTTATTCAATCTAGGATGGATTTTGTAGTTTAATTTTGAGGCTTGTTTTTTTGAGATCCAATTTTATATGCAGTATTTTTTTACTAAGTTAACAGCTCAAGTTATTAATTTTATTGGATACATAAAGTTTTAATGTATCAAAATATGTTTTAATGTTTTTTCTTCTTCGATAATTCATACATGAAACAACATAGAAAGTATTATTTTCTGAAATACGAATATTACATTGTAAGTATAAGTTGATTACAGAAAATATGAGATTACCGTTATCATTCAGATCACGAATTCATTGTGAATTCAATCGAAGAAGAAAATAATGTGGCAATCTTGGCAAATCAGAGAAGTAATCTGAGACATTGTTCAAACAAACAAATATCAATGTATTTTACCTTGTAATAAATAATACGGATAAAATTCTGTAAGATTTGATTTTTTGAAGATATAGTAAGCCCTAACTTTTAAATACACATAATTCATTTTTAGGGTTCCGTACCTCGAAAGGAAAAAACGGAACCCTTATAGGATCACTTTGTTGTCCGTCTGTCTGTCTGTCTGTCTGTCAAGACCTTTTATCTTAAGAACGCGTGAACGTATCAAGCTGAAATTCACATGAAATACTCGAGTCTATTGTCCCTTTAAGCTGTGAAAATATCAAACTTCTAAGCCAAGCCAATCAAAAGATACATCCGATTATGTCGATATTTTCAACAAATTTTCGGCACTCGCAAAGGAATCAAAACCTACAGGGTACTTCCCGTAAACTCAGAATCTTGAAATTTGGCATGAAGCATTGTCATATAATGCAAATATAGGAAAAATTGCGAAAATCTCATTTTTTTTGTTATATAATATAATAAAAATATTTTAATAAAATGAAACTTACTACCTTATTTCTCACGAACGAATAAAGGTACCAAATTGAAATTTATACCAAATACCTAGGTCTATTGTCCCTTTAAGCAAAAATCAAACTTCTAAGTTAACGCGATCAAAAGATACAGCAGTTTTACCGACACCTTAGACGAATTTCCGTCACACGCTAGGGAATCAAAACCTACAAGGTACTTCCCGTGAACTCAGAATCTTGAAATTCGGCACGAAGCAACGTTATATAGTACAGATAAAGGAAAAATTACGAAAATGATAAATTTGAAGTTACATAAAATATTAAAATAATATTATTTTTGCTTACATGACATAAAATATTTTTTTAATAATTATAAACTTACTACTTATCCTTTTTCACATGAACGCGTAGAGATATTAAAGTTTTGAATAAAAAGTGAAATTCATATCAAACACATCCCCAAACAAGTCGGCCTCTAAACTGTGAAAAATTTTAAATCATTCAAAGGTCATTGGGCACCTTAGTATGGAAACCATACCCACGGCGGATACGAACGAAATATAGCACAGTATAATGACAAAGGCTCTGATTTACTGTGGCATTAGTCGCATCAATGTGAACCATGGGAATCTAGAGAAAATCAGGTGTAAACATCAAATATTTTCCTCATTTCAATGGGGAATTTAAACGACCACGTTTGACGGATTTGAGAAATTATTTCTTTGTAGTGAAAGAGTATACTCGCCGTTTATTTCCATTGTCATCAGGTCAGGATCTGATGATGGAAATCCTGAGAAATCGAGGGCAACTATCAGAAATTGTCGGTATGCATAGGATTAAAACTTGATTCTCAGATGTATGTCTGGTGATACTATCAAACAGTAAAAGTTTAGAGCTTACCTGATGATGGAGACGTGAGAAAGTCGAGAGAACTCTATGTATGTTTAAAAAAATAAAAGATCCCATAAGTAGTGAATTCTCATCACCTAAAATAAAATAAGCTCCAACACAAGGTTGCGTTATAAATTGTAAAGGAGTTCCCATAACTATATCTGATCTTTGCTATCGATCCCACAATGGCAGTCAAACCCATCTATGTGGAAAGTCTTCGCCAATACGAATAAAATAAGCCCAAACACGTGGTATGCAACATACCCTTCATGAGTTCCCTCGACTCTCTGTAGTCTCCATAATCAAATCAGCTCCAAACCTTCACTGTTTACCAGTACCCTCAAAAATACACTCACATGTCTGGTTATGACTCGATGCGTGCCTACAATATTCAAGAGTTGCCCTCGATTTCTCAGGGTTTCCAGATCCTCATCAGATCCTGGTCATCCGAATTGGCATCTTCCTTCTTTATGAAAATTCTTTAACAATAAAAACTAGCATTGCAACCTGTACAATCCTCTGAAACTGCTTGTCTTTTATATTTTTCAAACGATCCTGGACATTCGTCTCCATGGAATTTTAATAAAATATTATATTCAAAGAAACGTCATACCATTCTCCACGATTTAAAACTACTTTGATTCATGTCCGCCACTTTCAGAAAGCGGGTCAGATATGCCCAATGACCTTTAAGACATAATTAGTTATTTTCAATCAAATTTCTGAATGATGACTATAAAATGATGTATATAAATAACTTTAATAAAATAACTTTTACAAGGTACTGGCCTACTATTTTAGTTATATTATAAAATAAAAAATATTAATATTTTGACTCTCACGAAATTACCATAACTATGATTGTTCTAAACTTAACGGTTGGCGCGAAACTCACTTTTTATCTATACAGGATTTGTACGGAACCCTCGGTGCGCGAGTCCGACTCGCACTTGGCCGGTTTTTTTAAAAGACGCTTCAGTAAATCGTAAGACGATAAAAAGGTATTCACCTTCGTTTAACTAACTTCCAAAAGCTGAATAACAATAAATTATTAACATTAACCGCTCCCTACTATATAAAAATTATTTAAAAATACAACAATACCTTACACGAAGCACAAAAAAAGTTTCGAAGTAACTCACAACAATGGCGAGTCTTTTTTCGTTAGCACTTTTTTGAGCGGGTGAACACTACGCTTCAGTAAGAGTTATAATCCGTGGTTATAATAATATGGGGAACTTGTTTGTATGTATGGTCACGTACGTTTCCCCGTAACTGAATTTTAAGCGGTTTTTGTTAAAATATCGTGTAAAATATTCGCGTCGTCATGGATATTACCGAAATAGGTCGGCTTGCGAATGTGCTATTAAGTCTTTATTTTTTAAGACTATTTTTTTAAGGTTTCGTACCCAAAGGGTAAAACGAGACCCTATTGTTTTCGCTCCTCTGTCCGTCCGTCCGTCCGTCCGTCTGTCTCATGAACCGTGATAGTTAGAGAGCTGAAATTTTCTATTTTTGTTGCCGCTATAACAACAAATACTGAAAACTAGTATTAAATAAATATTTTGGGGGGCTCCCATAAAACAAACGTGATTTTTTGACCGTTTTATGAATAATGGTACGGAACCCTTCGTGCGCGAGTCCGACTCGCACTTGGCCGGTTTTTTTGTTTGTTTTACTCAATTTTACACGTGGCTTAACTATTTACCAGAGAAGCTATACGAGAACTTTATTTTATTTCTTACATAATTATTCATTTTTGTACAATTTCCTTGTTGACTTGTTCATACGACTTCTTAGTAGGTATAAACCACTTTTACAATGGCATTGCTAATAAGCAATATTTAATTATTTAAGAATTTATGATTGATGTTTTCCGAATAAATGCTTTTCTTTCTTTCTTCTTTCTTTCTTTCTTTCTTTCATCTAATAATGGCATAAATTACACGTAAATCTTGTTAGATATAGAGGTATTGAATGAAACTGCAATATTAGATATTATTTTTGTCATAATGACAACACGATTCATTAAGGCCCTCTTCTTCCTGCTCTTGCCAATTAAAGAACATTCTTCGTTTATGAGAAAAATACATAAACAATATACATTTATACAACCCACATTCCTGGATAGCCAATGACAATATTCCTACTATTACACCAAAATATCGTTTCAGTTTCATCCGATCCTTCTCATAAAATGTAATAATCACCTGATAATCGTCCATTTCCACCCGGAATGGAGTTATTTTAATAATGGCTTGAAAAGCGTTCACATTTTTCCAATACTTAGAGCATACTGCATACTAAATAGTCGCCAGACAGTTGACCCGCTAGCAGGCATTTTTTTCTATCCAAGTCTTCAGTCGGTCTAATACCGCCTTCTTCTGCTCCGGATCTTTATAATGCGCGTACTACCATTCATCTTCATACCGATTTATGAGCCGAAACAAGCTATCGGCCGACTAAAAGTTTGCAGTGTGCTCTTAAGCATCGCTGCCTTTTCCACAAGTCGCGGATTCGATTTCCGGACGGAACAAACAATTTGTATGGCTTACAAATAGTCTATACCGCTTCTGAAAATGTGTATGACATTTCCTTTTAAAAATGTATTTTACCTACATACCTTTGCTTCGAAATAAACAAATTGTTTCCGTTTGATAGATAGATCAACGCCAAAAATATTTGAATAACAATCTCGATTTATTTCGGCATCCAAAACATTTTGTGAAACATACATAACGTTTGTACCTCACCAACCAATGTACAGTAGACTGCACATCAGTGGTAACTGTCATGCACCTTAACTCAATAGTAATAAGTACGATTTTCCTATAAAACTCTTACCACTGACCTGAAGTTGACTGTACCTTGCTGAAATAAATCAAAGCTTTTAATAAACACAGTTATGCTTAAATTAAGTCGGAGAACAAATCTTTATTTTGCTGTCTCTTTGTTCAGTAAGCGAACACAAAAGGCAGGAAAAAACGCTCAAAAGAACTGTTTTGTTTTGTCGCTTTTATAATAGAAAATGTTTATCAATTGTAAACTATTTAGCCGACTTACTCTATAAAAGATTACGGACGATAAAACTTTATTTTGGTCCAAAAGATTTCCAACGGGAAAAAGCGTTAAAAAATTGGCGCTTTTTTAAGAATTTTCTCGACCATTCTTCCCGTCTTTAATATTTTAAGAGGCACTACATTTTTCATCTTGTTTCTTTTTATTATAAGGAATAAAACAAAGACTGTTCCCGCATTGTATATTGTTTAAAGTCTACTTAAAACTCTGGCTGTTGCAGCAATTTTGCACAACAAGAGGAAAGTTTCCGAAACCCTGTTTACATGATGTGCAAAAATTCGTCGAAGATAAAAAAAGTGAAGGATCATCGTTGGAGGGTAGTCGGAGACACTTGATCATGTGTCAGTCATCGTGAATAATTGAGGCGATCCTTGTGTAGTACTTGTTGAGGATCTATGGGAAGGAAATGGGTAACTAATTACTATGGTGCTTAAGGGGAACGAGCCCTTAAGGGAATCGTTGGTTATCCCATTCGATAACGGAGGGCGAGTGAATTGTGAGTTGATTTAGTTTCCTACTTAAATTAATGGCGTGGTGAGGCTGATGAAATAACTATTCTGAGTTTACATAGGGGATAGATTGTCAGACCTAACAAAATAAAGGGACGTGCAAAACAAATCCCTTTTTGTATACTACTAAATGGCAGCATTTGATCTAGACAGACCGGATTGAAACTAAAACCAACCTTAAACAATGCAACGTGTTTCACTAAGCCATGAAACATTAAATACGATGAACCAATCAAAAGAGCTCATTCATTTTCCCCCCTTTTAAGCCATCACGTCGTAATTACAAAACAACATACATTTGAGGCTTAAACCCGAGGCCCAGTTGGGCGCCAACAGCGTATCGGCTTATGTCAACATGCATTGATCAAAATTGAATGCAGTTTACTGCAGCAGGTGCTGTGAAGTTTCCTTTCGGAAACCAGGTTAATAGCTGTTGTATGAGTCGATATAATTCAAGAAACCAATATACGCTTTCTAAGGTCGTGTCAGTATCTAAGTCATTTTCAAGCGTATGAAAGAAGAGTAATATTTCCACCTTTAAAATACCTTTTTGAAGAAAGCCTATAGACAATATTTGGAAAGCTATAAGTACGTATTAAAATAAAAATCTATTAATTGCTCTATTTTTTCCAAACACAAAAATCTAGACATTGGTTTTATAAGTACAATAAAATTCACTATAAAATCTACTCAAAAGAACATTCACTCGGCTAGAACCAAATTCCTTTTTTATTTTTCCTTTCCATATCGGAGGAAAAGTTCAGTCGGTGTAAACCTTCAGTATTTTGAATTTTAATTACTGCTTCAAACTGCAATACTTTTATTTCTATTGAGCCCGATGCGAAGTGAAAAAATCTTCACTATCCAACAAAATTATTAAGGTACATTTTTCATCTTCTCTGTTGTTATTTAGAATTCATGCATCATTGCATTTACGTTAAAACAATGCCATCTTAGTACTGAATTAATAAAAATAGAAGACATGCAAATGCACACCAGACAAAATAGAGACAGAACAGGTAAATAATGATGATGATATTTTCCTATCGTTATTAAATATCCTTGCACATACCTACCAATGAAAATCGATTATAGAACGGCAGGCTGACATCAGAAATCTAACCTTTTCGACAGAAGAATCTGACCTTTTACATCGTATACCTTTAAAATGCCGTCAGCAATGCGGAATTGAGCGCCTTATATTTGCTCCAAGCAACAGGCTTATGATAAAAGACTGGAGAAATTCTGGTCCCACAAACCCCAATGGGAAGGTTTCCCGTTAAATTGTTTCCAATCCGCTTGAGTTTTTGTTTGTTTAAGGCCCCACTTCTTTTCTACCCCTTTTTGTTTTCATTTTAAGTAAAAGGCTTAGCGGTCCTTTGGTCTCGTCTGATGCAAAAGGCATTAGTGACGCAGACTTTGGGACGAGAGTTTGAGAACGAAAGCTCGTGTTTCCAGAATTTCTGCTGTATGAAATATTGCCGCTGGCAGTTTTATCATTTTGAGAGAAATATGATTTACGTTGCAATTTTAGAAAACAATGTACAATTGTGGACAAATATTCCACGTTACATTTTACGCAGTCACTTAAAATTTTATATGATTTGTGAGTTAGGTACGTAAGTAAAGACAAAATTCAGTTGGGACTACATTTCTGCCCAGAGACGCATCTGAAGGTAATATAACACGTAGTAAAGCTTCTAGAATGCACTTAAACAATAACAAAGTGCTCACTTAGGGGCTATTCTTCGTGGAAACAAAAGGGGTTTTTACAACCCTCTTGAAACGAAAGAAATCTCCATTGTAAGGCAGTTGTCGACGGATTTATCAACAATTGACACAAGAGACATTGTGTTTATTATTCTTTTTACAATGCGGCGCCTCTAAAATTTTGTTGATCAAATTTCGCGCTTTAGTGATAAATCTTTAACGGCCAGTTTCTTCATCAAAAGCAAAAGTCAAAGTAATGTCTAAAGTAAAAGTAATGGTCAAATTCGTTTTTTCAAGGCTAAAGTGACAGCAAAACTAATAGAAAAAATGAATTTGACCGTTACTTTTACTTTAGATATTACTTTGACTTTTACTTTAGCTTTTACTTTTGATGAAGAAACTGGCTGTAAGAGTACCTAATATTAAGATTCTAAATTCTTTTTGAATGCGTTGCCAGTGTTTGTTATACATTCCATGCATTCTAAAAATATATCACGTGGAAACGGTGTTTGCTCAGTAATTTCATTAAATACGACGGGAAGAAAGGTGCAAGGTGCAATATAATGCTTTGTAGATGTAATAATATTTAAGCAAGTAAAATCCACGACTCTGTGGGTCACCTTAGCAGCTAACATTCTTCTCCATACATGAATTTCACAAACAGAAAACAAATATTCGTTAAGTAAATCTATTTACAAATCTCAGATTAGCTGCTCTGATAGGATCTCCGATATAAAACAACTGAACATATGAGTTAACAAAAGAAAACTAAGTATTCTCTTAATACTTAACAAATTCAGGCCAAATATTTTTTCTTTTTTCTTTGAACCTATCTCCGAAAATAGAATATACATGCCTTAATCAATCTCTTTTTGGTGGACTTCTTTGTCCGTCAAAACGGTACCCTCGTTAATTTATTCCTTTTATACGCAGCACACAGTAATGTGATGTTACCTTCTATTAATATCTTTTGTAAAGCCATTAAATTGTAAAAAGAGCTTTTTGGAACAATTTCCTGTGGGCAACCTTAGGCGACGGTAGGAAATATGTATGAATGAGGTCGGATAGATAATTATTTTAAGGTTAACTTTCTGTGGTTTTAGGCAGACCCGAAGATCACAAAACCTCATACATACATTATAATTTCTACTCTATGTATTCCGAATAAAAGGACCAAATTCAGTTTTTCTTAATAGTATTTTTATATACTGATCTGTATCGCTTGTAACTGGCGGCATGTGCTGTGGTCATATAATCTGCAATAACAACACGCCTTACTTCTAATAGAACGCTTATTGCACGCTTACTAACAAACGTTTACTAACACATTCATTAAAACCTATAGATATTGTTTTATCCTAAAAGAAAAGTTGGCCCTATTGTATAAGATCTTTTTGATAATAAATTCGTGACAAAGGAAACCCGTATTTTCTGTCTACGATGGGAATCAAAAATCTTATATCAGTTTCCTATTTCTAAGCTAACTCCCCTGCAATTTTGGCGAAAGTGTAAGTTACACAACTTTCTTTTATATAAATACATTTTCTTCTAGCTAGACTAATGGAAGTATTTAAATGTTAATTTGGAGCAATTGCTTAAAACATGAGATTTCTTAATTAGACGTTACGTAGAATCCGTGACCGCAAGTTTTCTCACCCATGTAATAAGCTCGTGTCAGGACCACGAATTCCGTCTCTAGTCCTTATCAATGTCTCACGTAAGTAATTATAATGCTTAACTTAGCTAGACACTTTAGTCTGAAAGGTTTTGGGTATCCTAACACGGATCTCATTAAAGTTTGTTAAAACATGACCAATCAAAGGAAGAGTGTCTGTGACACCCAAAAGATGTTTGATACATACATAATCATTATTGTAAATTAGTTGATCCCTGCGGTTTTACTCGCGTCCCTCTGAGGTACTTCGCATAAAGCCTCATTCTGAAGTTTAAGATGCATTTCTGCAGTTTCACCCAATCAGGCCCTTATTTTTTGAGTGATAGAGTACCTAACATTGACACATCTAAATTCTCATATTTATAATGATACTAGCTTCCGCCCGCGGCTTCGCCCGCGTAGAGTTCGGTTATATCACGTTTCCAAGAGAATTCTTCAAAAGTCCGGGATAAAAACTATCCTATGTTCTTTCTCAAGGTTAAGTCTATCTCTGTACCAAATTTTATTAAAGTCAGTTGAGTGGTTTAGACGTGAAGCGTAACAGACAGACAGACAGAGGTACTTTCGCATTTATAATAAAGTAGGGATTCTGATTTCCAAACCCTCGCTTTCACTAACATGACAATATCAACGTATTAAACATGAATTCTCTTCAAAGCAAACCAGCACACGTTTCGTTTTACAAAAGGATTATTGTACTAAGACGTGAACAAACAACTTAACATAAAGTTGCAGATCATATGCATCGTATATGCAGACACAATTGCATTCAAGATATGCGCATAGGAATTAGTAGCCGTTATATTAGGCAAATAGTACCGTTAGTGGCAATGGGAAATAACGCAAGCTTGCTTTGGTAGAATTTTAGCGTCAGTTTGTGTACTGTATATGTAAAGCGAATGGCAGTAAATCAGACCGTTTGGGTTGCGAATTTTTAAAGAGGAAACTAGAGAATTTTTTATTCCCTTTTTGATCAACAATGGTTTAGCTTACACAAAGATGTATTCAATATCCATGTCGAACATAGGTTATATTATGATGCTAAAATACAGCAGCTTTTAAGGCAGTTTCGTCAAAAATAAAACGTCAATACAGGTAAAAATTCAGTACAGCACTAAAAGCTTCCACGACGTCAGATGCAGTCAAACTCAAAATGGTTCCCGACATCACGTTGACAGGTGACGGTAATGTTCCTCTGAAAATTCACATTATAGACTGCATAATGCAATATCTTATGTAAAAATTCGTTATAGTAATCTATACTTCTATACTAATATTATAAAGCTGAAGAGTTTGTTTGTTTGTTTGTTTGAACGCGCTAATCTCAGGAACTACTGGTCCGATTTGAAAATTTCTTTCAGTGTTAGATAGCCTATTTATCGAGGAAGGCTATAGGCTACTTTTTATCCCGGTACGGGAAGTAGTTCCCACGGGATGCGGGTGAAACCGCTGGCAGAAGCTAGTCCTTACTAAAGGATTTCATTAACCCATCTAAATGTACCCATCCGTTGATATGCGATCAGATTGGTCATAATTTAGGTACATATATCTTAAAGTTTTTTTTTTTACTAGGATTGTTTTTTTTTATATCCATTGTTAATATCTATGTAAATAAAAGTATATCTAGCTAATGTTAAAATTCAATATCTAATCGTAAAACATCGGTTACAGATACCTATGCGAAATAACGCAGCATATAAAAAAAAAATTAAGTCATACTCTTTCTGACTAAAACCCTTTCGTGCTCCTTTCAATTAAGCTTTGCGTTTGCGAGGTCATAACTCGTTCGGACAAACCCACAACCAGGGAGGCGTTGATCCCTATAGTTACAGACATATTTATACAACGTCTTTTCTAGTTGACCAACTCCAGAAAGAACTACAACCGTCAGTTGCACAAAGATCCATTAAAACTAAAGCTTCATTAAATCTATTGCTATCACTTATTATCTTGTTGACAAAGGAAGAGTCAGCATTAGATTTAAAGGAGCTTTAACTTTAATGGACCTTTGTACAACTGACAGAATAAGTCTAAAAACAAGAACATCGAAAACACGAAAATGAAAGCCATGAAACAGATATATGGAAACTGGAGTGAACATAAAACTGAACATTGGAAACCCGCCCATGTCAATGTTGATATCGCACAGGACCAAATGGGATTGGAAAGGAGAGTCGATAGAAAAGTGACATTATATTATATGAGAAGTGCATTTTCTGTTGACCTATAGCGTCAAAATGGGTTTCGATCGCCTTTTTGTATGAATTGGTGTCATGTTCTTACTCTTTTCATTATTTGGCAAATTTATGGTACCAAAAAGGGCGTAAAGGCCAATAACATTAAATACTGAGTATATATATCTCCATTTCCCAGCAAAGATATCGACCACCGTAGAAGTCCATTCCACTTTAATCCCATCACAACTGAATATGATATTTCTATAGAAATATTCCATTTCCCTCACGGACAAGGCCGATATTGACCCAAATATCAAGAATTCAAGATTGACACAGAGCATATCCGAAGAATACATGATGTTAATACAAATTACTCGCAACCCCAGTTTTAGAGGCAACAGACGTATCGTCCCATGAAAATGGTGTTTACATATTTATGAGATGTCGGGACAGCCTATTTGTCATGGTAAATGTTGGCAAAAATATGGATTAATATATTGAACACTGTAGAAAATTAACTCAGTGTCGGCGTGAATATAACACGAAGCCAATCTTCCCATGGCATAAAATCCCCGAACCTTTCGAGTAATATGTGAGGAAATCATATAAAAGGTTCCAAAGGTTTCATTGTTATACCCAGTATAAATTCTCGGGTTACACGGGGGACAGGGTAAATAGTCTAGGTTAGGTTATATCCGCGAAATAGCATGGATGGAAATAACTACATGATAGATGACTTTGAACATGACATGAACGTGACTGAAATAGATGGATGTTGAATCTGTGTTAGTCTTTTGTAAAGAGTTTAAAAGGGATGTCCTATTTGTCATACGAGTTCTATTCTTGAAAGGAAATTTGAGAACGTTTGTTCCAAGTCAATGAGGATACGTGTTGACACGGGTTGGTAAACAAGTTGATCGATGGTTTTAAATGTAGGTCCTACTCGTGGTTGGTTTAATTAAATTGTGTTTGTCATCATGGTTGTGTTTGAAGGATTAATGCAAACTGAATTTGGAGACAGCTGAATTGTGTAAAGGGTATGAGATATGAATAATATTTCTGAGCTATTTTTAATAAAATGCATAAGCTGGGAAGAAATCGAGGCACATAAGCCTGGGAGTAAGTCGAAGGCTCTAAAAGTAGGGCACACACAAAATACTGCGCGGAAGTTGGCAAGACAGCAAGTTGTAAACATCTTAACATCGCGAATTTCGCGAACATTTCTCTTAAAACCTGGACGTAAAAGAATTGCCTCAGCATTCATGAAAAAGGTCCTATCGTTAGAAGCGTAGAACATCTATAAAAACGATTGCTATTCAAGACCCCTAAATAAACCAGTCCAGGTATACCCTTGGATTATATTTTTCAGTTCTAACTAACGTAGTTAGGACCTAAAAGCTTGAAACTATCCCCATTTAGTTCTACGCAGTTCGCTTATTAAAACTTTAAAAGCTTGCATTAGAGCACTGAATAATGGAGAAAAATGAAATATGAGAGAGTTTTCACATGTAATTCGTTGGTAGATGTACAACTTTTTATTTCCGAGCTATTTCCAGCGTGCACAATGAAATTCCTTAAATATTTGTTTCATGAGAAGAAAATAGTGGATGCCGAATTTTAGACCCTGTTCCAACTTGTGAGAGAAGGTTTTGGTTTGGTTTTGATTGATTTTGATTTTACATATGTATTGAGGCTTTGTATGTTTCATACCTGACAATTATGTGAAGTACATCTAGCAGCTCAGATAAATCCTTGGTTCCTTTTTGCCTTATTTGCGGTCCAGGCTTACGTTTTATGTCAGGCTGACCGTAATTTGGGCTGTCTAGATTAATTCGGTGATATCTCAAATATTCTGGGCTGGATTTACGAGGTAGCAAATGAGGCATCTCCTGCAATATTCAGTATTTCCTCATTAATCCGTGTTTTACAAGTCCAAAGGTTACCAAATTTAAAAAGAGTGGAAGAAAATTGTCTGCAGTTATTACTTGGAAAGTGTGGCTACGTTCTAGATATGCAAAGAATAAAAATGCTACTTTTATTAAAGTGATCTCGGTTTTTATAGGGGGAATAAAGAGAAATAATGTTGTAACAGCGTTTTTAATATCATTGAGCTGCATTTCTAGTGTTCAGTAGCTTGGTCGGAAGAGCTGAATACTTTCATTAAGAAACCTTATGGATTTCATTTCTTGGTGTTTAAATAACATAGCCTATCTTAGCGGACTTTCTTTATGTATTCGGATAAAAATGCTGCTTCTTTTCCTACTTCAGCGTCTTTGTGTCCTGAATTGGTTCTAACCAGTTTTTTTGGTATTTAAGTTTTACTACATCCACAATTTATGGTTTCATTCAGAGAATATCGGTTACAATTAATTTGATATGGTTTGATTCGGAGAAGATCGTTAAGATTTAGATGCAAATCATCATCCTCCGAGCCTTTTTCTCAATTATGTTGGGGTCGGCTTCCAGTCTAACCGGATGTAGCTGAATACCAGTGCTTTACAAGGAGCGACTGCCCTATCTGACCTCCCCAACCCAGTTACCCGGGCAACCAAATACCCCTTGGTTAGATGCAAATGCACTTTGGAAAAACCCGAGAGTAAAGCATAGTCTAGTATCGGTGTGTGTTTATTTAATTAAATGGAGCGTACAGGTCGCTTATCGCATTCCTCAGAGCCGAGTCAAGTTGGGGACATAGGTCACTAAGATTAGTACTCAAACGTAAAACCGACGAGGTAGTTACAATATTATCGATTGAACTTATTATATACAACTAGCTTCTGCCAGCGGTTTCAGCCGCATATATATTAGATTCATGGGAGTATCCAATTAAAGATTCTCAGTAATAGCCTGGCCTCTGGAGTAGTATACCACAAAATCCAAGTATTACCACAAATATCTAATTTATATTTAAATGTACTTATTACGCAATTATGAACTGTACACAATATCGGATAATATTATGATCCTCTTTTTGTTATCCAAAACTGTTTTTCACTTGTTTCCCGATTGGCTCATCCTATAAATAATGACCGGAAGCCGTGAGGAGAGGAAACAATAGATCCTATTTATAAATCCGGTTATCGTTTGGTATAAGAGCCTTTTGTGCGTCATGAGATCATTAGCCTACATTTAGTTAGGAAAGAACGATAATTATTGTTCTGAGTATATACCTACCTAAAAAGTCGTGGTGGCCTAGTGAGTAAAAAACCAACCTCTCGAGAATGAGGGTGTGGATTCAGGCAAGTACCAATGCAACTTTTCTAAAGTTTGTTTGTACTTTCTAAGTTTGTCTTGGACACCAATGGCTGATAAAAAGGTGAAGGAAACATCTTGAAAAAACCTGGACTATAAAGTCTGAAATCACCAACCCGCATTGAGCAAGCGCGGTGATAATGCTCAATCCTTCTCTTTCTTGACAGGAGGCTTGTGCCCAGCAGTGGGACGATAAAACGGCTGTAACAGTAACAGTATAGACCTACAGTTCTGAAGAACTAGCCTCGAGGGATTGTCACATCTAGTACCTACAGTTCTGAATTGTTCACCTAGTTTTGATATTGTTGTAGTTTAATCTTCATTTTGGACAATGACTAGAGGCTAAGCCATTACTACGGCTTTATTCAGCGTGGCTTGTTCATTATCCATTCCTTTTGCAAAGTCTCGATGGCTTTAAGTAGTTTAAACCAACATCAACAAGGCAGACTAATTAACATATCTGTCAATATACTATTTTGACATTTTTCATGATCCCTATAATAAATTTAAGCGCAATGTAAATGCCTCATGTAAATTAATTTGTCCAATATTGACCAATCTAATAGTATTGTGTGACTACTGTGAAATATTAGTCAAAATAGTTTAGGTATTCTAGTTCCTAAGGCACACTTGCTCAAAAATACTAATAACGTTTGTTAATATTAACAGTGTTGTTGTTATAAATGATGTGTAAACCTGTAATAGACATACATACCAGTAATGTTATTTGTAATGTATCTTTTATAACTTCTGTGTATGTATTGCTGTTAGTGTGCCTAATAAATAAATAAATATACTATGTATACAAAAATCGTTTAATATAATATGTTCAAGTATTTAACCAGGTGATAAGTACAAAGTGATTTGATGATCTTCAAAGAACTTTTAATAATAAGAAAAACAAGAATCATCAAATGGCTTCCACGAGGTAAAAACATTTAAGGACTTTGTCGGAAGTAAAAACTTCGATCAAACAATAATAAGCTGAATGGGACTTAATACTTTTAAAGCTAAAGTTTAAATAACACTTGATAATCACGAAAAACGAAGCTTTAACTTTCTAAGCGAATAACCTACGAATTTTGTTTGGTTTACCATTTTGAAAATTCGTCTTCTTGTCGTAACTAGGTTGAGAGAAGATCAGATAGGTGCTTAAGCAGCAATTGGTTAGACTGGAAGCCACGTTAAGGAAAATGCTAGACGATATCTTTTCTTTTATTCTTCCACGCGCCTCTCAGAGCAGTCAGTTACGAGGTTAAGACCGCTGCCTGTAAGAGCTGCAGGATTTTACGAAAGAGTTACCGAAGAAGGCATAAAGATGACTTCTAGTCAGTAAAAGTCTGACATCCACTGAGGGTGCAGCAGGATCTGAAGATTTCCCATCCCAAAAAATGACCTCTTTTAATCAATTTCTTTAATTGTATATTGGCTTAAATATGGCTAGTGGTGTGAAGCAGAATAACCCACCAAATCATTAACCGATTTAGTCAAAATTACATTCGGTAATGACACGTAAAGTAGGGTAAGTAGTTACCGCAGTATCAGCTTAAAGTGACGTAAGTATTAACTATCTAATTAGTTTCAAACTGGGTCATTTGACGATGTTAAGTATTCTAGTAAAGTTAGTGCACTTTATTATGGTATGGTTAGATTATCCTTGAAAAATACTGGTGATGTTAAAAATCTGATTGCTTACGCTTTCACACTGGATCTTCAGTTTTTCCTATTTTTTTTTTTTTGTGAAAACTTTTAAATGGCCTTCAAGTGTTGATCTTTTTTTTTTTGTTTCTTATAGCTATAAGTTTTTCGGAAATGTTAAAATAAGATAAACTGCAAAACGCTTCTGTGATGAAATGATAGTTTTATCGGGGTGTGGTAAGAGACTCCAAGACTCTGATGATATTGCGGTAACGAGCTAGTTTTTTTTAGAAAAGTAAAGGGCTTTTCTAAAAAAACTAGCTGATGACTTTAAAGTCTCTGTAACCGAAAAGTCTGTCCTGTCCGAGAGGGATCATACGACATTACATGATAATTATTTCATAATAAATCATTAGCATTCACAATAATATCAATGACATAGTAAGATGGTACTTAGGTCATTAGCTAGGTCAATTGATAATACTATTAAGGTTAGTAATCTAGATTTATAGGATAGCGTTACAGTTTAATTGCTTATAGGTACAAATCTATTAACGTAACGAAGGACGTATTCTAATTTAAGAAAATTACAGGAATGCAAAAAATATAAATACGACTCTAAAAGTCATACAAAAGTATCTTCTTTTATGATCATGATTCCATCTACGTCTAACGATAGGATAAAGGCAGGAGGATGCACATTTACTTTATAAGCAAATACCACAGTCGCCAAGTTACGTACGTATTGCAAACCATAGGGATAAGTCTACAAATAGGCACATGTATTTGAATCCAAACATCCCAAAAGCCATATAAAAACAAATTGAGTTGTCACATCACATACGGAATCAAAGCAGCAATCTCCATCAGATATAAGATAGTAAACCGGTACATTAAGAAAATCAAAAGCTCAATTTGCAAGCGGTTTATCTGTCTTATGCAGTTTTTGCATCGACTCGAAATAGGTGGTGTACCGACGCGAACTGCCTACGGGCTATCAGCATCTCACTATTAACGAGCATACATTGCTCTAAAAGCACCCTTAAACCTTTCCCATCAAAGTTCAAAATCCTTTGCATGGTCTTCGATAACACAAGTTCTGTAGCCATCAACAACAATACTCGCTCTTAGGTTTTAAACCCGACTTTATCTCGTTCTGTTAAAGTCCAGTTTTGACTGTAGAAGTTGGTGATAAGTCCTTTTAGATAGTCCAGCGAGAAACCGGTGAGACCAGTGTCTGGCCGTCCGTTCAAAGCGGTTGCTCTGCATAGCGAAAAATAACCACACAACGCTTTGAACTCAACAGTTTAAGTTTCACGTTTGAACGGATAAGGATTTCTCAATTATAAGGAACTTGTATTGTACTTCTTTGTTGTGATAGGCCTTTAGAAAATGTTTTCGCATTCTGGAGAGCTGGTTAATCAATTTTGCAAATGTTTCCAACACGCCAAATGAGGTTATACCTCTTAAAGCCTCAACTAGTTGACTTTTGGTTTTGTCGCATAGACAAAGCAAAGCTTTATTAGCTATAACCAGACAATCCCCTATGAATTGGCCTGCCAGTAAATCATGATGAAGAGGATATGACCTGCAAAAAGAATGCCTGAACAAACTTTCAAGGTCTCCTCAAAAGTCCAGACATACCTTGTGGTGCAAAATTATTTGGAAACAATGTCAGAAATCTCCTTCTGACAAAAGGTTCTCTGAAAATATTCCATTTTAATCAAATTAATGAGAAAGGTAAATAGATTTTTTACTAGGAGAGCAGGAAAATTCCAATATTCAGTGATTATAATAATATCAGACGGAAAAAGATGTATGAATGTGGAATTGACGTGTCCCCCATGGGAGGAAATTGAGATTTGTATAAATATTTATGGCTTTGCATGAATCTTTTGCATTTTTTTGGTAAAGGTTGTAAAGGTGTTCTTGTGGTCTACCAATATTCTGTCTGTATTGTGCTAACTCAACATCATTATCGTCATAATCTGCTCCTATCTATACCAATATATTGTTTTTGTTTCTTACAGCAGTTTCTTCCATTCTTCTCGGTCTGACGTCATCTCAGAAGTAACATAAATACAATGGCTTACTCAAGAAATTATTTTAGACGAGCCACTGAAACATTTTTTTCTGACGAAAGTTTAATAACTGATGTTTTTATAGAGAATGAAGTCAGTTTCAAACATCCAAAAACGAAATTGATGAGCTTCAAAGCAAAACTGATGTTGAACAGTCTAATTTATTAAACTCACAAATTGTAGTTTTTGTTGTAGTAGAGTGAACAGTTTTGAAAGATTTTGAACAAACTAAAACGCATGAACATGACACCAGTACTGCAATTAGTGTTTGTAATTAACATCGCGTGCATGACAACGTGTAAGCTGAGCATAAGCCTAATAAACCACAATTATCTCGCTCGGTAGCTTATACACAACCAGCACTAGGTTAGTTTAGCTATAGGACTAGTCATGTGATCAAAATCTGGAGTTGATGCTTCAAATGTTAAAAATTTTTGAATAGTTTTGATAGTTTACATCAACGTCAACCTCAAACTTTCGTCTTCTTCTTCCTCTGTAAACCAATCAATCAACCAGCAGCCAACCAACCAACTTCTCTAAACATCTGTAATATTTGATAGTTTAATTCAAGATATCCTTTTAATATCTGCACCAAAATATATTTCCCATATAATTTATCACAGAACACATACAAATATCATCCATCTTCCATCAGAATACCAACTTACATTCCCAATAAATGCCTATAAGCAGTGATTCAATCAAGATGTCCACTTTATTTAAGTTGCCATTTAATGGGAAACTTGTAGACAAGGGCCATTCAGTCCACCAGCTCTGTTTAATTGGTCCCATAGTTGTGGAATTCAATACGAACGTTGATGGTCGCCATAACATTCTTTCTTCCGCGCCGTTTCATCTTAGTGGAGATACTCGGCCCATCCCGTTATATTGCAATGTTATATTGCCATGTCTTTGTCTGCCATTCCGATGGTGTGTTCTGTTTTTGGAAAAGGTATTCTTGTATCAATTCTGCCTTGTTCGATAGGTTATTTGTTTCTATCTGTACGGGAAATATCATCGTTTGAAAGTTTTGTAAGCACTTCACTAGATTTTTTTATAAAACACAAATTCTCCATTACATTATTTTATTTCCGGTCCGTGATGAAAATAATTTTGTTTGCTTTTCAATAGGAACGTATTATAACCTTTTTATTACGGCTGGTATTTATTTATGTACTAAAGAGGACTAAAATTTATCATCGATTCAGGATAATAGTCCTCAGCGAAATTCAAAAGCAATCGGCACGAACTCATAATGAATTCCTCCAATAAATATAACAGAATAACATTCTTAGACTTAATGGCCACAAATAAGTCCTAGAAAGCTTTAAAATGCTATAATCCAGATTACTTTAAAGGCAATTTGGGGAATGCCAAGTAGAATTTCAGAAGCGTTTTCGGTAAACGCTAAGAAAACGACCACATTTCTGAAGATCATTTGAACTGAAGTCTGTTAAATAAATCCTTATGAGAGACTCTCGTTATAAACAAAAGTTCGCGTTCAATTTCGTGTAAAATGAAATAATTGCCAAATAACTTTCTGCTAAAGGAAAGTCTATCAAGGATTTTACTGTTAATCAATCAAGCGTAGCAAAGTCCTCGTAACAAGCTTATCACTTTGTTTGTTCAGTAAAACGTTAAATTGTAAACTTGTTTTTCGTTCTATCCAACAAAAAAATATTGAATACATTTTCATGCCCTATATTTTATAAACAACTTAGCGTTTTCGTTTGCTAACATCAAAAGTCATATTGTGTGATGTCAGCACTATATTTCGCAGAAGTTTCAACGAATGCTAAATTCAGTGTAAAACTTCTAGCTGACATTATGACGCATAAAGAATAAACATTTCCCGGGCAGTCGCAACTCTCCACAGTTTTGGTCGACAATTTTCATTTATTCATTCAAAATTCGCAATTTAAGCTCAACTGTTAGTGTCCGTCCAGGTGCCGCCGAACTTGTTCCACAAATAACCAAACTTTCATCATTACAATCCTTGGATTCAAGTTATAATGTATATTTCATCTCATTGCGAGTACGAGCGACGCCAGACGCATTCGTAACACCTAATTTTGCAAGAAAAATGTAGTCTCATTGAACTTATGCCAATATTCGGGATATTGACCATTTTCGAAGACTCTGAAATCTTTAGAGGAGTACTACTTTCAAGCGAACATTTTTTTTGTAGTATGGTAGTCAAAAGAAATAGAGGAAGGAGGAAAGCGAGCACAAAGGTCTTTACTCAAACGAAATTCAACGCGTGCCCTCAAAAGGAACGCGATGCGTACGATACTCAGTCGTAATTGATAGCAAACTGGGGCAAACTTAAACAAAAGAATATTACATAAGCCTGCCATCACTTCATCGGAAATTAATTTATAACTCATACCTTCTTAATAACTTAGTTCTTACACCAACTTCTCGCTATAAAATATTAGACACCATATTTTAAGGGTCTTTGTTTGAGGAACAATGGTGTACCAAGAACCTCCAGAAAATTGGGTGATACGTATGGAATTGACGAAGTTGGTGAATAACTCGCCTCTGAAGCGGGGCCAAGAAACTTGGCCGTGAGAACCAATTAAGTTCTTCGTAGATAAAATATTATTGAGGGAATGAAATACGAACGTTTATACGAAACAATAAATAAGAGGAGATAAAAAAGAATGAGTTGTTTTACTCCTTGAGACGAGGAAGAATTATTAATGGCTAGTAATTTATTGGCATCGCTTTGTTTTTCATAGATGGCCTGTTTCAAGTGTTACTTAATTTATTTAGATGAATCTTAAAGAATTCTGGTCGTTGTGAGTTACAAGCCTCATTTAATGGAGCAGGAAGAGTACTTCACGTGCGAGCATATTTCGCCGCTAGCAAAATATCCGGTTTGAAGGAGTATCGACGAAACAAGGCCCGTATCAGCTTGAGTAATTTCAACTTTGCCTCGTGTAGTGCAATGACACGAAGGTATGCTTGCAGTCTGCAGCTTTGCAGAGATGGACTGGAAGATATTGATTGATGACTTATGCATTAAGGTTACTTATATATTAAGTTAGAAATATGTGACAAACTTTCATATAAAAAGTATTCTCCTGATCAAAAAAGGCATTCTTACCGTAAGAAATAAAACATTATACTAAATGAGCTAAGTAATATCCAAGCTTTTATCACCCTTTAGCAATGAAAAAAGCTCTGATAAAACTCCCAACAAGAAAAACAGTTCAAATTGTATCACCCATTTAACACAATCAGCTCTTAATTAAAGAAAATATCCCAATTAACCTAAAAACAAGGACGTTGGATTAAACAGTGAAGTGTTCACAAGAGCTACTTATTACAATCAGCTTTGTGATAATAAATTCTTGGAGAACAAACACCCGTTTGATGAGAGCACTAATATTTAAGATATTAAACTGTTACTGTTACAGCCTTTTTATCGTCCCACTGCTGGGCACAGGCCTCCTCTCACACGGAGATGGATTGAGCATTAATCACCACGCTTGCTCAATGCGGATTGGTGATTTCAGACTGTAGAGGTATAAGTCCAGGTTTCCTCAAGATGTTTTCCTTCACCTTTTTTATCAGCCTTTGGTCCAAGATTTACTTAGAAAGTACATACATTGGTACTTGCCTGAACTGGAATCGAACCCACACCCTCTCGAGAGGTTGGTTCTTTACCCACAAGGCCACCACGACTTTTAAGATATTAAAGGCACTTCAATATTGACCGTACAAAAAATATAACAGAAGTATTAAATATTTAAAAAATCTATGTTTCGCTTTTGGATGCAAAAAATATACAGGTTTACGAATGGATTTTCAAACAAAAAAGAACAAAAATGCAATGATTTCAATTCCTGTTTTATTGTGCATGAGTCCATTTCACACTACTGTTTTATTTATTTTTTGCTTTGTGTGTACCTACTACACATTTTTTTAAAACAAAAAAAATCATTTATATAGGCATCTAAACAACGAACTACATATACTACTAAAAATAGCATGAAAATAAAAGTTTTGTATATTTTACATACAAATCCGGGTTCTAAACACTTTTATCAGAAGTTTGTCTATGTATCATCATCCTTTTTATATTGCCCACTGCTGGGCTGCGGTCTCCTCTTACACAGAGAATGATTGAGCCTTAATCACCACGCTTTCTCAATGCGTGTTGGTGATCACTTACTATAAAATAACCCAAAGATTTGATAAAACTAAACCTTCTGCATTGAATTACAATTTGTCACTTATGAATACTTCATCTATAAACTTTGCCATTAACGTTATTATTTGTTTACAGTTCCTTTTTGTAAGGAAATAGTTTGCATGAACGGTACTTGTTTACTTTAACAGGGTTTTTAACTGCTATTCTGTAATAACTTGGATTTGTTTGTTTGCTACCTTATTATTAATTAACTGCGCCACTGGGGGTTTTTATGAACTATTTTTTATCTGGGTGCACATGTGTCAAGACATGCTGCATACTGTAGAAATAGCTGCCCATTTCACATTCATTTTATTTGGAAGACCAAGTCATCAAAATGACCTACCCCCTCTCGGGCGGAAGGGACGTTACGTACACCAGATTACAAACTATCCCATGAAGTCTATGACCAAATAAAGTCCTTAAAGGCCTATTACCATCTATTCAAATACCACAAGAGACCACACTTCTAGAGTAAATGGAACAATGTCAACAAAACGCATCAACAGCTGCAGACGGGTTAGTTACAGTACAGTCCAAACTTTCCCTGATGCTTGCCATTGTAACTTCGACCGCTGTCCGATACGGTCTGCTTGTTCCCTTGTTATACTTGTTCGTGTATAGATAGTAGTGGATAGGTATATAGATTTATTAATATGTACTAGGCTCAATTTCACTGACAACACAAACATCCGTTTTCTTAAACCAAGCGTTAACCTTGAAATTAAAGCTGAAAATCATCGTAAACTGTTGTTTTAAGAAATTGACTTTTTCGCTGACGGTGAAGAGATTACATAACTAAAGAGTGTTTTATAACGCTTATTTCAGGTACTACTGGACCTATTTAAATCTGATCTACTTACAACATCTCAGAATCACCCAAAAAGCTTTTCTCTATTAAACCCAACATATACCACTCCTCACCTACAAGATGACGTCACCATGCAACTATGTATACCACAGCATAGAATGCAGGCGCAGTAGCGTGTAACGGACAATCTTGCCTTCACATGATTGAGTAGATGGAATTTCACGTTGAAGCTTTTGGGTATGAAACCGTTGTATTGAGGCAGTAAGCTGGTATGAGGTGGGACTTGGTTAATAACTTTGTCACACTAGTGACATGGCGACATATCAAAAACATGCAAAATGAATAAATATTTTCGATGAGCCTTTTGCAAGTCACAAATCAGAATCGATTAACGGAACATACAAAGCTAACATAGACATCAACTGCCCAAAACAATGAAAAAATGCATAGAGTACACATAAAAAAATGTTTACCATTGCCAAAAAAACACCAAACCATTGCAGGTAGCTCCCAAAACACGCATCACGCAAAAGAAAACATTTACAAACAATACTATAGTAAGTAAACAAGAAACTTTAACATTGCCACTAATCGTAGCCAAGCTGTTTTCTTCACAAGTAAATATTTGGACAAGCCTAGCCATATGTATGAGACCAGGTGCCGATGACTGATTGAATGGCGGAACTTTTACTAATATTATGTACACCTGGTTTGGTTGGTTTAGGAAGAAAAGAGTTGTTCTGGGTTAGTTGTTTTGTGTTATTTGACTTCTAGTTTCTGGGGCGTAAAAGAGTTAAAGGTCTTTCTTTTAAACAGGCAATAATAAACAGAAAGATGGAAAAGCTGAAGACATTAAAAGGTACGGTATCTTTGGACTGCATTAATCTTTCAATTTCTTGCAAAACACAGTTTATATCCAAATATCTTTAGAAACAGATCCACCATTATTGCAATTCCAAGATACTTCCGTATACTTCCTTCATTTATTACCACAAATACTATTTTATGACTCAGCCGACGTAAAACAGTTGTATCACTAACGTGGGCGACATCACAGTAAAATCTACTTATATATTTATAACCTTACCACCTACCAACCAGTTTCAAGGGCGTGTAGAAACCTTAGTTATATGAAATGTATTATGCATTACGTATTATTTTGATACACTACGAATGAAAATCAAGGATTCATGTCACGTACAATCTTCAATTAGGACTCCCAAATCTAGTCTAGACCAAAAAACTCAATTACAACCACAAACTAGAATCTAATTTCAGAACTAAAAGAAGAGAAAATTTTCGCACCTGGCTTAGATCTCCGGATAAAATATACATGGAAGCAATTCCAATGATCTGGCCTACAGCCGTAAAGTTTCCGTAACATTTGATGGCCCAACTAGAGGTCTGAGGGGGTCCAGGATCCCCAATTTGGCCAGGAAACTTCGGCAGACGTGTTTGGGAACAGGTTTAAATTCCGTACGTGTGAATTGTGAATGATCTGAACGATTTATGGCCAGGATAAGGATTTGGATTTTGGGAGGCTTAGCAAAGCGGCCATGTTGGGTATTGTAATTTACATTCGTAAATATTTGACGGCGAAATTGATATAGGATGACTATTTGAGTAAAACTGGGCATCAGTTGTTCTGGTTTGTAATTTAAGAAATGTTGGTTTAATAAATACCATTTGTCAATTGCAGCACTAATGTGACTTAATTTTAAGAAAAGTTTGGTTCATAAAGAAAAAGTAGTAAAAGAAGAAAGAAAAAAATAACTGTCACAATATTCTTAGAACACAATGTCACAATATTGAAAAGAAAAATCAGACAAAGGTATAAAATGATCGTCAATAATAAATACTCTGTTAGGATAAGATAAAATACCAACACATTACTAACCAGACACGTACTGTAGTAAATAAAGACAACGGGTACAAAGAACCCGTTGTAAGAATAAAAATATTGAATCCCTATCATAGATTGCAGACGAGTGTCGTGCAGACAAAGTCATTTCCACTTCATATTTACGTTCCTCGTACCCGAGAAATACATGCATATTGATAAAATACAACTACCAATTGAAACCAATCAATCCCGAACTCTGAAATTTTTGCATCAGCATAAGAATGATATATTTTCATCTCATCCCATCTTAATCGATTCAGTTGGTTAAGCATCAAATCTTAACAAACAAACTCAACCCAAGCATTTAAAATGGAGTTTAAAACGGAATTCAATTATGTCCATTTACAACACTTTTTCAATGTTCCCATCAAGTTTAACAGATATTAGAGGTATGATTTTTATAATTGACTTGGATTCATTGGCTCCAAGAGTACATTATCCTTCGGGAGCTCAC
This sequence comes from Helicoverpa assulta, assembly GCA_963856015.1. Taxonomy (NCBI): domain Eukaryota; kingdom Metazoa; phylum Arthropoda; class Insecta; order Lepidoptera; family Noctuidae; genus Helicoverpa; species Helicoverpa assulta. Next base: position 11,589,106 of record CAWLCW010000027.1, on the reverse strand, counting down.
TACTCTGCCCAATTTCATTAAAACCGTTTGAGTGTGAATGCACATCAATCTACTTTAGCGTTTGTAATATTTTGTGAACATTTTCGTGCAAATATTTTGCTCGTCTATTTTCTTGCTGCAGGATGGTAATGGACTTTTATGGTAAAAGGTTTAAATTTAAATAACAGAGACACTATTAAACAGCATTGTGTCTTTTAAGCCCATAAAGGTACTTCAATAGATTGAATTGCAAGATCCCAAACCAGTTTGAAATAGACAGATGATGAGTAACAAGTCTAACAAGAATAACTTAGCAAGAAACTCGTTAGGCCAAGCAACGTAAATCAGAATGGCTTTCAACAGACAGACAGCAAATAGCTTACTCAGCCCAACAACCAAATCTAACTTGCACAGTTACGACTTCTAAACTTCATATATCACCTTTTACAACCGTACCAAAATCTTGCGAAGTTCAAAGGGAACTGAGTACTCGCAACGAAAAGCTATTAGCCTTGACCGAACATTTTACGTGGCCTCCTTGAGGAACGTAAAATTAGGCACATAAATGCCACTTTGGCAACCTACTAAGAAGTTATTTTCGAGTGACCTATAAAGATCATGTGTGACGACATGTGTAAGGGAGGACTGGAACGTGTCTTAGAAAGTGGAATAATCACTTTTGGGGTAGTTTGGTGATTTGCGGAAGGCATAAACCGATCGGCCTAAATTCCGCCTACAATGTCAGTGTACACTATTCTGTAAGATATTGATAGTTTGAAACTCTAGAATTATATGAAGATGCTATGTCATGTTGTAGGTTGTGTTTATATTCATCTTTGGATAAAGCATGTATTTGCACCTACACGTTATGTTATGACCGGTGCATTTGCAAAAGATCGAATCCTTACGTCATTTTATAGATTCAACTCGAAACAGAAATAAAAAAACTTGAGGTTGGATTACAAGAAAAAGCGGATTAAAATGTCCAAGAACAAAAAATGATTAATCTCCAAAATAGATTTTCATCTAAAGTCACTTCAATTACAATTTTGGTCCTAAAATATGACACCGCAGACTTATTTCCAAAAGCTTTTACTCTGGAATAAGAAATGTCGGCTCAAATAACTGTAAATCACAATTACCATCTTTTATATTTTCAATTTTACCTTTTACAGAGGCGAAGACAAATCTTAATTTGTTTTCTTTGCTTCCGAGGGTTATTTTTCAAGGTATACCATTAACATGATAGGGTTTTCCTCTAACGATCCTTTTGAGAATCTTAACAAATCACGGAGCGGAGAAAACGTGCTTTATCGCAGTTGGAGGGTTGTTAGATAAAAAACTGTCGGGTGGCGCCGCTCTATAGTTTGCTTTGGAGTAGAAAATTTAATAGACTTGAGCTCTATTAATTTCTGTTATAGATTCTTTGTCTAAGAATAATTATTTTTATAAAATAAGTGATAAAATGTTCTTCCATTTTCATTCCTCATTACCATTATCTTTTTACTCAATTACAGTTGAAGTATCGTTTATTTAATGTCCCTCCCACTCTTTTGTTATTTCAGTCTCTTCTTCAGTTTCAGCTGTATCTTCTTTCACGTAATTTTCTCTCTTCACACAACCGAATTTAAAAGGACAAAAAAAACAAAACAAATACCTCTTTAATCCTACGTAATGTTTCCCTAATTTTCTTACTTACCGCTAAAGAAGCAAAAAGGACATTGTGAGAACACGTTTTGCCAGATTACATCAGGCGATAGCTAAGCTTATAAGCTATTTTACATTTTTTCCAAGGTTTTGTAACGAGATTACATCCACTTCGTGGGGAGGTGGCTTGACGGCCAAGTAAGCTTTTATTATATTTTTGGTTTTAATAAACACCCACCTTGAATGTTCTGGCGGTTAGTAAAGAGGCCTATATATTGTTTTGCGTGAAAAAAGGGCTATTAAGATAAACGGTAAAAAATCGTTGGGGTTTTTGTTACAAGGTTTCTTTGATATTTCCAGACTGAGTCAACTATGTAACTAGAAGTGATTGGAATGAAGATTGGTATTTCTATTTGTCTTATCTGATGGGGTTTAACTTGAACACAATCTCAGTAAACCATATTCAACTGAACTACTTAGCAGATAATGTAGGAACTGATTTATCTATGTTTAGAGCGTGACTTTAAACTAAATTCTTTTAAATCTACTCCGAGCACAGATAAGATGTATGAGACGCAGCGAAGAAGGCGCATCAGATAGCATTTTGTGGTTTATGCTCTTAGAAGTAAATAATAATCGTTTAAAATTATTATTTCTAAAAGCTAAAAATAATAGCATGAGCTGAGGAACTGAACAATAATTCTGTTATCTATACTAATATTATAAAGCTGAAGTGTTTGTTTGTTTGAACGCGCTAATCTCAGGAACTACTGATCCGATTTGAAAATTTCTTTCAGTTTTAGATAGCCCATTTATCGAAGAAGGCTATAGGCTACTTTTTATCCGGGACGAGAAGTAGTTCCCACGGGATGCGGGTGAAACCGCTGGCAGAAGCTAGTTTATGATAATGAATTAAGTCATGTAAATTGCTAAGGTATTTCCAGGACTCGTCTACAATCTAGGGTTCCCCACGAAATATAATTTAGCTACAATCGTTCTCATTTGCCTTGCGTGTAGACAGGCTAATTTCCATTATTGAAACAGTAGTTTCGTGTTAATGTGATTCTAGAAAATATTTTTGCAGCAAAACTTTTGTTAAACGCTGTAGTTTGTTTGTTGTTGTTTTTGGTAATTTTGGAGTCGAAATATGTTAGTTTAGAATTGTATTGTAGACGTTTTGAATGTATGTAGTATAATTTCTATTTCCTTATGTTAATTTTATTGATATGGAAGGCAAGGAGATGGGTCACTTTTTATCTGGACTTAGGCACCTTTCATACGAAATATAATCTCCAACAATTTAAGTAGTGGCTTTAATTTGTTTATTTCCTTTGTCTAAGTATCTTCTCTATCTAGATTTCTTGTATTCTATTTTATTAACTGATACAGATGAGATGATAGAGACTTTAAATTATAGCAATTTTATTACTGAGATAAGAAATCCCAATTACAGGTAAAACTCCCCAGCTAAAACGTTGGAACAAATTTCACCTTGGAACGAAATCTCATATTTAGGAACACGATATGAAAGTCTAATACAGGCGTAACTTACTTTGGCACGAAGTTTCAGATTATATACCCCTAAAAGTTTCGAAGATAAATACAAAGGTTCACGCAACAGTCTAACAGTATTTTAATGTTTTTCTTTGAAAAAATCTACCTGAAAGGTTATTCTTTTAATGTAAGAAATAATCGACTCAAAACTAATGTTTACATACCGTACAAACTAAACTGAAGAAAATAAAGACAGCAGAAGTCTAACCTGAAACAGAACAAAATACATGTTTAGTAAGTAAATATAATAATTTTCAAAACACATAATTTCTTACATAATCTTTAAAAACACATTTGTTGATTTATTACAACGCAGTGGGTTAATAAAAAGATTACTGTTGGTGATTAGACACGAGCTTTCAAAATTATTTCTACTCTTACACGATCTGAAACATGACTATTAGAACTATAATGGCAAGCAGTTCAAATCCTCATATTGGTCCGCCAAGACTTTAAAATCAACAGTTTAGCTGCTAGCACATTCCTAGCAAGTAAACAGAACGAGCGGTAGGTTCATACATGCATAATGTCGCTTGACGTTCTATGAGCAATTGTATACCGATACTACCCTATTTGAATGTGTCTTGCTTCCTATAGATATTGTGTAGTTCTAAAACTGACTGAATATCACTTTTTATATGAAAAAAAAAAAACAACAGTTCAGTTGCTAGCACATTCCTAGCAAGTAAACAGAGAGTGGTAGGTTCATACATGCATAATGTCGCTTGACGTTCTATGAGCAATTGTACCCCGATCCGACCCTGTTTGAATGTGTCTTGCTTGCTATAAAAGTCTAGATATTGTGTAAATCTAAAACTGATTCAATATCATTTTTTTGTATGACAAAAGGATTTTTTTTATTAGAATTGGGGCTAATAAGCATTGACATGACAAAAAGGTTTCGTCAAATAACGTTACTGCTCCGATGTCATACATATTGACTGTTTCGCAGTCACTAGTAGCCACCTTCAGAGCGGCAGAGTAATTTTACGAGGACGGTAAGACGTGGGAGCAATTAGTCCAGCAATTAACTAATATGAGAAAAGTAGATATTGATTAGATAAATACTTATAATACTGGAGGCATAATTTCTACCATTGCATCCCATTTGTTTTATACCATATACTATTATCTCAGGTTATATTTTATACAGCGAGTTCTCCGCCTACGGCAGGCGTTGAGCTAGTCATGTTTATCTACTAAACGATATATTATAGCCTAAGAGGCGAGGCTATTGTTATTAGCAACCACAAATCATAGCCCAAGCTATTACTACAATATTCCTAGCAAAAAAACTTCCAATAACCTTTGACCGTGCTTAACTATCTAAAAGGAAATATCACAAATATGTTTTAGAAGATAATATGATCGGGTCTACTCTTTGACCTCCAAGAATATTTTACACAATTTTTGCTAAACCTTTTTGGTACCCTTTGAAAATTAGCATCGTAAAAATGTATATGAAGTTACGTTGTACTTCATATGCTTGTATTTAGAACATAAAGTTGCCCTGAATGCTGTATTGGCATAATTACCAGTGTGAATTAATAGCCTGCAGAAATAGGGCAACCATTATTAATGAGGAAGTGTGTTGCTTGTTTTTCATTCACGCGGGACGAAACTATGGGCCAATCGACATGATTCATAGGTAGTAGGTACTTATAGACACTGTTGTTTTTGTAATACTACGAGACTATTTTCTGTAGGGTTTGGTAAGACCTTGGTGATTAGGACCAGATTTTAAAAATTGGTGAAGGACTCATCTAGAGAAATGGCTGCTACTAGAGCTCCTTTACAAATCTGCAACTTTCCACATACAATTCATCACCCTTTTGTTAGACCTAGAAAATTCTGCAAACCAAATAGGCCATTCCAATACGGGTTACATGTCGAACCAGTGTATGAAAAATCGACCACAGAAGCAAAACCGGAGACAAAACCTAGCACCAAATAATTGCTAGCTGCCACAATAAAGGATACAATCCGGCACAATTTGGACCTCCAGCATTTTTCTGGCCCATCTATTTATTATCCATTGTGGCCATGGGTCATTGTTGGCGACCATTGTTGTTCAGATATTGGACCAATAACTCAGTTGGGCGGTTTAATATCTTTTGTCTGTGGTACGATCATAAAAATATGCGACAATGCCACACTTCGACGCTGTTGTTTAGGATTTCTGCGGCTATAACAATATTTGAGGCGAATTTAATGTACTGCTTTATGAGTTACTGAGAGATTTTTGGCAGAGAAATTGTAATCGTTTTATTATACTTTTTGTGTCTCATAATAAAATAAATAATAACAAGATTTTGTTAAAACGAAACCATTCAAGGCCAACTTAAACTTATTTCACGCTTCAATGAGGTGCTTACAGAGCTTAAAGAAAATAAGAAAGGTTATCAAATTAGAAGAAGGCCAAACGTGTGTTAGGAGGATTATGTGAAAGAGGATATTAGTGAAAAGATACGCAAGTCTGATAAGAAAAGCTGATTAAAACGAAATGTCTAAGTATCAGGCGAAGTTGGAAGACCTGGCGTTACTGTGAGAATTTGAGACAAACCTAAGTCTAGGCGTGGATTAATCAAAGCCAAGCCTTGGTTGAATGACAAGTGTACTTAACCTAATCACATCAATCACTTAAGACCAACACAAATCAATGGTTACAGTGCAGATTAATCGGATGCAACATTAAATAGAACCGCTGAGCATGAGACAATGATGTTTGCGTTACATTACGGTTGCAACCATTTGTAGTGGAACTCTAAGTGGTAACGGAAGGTAGATATTATCAGAAGACCCGTAACAATGCATGCAGGACGTTTGAAAATGATTTGCATGTCAAGATGATTTCCGGGGCTGTTAGATTGTTTTGCTGTGGTCTATGAGCTCTAAAGTGAATATGATGAATTTAAGAAGCAAGCGAAGTATACATATAGTACTAGCATTTTCTATGAGCCGTAAATTCTAAAACCAAAATCAAAAGAAAAAACGGGTGAAACATTTAATAGACGCAAATGGAGATGCAAAAGTGAAATTAAACTACAGAACAAAAAACTGTTGTTTAAGTAATCACAGATATTCGGATCTACTAAGATTTGGTTTTAGCAGATCCGCATATACAGTATCGTAATAATTACATAATCCTTCTATTCAAACTGAAAGCTTGCATGGTCCTTTTGGTTGAACTTTAACATGGCTTCCAATATAAACGACACATCGTTCGGTTACGCTTGGTTCGTCCAACAACAATCAGTGGTATTGTTGTCTAAAGTAGATCTAACGAGGGTTACTGACCTATCTCTATGAGGTTCAATTGAGACTTTCATAGGTAAGGTTTCCTTATGACTGCTCAATTCGCTATGATAGCCGGCAATCTAATTTTGAATGAGGAAGAGGAGAATGTTTGGCGATTTCAATTGTCAATGTAAAAATCTTAAAAACTGTGAAAGAACAAGCAGTTTTAATCAGTAAGTAGTATTTTCAAACTATTACAGATGCACCTACCTTCAAGTAATTAAATTCGGATAGCAAAGAAAAACACGGTTCATCAGATTATCAATGAACTACTGATAAAGGACACACAATTTTCTAGCTTATAAACACCAATCGTCGAAACTGGAAGATAGCACCATTATTTGACATGAAAAATACCTGAAAGCCCATTCATAACACCTGTGACAAATCTACACATAAAAACGTGTCCAAAAATCTTTCATACAAAAACCTTTTTTATAATAAATCGGGAACCTGTACTAGTTACGAACTCGTAACATATTGTACGCGTAAATTTAAAACGCAAACAACAAAACCCGGGCCTAAAGTCCCCTGACACTCGTCACACTTCAGAAATAAATTGCTTCGGACATCGAATAAAACCTTCAATAATGTTCACTGTGTAGGTTCGGGTAGAAGGACCAGTTTTTGTATCAATAAAATGGGGAATAGGACCAATGTATATGAATGTAGTTCAGTTTGAGATCAACATACAGGAAAATATTGTTTTGATACCAAAAAAAAAATTATGAATACAGACTCTGATGATTCAGTCTGAAATCACCAACCCGCATTGAGCAAGCGTGGTGATTTATGCTCCTTCTCCGTGTGAGAGGACGCCGCAGCCCAGCAGTGGGACGATAAAAAAAGGCAGTAACAGTATTATACATTCAGATCAGTTTTTATATGCTTAGTTTTTGGCGAGATTATTATGACCTCGAAACTTTGCTAAGCAAACAAATTTCCCTTCGTTGTGGTAGGAAGACTTTGCTAATAATTATAAGTTCTTAATTACAAGAAAATGAGCCTTCTAAACTTATTTTTTAACACTCTCTAGAGTGAAGTCTTAATAAGATTACAAATTACAACAGCCTCTACTGGGAATCGAATCTGTGGCCTCGGAAACTAGACACCTGAGCTTATTAAAGTTTACCGCAATTTGGGACCTACAATTTGTATAATTAATTTTTATTTACGCCAGGTTTTCTTCAAAGACCTTGGCTAATTATGAAGAGTCGAGTTTGGGCCGAAAACGGTTCGGCGCAATGCGTAAGTAGTAAATCATTTCTATCATTATCATTTGGTGTGAGACAAAGCGGGACGGCTATAGTATATCAAGTGCTCTGCAAAAATCAGATGCTTACGAGTCTGATGTTGTTGGGACAGTGCTGAAAAACTTAGGCATTACACAATGTACATATGTGAATGGTCTTTACCAAAACATAACAAAAACACATTTACATAATATTACGGTGTAATATGGAACAGGGCAGGAGGAAGAAGAAGAATCATAATAGAATCTCGATTCAAGCGCCTTTTATTCGGATTCTGACACTTTCGTGTAAATATGTATCTTAGATGACAATTTTACTTGTTCGGTTGAACGCACTAATCTCAGGAAACACTGATCCGATTTGAAAAAGTATTTAAGTGTTACATAGTCATTTAAAAAAGTCGTGGTGGCCTAGTGGGCAAAGAACCAATCTCTCGAGTATGAGGGCGCGGGTTCGATTCCAGGTCAGGCAAGTACCAATGCAATTTTTTTAAGTTTGTATGTACTTTCTAAGTATATCTTAGACACCAATGACTGTGTTTCGGATGGCACGTTAAACTGTAGGTCCCGGCTGTCATTGAACATCCTTGACAGTCGTTACGGGTCGTCAGAAGCCAGTAAGTCTGACACCAGTCTAACCAAGGGGTATCGGGTTGCCCGGGTAACTGGGTTGAGGAGGTCAGATAGGCAGTCGCTTCTTGTAAAGCACTGGTACTCAGCTGAATCCGGTTAGAATGGAAGCCGACCCCAACACAGTTGGGAAAAAGGCTCGGAGGATGATGATTTAAGTGTTACATAGTCCATTTTCAGAGGAAACGGATAGGCTATTTTTATCTGGATACAGAAACTATTTCCCTCGGTACACTAAAACTAGAATAATTTAAAGCTTCACAGCCACTCCGCTCTAGGAAACCAAACAAACGAACAACTATCAAAACGCCGCGGTAATCAAATTTATCCAACTTTAATTAACCTAATAACGTTATCAGTCAGATCGGCTACATAAAGACTAACTCCCAAAAGATAAACATTGACCTTTTAACTCTAAACGCTAGTAATTATTCCGTTTAACTTCCAAAGAAAGAGCTGTTTAATTTCAGTTGCTGATCGGGGAATTAAACATGGACTTTATTTTAATTGGTTTTAAAGAGTCAGTTAAACAAAATGGCGGTTTTGATGTTTCTTAGTTTCGTTTTAAGGAGTAAAGAGTTTCTTCGAGGTGCTTTCAAAGCATATTTCTATTTGCATACTTATGAAACGCGACGTAAGAGAGCTGTCTTTGCCATTAGAGTTTCTTGAAAGTTCGTTTGATCCTAAATGCAATCAGTGTAATGCTTGAGTATAAACCTAATAGTTATTGTAACGTAAAGAGTACTTTCCTCTCATGCTTGGAAGGGAATGGCAAAATATTTTTAGCTCCTGCTTGAGCTCTTTACAAAAACCTACAGACTTTACCAAAAGTCTAAAAGTCCAAACGGAATTAGGTTTTATAGACCCTATTACATTATTTGGTTTTTTTCTACTTAACATTTTGATGTCAATCCAAAACCGAAATCATCGATGTGTACGACCTCTGAACAGCATTAGATCCAGCCCTTTTGGCAAATCCCTACTAATATTATATGCAAAAGTAACTCTGTCCGTCTGTCTGTCTGTCTGTTACGCTTTCACGTCTAAACCACTGAATCGATTTTAATAAAATTTGGTACAGAGTTAGAGTTGACCTTGAGAAAAAACATAGGATGGTTTTTATCCCGGACTTGAAGAATTCTCTTGGAAACGCGATATAACCGAACTCTACGCGGGCGAAGCCGCTGGCGGAAGCTAGTCATTTTATAATTCTCATAAAATATGTTTCCTTCATCATAGGTACGAGTATGTAAACTTAGTCTTAACTCTAAACGATCTTCCTAACGATAGTTGCAGTATAAAACTGGGGTTACTGCCATGCTCACACCATGAACCTACCCGTTAACAGGCTCAACTGCCCCATTGAGGAGGAAACTTCCAGAAACTGCATTAGTACGTATTACATTCGTGCCAAATACGACTGTTTTAAAACTGGCAATGTCACACTCTTTTATGAATACAGCTTTGATAATATGAGACCTTTAATTAAGAAGAAAATTCCAAAGAGTATCTAAGGCTAGAATTTTTCTTTCAATTTTATTATTTTCTTTTATAAACAGCGTTAAGCCTGGTAGCCAATTGGGAAGCGAAAATATGAATTCCAAAATAGGAGCAACAATATCAAAAGGCCTTTTAAATTTTTTATTCAGTACCCCGCGTAGGTTTTCCAAATAATATCTAAGCATGAGAATGTAGGTTGTAACCAATTAGCATTTTTTCAACAACGTGGGTCGAATAATAAAAGAAAAGGCCCGAGAATTTGCCTTCCTATAAAGGTGGGTTCTTCGATATTATTTCAATTTCTTAGAACGTTGCCGTGAGAGGTATTTGTTCGTACTATCTATCTACTGTCTACCGTATTGCTTTCATCTGTACGACCTTGGGTATTGACATGCAAATATACTTTTAAGTAAGCAAGTTATGCTGAAAGAAATAACTTAAGGCAATTTTCTACTGTATGTAGTTGATAAGATATATTACTGAGTGTACTTATTTGTGGTTTCAGACCATATCACTTACTTGGTTTTTATTTACCTTTCAAGGAAGTTCTACTGAACATGTTACATATTACAGTGGTTATTATAGTGGTTACATTACAGGGTATATAGCAAATCAACGGTGAAGAAAAACTCTCTTTTTTATAGTACACATTTTAGTTTATTGTTCTATTTGAAGTTACAGCATTTATCAACTATCGGGACCTGTTTATTAGAAACCTGCAGCCAACATCATCTCTTCAATAGGAAAACCTATTTCCAAACAAACATCGTTTTCCTCCTCCTCATTTCCAAAATCTCCATTTCAAGCAGAAGTAGTCCTTCACTTACCTGCCTTACTTAGAAAGACTTAATTTCAAGTAAGTAGAACTCTTATAAACAGTATAACTTAATAAATACTTAACTGAATTTACATGGCATTGTAAAAACCAGGCAAGCTAACTCAGCATGTCGAAGGATATTGTAGAATTTTGCATGTTAACGACAAGCTGCTTTATATTTCATTTGGAAGTTAAGTCGGATCGGTTAAGTTAACTTTGATGCTGCTTAAGTTAGCGTGAGACGAGATTTTGCGAAGGTAAGTTGCATTTTATAAGGTTTTGTACCTGTCTGTATACTAAGTAGGATATTTTTAAAGATAATAATTTACGTACTAGTTTAAAGGTCTTGCTAGGTTTAGAACCAGGCATTATTCTTCTTCTATTAATAAAATCAATGCATAAAACATTCACTCACATAGCGGGTGAGCCAAAGGTACATGTGTGTGTAAATGTTCGTGTATATTTACGAAAGCAAATATTTAGGAAATGAAAGAAAAATTTTAGGTTTCGTGAGATATAACATCTTATACCATTAAGGTTTACGTTTTAATCCCCAATCGAGAATGTCAGTCTTGAAGCTACTAATAAAGCCTGACTCTGCCCGTTTCAGTCCGCAGGGAATATTTCCATGAAGACGAAACTTGTATTAATTAACTACTAATTAATATCGATGACGTTGAATTGGCTACGAGACATTTCTCCAATATTAAATGTGGTCGTCCTATTGGTTTTATGTTATGACGTTTAGCCAAGAAGCTAGTGAATTAAAACAGAGACTACTTCTCTTATTATTATAGTGACATTTTCTTTTACATCTGTGGTTTTTATACAACGAAATAATCATAATATGGGTGCAATTACATCAGAAGAGAGAACACTCATTATTTTTAATATAAACATTTGTCTATGTTCTATGTAGTCTATGTTTCTCACAGATTCTAAATAACAACTTAACGATTGCTCTATGCTATGTGCATTTAGACGCATCCATATTTTTTTAAGTCATTGAGAATGAGGGCGCGGGTACGATTCCAGGTCAGGCAAGTACCAATGCAACTTTTCTATGTTTGTATGTACTTTCTAAGTATATCTTAGACACCAATGACTGTGTTTCGGATGGCACGTTAAACTGTAGGTCCCGACTGTCATTGAACATCCTTGGCAGTCGTTACGGGTAGTCAGAAGCCAGTAAGTCTGACACCAGTCTTACCAAGGGGTATCGGGTTGCCCGGGTAACTGGGTTGAGGAGGTCAGATAGGCAGTCGCTTCTTGTAAAGCACTGGTACTCAGCTGAATCCGGTTAGACTGGAAGCCGACCCCAACATAGTTGGGAAAAGGCTCGGAGGATGATGATGATTATCGAAAGATTTATATCTTACTCTAAATATTATACTAGTTTTTGCTAATACCATTACGTCTACAATCGCATATACAATATTTCCGTTTCCAACCACGGCTTCGGTCAAGAAAAATAACACGTGCATGTAACACTAGTCATAATTTATTGTGCAACTTGCATTCATGTGCTTGCACGTGCAAAATCTAAAATTGATACCGGATGCAGTGAAATCCAATGACCGATCCCGTGTCAAAGGCGTAAGTAGCCTTTGTTTAGAAGTCGGTTAAAAATGTTTGTTAAAAATGTGTCATTAATAAATTTTAATAGGCACGTTTTTTTTAACCATCGGGACCTTAAGGGTACCTTTTATTTTTACGTTTAACGGCCAGTTTCTTCATCAAAAGTTAAAGTTAAAGTAATGTCTAAAGTAAAAGTAACGGTCAAATTCGTTTTTTCAAGGCTAAACTGACAGCAAAATTCATAGAAAAAATTAATTTAACCGTTACTTTTACTTTAGACATTACTTCAGCCATAACTTTAACTTTAACTTTTGATGAAGAAACTGGCCGTAAATCCCGATTATTTATAAATATGTGTGCAAGTCGCGAATGTTTAAAAACCTTTAAATAATAACCATTTACAGACTTAAGACCATAAATAAGAAAACCAAAAATAATCTTTATAAATTGATCATTTCATTTCAGGTTATTTAAGTCGTAAGCTTGGGTTTACTCCTTGCTTTTTTGGTGACATAAGAAAATTAAGAATTGAATTGGTTCGCATCTAGAGGTAAGTAATAAAATGATAGATTAATTGATAGCGTTAGGTCCTAGGGTCAGTTGTTTTATGGGTTTACTCATTGCTGAAGGCATGAAACATTAGTTCCGAAGCCCACATGAATATCTATGACAGTCGTTACGGTACACATTTTAGTCCCTGGCAGTTTGTATAAAGTTTCAGTTCAGGTCTACACCTACAAAACTTAGCTGTTATCAGAAAGTTAGAATTGGCATTTGACTACCTGACATTTACCATTTTGTGGGTGTCAAATGTATTACTTTCTGCGTTACTCAGCATTTTCTATTGAAGTTGTTTGCGGTAAATTGTTTAGAAGCCTTTTATAACAATCACTAACTACTACAGGCTATAGAATATGTCTTGGAATTTTCAGAAGAAAACATACTCACTTCAATAGTCGGTTCTATATATAAGCTTTGAATAATCAATTTAATTCGAACACAATACATACATACGACAGCACATTACCCTACCTCAATATATCTTTCTTCAATAGATTTTCAACCTTATGAAAATAGTGGAAGGTTAATGTTCGATTGGTAAGACTTGACAGATCAGGGTAGGCTGACTTGATGACTGGTCTATACATTTATCATTGCTCAACAAAAAACAAACGTAACGCAGCACACTCCATACCTACAGTCTGAGCCCAAAAACGAATGTGCCCGAATTTTGTACTTTTTTTGGCAAGTTTCAGGCCATAATTTGCTGGTCCAGCAGTTTAACAGTCTAGCAATTGGCAGCCAAACCACACGTTGATAGCACATAACATATAGGTCGTAATTGGGCCCGTTTTGGGCCCTCACACGTACAGGAAAATTGTCCTAATGGGCCGTTTCGTTTTTCTCTCTGGACCTTAATCCGATAAGGGTCTGTAATGGTCCAGCGATTGGTAGGAATGACGATTGAAGTAAACGTTATCACCTATGAACAGTTATTGTCTTTTTTTGTCTAGGCTAGATGTAGCCCAGATAGTGTTAAAGTGATTTAGATTCTATAACAAAGATCGTTGAGCTCAAAATTGTCTTTTGGAATATGCGAGAACGCTTATAGTTGACCGATATGTGCCTATATAAATCTAAATTATAGTAAGGTCATAATATATCGAGGTTATTTGCAAACATGTTGCTATATCGACGATAAGATGATGATCATCGGTTGCATCAGACCTTAACAAACACTTTGTTGTACGGTCCAGTAATACAATTAAACCTTTGACTCATACGTTTCAATAAACTTAAAGTTAATCAACACAGAAAGATATATCTGGTACAGATACTGTTGTAACAAAAACCCTTATTCACCATTAACTCGACCGTGAAACGTGGACATCAAAATAAAATTCGAGAGAAAAATGCTTTCCGCGAAACTAATTCACTTATTCTGTCCGTTTGTCCGCCATAATAATAGTAATTTCCGGACAAAAAATAACCAGAAACTTGAAGGATCTGGCGTTAAAATTGTTATGGCATTTCAAAGCTTTCATCTGACGGGTAAATGCGCTTCCGAAGTAACACACTAGTGGATTTTTGTAGCGCTTAAAACAAATAAAAACGCACGACACATTCCGAACGGCAAAATCCTATCGCGCTTCTTTTGTCATCATTTGCACCGGTACACAATTATATGCTCTCGGGTGTATACGTGCGACAAGAAACACCGGTTCATACGATGATAAGCGGAATGGTTCGGCAGGATTTTTGTCGCAGGAAAAATCTAGCGCCAAATTAAGAGAAGATAAACATTGATTCTCCCTTAGTTTAAAAGTGATATTTTTATTTCGTGTATGGTAATACAAATATTATTTCAATTAGAGCACGAGGAAGATATTTAAAATATTTGTTTTCTTCAAAACAAACGGAGTTCCGAGAAGATTTAACTTCAAAAGAAAATTCTTTTGGCTTCGTTACCGCTCGAATAACTGGCAACTTTTATGAACTGTTACTTAAAGAAACAGTATTAATGTTATCAAGTTAATATAGAACTGATAAATTCGGATATTATATTTCTAAATTAATCTTGAATTTTATCAAGTTATATTTGTTATAATTTTGTACTGAAATACATTTCTATGGGTATAAGTAGTCGGAGTTTAACTTGAGTCAATGACCTCACAATACGGCCATGCTTCGTAAAGGTACGCTCCGCTGGAAAAGTGGTTAAACAAATTTTATAATTAGACATGATTATTTCATACAGAATCATAATTACTGCGTGATAAATTCATACATGTATACTACATATTTACAGCATATTTATAGTTTTTTTTTATCTATGTATACGATTCTATTGTATATTTTTTTACATGTAAAATAAAAACAGTACAATTACCCAAACTTTTAAAACAGTTTTTGAAAAGATTGTCATATAAACTAAATACAATCGATAAAAAAAACAGTCAACTATCAATGGTCTCTAACTAACTACCAAGAAAAGTATTAAGATTAGTTAAAGACATAAACTGTTTGGCGAAGGAAACTGTATTATAACTTTCCGTCTGTCTGTGGGCACATTAATTCCAGTCGCGTTTCTATGTGCTTCGGACCCTCGAGTCCACTTTCCGACGTTACCTCTGCCACGTCAATCTTTGGTTTCCCTTTGTAGGGCGAAATACGACATGACTAAGCATTGTAGTTTATTTAGTGGTAGCCGTTCTCTGCAAGTTTCACTCGTGTATTGAGGGTACTATTTCCCACACTTGGATAAAAAAGTACCAGACTTGTCCTTCTAAGGCTCTAGACTCTAGACTATCCATTTCGTGTGTTTCAGTGTGAAAGTGTGTTAATTTCGGATTTCATCATCATCCTCCGAGCCTTTTTCCCAATCCTGTTGGGGTCGGCTTCCAGTCTAACCGGATTCAGCTGAGTACCAGTGCTTTACAAGAAGCGACTGCCTATCTGACCTCCTCAACCCAGTTACCCGGGCAACCCGATACCCCTTGGTTAGACTGGTGTCGAGACTTACTGGCTTCTGACTACCCGTAACGACTGTCAAGGATGTTCAATGACAGCCGGGACCTACAGTTTAACGTGCCATCCGAAACACAGTAAATGGTGTCTAAGATATACTTAGAAAGTACATACAAACTTAGAAAAGTTGCATTGGTACTTGCCTGACCTGGGATCAGGCCTCATAGGCCACCACGACTTTTCATTTCGGATTTATAATAGGTATTAAATAACGTTAACCGTCTCTCAATTGATTTTAATAATAGTGTCTATTCATATACAGCTGAATCTATCTGTATATAGTAAATGTCTAATCCTGTTCATCTAATGCCCACAATCCCACAAGACCCACTAGTAAAACTAATGTGGTCGGTTTGTAAACTTTAGCTATCACAGACATCCAAATAGCAATCAGGACATAAGATAATTGACATATTTAGCGACAGAAGAATAAATACAAAAGTGACAACAATAATTACAACTACCAAACAATCTCTATTATAAAAGAACAAAATGCCTTTTCCTACCACCAGTACACAGTCGTGACCCAGTACCACTATTGCGGCACTGTGTCCACTGCGTTTTGCAAGCGATAAGGCCACTCCCTCAGAGCACACGCTGTTATCACGTTATCTCTTATCAGGCGATACTATACCCGTCGTCGAGTATAATCGATACTGGGAACGATTTTATGGTTTAGAATGGAATTTTCTGGATTGTTTAGCGAAGGTAAATGTGGTTTCTTCTGTGCTCATCACATGAATTGGGCTCTCCGAAGTTGGTACGACTTCATGGTTACAATGTAAAAACAAACACTAGAGGTCTCGTCAATTTGCAGCTCAGAAAACGGCCATCTGTTTTGTTGATACATGTTTACTGTTTCATAGTGTCTAGTATCATCAAAACGATTAAGTTGTTTGAAGGGAGCTGTAAGTCATTTGTTTATATTTGTTACTGTAAAATCCAGAACTATGGTAAACCCTAAATTTTTCCAGTAAAACCTAAGATTTACCGACATGAGTTGGTAAATGTCGGTAACTGAGTGCCTAGTGCGAGTTTTGCAAGTTAATTTTTTCGATGCGAAGATTATCATACCATTGAATCACGTAGCACTTATCTTAGAATTGTGTATTTAATAAAGACTGTCATCAGTACTTGGTCGTATTACACTTGAGCTCACTTTTGCGAGTGTAATCATTATTAACCGGCAAAATGAAAGAAGAAGTAATACCTAAATCATGTGACGTAGCATACGACTGTTTATTTCAATAGACTTATAATTACGTATCGAGTTGCGAATGCTGTCAAAACTCGGAATCAGCACTCTGTTGTTCGAGGTTTTACAGTAACATTTCACCAATACTTTGTGAAGGATTTGTAGCAACAAAAATTTGCCTTTTTATTGACCCTCCACAGTCGGGTAAAAAGCAATTAAAAATAGGCACATAATCTGTTTGTTTACCAGTGTTTACCCTAACAACACAGACAGAATACAAAATTAGTTGAATGAGGAAAGTTGGACATCTTTGGGTGAAACGAGAGCGCTTGAATTTTGAACAAGTATCATTACTAAAGGGCTTCACTTACCATGGATTTTTTGACTTCAATTATGGAAAATATTCTGTTCTAGAAGTGAGGTATCAACTGTTTTTGGATTGTGTGCTCTTACCTGAAACAAAATAACAAAAATCGATTAAAATTACTATGTTGTGTTGAAGATGACTGTAAGGCAAAATGAGTTTTACATGAAATGTTGTTAAAAAATAATAAGAACTTAAGTCATTGGGTCATACACCTACAATGTGTAAACCCAAAGCAAAATACCCCGAATTCGTAATAGTCTTTCAACTGTTTCTTAAAAACAATCAACTAAAGAACTTACAAAGCTCACGTTAATAAATGACAAGCACTAAAACAATTAACTATTCCTTTACAATTCTCAAGCTATCATCCAACCAACTTAGAGTTAGCTTAAGCAAGAAGGATCCCAAACACTTACTTAACAATGTCTTAATCCTCAACTTGAAGTAAATCGCTGTGCTTAAACAGAATTCGTGCTATTTGTGCAGTCTGTCTGCATGGCTGTAATCTGGTAGTTATTTAGATATTATTGCAGTAAATATTATAGTTAGTGTCTGAGGTATCATTGCTGTCTGATAATCAAGGTGATAAGACAAGACCGAACTTTAATTCTTATGAAAAAGTTCGTGACTTATGTTAGGTCTCATTTAGATCAAATAGAACTATATAAAGATAGAACATGATGAGCATTTAGAAGTCTATCATTAGCATTATCTTGAAATGGTACAGTCTTCTTCACATAGGTACAGAGAAGGAATAAGCGATAGTCATTAACGCTTGCCCAATAACTAAAATCCAAAATAACAATCTAGTGTATTCTCAGCCAATTTTAAAACTACTACAAGCTAAAACCAAACTACCTTACAAAATCTCAGAGAACAGAAGACGCTAATATAGAACCACGTGCAAACCTTACCGTAACGAAAGCAATTACAGAACAGAGTTACAACAAACAAATGAACAAACGGCCTAATAACCTCGTCAGTTTACTTTCTCTATTGAACGCAAGCGCAGGTAAAAATGAAAGGGACACGCGTGTAACTTAATGCAATTTAGTTAGAAGTAACGGCTAATTCATTGAAAAAAGTTAATAAATTCTGCCTTTAGTAAGCCGTTTCTGTAGTTATAATATTAATCTCATTGATAAAAAACTACTCAAGCATGCATTACTAGCTGCTTTTTGCAACTCACATAGTTTGTGTAAGAATTTACTATATAAATTACAAATTAAGCTCATGGTATTTATTCTTACTACACATAAAATTTACAATGTATTGCAAAACCGGTCTTATGGATATCAATGCTATTGATCTCGAAACAAATTGGGACCTCTTGAGTCAATTTGATATTTAGTAAACGTAGGTTTAATATCGTACTTATTTGAATAACAAATTGATTTGTCTGACTGAACATCTTACCCTGTTATCATAGGGTTTATAGTTTGATACCTTATTTTACTTGTTTGTTAGTATCTGACCCATTTTCGAAAAGAGGGTCTAATTCAAAGAAAACAAAGCCATAATTTCTTCAAATAGGAGGCAAAACAACACGGCTTATGTTCAACCTCTTGTAACAATGGCCCTAATCCGAACCATGACTCCTTAAACCTCTTAAAGCATAGAGCTTAAATTAAACCTTAAGGATCATTTCTTCGCTGAGGGCAGTTTGGACTTTGGACTCAGACTTATAAGGTATCCTTTTGAAAATAATCTTTACTCAGCACTCAAGCAAACTGCAATTACTGAATTTGATAATTTTACACGATATTCTGATATCAACTGTTTGTAACAAAAACGACTCCTAAGGCTGGTAAACATTACCTTATAATTAGAAGTGCTTTTTACACGGTAGCCTAAACACAAAGGTATGTATGTATCTTGATACGCCCGTGTTCTAAGAAATCATTATTGTCGTCCCCTTTGTTCAGCTTTACCAACTACCCTAAACGAACCACACCTCTATCTTTTCTCTATTATTTTTCTTCAGTACACATATCCTTACACATGCATCCATATTCCCCATTTACAGCATATCATTTCTTTTCATCATTGAATTTATCTTGATTTCTTATCTGACATTCCATTTTTCGCAATCTCACTGTTGATTAACGAGAATTTGGAAGACCTTTCAAGCAGCTATCATGCAAAAATTCAACAGTTCTTAAATAATTGCTGCATATGTGCAAATCATTACTGGTTTCTTTAAGAGATAAAACTGGTTTGCCAATTTGGGCTTTTAAAATGTCAATGGACCGTGGTGAGTTGGTGATCTTTGACTGTTGGGTGGATCAAAATGGCCGACATTTGAGATGGTGGTTCTTGTAATTGGTAGTCTGAATTGGTCTAATGTTTGATTATGTGAATGATGTGGTATTATGTTTTATTCTTTTGATGCGAGGATCGTCTTAATAGGTTTATATACATTACCTATGCGAGTGTGTAATCCTATGTCTACCTCCCTATAAAAGAGTTTCTATTTTACAGTTTCAGATGTTCATAATATTATGGCTGGCAGAAAAACATGACGTATTTTCTGAATTCTAGGATTCCATATCCTATACCATCATATGCCCATCGCATTATAATGGAATGATTCTTATTTTTTATATGACCTTGTGGCTTATAAAAAACTTATCTCTTCCGCCATATTTTTGATAATATGGTGTTCACCAAGCAATCGATCCATTGGGTTTTATACCAAGAATCGTAGTACCACTAATTAGGTAGCTGTAGCTGCTGAAGATAAGGACCCCAATTTGTTTCAAAATATTTTTTCAGATATTCGATTATTGGGTTACATGTTATATGTATCGAGAAATATAATAAGTAGGTATTGGTATTGTCTTGACGTTTTATTCAAGAAGAAATTAAGACTGTCTATACTAATATAGTAAAGAAGAAACATGCTTTTCTTTGTTTGTACGCGAAAGACTCCGAAAGTAAGCAGCCGATTTGAAAAATACTTTCACTATTGTAAAGCTACACTGATTCCGAGTAATGTAGGCTATATTTTATCCCGGTACGGGCAGTAGTTCCAACGGGATGCGGGTGAAACCGCGGGAAAACGGCTAGTACTACATGCACGAGGAAAGGTACCTGACATATTATTATGTTAGAGCTTAGATACTCACACTTATTCTGAGATAAAAAATATGCTTTTAGAAGAGCTTTCAAAACTTTGTTAGTACCAACAAATTACTGAGCTTATTGCTACATGGAAACTTACAAATGAATTACTTACTTCTCTTATTAAAGTCAGTTTACTTCTCTTAGAAATACGACATATAATAAACTAGCTTCTGCCAGCGGTTTCACCCGCATCCCGTGGGAACCTCCGCACGGACCCGGATAAAAAGTAGCCTATAGCCTTCCTCGATAAATGGGCTATCTAACACTGAAAGAATTTTTCAAATCGGACCAGTAGTTCCTGAGATTAGCGCGTTCAAACAAACAAACAAACAAACAATCAATCAAACAAACAAACTCTTTAGCTTTATAATATTAGTATAGATTGAAGGAATAGAAATGACAATAGTTCAGTTTGTAAAGGTGTTGACTTACAATTGAGTTTGAAAGTTCAAATGAACTATTGTCGTGAAATGTGGAATCTCGAGAAATCACTCTAGATTTCACCCGCAACTTTGCTCTACTTAACCTACATACGAGTATGTATGTAATACAATTTTTTATCCTTCGAACAACTGCTAATAGGTATTAGCATTAGGTAGCAATTGATTTGCCGATTCAGTATGTAATTCAACGACCAATAAGATTTTGCGACTTTTCAAATGTTAATAAAGTGAATGTAATGACAAAATACCAAGTACAAATTAGGTATGTAATCATGTGTTGCTGGGGACTTTGTTACGCCACTTCTTCCCAGCAATACTTACACGTAGGAAGTGGTAAACGGTGGGCGTTTTGGGAGCTGTCTTTTGTAAATTTTTGACGTGTAAAACGCTGTTTTGTAGCCAAATTTGAATAAGTAAATCACTTTATATTTTATCAACCACTTCCCAAAAAGGAGGAGGTTCTCAATTTTTTCAATGAGTAAGTATGGCTTTTACCCTCATGAGGGCAAGAAAGGGTCCTGAGTTTTCAAATTTCGATCACATTCAATTAAAAGCCAGAATATTCTAATCTAGAATTTGCTAGTTGTCAAGGAAATTCAGCCTTAATTATAACAGAGGCACACAATTCGCTCGCTCAGCATCCGAAACTATTTGACTCACAAATTGAGAGCTTGTAACTTTAAAACGGTAATTAATTCCAGCTTAAACATGGAAAGTTGTAAGTGACAGACTGACGGCAAAGCAACTTGTTTATCTTCTCGTCGCTAAAGGATCAGCAGAAATACAAGCAATAGCGGTGTTTAATGTCTATAATTCTGTTTGTATTTTGTGTAAATTGGGTGAAAGACGAGCTAAAGATTATTCCGACTTTTTAACTTGGCTGTTCAATCTAACAGTTAGTTTTTTCGCCAAAGAACGCCTACCTATCAATCTTACAATTTCAACCAGTTGGCTGCGTATGTCACTCTTTCAAGCAAAAAGTACTGAACGGATTTTCATGTAACTCTCAGCAGTTACTTGACATCATATAGAACGAGAGAGACTTAGTTACCTCGGGAAGAAGGTAAAACCGCAGGGTTTAGCTCTATTATTATACTGTTACGAAGAAAGTTAACTAGAATAAGATTATTCCTTCCAGAACATAATTTACTAAAAGTTACTATTTTTTCTAGGTACTTATAATGTTTAAACATCAACTCTATACAAAAGAATAAGGAAAGGACCTGGAGCTCAAATGATCTCCTACTTACAACATAGCCCATGTTTTTACCACAAAAAAACCTTGAAAATCAAAACCAAAACAAGCAATTTCCCCCACATAATTAAATGGCAATAATAAACAATATTATTAAGTAAACGCGCTTTATAAAACGCGGTTTATTTGAACGTAATGTTGGATATGATCCCTCGCAGTTTCGAGGGACCGAATGGCCAATTTAACCTGTAAGAATGACCTTAACAGACCAATAATATACCTCGAAATGTGTTTAATAATGTATAGGCTTTATTTTATAGACTACCAGCGTTTGCTAGTGGTTTCACCCGCGTTTTGTGAGGACTTCTTTCAGCACATGGATAACAAAGCCCTCTATAAATGGGTTATCCAACACTGAGGCGATTAACACACGGCACCGCGCACAAGCGGATCTCATGTCGCATTGACCTGTATTAAATCCGTTGATGCCTAACACACGTACACCGCCTGACCGCGCGTTCGAGCGGTGCTCTTTTGTTCGAGCGCTACCGCCCTCCGCGGCGGTGTGCGCGGTGCCGTGTGTTAATCGCCTGAATGTCTCGAATCGGGCTAGTAGTTCCTGGGATTAATGTGTTCTAGCCAATAAGCAAACTCTTCAGCATTTACCTCTATTAACTAGTATGTAAGTGTAGTATTTAATTAAAATTCGTGTCGTGTTCATAAGGCATTGACATAAAGTACGTAAATATAGGAACTGAACAATTTCAAAGACAAACTTGAGATTAGTCGATAGTGGTTTGTTTAGAACATATTATTATTGCCTTGCTGTATAATGGCGTCCACGGCCGATTTCGGCCACGGCGCGCAGCGGCTGTTCTCATTTAAGGAGATCAGCCAGCTGCGCAGGACATATTATAGTGCACGAGCATTTGCGCAGACACAGGTGCACTCCCTATTCCTTCACTCTCATAACCCGATGGGACGGCAATCCGACACTACCGGAAAGAGATCAGGCGCAGGACCGACATTTACGTGCTCTCCGATGCACGGGTGAATCAATCACCAACTTGCAGACTACGGGCTGCTTTGTCACTGAAAACTCACAAAGCGATTTCGGCCCGACCCGGGAATCGAACCCGAGACCTCGAGCATAGCAGCCGCGCTTGCGACCACTAGACCAACGAGGCAGTCAACTTGCTGTATAACAGTGAAAGAAATGGAAAAGTCATATCACATAAGATTAAAAAAATTGGGCCACTATGTTAAAAGTGGGCTTGGCATTACAATCGCGAAGATAATGACGGACCTACCTCATTTATCGATAGGTATGTATCGAGAACAACTGAAGAGTATCGATATAGTAAAGTGTATCGATTACAGATATGCTTACCGTATCGTACTGTTCATCGTATCGTATTTGATACGATGAACAGTATATAAACATACTTAAGCCTTTGAAGGGCAATTTATTGAGTTTTCCTACAAAAATGTATGGGTTTATGTATTTGATATTCGATGTCGAAAGAACAACTTTTTATATCCGATATTTTCTAGTAAAAAACCAAATGCCTATTTGCAAAGTCGGTTAAAAAATAAAGTTCTTTCTAACTTACTTTGTTTTATTAGTCCTGTGATAACTTATTACTTAAATGATGCAAATGGTCTATGGGTTTAAGATTGATTTTAAAGGGGATTTTGTGAATGTCAAATGTTCTACAAATACTAAGAATAGCGAGAAATCACACGATAAAGTTATGACGGGTTTGATTAGATTGCATATCGATTTGATTGTACTTTATTGAGTAAGATGATATTTTTTAATGTTTATTTGAAGTAGTAAAGAAGAATTGTTATTGACTGTATTCGAATCTATATTCAAACCTCATTTTTTTATTAAGTAAGGTGAAACTATGTTAATAAGCTAAAGAGAAGCTAAGTTCAAGAGTTCGTTTAGACGCTCTTATCTCATTAATTACTGGGCCGATTTGAAACAAATGTTTGCGTGCAAGATAGCCCAGTTATAGAGAAAGGCTATAGGCTATTTTCTATCCTTGTGCGCAAAGTGACTCCCACACGGGACTCTGGTGAAACCGCTGTCGGAAGCTAGTCAGCTAAGTATGAAATAAAAAAATTACTATCAGTCTGACTTCCTACATCAACCTAGACAATAAAGTGAAGATAGAAAGGATTTAATTTAAGACTAATAACTCAATATGATAATTAACTTCCAACTTGAAATTAACTCCTACAAGTTTGTCTTCAAGAAAAGAAATTGTCCAAGAATATGAATATTCAATTTTCATCTTTCTGGCCGACTTTGAAGCAGGGAAATGATACAACAGACATACATACATATTCGTTTTTATGTCTTTTCGTGGGTATTTTATTTCCTCGTGAGCTCGTAAAATCCTTGACAAAGGGTGATTTATTGTAACATTCCATTTTCTTATGTCCTGGCATAACGTGTTATTCTGCAATTTTGTTGCGAGTACAACATTTGGTGTGATAGGTTATTTTTAATTATAAAAATGTGAAAGGAAAGTGTCTGTCTGGCTTTCAAGCTAAAACTGTTGAACCGACTTAAAAATGAAAATTAGGACGCCCATAGTTTAGAAGGGTCTTAAGGCTACTTTTTATTCGAGTTCGGGAAGCAGTCCTAGTCGGGTGTATAGAACAACAGGGAACATCTAGTAATTTTAAGTATTTTAAGTCAACCTTTTTCATAAAACTAAACAAAGCACTTAATGCTCAATCCTTCTCCGTGTAAGAGGAGGCCTGTGCCCAGCAGTGAGACGATAAATAGGTTGTTACAAAACAAACAAAAAACAAAGCACTTACTTTATATGAAAGACTCTTACTTAAGTCATGAACATGTACCTACTACCAAGAACTTTTATTATTCAGAACTCACCCATATAAGCCCATCTTTTATTGTTCAAAAATATATCTTTCATAGAAAAAACAAAACAGTACTTTATTTTCTTAATTTTAATCCACAAAAATAGAATTAAGGACATTTAATTAAAGTCCTATTATGAAACTGCTGGAACCTTTTACCGTTTTTAGGTCAGGCACAAAAACAAATATTCCTTTAGCGGAGTACCTACTTACTTTTTTTAGGGTTCCAGACCCAATTATTTTCGCTCCTCTATCCGTCCGTCCGTCCGTCTGTCACCAGGCTGTATCTCATGAACCGTGATAGTTAGAGAGTTGAAATTTTCACAGATGATGTATTTCTGTTGCCGCTATAACAATAAATACTGAAAACTAGAATAAAATAAATATTTCGGGGGCTCCCATACAACAAACGTGATTTTATTGCTCATTTTCGCTCGATATCCATAAATATATATAGAATACTAGCTTTCGCCCGCGGTTTCACCCGCGTCTCGTAGCCGGACCAAAAACTATCCTAAAAACTTCTCCCGGGTCTAAGTTACCTTCCCTCTAATTTACAGCCAAATCGGTCAAGCCGTTTTCATGTTATGTCGTGACAACGGAAAACGGGTTTCATTTTTATATATATAGATTAGTTTGGATGGTACGGAACCCTACGCGCGCGAGTCCGACTCGCACTTGGCCGGTTTTTTTAATTTTTAAGGTCCTCTTGTTTGTCCAGTCCCTGGTAGGACCCCACTAATTACCGAGCGAATATTTGAGGGTCATATTTTAAACTTGCTATTTACTTTCAGATTCCAAAGGGTTGGGCTTAAACTTTAGTTCAGCGGATAGATTAAATATGGTTTTGTTTGAATTTTGTGACTGTTATTATGAGAAGTGATGTTGAATTCTAGTTTAGGAGGTCAGATAGGCAGTCGCTTCTTGTAAAGCACTTGTACTCAGCTGAATCCGGTTAGACTGGAAGCCGACCCCAACATGGTTGGGAAAAAGGTTCGGAGGATGATGATGTTGAATTCTGGTGATTTTACTATTATGTAAATGCAAGGAAATGAGTAAGTTATAGATTCGCAGTATGTTTCATTATCCGTTCGAAACATTACATAGATTTAATAAGATAATTATTAAGAGTATACGACTGTTAGAATGAGAAAAAGAGAGTGTTCTTTTGCCTGGACATACGACTACGCAGCTGGCTGATCTCTTCCGACATCAGCCGTCCTGGTCGTAAATATGGACGCCATTATAATAGAAAAAGTTCACAAAGTAGTCGAAATACGTACGTGTATTTAAAATCCCGACCCCTAGAACAATAAAGAATCTAGCCCACCCACAAAACCTAAACTTTTTCATTAAAATATCCCACAAAGCAGTCTAATTAAGTCATATTGTTCATTCATACTAATTTAATTAATCTTCATTACTTTTGTCACAGGTCCATTACATTCTTATTACTTCTTTATTAAAATTATCGATTCTAATTTTCATGAAAAGGAACGATCATTCTTTTAATTACCATAAAACTTCTGAAGTTGACCTTATTAATGAAACAGCTAGACACGTAATTTACACAATTACGCCCACGATTTCTTTGTAAATGTTACGTGTTTTGGGATTCCCTGGACTTAAGTACACCTTATCTTTATGCTGTTAAAAGTCAAATTTTTTTCTATACTAATATTATAAAGAGCAAAACTTTGTTTGTTTGGTTGTAATGGGTAAACTTAAAAACTACTGGACCGATTTTAAATATTCTTTCACCATTAGAAAGCTATATTATCTGCGAGTAACATAGGCTATATTTTATCCCGGTGCGGGCAGTAGCTCCCACGGGACGCGGGTGGAACTAAGCAATGAATCATCAAGCCATTGGACGTCAACAACTGAACACAGGGTTCCCCATTGATTCCCAAAAAGACAGGTACCTTCCAAAAGGATCAATTGCGACACCTTTATTTGTTCTAAAACCTTTCTCACAACTTTACAGTGATAATGAATGTCCTTCCCCAACACTACATTATTTACCAAAAACTTTGGCTCCAACATAAATGATATATGTTCTCGTTAACAGGCCGGCCCATTTTAGGCTACTATTAAACAGTTGGTGAACAAAACTAAAGTGAAACTTCGGCCTAAATTTATTCAGTTGGGTGCTGAAATAATTAAATGCTATTCATATTAATTTACACTTGGTTGTTGGTTCGTTATTTATTCTTTTGGTTTTATAATGTGTCTTTGTGGATTTGTTCTTCAGGGTCACATTCGCGTTTTTATCAATGAAGGATGATTTAGTCAACTGAGAGCGAATTTGTGATGACTGGACAATCTCTCCTTTCTTGAAAATGATACCTATTTCTGATAAGATAGCCAAAGAACATGTTCTTACATGAAGAAAAAGTCGTTTAGGACAATAAGATCTCATCATACAATAATGACTATGGAAACCAATCATATGACATCAACCAATTAAGACAACTTGTCAATAAATAAAGCAAACCAAACAAAGTGTTAAGAAAAATAATAAGGAACACGTTTTTATAACAGCTACTTAATAAAACACATGAACATAATAATGCATAACAATTACACACGAATATAAATAAACACGAACTGTCAGGTCGTGAGTTCCTTTGATAAAACAATAGGTAAACACATCATGGCTTCCTTTCAACAAACACTTATGTAATAGTGATTGTATTCAGTTGGCACTTAAGGTACGCCATTTCCAGGGCACGCCACCATCGTGGCGGTAAGTCCCCTCTTTGAGGAGTGGCTCGGGAGGAGTCACGGCGCCCTCACGTACCGCATGACGCAGGTCCTCACCGGACACGGTTGTTTCGGGAGGTACCTGCACCGCATCGGTCGTGAGGAGGCGCCCGGGTGTCACCATTGTGCGGACAGCCCCGAGGACACGGTGGACCACACAGTCCAGGTGTGCCCCGCATGGGAAGGGCACCGCCGGGTCCTCGTCGAGGCTTTGGGCGGCGGCGACCTCTCGCGTCCGGCCCTGGTTCAGGCCATGGTCCGGGGCGAGAGGGAATGGGATGCCGTCGCCTCCTTCTGCGAAGCGGTCATGCTCGAGAAGGAGGAGGCGGAACGCCAGAGAGTTCGCACCTCTCATCCCGGCCGCCGCGCTGGACCAGGTAGACACCATGGGCGCCGGGTGTCGCGAGATGACTCCCGGCCACCGTAGGCGTGGGTCTGTGGGCGGTGAGTTCGGGTGGCTCATCGTCCCTCTGTCTTCCTAGACGACAGACCCGTGTCGACGGCGCGCGTTGTTCCACGCGCTCCTCAAAGAGATGTCAGCAACCCCAGCGGGGCCCGGCAGGGCCAAGGCCTGCCGGGGCTGCGGGTTGTTCGAAAGAGATACCGCGGCCCTGGTACATAAAAGGCCTATGACGGAACACGACGATTTTAGTCAGTAAGAGTCTGACACTCCCTCACCGCTGCTAACCCACAGCGGGAGGGGTCATTTGATGATTTTACGTCGATAAAAAAAAAAAAAAAAAAAGGTACGCCATTTCTCCTGATTTTTTTTAATGGGAAACATCAAATGACCCTCCCATTGTTTTTGGGTTAGCAGCGTGAGGGAGTGTCGGACTCTTACAGACTAAAACCCGTCATGTTTCTTCTTAAGCCCTTTATGTACCAGGGCCGCAGTAACTCTTTTGAACAATCCCACGGACAGTAGGTTTTAGTCAGTAAGTCTGACACTCACTAAAGCTGCACCCACGGCCGGAGAGGCTCATTTGATGATATCCCTCAAAAAAAAAAATATACGTCAATTGTAATGCATTTAAACTACTCGAGAAAATGCTCATTCTATCCCCATCTATCAAATTATTTTAGTGAGAACAAAATTAAAGATTGCTGAGCGACTGTTTAGAGACAGAAGTTTATACGGAAAGAATTCAAAGAATGCTCGTGATTTAGCTTTACATCTTTGTAAACATACCCTTAGATACGCAATGACACAAGAGTGGAACAAGAAATAGTGAGAGGAAGGAAGATTAATTAATAAAACTACCTTTTGCTTTATTCCGAGGTCTGGTGTAGAAGGAATAGTGTTTTTTTTTGGGATAAAATGTACGCATGTAGTTATTTTGTTTCTTAAGTCTAGTTAATACAACATGACATGACTTTCCTTCTGGTGCAATTTAGGTAAGAACCAAGTCGGTTTCACATATGTGTCAAAAGTCAGGGCTATTATAGGATTCGTAGGCCAACAAATGCATTCTTACACATTTTTTCTTATTAGTGGGTCCACCGAAAGTTCGGGACACCGTAGTTTTTCTGTCCATTAGAAACATGTGTTGGCTAATATTGTACCACAATATCTTTTAGTTTCAAGGAAAAAACAAAAGGAGCAAATACCATCTGGGCCAAAATACTTTTTGATGCCTAAAAACTGGTCCCTCCGAAAGAATAATTAATTTTATGGGGTATCAGTACAAAATTGCGCAAAAAGCATACTTATATCGAAATATAACATTATTTTCTAACGCAGAAAACAAGATTTGACCGGGAAAATATGTTATTTATCCTAAAATTGCAGTAACAACGTTGTAATTTTTGGTAACGCAGTCGTTCTTAGTACAAAATATTGCTGTCCTTGAGCACTGTGCCAAGATGTACTTAGCTATTTCTCAGAATATTTCCTAGGTGGCGTTGAATCTTAAATGTCCCTACGAAAATGTAACATTTGAACCTTATTACAACGCCAGTAGATATTTTTTACATTAAATATTTCATGGAATAAAAAAATATTTTGTCTGTGTCCCCAACAAAGAACAAAATCGTAACTACCTTGCGTTGCTATATGAAAATAAACTTTAAAGATGGTGTGTTACATTTTATTTCACTTCATTTGGTTCGACTTATTGTAACTATTAGAACGAATGATAGCAACTGCGCGGGGGGAGACCGCTAGTCGGATCAGTCGCGACGCAGTCGTTGAGAGAGGTGCGTGCGTTTATTGCGTGGCCGCTGAGTTACCGCTGTCGAAAGGTACGTACTGACGATATTTACATTATTGTTATTTTAATACGCAGCTAGTTATGTTTTGTTTCTGTCAGTGTTAGAATATTTGCATTTTGTTATTTTTTTTAGTGAATATTTACAACAAAGTCAAATATTTACAACTGCGTAACTGCTACACTGCGTTACTAGAAAAAGGTAACGCAGTTGTTGTAAAGGTAACGCAGTTGCGTTTTTTTATTATTTTTGATGTTAGAAATATGTTATTAAGATAGAAATGCAAAAATACTCTTTCTTTCTTCACAGAAAGAAGCTTCTGCACTAAATGGCGTTAACGAACGCAGAAAAGCAACGTCGTTATAGGCTTAAATTGAAGTTGGACCCTATAAAAAATGCTGAAGCCAAAAAAAAACATCTTGAAAGGTACCACGCAAATAAAAAACTTGTAAAAGATATGACAGAGCGTGAACACAGAAATATCAAGCGTAAATGGAAGACTGCGAACAAGAAACGACGAGAACGTCAAAAGTGTGCTCAACAAATTATGAACATTACACCGCCGTCCAGCCCACGGCCAGGAACTCCAGTTTCACCGAGATCTAGAGGCCGAAGACAATTACGAAGAGATCGCTCTGCAGTTTACAGAAAAAATCTGAAAATTCAGGAAGAACTCGAAAAGATGAAACGGCTGTGCGATAAATACAAAAAGTAAATAAGCTTAACCAAAACAAGTATTCAACGTTATCTAATGCAATCAAAGACCATTACAAAAGTTTGAAGTCAGTGAGAGAGAAGAAAGCCTTAAAGCGAATTTTCCAAGGAGAAGGCATAGCCAAGTCTAAAATGAAGATTAGTATTATACGCGAGACTTTGGGCATTGATCAGATGAAAGCGATGAAACAACAGAATAACCGTTCAGGGAAAAAGCTTCTGGTTGATAAAATTAAAAGCTTTTTCGACCGTGATGATGTTTCTAGAGCTACAGCGGGTAAACGGGAAACTGTCACCTTTAAAAAAATAAAAATGCAGAAGCGCTATTTACTGGACACGATGAAAGGCCTATTTCGTTCTTTCAAAAAAGAAAACCCAGAACTGAGATGTTCTTATTCGTATTTCATAAAAAATAGGCCTTTTTACGTAAAACCGCCTTCAGTTGCTGGAAGAGAGACTTGCCTATGCAAGACACATACAAATGCGCAGTATATTATAGATGCTCTTCACAAAATAAGAGTCCTTGCTACCTCAAACATGAACGAACTTATCACTAGCACAGTATGCTCGACATATAACAAAGCTTGTATGACTGGCAATTGTAAAGATTGTAAGACAAAAGAAATACTTTTTAGGGAAACAACAGGTAATCTCGGATTAGTGAAATGGGCTCATTGGATGAGGAAATCGGAAATGATTGAAAAATCAGGCAAAAAAGTTAAAGTTACTAAAAACGTAAAGGAAATAGCTGAAGGAACAGTTGAAGAATTGATAGGAAACTTAAAACAAACTTTGATACAATTAAAGAAACATGTTTACAACATTAAAGTACAGTACAAGAGTTATCGGAATGCTATAGATAATTTGAATAATAACGAAGTCGTTCTGCATGTCGACTTTAGCGAAAACTATAACTGTAAGCATTTTGAAGAGGTGCAGTCCCACCATTTTGGTGGATCAAGAAAGCAAGTAACTTTACATACAGGAGTTATGTACACGAAACCCGAAGGACATGACAAACCAACTGTAAATTCATTTTGTACCATTTCTGCGAATAATTCCCATAACCCTGCCTCAATTTGGGCACACCTACATCCAATTATTCGCGAAATACAATACAACAACCGTCATATAACTACAGTTCACTTTTTCTCCGATGGACCAGCTACTCAATACCGGCAGAAGCAAAATTTTTATTTCATAAGTCATAGACTATTCAGCGAATACAATTTCATCCGCGTTACATGGAATTTCTTTGAAGCTGGTCATGGAAAAGGGGCTGCTGATGGCGTTGGTGGCTACCTCAAACGCACCGCAGATGAAAAAGTAGCTGCTGGTTCCGATATTTCTGATGCAGAATCTCTTTATTACACTTTGAAGGATTTGAGCAAGGTTCAATTGTACTTACTGACTGAAAGCGACATTCAAATCGTTGAAAAAGCACTACCTAAAAACCTAGTGCCACTCCAGGGTACTATGGAAGTACATCAAGTTTTTACTGACACTCCCGGTGAACTTCAATACAGAGACCTCAGTTGCTTTTGCGAAAGGGGTTTTTGCCGTTGCATGAATCCAAAAACATATCAGCCTGTTCCTGTTTCTGTCATTAATACACTTAGAGAAGATATTCTTTCGTTTGAATTGGATGAGGAATCAGTCCTAGATGACATTTCTAATGTCGTTGCCGTACCTAGAATATCATATTATAATACGGTTTATTCCTCATCTTCCAACTCTGACGACGAACCTTTAGCAAGCTTTAGCCAACCATCGGTTTCTAATATAAACGAAATGCAGCTAATTGAAAAGGAAAATGTTCATCCTTCAAAAATATCTGACGGTGTCCATGTTTTAATAAAAGTGTCTTCTGTCAAAGACAAACACTACACTTACCTCGGCGTTGCTAAAAGTGAAGTCGATGAAGAAGGAGACGTAAAAATTATGTTTTACAAGATGGTAGATAAAACTGGCAAAAGATTCATAGCAGTGGAGACTGATATTTCTTACGAGCCTTACGATAACATCTTGGAAATTGTTCCAAACCCTAAAGTTATCGCAAAAGGTAAAAGGGTATATTTTTATTACGATGAAGCAATTAACGTATATGAAAAGTAAGACTGAATTATTTGTATTTAATTTGCTAAGTTCGTTGTTTTTGAATTTATTTGAGTTACTTGATACTATATCACTTAATAAGAAGTAAAATTTTGTTTTGTTTTATCATTATAACAGATCTCTATAGTAAGTACAAAGTATAGTATGTAAGAAAATACTACTGTGTTACTAAGCTTACTACTGCGTTACTTTTGTGTCCCTTTGATTATTTTAGTAATTTCAGTAATACATGGGCTTCTAGTGATCTTAAATGCCTGAACCTCTTACGGACGTATTATTGATCAAAAGTGGAAGGTTATGCCATTAGGTGGTATTAAATATAAGTTGTTTTTTGTTATTAATAGGAAAGTTTATGTTTTAAAATGACACTTTGGTAACGCAGTAATCTTGATTATTAAGAATACTCCATGAAACTGATTATTTCTGTGATGTAACTTACTAAGAGCTAAATATAAGCGTTACAGTTTAAAACTGGCATATTGAAAAGTCTGATTGTGCAATTTTAGTTAAAAAAGTTAATTTTGTAAAAAAGTAACGCTGTTGTTTCATTTCTTGACACCTTGATATATTAGTTGCCAGAAATATGATAAACTCATTAAAACTATCGCTGCAGAGGTATGTATACTATAAATCGAACAATAATTAATCTATATTTACCTAAAAAAACAAAGAAATTTAATATTTTATTTTTATTTTTTTTCGAAATTTGTATGCTCGGATTAGGCATAAAAAAGTATTTTGGCCCATCTACGCTTGAAGGGATTTTTCTTCATATTAAAAAGTACCATATCTCTCTTTTTCATACCAATTTTAAGTACATGAATTAAATTAAATGTAAGATAGTAAGTTCAAACTATAGTGCCAACAATTTCTCGACAAAGTTAAGCAAGTTCCCAAGATTTACGCGTGACTCTAAAACTTCGTACTTCGTAGGTATGTCTTGTCAAAGGTATCTCGTTACTGGAGTTTGTATTATTAAAAGCGTGTGTCATAATGCAGAAATAACTTCTAACTGTACTACTTGTGAAAGTTGTGTTATGTAAAATTTCAACAATATGTTTGTGTCATGTAAAGGTGAGATTACACCTGTGTGTGACACTGTGACGCACACAGACGTTTCATGTGGTGTACTCGCTCTAGTACACAGTAACAAATTGTGTGCGAACATTTATCCTCCTTTGTACGCGAATACTTGCAATATGGTATAAGCGGCGATGCGTACAAAATTTTGGTTAAATCTCCCCAGAAGGATTATAAAAAAAGTATGAAAAGGCTTGCATGTTATGTGGACAAACAAGCCACAAAAACCTGTGTATAAAATTCATTACTCCAAGCCCGTACTACCATCATAGGTAGACGAAAGGAAGCAAAAGGAACAAGTCACCTTGATGTCGTATGAAATACGGAGTATTCCGAATATAGAAATTTGCTTTCTACCAGATATGATACAAAGGATATCCATACTGCAAATGCAGCATGACAGTATTTACTTGTCCGATTTCGTGGTATAATTTAATCAAGTCAGGGATAACCAATCCATTGAATTGTAACAAGAGGAACGAAGTAAACCAAAAGGGAGCAAAGAATGGTCAGCTAAATACATTATTTTTTTCACAAAAGACCTAAGTAAAATAAATGATAAGACTGACTTATGTAATTGTATTTTTTTATATCCTCATGCTGTTATTCTATCTACAAAACTTCCTTGATAAACTGACTTCCTTCTCGAAACTCGTGGAGTCGTGACATAAGATGTAAGATCACTCACCGTATTGTTGATAAAGAAAATGGATTCCCTAGTGCAGTCTGGCTACCGTTATTTTTATATTTTTAACTCCACACACGAGTACTTACTCTGTATTACCTGTTTCGATATTCTTTAAATAAATACTGACAGTGGCTGTTTCTTTGTTCCCTTAACAATAATCTATGTACATATTGCTGGGGATAATTTAAAGTAATTACAATTTCAATCCAGCACTAGCAATAGTTGAGTAAGTAAGGACCGTTGAAGAAAGGGTTTTCTATACCTAATTGATTGGTCTGGAATTCTCTGGCAAGCTAAGCTATGTTGGGTTTAACCACAAACCAATTTCCAGTATCAAGCCCAGAATCGAATTCATTCATGCCTTGAATTTCTGATCCTGTTACCCTATTTGGCCCTTCATGAAATAAATAACGTTTTTTACGCTATAAATAACAAAGTAACGATGATTTATTACAACCAAGTTCCCAAATTGTGCCACAAAGTTGGCGTTGTCTAGACTTTGCAAATTGTACTAGATTTTACGCGACTGTCCCAAAACTTGTCATCTCTAATTTTCATAAATGATTTCTGCAACAATTTTTCATTTTTAAACATTTGAATTTGTATTTCATTTCGCTTGAAAGCTTCGCATGTTTAATTGAAAACATTTCTAAAGCTTAAAATTATATTTCCAAAGAAAAGCAAGCACTCCAAGTAATATATTAAATACGAAAATTTTCAGCAAAAATTACAACATCACAAATACCTTGGTCTTTTGCCTAAAAAATAATTTCGTAGCAAATTACTCACAGTTCATTTGATTTAATTTCAATCTTTTTCAACGCCAACAAATAAAAGAAAGTTGAGAATTCAAGATTCATGATTCGAAATGCGATCTTTCAAGCCTATTTTAGCGAGAAGTCAATTCAGAAGTTGGCTCCTTAAGATGTAAATTTCTCTCCCAGAATTCAAAATTAAGTCAAGTTTTTGGACAAGAAAGAAAGGGGTACCTGAGGAGGTATTTGAGAGGGCGGTGACATCAGAATCGGTGCTTGAGCACGTCGTGTTAAGCACCCTTGAGGTTTTTTGAGGGAGTGATATACGATAGACTGTGTGGCGCCATGTTTGCCAGACGGGAATTTGGAACCACTCGATATTTATTAACACACTTGATCTGCAAGGGGCCACGCAGATGTCGTTTTGAAGAGGTGTATTTCACTTCCTTATATCGAACGAACAAGCAATATAACTCCTTATACTTGAAAATGTCTCATTAAGTGCTGAACCAGAGTATATGGTTTACCTTATTCCCTGTTTTTCCGCATCGTCAAGTTAAACACGAGTCAGTTCAACCACAAAATTAGATACATTTGTACCCAATTAATTTTCGCCGTAAATACATCCGGGTGGCACAGAGTTTCCGAAAAGACAACCGTTTATAACGTGAGACTGCAAATTAAGACCGTCTTGTACGTGCTTTTGACGAATTCATACATGTTAATCAACTTTCCAGCATCTGGCATTCTCATCTTCCCACTTTCCGTGAAAAGTAATTACGTAACCAGAGTCGACAGGAATGTAATCGATTGAGTTTCTTGTAGGCACAGTTTCGCAATATTTTGCTTCAAAACACCTACAATAAGGTATGAAGTATCGTGTTACCGTGTAATGCTCCGTCCACATTTATTTGAAATCAGGTTTCTCATTTCAATATGTTATTACAACATGTCTTCGTTTTCACATTGTTTTTCGAAGATTCGTTTGGTTGAAGCCTCGTATTGGAACTATGCCGAATTAAAATTGACATGGCACATAGGTAGGTAACTATGTATGTTCGAACTTGGTTGTAATTAAATTGCTCTAGAAAGAAGATTGATTGTTTTCGAGAGTTCGGAATCGGACTTTCAGCGTTGCAATTTCATTTCGTACTTGTTTGGCAATTTCGAAAATAGTTATCCGATTTGTATACCATTTTCACGGTATCTTGAGCTATCTTACGCTTTGCAGCTTTCATCTTTTATAACAACTGTATTTAGTGATTCTTGATCAAATTCTTTAAATGTTAACAAACGCAAAGGTGAGGATCCCATAGAATTTGCATCCCCATATTTGTTTTAAATCCACCGCAATACGTAGACAATATCACAGCCAACAGATGGTTATAAAATTATAGAACAACATGAATATGGAGAGTGCATCCCACGTTTATTAAGTTCAATATCTGTATTGATTACTGAATGAGGCTCATGAGCTTGTTAACCCATTAATTATGGTAACTGCTCCATCGGCAGACAATCTATGCGTACCTATAATTCCGAGCCAACGAGTGCTTCTGCAGCTTAATTAAAAGCTAAATGGGTTATTAAAGACGGTGCCTTTGTGCCTTTAACATTCATATTGCGTAGTTGTCTTCCTGTATCAGTGGAGTATTCTTTTTTTATTGTGTTCTTTTTATGTGGATCAATTATACCTCCAAGTATACTTATAAGTTTACAATTTTAGTGCGACTCACTGTAGACGTTTTGTCATATATTGTCTTTTTTTTTCTCTGTCTCTTTAAGGATAGTAACTAAGTTCATCATCGTGAAATGAGGCTTCATTTGACTATTATTGTCAAGTAAGTATTACATAACAGTCATTGAACATTTTCCACTTCACTTCAAATTGATTCTCCATCAGTTGCAAGTTAAATCTGTTAATAGTCTGGGTGAATCTATCCTAACTAGGAGTTTTATCTCAAGAATTTTGGTAAACCAGTAAATAACAGACACCGTAAACAAGACGATAACAATGCAACATTTAATTTAACCTACGCTGGTCACAAATATTGGACAAACTTCACCAAAAACTGCATCCTGTATAACAGTTTGTTGCACCAACGTTGGCCCCAACTTCCATCTAGACCAACTTTAATTTAAGGCAGGTGTTTTAAGCTAAAATACAACGCACTCTGGACTTATGCGGTACAGTGGAGTGGGAGAAATTAGGATTTTGGACCGAGGGAATGACGGCTATACCGTAGCTATACAGTGGGGAGAGATTATAATTACTCAGCCGTTGCCACTTAGTTCTGCATCGCAGTGTAACGAGGCACTCCGTCTGATATACTAGTATGCCAAATTAAGCCTTTGACACGTACTAAACAGTAAACAGTATGGTGTATATGGGATGGAACTGGGCTTAATGGAGTATGTACGGAGATAATTTTCGAAGCTACTGAACCGATGCATGCTGAAAATACATTATATAATCTAAAAGGTCATGTTCCTCAAAGGAATATTGAAGTGATATTCCGACAATAGAATCTATATCAATGTACATACAAGTTTGTTTGACTAGCTATGTTTATACGATACTGCAACTATATCAAATTACATAGCGAGATGCAATTAGAGATGGAAAATGTCTGCCCGAATCGGATCAACTCGTATTCCCGTATAGAGTTATATTGCTCCACGGATTGAACAAAACGTGCCCGAATTCGGGAGGATTAATTAAGGTTTGTATGAACATCGTATGAAGCCTTATACATCTCCAATGCCATACTGGAATTTGCTCTGATCATTAAAACTGATAGTAATTTTTTTCTGTTGCGATATTTTCAATCGGGATCCAATCATGACTTTAAGCCAGAAAATCTGGCAATCCCTACGAACTTATAGTCACTTCGATCGGATTGGAGTATTTGAGCTGCCATGAAGGAATTTGTCGAATGAGTAACCCGATTTCGAAATGTTATTCAAGAAAACTAAACGTTTAGCGCACAGATGTTCTTAAAATAAATACTTAAGACCATCTTGGGGTTTCCTTTCCATTTTCCCAGCTTTTCCGCAGTCAGATTAGAAGGGAAATAAACAACAATTTGGACGTATTTTGGAGTTAAGACTAAGAGCTATTCCATGCTTTGAAATTCTTAGAATAATGCTTTAGTTTAGAAATATTGCACTACTGCATTGCGTGTGTGTAAAGTAAGGCGAATTTAATATTGTTTGTTAAAGGATTTTAGGTGTATGCAGGGTTCAGATTAGCAAGCTAGTAACATGTAACCTAATAGTGTTATGTAGGTACGTGATATTAATCGTGTCGATATCAAAAAATATGTGACATACAAACAAAAATAACTATAATTCCACAGCTATAATATGAAAGGATTTAATAATAGATGAAAAACACTACACGCCACCGCGGCGTGAAAATGCTGAAACCACAGTAGATTTTACACGGAAATGTATAAAGGCTCCTCAATTTCATTCCAAATGAAAATTGAGTTCCGAAATGTTGATTTTACCGTCAAATATGTGTGATTATGTTATCTCTCACCCCCGGATTGCCATCGTTTCTTATGGAACGCCGTAAGGGATACGCGTAATTTAATATGGAGTTAGAATAACTCATGTTCTTAGTGTGTTATTGTATTTCTGGTATTCAAATTATGTGTTCCGTTTAGTTGAGTACAGGCATATCGTATAAGTTTAAGGTCGATTCACTGTAAGATATGGAAGAACTCCCAGAGAAAAACTTTAGATAGATGCACAAATGAGTAGACCTCTGATTGTTCGAAAGAGTTACCGCGGCCCTGGTACATAAAAGGCCTACGACGGAACCCGACGGTTTTTAGTCAGTAAGAGTCTGACACTCCCTCACCGCTGCTAACCCACAGCGGGAGGGGTCATTCGATGATTTTTGACGTCTTTAAAAAAAGATCAGAAGTACATACATAATGTGTAGCCTAACTATGCAGACAAAGAATTTCCGAATTTCCCTACTTCCTCGACCCCTATACTTATCGATTATTCTCTTCGATGATCATTTGTTTTCTTCCTTGCCTTATTTAGATCTAGGTCCTTATTTCAACAACTAGATACGCAGTTTCGTAGAACGTCATGTAGGCATAAAATGCATCACATTACGCAAACAGAAGCCGAATACAATTACACCTAGCCAACCATAATGCATTGTGCACCACAAACACAAATACTCATGAATTAGCTCGGTTGCCAATTTGGCTGTGCCATAACATGAGAAGGAGGTTATCTCAGGATCTAGGACGGTAGTTGAAGAATTCGTTTATTCATTCATAGCCAGTTGGCAGTTGCTTGGTTTATTGTGAGTGACATACTTTGTTTTTAATGTTCGCGTGGCCACCGGAGTTGAAGCGTACTTTCTTTGAGAAAGATGTATGATAAAATTAAGCAAAATTAAAAATTTTGAAAAAACCCCCGACGGTAAAAATCTTATTGAAAAATAATAAAATAACTCAAAACCCCCGACTTAACCCAATTATATAGGAATATCCGTCGGGAGCTGCCATTAAACCAGCTAAAGGATTCTAGTGTCGTGAATACAATTATTGAAGAATTGTAGATGTTTAACGATGACATAAAATACACTCAATTAATTGTTGAAATTTCATATAGAAAAGGCAGCCCCCGACGGTTATTCCTATATAATTGGGTTAAGTCGGGGGTTTTGAGTTATTTTATTATTTTTCAATAAGATTTTTACCGTCGGGGGTTTTTTCAAAATTTTTAATTTTGCTTAATTTTATTTCAGACTTTTTAGAGAACATATACGAATTATAGTCTATATAATATGTTATTGCAATATTATTTTGCACCGATATTGTAGCGCCCTCTAGTGAGTTACAGGCGTAATTTTTATTATTTGGGAACATTAAGCACGTACACATTGCTGATAAAAACAGAATTGTAATCGGACGTTTTGATTATATTGTAACATTGTTTGGCACTAATATTGTGGCGCCCCCTAGTGATTAATAGCCATGACACCTATCTAAGAACATGAACTCATCGAACACAAAACCGTTATTGAAAACCGCATCAAAATCGGACCATTAGTTTAGAAGGTAGGTGGGAACATTACTTTGCTCTTTTGCACTAATATTGTGGCGCCCCCTAGTGAGTTACAGCCATGACACCTATCTAAGAACATGAACTCATTGAACACAAAAACGTTATTGAAAACCGCATCAAAATCGGATCATTAGCTTAGAAGGTAGGTGGGAACATTCCTTTGCTGTTTGGACTAATATTGTGGCGCCCCCTAGTGAGTTACAGCCATGACACCTGTCTAAGAACATGAACTCATCAAACACAAACCCTTTATTGAAAACCGCATCAAAATCGGATCATTAGTTTAGAAGGTAGGTGGGAACATTACTTTGCTCTTTTGCACTAATATTGTGGCGCCCCCTAGTGAGTTACAGCCATGACACCTATCTAAGAACATGAACTCATTGAACACAAAAACGTTATTGAAAACCGCATCAAAATCGGATCATTAGCTTAG
This sequence comes from Helicoverpa assulta, assembly GCA_963856015.1. Taxonomy (NCBI): domain Eukaryota; kingdom Metazoa; phylum Arthropoda; class Insecta; order Lepidoptera; family Noctuidae; genus Helicoverpa; species Helicoverpa assulta. The sequence goes on along the minus strand of CAWLCW010000027.1, from coordinate 11,548,241 downwards.
AAGGTAGGTGGGAACATTCCTTTGCTCTTTGGACTAATATTGTGGCGCCCCCTAGTGAGTTACAGCCATGACACCTATCTAAGAACATGAACTCATCAAACACAAACCCTTTATTGAAAACCGCATCTAAATCAGATCATTAGTATAGAAGATATGTGGGAACATTACTTTGCTGTTTGGACTAATATTGTGGCGCCCCCTAGTGAGTTACAGCCATGACACCTATCTAAGAACATGAACTCATCGAACACAAACCCTTTATTGAAAACCGCATCAAAATCAGATCATTAGTTTAGAAGATATGTGGGAACATTACTTTGCACAAACGCACACACAAACACACAAACACACAAACACACAAACGCACATCTCTCACCCTAAACGCATATACCTGCTCCGTTCCGTCGTGGGTAAAAATGATGACAAATATGTATTACATAGGTAACATTGCAGTAAATCGCACTAATATTGTTAAGGCGAAAGTTTGTGTGTGTTTGTTACTTTTTCTTGCGCTGACGACTGGACTAATTTTGATAAAATTTTGTATGCAGGAAGCTGTAACCCTGAATTAACACATAAGCTATATTTTTATCAGTTTTCAATTGTAACTGCTGACGGAAGCTAGTAGAACATAGTTTTTAGAAGACTTCTTGCCTTAGTCATACTCTAGTCTACTTAGTCATTGTATTTCCGCTGACTACACACTCAAATATTAGACCGTGCACAAAATATGACACGTTTAATTCTTATGCAAATCGCAATTCATAACTATTTACGTACAAATTATATGGCTATCTATTGAATGACAAATAGGATCTTTTATTCTACCTACTCATATTACCTTCAAATATATCGTACTAGCCGTTTTCCCGCGGTTTCACCCGCGTCCCGTGGGAGCTACTGCCCGCACCGGGATAAAATATAGCCTATGTTATTCGCAGATAATATAGCTTTCTAATGGTGAAAGAATATTTAAAATCGGTCTAGTAGTTTTTAAGTTTATCCATTACAACCAAACAAACAAACAAACAAAGCTTTCCTCTTTATAATATTAGTATAGATAGGTATTTCTAGGAAAGTTAGTCCTCTTGTGCAAAAAGCCTTAATTCCACGAAACGTTACTCATGGCTGTAACCAAAACTATGAGTGAGTACATAGGCATTTCGTGTGTTTCTCAATAGGAATTTCGAGCTTCGATATTTCCTCTTTACTAATGAAAATATTAAATAACATTTCATCAACAAGGCCTTATTTATGTCCTAATGAATACTTGTATCTAAACGCGGAAACCACATGCAAATCCGTTCAGCACTTCTGAGATTATCGTAACAAACGGACAGAACATGAAAATAGTCCCACATAATTATGTACTTAACAATGACCAGATCTTTTACCGCGGTTTTACCCGCGTCCCGGGGCAACTTCTCCCCGTATCAGGATAAAATATAGGTAGCCTGTTACCTCGCGAATAGTGCAGCTTTCCAATAGCGAAAGGACTTTTCCAATCGGTTCAGTAGTTTCGGAGCAAACGGGTACAAAGAAACAAACAAAAAAATGTTTCCTTTTGATTACATTAGTATAGATGTATAGATTAATTACATTTCCACATCCAGTGTTTAATATAACAAAAGGTCTTATCAGTACACGTGGGATTTACCAACTGAGTAGTGTATTAGTTGAATATTTGATGCAATACTGTGTATACTGTAGTTCTGTTATACTGGGCACACTGTGGGAGTTAAACAATGGGCAGGTGACAGAATGAAACAGTTGGTGGTACTGTATTCAGTAATGAACATATGTAGTAATGTAATGTAGAGGTGTCCATATCTAGGTACTATAGGTATTTTTCTTTAGTTGGAAAACGAGTCATTTCAGGAACTATTTCTACCATTCTGAGTTTCAAGTGTGATGATAGATCAATTTATCGAGGAAAACCTGTATCACATATACACGGATTACAGTTGAGCGTGAGTTCTCTTTCGACGCTGGCGAAACCGCGGAATAAAGTAAGTTTACAAAATAAAACATAATAAATCCTTGCTGTAATATAATAATCTGAACTCCTTCAATAGGTATATTAAAAAAATATTCTCAATTCCGGGTATAAGTAGGTAACAACCAAACAAAAATAGTTAAGTTTATCGAACCCTCGAAACCGCTCACGTTAACATTTGAAGTTATTTTAAACCTCTCAGTTAGCGACAAAAACTGAGGTTCAAGGTCAAACAGAGATGGTAAACAGAATTGAAATATCTTAGCGTAACAATGTAATTTACGTGACAATACTCGGAACAAACGAACATCTATAGATTTAATTATGCAGACAGAATATTTGATTAATTGCAGGAAATAAATAATGACGATAAGATGGCAGTTAATAATAGCGTGATTTAATTGCGAGCAAACATGTGTATTGTAGCGTCAAGAACAAAATAGCAAATATGAGTCGGACTCGCGCACGGTTCCGTACATTGAAAGTTATCCATGGAATCACTGTTGTCCCTATATCCTACAGATCGATGTAGATCGCAGTTAGTTTACTAAAGAGACGCATAGTAATTCTTCCACCGCGTGGAAATCGAACACAGAGGACATCGAGAGACAGGAGAAATAAACAGCGGCGTAATAATTATTCCATTACCCGCATTGAGCAAGCGTGGTGATTAACGCTTAATCCTTCTCCGTGTGAGAAGAGGCCTGTGCCCAGCAGTGGGACGATAAAAAGGCTGTAACAGTTACAGTAACAGTATGGAAATTGAACCCGCGTTACTTAGTATATCAGAGTAACTTTCGAGTCGACTTTGATGCAACGTTTCAAAAGCCACCGCTGGCAAACCAACTTTCAACTAGAAAACCTCATCTTTCTATCAATAAGAGCGATGTCACGGGTCAAACTAATAACACTCCTCTTTTTGCATCGGGTTTAAAAACCGAGGAAGCAAAAAGTTCCTACCTTGCAACGCAACATCACAATCTAGGGATGTTCCGAAAATAGCCACCGTTGATGGACGCACAGATAAATAGCCAGTCTCACTCACTACTACATGGAAAACAAAATGACTAGCGGAGGTGCCATAACGGAAAATCTCCTAAGAAATAAGCGCGCCAAAATGCAGGTGTGCGGGGAACGAGGATCGTTACTGTATCCGTCCTTATACGCCTTCTTTGGACCCGACCATGTCCTGTAAGACCAAAAATCGTTGACAGATATCTCAAAGAAACCGAACTCCTCGTTATTTCACTCGTAACTGATCGTTTTGGTCATGCCCACCTTATGTATTTAACCTAGAAGGCGCTAGACCAGTGGTTCTTAACCGGTGGTCCGTGAACCACTCGTGGTCCATGGAGGCATTCCAAGTGGTCCCCCCCCCCGATTCAAATCCATCTTACTTGTCCAACAGAAAAAAATGTATGCTTGGGCTACATTTTACGTAATTTTAATTTTGAGTCTTAAAAAAAAAAATTCGCGCTCGCTTCGCTCGCGTATTCAGAAACTATATGCCCTTATTCTTGCATTTGTCAACAAACAAAAGTTAAGTACGTTTGGGCTACATTTTACGTAACGTTTAGTCTGAAAAAAAAAATCGGTGGTCCCCGGCATGACAAACTTTTGGTAAAATGGTCCCTCATGACTAAAAGGTTAAGAACCACTGCGCTAGACCTACCTGCGTTATGGCATCTCCGTTCATCTTCCTTACTCCCTGCACTACAAGCCCGTATTTAGTCAGTGTCTACTTAGGGGAGTTATTTTAGGAGAACAAGTATAGCTTGAATGCGTAACTACTCAGTAATGGTGACTAGATGCGATAAATAGCCATCTACTTTAGTTATGGGAATTGATTTACATAAAAACAACATGCCGTATATGGTTTTGTGTTTGCTTTTTATAGAGCACTCTGTGATATTATGTTTACTGCAGTTGCAATACTCATACATATTGTTTAAGTCTATGAAGTATGGTTGAAAAATATTTTTAGACTGGAATGAAATGACGGTTTGAAGCAATGGCCTTAAAGAGTTTTGTCTTTATGACAACTAGATCTATTTATTCATATTTATTTGTGTACATAAAGGTTGGTAATCTGTGATATGGTACGCTGAACTTGCATAAAAAATAAAATTTAAAAAAGACTGAAACAGCTCCAAATTCTCGCTTTCTAGCTTTTCAATCAAAGAACACAATAATAAAATAATAAAACGCTTATTGATGCACCAAAACGCCATTTGACCTGAAACATTTTTTAAAAGTATCTCGATTGTAAATCGAGTGGAAGCGACGAGCGAAATCCAATCTTCTTTGATTCATTCGATGAGTAACCGATTCCATTCAGCGATTCGGGACAATCTCCTCACTTTCAGATCTATCTTAGACTTGCAAATAACTGTGGGTTCCGCTGTGCTTTTAAAGGAACTGCCTTGTATTATTCATTTATTTATTTAAGCGCCTATATGCTTTTGAGCGATTTTATTATTTTAGTAAGTACATAAGCTAGGTGTTTCCGAAATCTATGATGGGTAGAGTAACCAAATTCAATTGTACTTTGTACAGGGAGTGACTACTTAATTGACCTCCACAAACCAATGGCAAAGTTAAATGCTACGATAAAAAAATCTTGTCAACAATGAACAATCTGTGGTGAAGGTATTTACCTATTTTAATTACCGCACACCTATTTTAAGATCTTACTCAGATAATGACAAAAGTCATTACAGCACTGAATGAGACCAACGAACTGATAACGAATACGTAATTATCTTTTAATTTGAAGGAACTAATAAGTAACTCTTTTTCTAATAAGACACGGTCACTTGGTAGTTGAAGAAAACTGGGCAGGTAAGGTACCTAAATGCGACTCCGACTCCCGAACTTGGGGTTTGAACCTATAAAACGGCAAAAATCACGTTTGATTTATAAGAGCAACAATAATGCATCATTTTAATAATAGGGTCCCGTTTTCATTCGGGTACGGAATTCTGAAAAGGAATGAACAGTCGGAAGATCGGGATTATGTCACTTGTAGAAAATTATTCTTCAATAAATATAGTATGTTCAGGTTAAACAGTTTTTTGAATTTAGTTTAGTCAACGCATCCATAATGTAATCTGCATTTTGCCTGTCACTTCAGATAAAATGCAATTTTCAATTAAATTGGATAACATATCTATAAAAATATAGGACTTGCTATATTTTATTTTTATTCGCAATCCAATAATATTTACACTCCTTTGTTCAGCTAGAAATGATACTCCACGTAATATATCAATATTGAAAATAAAAATAATCCTTAGTGGAAATAATAATAAATAAACAAATAAAATAGCTACCACGTCCAGAATCATTAAGTCCTTTATTGAACGTTCTGTGAATTGAGGTATTATATTTAAACAAGCTTTCGCCAGCGGCTTCGCCCGCGTGGTGTGTTGATAAAAAGTTACCTATGTGTTAATCCAGGGTATCACCTATCTACATACCAAATTTCAACCAAATCGGTCCAGCCGTTTTTACGTGATTGAATAACAAACATACATCCATACATTCTCACAAACTTGCACATTTATAATATAAGTAGGATAAATTTATTTACTCTCTGCTGCAACACTTGAAGAGTAACTGAGTTATTTTAGTTTTAATTAAAAATGAGAATGTTTTTGTTAGCTGTTTATTTTAGAATTTGAAGAAGATAGAGAACATTTTTAAAAATTAAGCGTAGGATCTTTACTTTTTCGGCAACATCATCATTATAATCAAAATTACATATTTTCGAAACGCACTTCATAGTTTAATCAACACTTTAAAATCGGTATTCATAAATATTCAAGTTAATTACTTTTAATACGACAAATAAATCAAATATTGACACTCATTTTCACACACGTTTTAAAACGTGGCATCATCATCATCATCTTAATGTCCTTTTCCCAATTTTATTTGTTAATCTCCTTCCATACTCTTCTATCTGCCGTCATCTCACAAGTAACATTCTTTCATTTTGTTTTTCAACTAGATTTAAAATAGGGTTAAACAATTACCGTCTTACCACAAAAACTTTTAAACGTCAGTTTAAGACTTATCTAAAAAAATGTCAAATTATGACGTTGACATATGGTTCATTTTGCAGCCACATTTTTTTTAGACAAGTGTAAAACAGGTGGTTAAGTTTTTGTAGTAAGGCCATTATGGTCTTACTACAAAAATTTAAACATGTGTCAAACACTTGTCTAAAAAAGTGTGGCTACAAAATGGACCTTATTTCAACGTCATAATTTGACATTCTTTTAGACAGGTGACGTTTAAAAGTTTTTGTGGTAACACGGTTACTTTTTCAAAAAAGACGAAAAACTGATCACTCTTTTCCTGGGCCTTGTAGAAGTGGTCACATATAAAAATACTAGCTTCTGCCAGCGGTTTCACCCGCATCCCGTGGGAACTACTTCCCGTACCGGGATAAAAAGTAGCCTATAGCCTTCCTCGATAAATGGTATATCTAACACTGAAAGAAATTTTCAAATCGGACCAGTAGTTCCTGAGATTAGCGCGTTCAAACAAACAAACTCTTCAGCTTTATAATATTATTAAGTATAGATTTTTCTTATGCAGCTAGAAAACATTTTAAATCTGTTAGGTATGTTGGTCGATGGGTACTCGTTTAATTACGGAATTTAATGGTATGCATAAGTCAAAAATCTAGATTTTGGAGTTAACTCGTTTCAGATCTAGGTGTGCGACATATTTTTAAAGCGTAAAAAAAATCCTATTGTTAACTATGTCTTGTAACAACTAGGTACAAACTAAGCCTGTTACATAACTCTATGCCAACCCAGTTACTCCTGAGAAGCTCGTGTAATCAGGTGTAGGGTAACCAAGTGCGTATGATGAAAGGCCTCCCATTTCCTTAAGTACTGCGGCTAATGTTTTTCCTTCCTCGTTTTCACGCCTTTTTGCGGTTACGTGATCAGCAGAATTTGTGCTCTATGTGGATAAGGAGATAATTTTTTCATGTATGAATTATTGGTAAATTCGTGAAGTGAATTTTTGATTAAAGAATATGGTGGAATTTTTTTGAAAATCGTAGAGTCTCTACAAAAGGGATCAATATTTTTTTCCCAAATATACAAAAATATTAAAAGGGCATATGTATAGGGAACATATAGAAACTCAAAAGTTTATTATAGGTAAATTCTTTAAAACTGTTATTATAAGGTCATATTCTGAATTTCCAATAATATTTTTCCCCCCACTTCTAACTTTCGAAGTGTATTCTGTAGTACATAATTTTATTATCTCTGAAATACTAAGTAAAGGTTATACGCATCGCATGCATCTCGACCTGATCCCGGAAATGAGGATTCTAGAGCCACATTAACACGCCATTTCACCGAAGACCTGCCAGAAGTCAGCAGTGGCGAAATCGAGATCGCTCTGAGACAGCTCAAAAATGGAAAAGCCCCTGGCGAGGATGGCATTACAACAGAGCTATTAAAAGCAGGAGGAAACCCCTTACTGGGGGAGCTCCAGAAGCTTTTTAATGCCGTCCTGTTTGAAGGGAGAACTCCAGAGGCGTGGAGTAGGAGTGTTGTCGTCCTGTTCTTCAAAAAGGGAGACAAAACCCAGCTGAAGAACTATCGACCCATTTCCCTCCTAAGCCACGTCTATAAGCTGTTCTCAAGAGTGATCACGAACCGACTTGCGCGAAGACTCGACGAATTCCAACCACCGGAGCAGGCTGGGTTTCGGAGCGGATACGGCACCATAGACCACATCCACACAGTGCGGCAGATTATACAGAAGACCGAAGAGTATAATCAGCCCCTGTGTCTAGCATTTGTGGACTATGAGAAGGCCTTTGACTCGGTTGAAATCTGGTCTGTTCTGGAGTCCCTGCAGCGTTGTCAAGTAGATTGGCGATACATCCAAGTGATGAGATGTCTCTACGAAGCTGCTACAATGTCCGTCCAAGTACAGAATCAGCAAACAAGGCCCATACCGTTGCATCGAGGAGTGAGACAAGGGGATGTTATTTCCCCGAAACTATTCACTAATGCAATGGAGGATATGTTCAAGACGCTGAACTGGAAAGGACGCGGCATCAACATCAATGGCGAACACATCTCTCACTTGCGATTTGCTGACGATATCGTCATCATGGCGGAAACGCTGCAGGACCTACAACAGATGCTGAACGACCTGGCTGAATCTTCTCTACGCATCGGCCTACGGATGAACTTGGACAAAACCAAGGTCATGTTTAATGAACATGTTCTACCGGAACCGATTGCGATACACGGCGCCGTTCTCGAAGTTGTTCGGAAATATGTATACCTCGGGCAGACATTGCAGTTAGGTAGAAACAACTTTGAGGACGAGGTGAATAGGAGAATTCAGTTGGGTTGGGCTGCATTTGGGAAGCTACGTCGAGTCCTAACATCGTCGATCCCACAGTGCCTAAAGACAAAAGTCTTCAATCAGTGCGTCCTACCTGTCATGACTTACGGAGCCGAAACGTGGACACTGTCGGTACGGCTGGTTCACAAGTTTAAAGTCGCTCAGCGGGCTATGGAAAGGGCTATGCTCGGCATTTCTCTGAGGGATCGCATCAGAAATGAGGTAATCCGTCAGAGAACCAAGGTCATCGACATAGCCCACCGAATCAGCAAGCTGAAGTGGCAGTGGGCTGGCCATATTAGCCGAAGAACCGATAACCGTTGGGGTAAACGAGTTCTAGAGTGGAGACCACGCCTCGGCAAACGTAGTGTAGGACGTCCTCAGGCACGGTGGAGTGATGACTTGCGCAAGACGGCTGGCAGGAGCTGGATGCGAGAAGCCGAAAATCGATCTCAGTGGCGTGCACTTGGAGAGGCCTATGTCCAGCAGTGGACTGCGATAGGCTGATGATGATGACTAAGTAAAGATAGACATACGTACCGAGTACCTATCCAACTACAGAGTCTAGGGGATAGAGAATAGTGAGGGCAGTGTCTTAGTCAACACAAAGTACATGGGCAGAAGGTTCACTTTACCATTTTAACTGAAATGAGCACAAAATATGGGTAGACATTTTTTACTACATACATTTTGCAATATCTACATAGTTACTAAGGGTGCGTACATGTAGCTGGAGCAATTTAACTTGCACAAGTGACAAGAGCACGCGGGTATTTTGCTTTGATACATGCGCGAGTCGCTGGACCCGCACGTTTTTAACCGACTTCCCAAAAAGGAGGAGGTTCTCAATTCGGCCGGTATGTTTTTTTTTTTTTTTTTTTTTTTTTTCTATGTATGTACATCGATTACGCCGAGGTTTATAGACCGATTTACGTGATTCTTTTTTTGTTCAACGCGGAATAGCTGCCAATTGGTCCCATAGTCATCAGGTCAGGGATCTGATGATGGAAACCCTGAGAAATCGAGGGCAACTTTCAAAAGTTGTAAGCATACATAGGGTTAAACCTTGACACTCACATGTATGTCTGATAGCACTATTCAACAGTGAAGGTTTGGAGCTGACCTGATGATGGAGACCAAAGAAGGTCGAGGGAACTCGACAACTGAGTCTGTAAACTACCTCGTGTTTGGGCTTATATTATTCGTATTGACGAGACCTTTGCAACAGTAAAGGTTTGGAGCTGACCTGATGATGGAGACCAGAGAAGGTCGAGGGAGCTCGACAACTGAAAATGAAAACTACCTCGTGTTTGGGCTTATATTCTTCGTATCAATGAGAACTTTCCAGTTATGTGGATAGTGACCTTATTCGTTTCACTGAAAAGCTGAAAATAAAAAACTTTTTTACAAAAAAAAAATAACCGACTTCCCAAAACAAAAAAGCAAAAAAAAACTAATTTTAGGTGCATCGGCCTAGAAGTCGGTGGCAAAATTAACTCAGGGACATCCATTAGACACCGACTTCTAGGCCGATGCACCTAAAATTAGTTTTTTTTTGCTTTTTTGTTTTGGGAAGTCGGTTATTTTTTTTTTGTAAAAAAGTTTTTTAAAATGCATATAACCTGCGCATGTGTCTCAACATGCGCAAGCTACTTGCACCGTGTAGATGCACCCTAAACATCATGCTAAATGCAATAGATATGAAATGTACATGCATGCATTAATTTTATTTTAGCAAAAATATATGATCTACTAGCTGATCCCGCGAACTTCGTATCGTTCAAACCTTCCCTGGAACTCTACAAACATTTTTAAACCAAAATCAGCTCAATCGGCCCAGCCGTTCTCGAGTTTTAATCAGACTAACGAACAACAATTCATTTTTATTTATACAGAAGATAGAAGATATGCACGCCATGAAGTAACTATTCACAATTTAATAAACTGGTAAGTTCCTACTATATTAATTTGCACTAAACCTTCTGTACGCTTTGTCTTTTAATCTTGTCTGGCTCGTATTGTGTGAAAAAAATCTAATTTTCTGTTCGACGAAGCAGCTACGTCGCTGGAAGCTACGTCGAGTCCTAACATCGTCGATCCCACAGTGCCTAAAGACAAAAGTCTTCAATCAGTGCGTCCTACCTGTCATGACTTACGGAGCCGAAACGTGGACACTGTCGGTACGGCTGGTTCACAAGTTTAAAGTCGCTCAGCGGGCTATGGAAAGGGCTATGCTCGGCATTTCTCTGAGGGATCGCATCAGAAATGAGGTAATCCGTCAGAGAACCAAGGTCATCGACATAGCCCACCGAATCAGCAAGCTGAAGTGGCAGTGGGCTGGCCATATTAGCCGAAGAACCGATAACCGTTGGGGTAAACGAGTTCTAGAGTGGAGACCACGCCTCGGCAAACGTAGTGTAGGACGTCCTCAGGCACGGTGGAGTGATGACTTGCGCAAGACGGCTGGCAGGAGCTGGATGCGAGAAGCCGAAAATCGATCTCAGTGGCGTGCACTTGGAGAGGCCTATGTCCAGCAGTGGACTGCGATAGGCTGATGATGATGACTAAGTAAAGATAGACATACGTACCGAGTACCTATCCAACTACAGAGTCTAGGGGATAGAGAATAGTGAGGGCAGTGTCTTAGTCAACACAAAGTACATGGGCAGAAGGTTCACTTTACCATTTTAACTGAAATGAGCACAAAATATGGGTAGACATTTTTTACTACATACATTTTGCAATATCTACATAGTTACTAAGGGTGCGTACATGTAGCTGGAGCAATTTAACTTGCACAAGTGACAAGAGCACGCGGGTATTTTGCTTTGATACATGCGCGAGTCGCTGGACCCGCACGTTTTTAAAATGCATATAACCTGCGCATGTGTCTCAACATGCGCAAGCTACTTGCACCGTGTAGATGCACCCTAAACATCATGCTAAATGCAATAGATATGAAATGTACATGCATGCATTAATTTTATTTTAGCAAAAATATATGATCTACTAGCTGATCCCGCGAACTTCGTATCGTTCAAACCTTCCCTGGAACTCTACAAACATTTTTAAACCAAAATCAGCTCAATCGGCCCAGCCGTTCTCGAGTTTTAATCAGACTAACGAACAACAATTCATTTTTATTTATACAGAAGATAGAAGATATGCACGCCATGAAGTAACTATTCACAATTTAATAAACTGGTAAGTTCCTACTATATTAATTTGCACTAAACCTTCTGTACGCTTTGTCTTTTAATCTTATCTGGCTCGTATTGTGTGAAAAAAATCTAATTTTCTGTTCGATAGGTGTGGCTAAATCGACAGTTTCAAGAACACTCCAACAAGATTGTACGCGACTGGAGCGTGGCTAATCTCTACTAATAATTTAAAGCTGGAGAGTTTGTTTGCTTGAACGTGCTTATCTCAGGAACTACTGGATCGATTTGTAAAAACAGTGTAAGACAGTTGATTTCATCGACCGTTTATGAACATTCTTGGCAGTCGTTACGGGTAGTCAGAAGCCAGTAAGTCTGACACCAGTCTAACCAAGAGGTATTGGGTTGCCCGGTAAATGGGTTGAGGAGGTCAGATAGGCAGTCGCTCCTTGTAAAACACTGGAACTTAGCCACATCCGGTTAGACTGAAAGCCAACCTCAACGAAGTTTGGAAAAAGGCTCGGGAAATGATGAGTTCATTTCATCGAGGAAGGCCTGGGGAATCAGCCTATGTAAGCTTTAGAGCTCTCAATAGTGGTCAAGTCGCGAAGTCTTACAAAAGACAATATTCATGTACATTTAACACACACAACTATGACGCACCCGCTTTCGTGAGATAAAACATCCAGCTTAACTTATTAAGATTTTCTTCTCAGTGTACTAAAGTACAGGAATGACGGTGAAAAACTGTACCCAGTAAATATATGGTTTTAAACCCGTTCCAAGTCTGCAAGTCTGGCTGATATTAATGTGGTACGTAAAATTAGATCTAGACTAATTGCCGAGTCAACATATCAACGTTAATTATGTTACCTAATATTTTGTTTAATGTTACTGTATTAATCGTAGATAATGTTACCTTTGTAATGTAATAATATAGTGTATGAGAGTACATTTCACGTAAATGTAATATTATAATAATAATATAATCTTTATTTATCAGACAATACACAGTCCATTTTGTTAGTAAAAACACAACTTAAATTTATTGTGAGTAGTTAAACATAATTACGTAAATTATGAACGTGAAAGTTTGAATATTAAACGGATTTAATGATTTTTTACCGTAATATAGCTTGTAATCAAAATAACATACTTAGGCTACTTTTTATGCGCATAGGAGTTCCCTCAGGACGTAGGTGAAACCTCGGGGAACAACTAGTTATGTATTAATGGCTTCCACGAGACACTACTCTCTTTTTAATATCCCAAAAAAGTACTAGTATACTTAAGGCATATTATTGACTCTTTCTAAATCTAGCAAATAATTAATTACATTCCTAATGACTCAACATATCATTAAAGAGTCAATGTCCCCAAGAAACAAAGTTAAACTTAACTAACATGAACTCGAACCCCACATTGTTAGAGAAATTCTTAGGTATTACGGTATTACTAAGGTACCTACGTAATAGTTGCAGGCACTATTGCATATCTCCTAGATCTTGGCTTAGCTAGACTTTATGAACTGTTCTCTGTTCTAGTATTAAAGCTGTTAGGTGTTGGTTTTGAGTTAAGGGGTCCTTTATCCTTTTAGGTATAAGATCTGTGATAATAGTTTTGATTAGGGCTGCCATCCGTCCGGGTTTCCCCGGATTTGTCCTCGTTTGAAGGCCGTCCGGGGGCCGTCCGGGCGGGGTTTCAAGAAGTGTCCGGGGAAAAATTAGGTATTATTTTGTTTAAAAAAAATCGTACTCGTTCGGGGAAAAAATGTGATTTACGCCAAATGTCCGGGTTTTTTTAATGTTTGTCCGGGTTTGGCGAAATTCGAGATGGCAGCCCTAGTTTTGATAGAATGCGACGAAATACAGTGTACCAACGTCGAAATTTTTTGCAGCTCTGAGATTTACTTCTAATAATGAATTGACGATACTTAAAAAAAGCACTCGTAGCGTCGGATATTGTGGCTGACCTCTGAGGTGCAAAGTTATTTTTAAAGACGAGAACTAGAGAATATTTTTCAGATTTTTTTAAGTATTTGTTAGCAAACCTATGTATTTAACAGTGTGCAATCCCTATTTCGGTACTGAACTCGCAAGAAAACACAATAGTGTGAACTATTCCGTTTTTAGGTAATGGTATTTGATAATGGTGACCCATACCAACGTACGTGCGAGGTCATTGAACCGAATCTACCTATCCATAGTCTAATTTTTGCAATAACAGATTAGCATATTAGAAGCCGAAAAAGGTCGTACTTATTATTAACTAGCTTCTGCCAGCGGTTTCACCCGCATCCCGTGGGAACTACTTTCCGTACCGGGATAAAAAGTAGCCTATAGCCTTCCTCGATAAATGGGCTATCTAACACTGAAAGAAATTTTCAAATCGGACCAGTAGTTCCTGAGATTAGCGCGTTCAAACAAACAAACAAACAAACTCTTCAGCTTTATAATATTAGTATAGATTAGAACATCTGTTATAATACCTAACCGGGCGAATAAATATTTTGAGTTTATTATCCTTATTCCTCTTGTGAATAGACCTACGTAGGTAATCATAGGTCAAGTAAACCTATACCACAGATTACTAAATGTATCTAGCTACTAATACCTACCTAGGCAAACTGGAACTCAGAAAATAGGCTTCGTAACCTCCTAAGCAAAAGAATGCAGAATAGGATTAGCCTGCATTCCCGCAATACTGTGCATCGGCATACCTTGCAAATTTGACGGTTCAGGCTATGGCTGGGAAATGACGTTTGTAGATCAGATGCAGGCCGATTTGAACCGTAACATTTGGTAACTAATATCTTATGAACCGTTTAGTAAGAGTTAAATGTTCAAAGTGTGTTATTTGGAGTTGAAAATTCTTAGATTATAATAACTCCTACCTACATACGGAACCCGTCAAGTCAAAGTTTAAGGATTTTATCATACGTAGACATATTTAAAGCTGGTTGCACGGTTCCAAAAGTTGGTCCTATGGAGTAGAACCGCTAAGAAAGTCCTAGGCGGTTCAAGTCGATTTATATCTTTTGTTTTAGTATGCTAAATTGACGTGTTTTTTATTAATAATAACAATGCAACGCTACGTGATCAGTATTTAACACTGAACAGAATGATGTCATAATCAACATTTATGAATGAATAGGTAACAACTATCATATTACTCATTCGACCTACTTTTAGAGGTGTGAATTTTTCAACTTTGAATCTACTTAGCCGACAAGCACACTGCTGTTGAGGTTCTTGATAAAGTAAACTCCTTTGTCGTATATGTAAACTATTTATTACAGTACAGCGTTTGTGTAGCAGAGGGTACTAAGTTATCGAGACAACTGACAAGTGACGACTGAGCTTTTTCTCAGCATTTCCCGCCTTAAATAACCTTGTCGATGACAGTTGGTATTCTGTACAAAAAGATTTAAAGCGGGAAACGAGTAACTACCACAAAAGTGTTGCCAGTTACAAAAATATAAAAGCATATTGTGACGTTATTAATAAATCATTTTACAAGAACTATTTGTAAATTTAAAATAATATTTATAAATTTAGCCTAACAACTCGGCCATCCGACTAACATTAACGAGACCTCTCGTTATGTAAAGATATGCAATGAAAAGTAAGTAATTATAAAATAGTAATATTTGACATAACTAGATATGTCCGATAGCCAAGTTTACATCAAAGATAAGAATAAGGTTTACATAGTCTATATCGACAAGCAAATATTATAAAGTAGCTCGTGGATACATAATCAAATATGTTATGAAATAGTTACTTAGTACATTATTCACGAAATCTGATCAAACATGAATATATAGTTCCAACTTGATGTGAAATGTGATATAAACATTATTAAAGTTTACAATTGTGAATTAATAAAGTACTTCAGCCTCTTGAAAGGAGATACTATCATAATTAATTAATTTTTACATTTTTATATTAGAAATAAATATAATCATCTATAACACCGTGTTGTATAATCTACTTTTACTTATAATATTATAATTCTCTGGGAATTTAACAATCAAGCATTCACATTATGTTCCTGATCTAAAAGCTTTTGACCAACAGGGGCCATGACACTGCCACCTTTGACATGGTCGCGTGTTAATACCACATAGTACTTATAATTTGCCTTTTAATAATTGAACATGACTTTACATGATCTTCTCGTGAGAACATACAGGAGGTGACCATGACGCTATCGCTCCCTGCATGACCACACGGTGACCAAGATCTTAATAATCTCCAAGGGCGCGAGGCCGGCCATGACTTTGCCCAGGGACTGTCCATGACATTGCCAATCCCTGCCTTAGAGTGTAATAAATGATGCCTTGGTTTGATAGTATTTTAATTATCAATAGGAACCTTTTCATTTAACTTGACAAAAGGCTAGACTTGTGAGACTTACGTTATTCGTTACATTGGACTTCGTCATCCTCATCGGTTGAGGACATGTCATCATAAGCACTACCGAAACTTAACCATGGAAACAGCTTGTCTAGTGCTACAATAGCTTCATAAGTTTTCCCTTTCTTTGTTAACGGGGTGTCTTCAATGACAAACCTATCGTTTGGGAGGATTTTCTTAATTCTATAGGGCCCGCGACATTTAGCTTCTAGTTTTCTGGATTGGCCATCTTGACTAGGAACATTCCTAAGAACCCTAACTAGGTCACCAACTACAAAATTATTTCCCTTTTTCCTATGTAAATCATAACGTGCCTTATCTTTGTCTTGTTGTACCTCTATCAAGGTCTTTGCAGTTTCACGTAAACTTTCTAAATTACTAACGTCGGCCCCTACATCTTCTATGATCTCGTTTAGGTTTCCTACAGAGGGGTGGGTAGCTCTATAGCCAAAGAGAAGTTCTGTAGGAGTTTTCTTTGTCGTGGAGTGTATGGTGGTATTTATTCCTAATTGAATGTCTGGTAAGTATTCGTCCCAGTTTCCCTTAGGTTTTTCGTGGGACATGGAGCCCAATGCGGCAAGGATGGTACGGTTATACCGCTCCACCTGGCCGTTAGCTCGGGGTGTAGCTACGGCATTAAATATATGTTTTATACCAAGCGATTTAACAAAGTCCTGAAATTTCTTTCCCGTAAAACTCGTACCCTGGTCAGTTATAAGTCGCGTTGGTGTACCGAAGTAGCTTATGTGTTCTTTAAGCACACGTATACTTGTCGTAGACTTCGTATTACGGACCGGTGTTATGTTAATGTATTTCGTGAAAGAGTCAATAATGACAAGTATATAGCAGTTACCTCTTTTGCTACGATTGAATGGGCCTAGATGATCCGCGTGGATAGTGTGAAACGGTATTTCAGTTTTTGGTATGGGATGAAGGAAGCCAGCTTTGCTTCCCGACGGGACTTTATGATGGGCACATTCAAGACATGCATTAACATATTTTTTTGTGAATTTACGTATTTTTGGGAACCAAAAGGTAGCCTTAATCCGTTCTAGCGTTTTTTCGAAGCCAAAGTGTCCGACTTCATCGTGATTCGCCCTGAGAATTTGCCAACGCACACCCTTTGGCACCACCCACCTAAGCACGCCTGGTTCAATGATACGATACAACTTATCATTTTTGATTTTATAATTCTTAATGATGTCTGCAGCGTTTTGGGATTGCGGATCAGTTAACACGTTTTTAATACGTTTAGTCTCATCATCGTTGTCTTGTACCGTTGCGATCCAGTCTTGGGAACCTACGTTTAGCACGTCTAACACACGCGTTTCACAGTCATTGTCGGGAATGGGACATCTACTAAGGGCATCAGCGTGTGCCATTCTTTCACCAGGTCTGTATTCAATGGAACAGTCATATTCTTGGAATTGAATCCACCATCTCGCTATTCGGGGTATTAAGTCCCGTTTCGTTAGGGTTGTACGCAAAGAGTTACAATCAGTCAAAATGGTGAATTTAATCCCAAGCAAATAGACGCGGAATTTATTTAGCGATGCTATTACAGCCAATGTTTCAAGTTCATACGAATGGAGCTTTTGCTCATCCGTGGTTGTCTGACGGCTGTAATAAGCAACTGGATGGAATACACCAGTTTCTCCCTTTTGCATTAGAATGCCGGCTATGCCTATTTTGCTGGCATCAGTATGCAGTTGGGTTTCTGCTCGAGGGTCGTACAAAGCAAGGATTGGCCTTTGGACCAAATTTTGCTTCAAGGTCTCAAAGGAATTCTGTTCAACCTCAGTCCAGCGCCATTTGGCATCCTTCTTCAGAAGTTCGGTCAATGGTCTCGCTATTGTTGCGAATCCCTTGACAAATCTCCTGAAGAAACTAGCCAAACCAATAAAACGGCGCACGTCATGTTGGTTCTGGGGTACGGAAAATTTTGAAACTGCATCAGTTTTTAAGGACCCCGGCCTAATCCCATCCGCACTGACTTCGAATCCCAAATATTCTATCTTATCGAAGCAGAATTTGCATTTCTCAAGTTTTAGAGTAAGTCCACTGCTTTTGAGAAGTAATAGAACCT
Source organism: Helicoverpa assulta (assembly GCA_963856015.1). Taxonomy (NCBI): domain Eukaryota; kingdom Metazoa; phylum Arthropoda; class Insecta; order Lepidoptera; family Noctuidae; genus Helicoverpa; species Helicoverpa assulta. The sequence goes on along the minus strand of CAWLCW010000027.1, from coordinate 11,530,193 downwards.
CCTCAAGTAATTTTAGGCAATCTTCAAAAGAGCGTCCTGGGATCAAAACATCATCCATATATATAAGCACATGTTCGTTTCTAACCTTGGCTAACACTTTATTTATTGCCCTTTGGAATACGGAGGGAGCGTTTACCAGTCCGAACGGCATACGGTTGTATTCGTATTGGCCGTCGGGCGTAATAAAGGCAGTTCTTTCTCGGGATTCTTCAGCTATGGGAATTTGGTAATACCCTGATGCTAAATCGAGAGTAATAAACATGGTATTACCAGCCAAGAGATCCAATTGATCTTCTATGCGGGGGAGTGGAAAATGTTCCTTAACGGTCTTTCTGTTTAAAGCCCTATAATCAACACATAGGCGTTTTTCGCCAGATTTCTTTTGCACGAGGACTATAGGGCTTGCATACGGCGAAGAAGATTCCCGGATGATGCCACTCTCTAACATTTCTTGAATCATAGATTGTACTAGTTGTCTATCAGAATATGACAGGCGATAGGGCCGGTAGACCACGGGCTCAGAATCTTTTAACTTAATTTCCATCTCTACACTAGTTGTATAGCCCAGTTCATGCAAATTAGATGAGAAACATTTGCGATATTTCTCCAACAATTTCACAAGTTCAAATTTCTGCTGTTGTGTTATGTTACCGCATTTTAAAGCTTCGTCAGTTAATTGTATGTCCAAAATATTATAAGTGTTTGGTACGTCTAGAGTGCTCGCTACCCGAGCTCGTGTCACTAATGTATCTATAGGCATATTTATGTCTTTGTCACATATGTTTTGTATTATTAATGTCCCTAATCCTAGACTTAAGTCATATTCACCGGGAAGAAGAAAATATTCATAACCTGGGCGTCCTCTAATTGTCCCGTGTACGTAAATCCTGCCGCAAAAAATTGTATCTGACTTTACCTTTATAGCATTAGTGGTGTGTGGTTTTAGATTATTAGACTGAAAGGTCAGTAATATCAACTTGGAGTCATCGTGAACTTGGCAGCGCTTAACAATTATATCCGTATTAGTTTTTGTTATTTGTATCTGTGGACGTTCAGTGTACGTGTGTCCTAGTAATACCGGGTCATTAATCATATCGTCAGTCACAATCAAAATCTCAACATTTTCTTCAATTATGTCCTGTACATCTATATCAACGAACGCACGTCCTACTGGCCGGTAGGGAATATTACCTAATCCCCTCAAAATAGGCAGGGACTCAGTTTTCCATTGAATTCCTAGACTTATCGCGTCAGTCAGTCTAATAAGGGTACATTCGCTTCCAAGATCAATATGAGACAAAAGTGTTTTGCCATTAATTCTAATTGGAATTTTGTACTTAGCATTTATATTATCAGTCGAATGTACTTCCATTACAGACTGGGACTCTACATTGGCTTTATGAGCTTGGTTCGTTTTATTAGGGCAGTTATCTGCTAAATGACCTCTCAAATTGCAATTATTGCATCTAATTGTAGGTTTAGAACAACGGAAAAATGGATGACCAGTCTCGTTACAATTATAACATTTTAAACTTTGTGGCTTAGGCCTTTTATCATTATCCGATTTTTGAGCAGGTTTCTTTTCCTGTCGATCTGTATTTTTATTTTTAGGATCGTTACCAATCGGTTGATTAATTTTTACACTTTTAAAGAACTTAAGCAACTGTTCGGGTTCAGAGAATTGCGCCCCTTGAGCACCTAGGCGAACACCCCTATCGTCTATGCCGTATATTATGCAGTCGACTGCATCCTTACCATAGATTTTGCAACGGTTTAGCAGATTAATTTTAGTATAAAAATATTCCTCAAGAGATTCGCCAAACTTAGCTCTCTTATTCAACATTTGAGTAAGTGTCTCCGCATAGTTAGTTTGTGAAGGAAAAGACTCCGTTAACCTTAATTTCCATTCAGACCAGGAATGTAGCAGAGAGGGGAGACCCTGATACCAGGTTTTAGCAACGCCGCAGAGCTTGGGCATTGCATAATGGACTATTTGTTTATCAGACCATCCATAAATCTGAGCGCATTCTTCAACCTTATGTATCCAGGTCTCCACAGTCTGCTCACGGCACATTGGGTCGAAATCAGGTACAACATTTAAGACAGGGAATTTATCTACGTCAGTGGTATTTTTACTTGCTATAACGTTTAAAAGTTTTTCAACTATATCTAGATTACTTAAATTAGCACTTCTCTTCCTACGAGGCGACCTTTCCTCCGAACTTGACAGCGATGATTGACTTTGTACTCTACGTCTTTTAGATAAGCCTTTATGAGTAGTTCTTGAATTCTCTCCTACCTCGTGCACTGAAGGGCTCCGGAGCTGTCGTTGCTCACAAGATCGCTTACTCGCCCGCTTACTTCTCCTCGACCGTCGTTCACGTGACCTGCTACGACGCACGGCTGGAGTTCTGGACCTCGGCTGCGTCCTAGCATTCCTTTCCTGCTGCGAACTGTTTCTGTCCACATGCCTGGATTTTTGCCTGTGCTTCGGCATTATTCCCAATTGTATTGCCTGAAACTTACGATTGTGTGTATTAGATACTTCATAATTAACTTTACTAACTTACATCTGTAGGCGTATTTTGCATGACTTTTGGTATGTTCATGTGCGAGTATAACCTCCAGGGAGTAGCCCTGGCAAGGTTATGTGCATGTGTATGTGCGTACATGTGAGTATAACCTCCAGGGAGTAGCCCTGGCAAGGTTATGTGCATGTGTATGTGCGTACATGTGAGTATAACCTCCAGGGAGTAGCCCTGGCAAGGTTATGTGCATGTGTATGTGCGTACATGTGAGTATAACCTCCAGGGAGTAGCCCTGGCAAGGTTATGTGCATGTATATGTGCGTACATGTGAGTATAACCTCCAGGGAGTAGCCCTGGCAAGGTTATGTGCATGTGTATGTGCGTACATGTGAGTATAACCTCCAGGGAGTAGCCCTGGCAAGGTTATGTGCATGTGTATGTGCGTACATGTAAGTCTTGATAACACTGTCGTGATAAAACGGAACGAACAAACCAATGAAACTCTGTTTACACTTGCATTTCATGAACATAAAATTATTTATAATACAACTACACTAGTTTAAACGATAATCTAGTTAGCTGTACAATGGGCAAAATCCTTCTTCACATTGCCAGTAGGTAGGCAGATTAGAAAAAAAACAAAAGTTTTACTTACGTTTTCACTTCTGTGGACGTGGTAAGTAGAACTTTTAGTTCTACTTTTATCCCGGCTTCTGATATGTTGAGGTTCTTGATAAAGTAAACTCCTTTGTCGTATATGTAAACTATTTATTACAGTACAGCGTTTGTGTAGCAGAGGGTACTAAGTTATCGAGACAACTGACAAGTGACGACTGAGCTTTTTCTCAGCATTTCCCGCCTTAAATAACCTTGTCGATGACAGTTGGTATTCTGTACAAAAAGATTTAAAGCGGGAAACGAGTAACTACCACAAAAGTGTTGCCAGTTACAAAAATATAAAAGCATATTGTGACGTTATTAATAAATCATTTTACAAGAACTATTTGTAAATTTAAAATAATATTTATAAATTTAGCCTAACACTGCAGACTAAAACGTCGGCCGACTGTTTGTCGGGGTGGTAGGAAAACTGCGGGTTGTTCGAAACTGCGGGTTGTTCGAAACTGCGGGTTGTTCGAAAGAGATACCGCGGCCCTGGTACATAAAAGGCCTGTGACGGAACACGACGGTTTTTAGTCAGTAAGAGTCTGACACTCCCTCTCCGCTGCTAACCCACAGCGGAAGGGGTCATTTGATGATTTTTGACGTCATTAAAAAAAAAAAAAAAAAAAAAAGGTGGTAGGAAAAAAAACCGGCAAAGTGCGAGTCGGACTCGCGCACGAAGGGCTCCGTACCAGAGAAAAAATGAGCAAAAAAATCACGTTTGTTGTAGGGGAGCCCCCAACATTATAGCGGCAACAGAAATACATCTGTGAAAATTTCAACTCTCTAACTATCACGGTTCATGAGATTTTACCCCGGTTTTACCCTTTGGGTACGGAACCCTAAAAACATATTTTTTAAGTTTTTAGTCGATCTGATACTGGACAAATACCTGATCACTGTTACGTGTATGCTTTCATTCATCTTCATACTGATTTATGAGCCCAAACCAACTATCGGCCGACTAAAAGTTTGTAATGTGCGCGAACTCATCAATACAACGAATTTTAAATTCAAAGTAGGTATTTTAGAGTTGGGAGACAATAATGGATTATTATTCAACATTGTTGGACTCTAAAACAGGCTGTTAAGAATATTCAAGGCCACTTCATAGTATATTAGTACCTACTTCATCTTGCCGACCGCATCAGATTAGATCTCGGGTCATTGACCCCGATTGGCTGTTAATGTTACTTGTAGCTATTAGCTGTCTATTGGGAACTTTTGTTAAGTGTTTTAGTGTCTAGTTTTATCAATATTTTAAAGGAATAATTAGATATCTATACTAATATTATAAAGCTGAAGAGTTTGTTTGTTTGAACGCGCTAATCTCAGGAACTACTGGTCCGATTTGAAAAATTCTTTCAGTGTTAGATAGCCCATTTATTGAGGAAGGCTATAGGCTACTTTTTATCCCGGTACGGGAAGTAGTTCCCACGGGATGCGGGTGAAACCGCTGGCAGAAGCTAGTCTATACTAATATTATAAAGCTGAAGAGTTTGTTTGTTTGTTTGAACGCGCTAATCTCAGGAACTACTGGTCCGAATTGAAAAATTCTTTAAGTGTTAGATAGCCCATTTATCGAGGAAGGCTATAGGCTACTTTTTATCCGGGTTCGTGCAGAGGTTCCCACGGGATGCGGGTGAAACCGCTGGCAGAAGCTAGTTATTGATATTTTGTAAAATTCTGTGCAAAAGCAATTAAACGAAAGTGAAAAATGCGATCGTTTAAATGTTTGTAGTTTTGTTTTTTGATGCAAAATTGACTTTTAATTCTACAGCGTGTAACAGATCTCAATTATTATTTTGCATAGGTAGTGACGTTTCAGAAGTTTTTGTAGTCGCGTTGATCAGAAATTAATGAAGATGGAATATTTTTAACCATCCGTAGCAAAGTTAACCTACGTAGGTAGGATAAATAGGTAGCTTAGTGGAATAAGCCATTCTATTTGTGGGTACATACACCCCATTCTTCTGAGGGAAAACCAAAACCTACGCAGTTTCTAAACAAATCAGATTTTACCTTTTGGTAGGTAGGTAGGTATATTTTACAAGTAGGCGAAAGTCAATTATTACTATCAATAGGTACCTAGGTATACTTAGTTGGAACAATGCAAATAGGTATAGGTACATAAGAATTACCTATCTAGGTAAAAAATATATGTGTGTCATGCTTTAACGGTAAAACAGCTGCACCCTTAAAGATGAAATTGTATAAGGAGACACATACGTATTTTTATTCGAATTAGAAAATAACCGTGAAAACTGTAGGTAGGTTTAGTCTGTGGTCTATTCTAAATTAGGTTATACCATTAAATTGCGTAACTAGGTATTAATCATTCCAAAGGTCCAGAAAGAAAATATCAGCGCCGTTTCACAAGGCTCTAAATCACCATGAATATTTTAATACCTAATTTCTAGCCTTCATACCTAATAATTTTCTATTTAATTGCTACGTAGAACACTAAACTACCTCTAGACCTTCAATTAATATACGAGCATTTTAGCGTGTCTGGATAACTACTTATTTTATGCTTAGGTTTTGTATGAGAACTGAAGATTTATGAGCATAAAATAAATAATGTTCAATCAAACTTCACATCTAGTAATAAACTGATGTTTTATTGTTTATGTACAGTCCACCTATTCGTATAATTAATAATATTAGTTGGGTTTAGTCATCAGATGCCAGTCATCCGGCGCCCGCCATCACCAGCTGTATGAATCAAGCAAAGGAAACGAGTTATTGAGCCTCTCTATGGTTTGTTACTTGTTACAAAACCTGTTTGGAGAGAATCGAGTAAAATTTTGATTATTTCTATACAATCCGCGGTGTTATTGTTAATTATTATCAGAGATCTGTGAAATGTGTGTACAATAAAATGCTCACTGGATTAATATGAAAAACAAATAGCAAGTATTTTTAATGCTTTCAACAAAATTAAGGCAAACAAGGTGCGTGTTTACTCTTTCGGTAAAACCACAGATTCATATTTTTTTAATTAAAAGTTTTATAGACCAATTACGGCCAACTGCCTGCAATCCACCTTAATTTACTTTTTTGTTACTTTAGACTCGGGAAGACACTCGGTCGGCCTGTCGCTTCTCGGAAATATTAATCATTGTTACGTAGACAAACATTTTAATAAACAAAGCAACTTTATCGCTGTTATCTTCAAGAAACCTAATTTCTAAATGACTAAACATTCTGTCTGACGGACAAACAATATAATATGGAACAATAGATTACTTATTCAGCTTAGGTATTCATCACCGACTTACCTTTTATCGCCCTCAAATGAAATTCCTCTGCATTTATTATCTTTTCGGAAAATAACCAGAGTTCACTCGTACTCGGCACACATATTTTTTACCAATACATCCACAATGCGACACAGTAGGTACACAATTTCTTGTCACGAGATGAATCACCAAAGAATGCACTCGTTATTACACAGAAACTAACACAAGAAATCACTGAAACACTTACAACATCACTTTTTCGATTAAAATTCGTTAGTCGGATCGATTTTGCGCTGTTTATCGAAGATATTTGACACAAGATAAAAGTTTTCGACGATAAGAACGCGCGCAGGCAGCGACGCGACGTACCACGCAGTCTTTTACTGCACGACTGACATACAAGTATAACCTAACAAAATCGAAGGAAGCGACGCGCGTGTAAACGAGTAACAAACTGTTGCTCTCCGCAACTCGGCCAGGTTGCCGCCGCGATTACTATAAACAAAACTCGAAAAACTTTGCTTGGCAGTTGTTGTAACGTTACAATTCACTGTTAGTACATTTGCTTTGGGTTTTGTTGTTAAATTACGGAGTGAGTGCGTGTTAAAACTTGGTTTTGAGCGTCAATAAATGGTTTGTTTTTGTATAAAGTCACGAACGGCGAGCGCAGGCCGCTGCGCTCTGTGATCGGCTTGAAGTTCACGTGATTCGCGTTGCACAGGGCGCACAGAAAGTGCGGCTAACTTCACTCCGTGCGCTCGCTAGGGAGGGGACACTTACCTGCGTTCCTAACCGGTTTTTTGCAGATGGTATTTTTTTCTATAGAAAACATTAACAGTGATCTCTTGTACAATAATGATGCAGTCGTAGCAGCTGTTATATTTGTCAATGCTTGTTTAATTTGGTGGTTTTGTGTTGAGTCAATTATTTGAATATTACGTAGGTATGAAGACTTGGATGTTGGGATTCTTTTAAGTCTTTATTTATTAACCGATTTGCAATGATAGTAGGTATTTATTTTACCTAGACCAGTTTAAATAGGTGAACATGTGTTTATTTTTGAGAATGAATGTATGTACCTACCTACCTAATGACAGTATTTATTATTTTTATAAGAATTATTATCTTGTAATTTATTTTTTATACAATAATTCAAGTTATAAACTTTATTTTTAATTCGCTACTTATAGGTAAATAACTTTAATTAATTACCTGATAATTGTTTTTTGGTATTTTTTTTGCTATTTTCAAACAATCGTGTTAGTTTAAATACTTGCAAGAACCTTTTTTAAACGCGAAAATATTATTTAAAAGTTTAATTTATTCATCAGACATTATAAACAATCTATTGATATAGAATAACCAATTGAAGCTGGCGATTGTACCTAGACTGCTTATATTGTGAAAGGCACGGTACATAACAACAGCAACAAATAGTACGGAAATAATCATCCGCTTTCGCATTTGATGAAAGAAACGAGACTTACAATCAATATACCTAGTTGCATGCAACACTAATATGAAAAGCAATAAATAATAAACTATTATTTATTTTAATTCGCAGTTTCACTTATATTCCATTGGAACTAAATACCTACATCTCACGCCCGTATATAATTATGTCATGTCCCTTTTAGGATCAATCTACATAGTTTACTTGCGTAATTTATTTTAAATGGTCCTGGACGTCTGTCAACTGTTTTACTTTGAAGAAAAAACTAGCTTGTTAAATTAAAAGAACAAGAAACTTGATCACCGTCACATTTGCTCTTAGAACATAAAATAGATTAGGATAAGACAGTGCATTAAAAATTAAACTGCTTTTGGTTTTTCTAAAATGTTTTGAAGGACATCACCGAAGCGGATCTCAAGAAAAATCTGCATTCCAACTGTTGCTTTTACAATAAATAATAAAGCGCGCTCTTAGGACTTTGCATTTTGTAAAAGAAAAAGCAGATGCCAACGTTTTCACTAAAATTCTAGAAAAAATAGCTGATGTTCTGGATAAAAATCCTTATACTTTATCCAGGTAAATGACATGTAAGTATTTTAGCTAATAATATTTTTGTTATAGCAGCACTAGAAAGCTTGTTACTTTTGCAAGATTGAGGATGACGCAAACAGAGAGTATGTTGGTAATAATATTGGATTTTTTTTAATGATGATGGAAACCATAGAAATTGAACACAGAAAAATACAAAAATAACTTAAATAATTTCAAATTCTTTGAAAGGGAAATCATTATAAAATGGGTTGAAAGGGAAATTAAATTATTAACTTCGGCATTTCCTCTAGGCAAAAGAAGAGGTAAATTGCTTACTAAGAGTACTTTTTATACAAAATTATTATGTTAACATACAACTTCACAATTTTCTAATCCCATCTCTTTTATGAAGAGTAATGAGAGGCTGTATCAATTACAGTAACACGACGTAAAGTGGGTACGTTTATATTTCGTGGCGTGCTTTTTATTTTGATTAGGCTTATCTGCTCGTTAGAGGCTGCTAAGGGTCTTTATATAGTCATTACACAGGGTAATTATGGCACACAAAATGTTCGGTAACGTCGATTACAAGGTGTGGTAACGAGGTCTCGAGAAAATTACAGACTGAGGCCAAAGATTAGTCTGGCACTAGTTTTTTTTTTTGCATTTTTAACCTATATTTTGTCTAGAGGCCATGTCTGGTAGCAATCATGGTAATATTAAGGTGGTTTAAATTCAAAATTATTCTGAAAGCATTGCCCTACTACCTATTATAGACGTAAACTCATAGCGACATCAAAATAAGGTGATTAGATTTCAATAAAAGAATCGTCTTCACAAAAGCCCGAAGATGACGAAAGGGTAACCTTAGGGCTACTTAAGTCTGACCTTTAAGGTCTAATCGTCTGCCGCGTCTGTCTCGAGGACTGCTAAACGTCACTGACTGAGGTAATTAACGCTGAAGCCGTCGTGTCGGTGCTTAATTGGTTATTTCGCCGTTTGTTTCTTGTCAGACATTAGACAGATGGACAGTGTTTTTTATGTCTTCATCATTTTCTATTAATAATAGGGATCTTTAATGTTTTCGTGTGATGTTATCAAATTATTGTATGTATGGCTGGTATAGTATACCACAAGCCTTAATTATGTTTAACAGAATAATTAGGTATCTAATAGTATTTAGTATATTATGTATTCGGTAGGATCCCTGCAAAATCATGAGTACCATTATTGCACAGCGCAAAATTCTCTGCCACATCAGTTTCTGAATAATTTAAACAGGATAAAATCTATTCATCCCTAATTAACTACAAGTATTTAATGAATTATTCCAACAGGAAATTCTGTATATGCATGTTAATTTAGTTTAGTATGTCACACATACGCATTCAATAAACATCTCATTACCCAGCGACCTGGCAGTGGCTGTTGATTGCAATTAAGTGTAATTAATTTGTGCTATTAATGTTATGTGCTACTTGAGGGACGGGCAATAGATGCTCATCATGATTTATTAGGTGATTATGAACAAGTATTAATTACGAACAGCCTACATAATTTGCACTGATTTAGCTATTGTGTGTTGCTCTCAACATGAACTGAAATCAGTGTGGAGAGTTATTTCATCCCATTTCCTGTCATTCAGTAAGTTTTTGACGTGAAATGTTGAAGTTTTTTATATGAAAAAAAAAATATTTGCACTCAGAATTATCTTTCTAATTCGCTTTATATTTCGGATTAATCATTCCGTTTATATCGCTTTTTGTCATTTGATTTACTTACCGCAGCAAATGCTACAACCGGAAATATGTATAAGCAGATTATAATTTATTTTACCTACGGACTAGGGACATAAGATTACATCTGTCAGGATATTACAGACCCTAATTAGTCAGTCTTGTTTGATTATGAGCTAAGACACACAATATACATACAGAATTATGTATACCTAAGCATACAATGGCGGAATAGGACTTGATACCATATTAGACGACGCGACCTCCGGTGCTCCAATACTATTGCCATTGAAAGAGCAATTGAGCTGAATCGGGGGTCAAAGGTGTTCGTACAATCTCTTGGAAGAAGCCACTTGACGAAGCTGACCACAACAAATGGAGAAGTCGTTTCTTCGGTGCCGGCAGTCCTTTCGGAAGTAGAAAATTTCTATGGCCGGTTATACGCATGCATCTCGACCTGATCCCGGAAATGAGGATTCTAGAGCCACATTAACACGCCATTTCACCGAAGACCTGCCAGAAGTCAGCAGTGGCGAAATCGAGATCGCTCTGAGACAGCTCAAAAATGGAAAAGCCCCTGGCGAGGATGGCATTACAACAGAGCTTTTAAAAGCAGGAGGTAAGCCCGTACTGGGGGAGCTCCAGAAGCTTTTTAATGCCATCCTGTTTGAAGGGAGAACTCCAGAGGCGTGGAGTAGGAGTGTTGTCGTCCTGTTCTTCAAAAAGGGAGACAAAACCCAGTTGAAGAACTATCGACCCATTTCCCTCCTAAGCCACGTATATAAGCTGTTCTCAAGAGTGATCACGAACCGACTTGCGCGAAGACTCGACGAATTCCAACCACCGGAGCAGGCTGGGTTTCGGAGCGGATACGGCACCATAGACCACATCCACACAGTGCGGCAGATTATACAGAAGACCGAAGAGTATAATCAGCCCCTGTGTCTAGCATTTGTGGACTATGAGAAGGCCTTTGACTCGGTAGAAATCTGGTCTGTTCTGGAGTCCCTGCAGCGTTGTCAAGTAGATTAGCGATACATCCAAGTAATGAGATGTCTCTACGAAGCCGCTACAATGTCCGTCCAAGTACAGAATCAGCAAACAAGGCCCATGCCGTTGCATCGAGGAGTGAGACAAGGGGATGTTATTTCCCCGAAACTGTTCACTAATGCAATGGAGGATATGTTCAAGACGCTGAACTGGAAAGGACGCGGCATCAACATCAATGGCGAACACATCTCTCACTTGCGATTTGCTGACGATATCGTCATCATGGCGGAAACGCTGCAGGACCTACAACAGATGCTGAACGACCTGGCTGAATCTTCTCTACGCATCGGCCTACGGATGAATTTGGACAAAACCAAGGTCATGTTCAATGAACATGTTCTACCGGAACCGATTGCGATACACGGCGCCGTTCTCGAAGTTGTTCGGAAATATGTATACCTCGGGCAGACATTGCAGTTAGGTAGAAACAACTTTGAGGACGAGGTGAATAGGAGAATTCAGTTGGGTTGGGCTGCATTTGGGAAGCTACGTCGAGTCCTAACATCGTCGATCCCACAGTGCCTAAAGACAAAAGTCTTCAATCAGTGCGTCCTACCTGTCATGACTTACGGAGCCGAAACGTGGACACTGACGGTACGGCTGGTCCACAAGTTTAAAGTCGCTCAGCGGGCTATGGAAAGAGCTATGCTCGGCGTTTCTCTGAGGGATCGCATCAGAAATGAGGTAATCCGTCAGAGAACCAAGGTCATCGACATAGCCTACCGAATCAGCAAGCTGAAGTGGCAGTGGGCTGGCCATATTAGCCGAAGAACCGATAACCGTTGGGGTAAACGAGTTCTAGAGTGGAGACCACGCCTCGGCAAACGTAGTGTAGGACGTCCTCAGGCACGGTGGAGTGATGACTTGCGCAAGACGGCTGGCAGGAGCTGGATGCGAGAAGCCGAAAATCGATCTCAGTGGCGTGCACTTGGAGAGGCCTATGTCCAGTAGTGGACTGCGATAGGCTGATGATGATGATGACCATATTAGACGTAAAACATACTTAGTGATGATGACATTAATTTATTCCCATATGTTTTTTTACATATTTTATTCACATATTTATTTAGCTATGAATTTAAGTACACATAATACCAAAACTCGAATCGTATTGTCGAGCGATAGGAAATGAAGAGAAAAAACCGTTTATTAAAAAAAGCCGCGACGAAACCAATGCTACAGAAAAATAAATTATTGGGGTCCTCCTGAAAGGGTGTAAATATGAATTGTATATTCCTATTACCTTTTATTTCCCGGTGCGTAGCTATAAAGACTGCAAACCAGGTCCTCGCGAGATCTTGCGTCCGAAGTCAAATGAGGCTGACACAGTTAAGAGGTCTATTTAAAAACAGGATTAATCCCAACAGCGGAAGAACTAAGACTGAATATTTTAATACATAATATATGACAGGATTTCCTATCTGCCAGATATCCCGTTGCTATTTCATGATAGCTTAAAATAAAATTGTTCATATCCGGATTTTATCACCAAGTAGGTAATATAACTGGCAGGCATTGCGAATTCCGCCGGATATACAAATTAAATACCGTGATAAGAGCAATGAAAAAAATATTTGCAAAAAAATTACACGTGCCCGAATTGTTTTGTTTGTTTTTCGTACTTACGAAATAAGACAAATTCATGTTTGTTTGAGGTATATTTAACTTCTTCTTGAAATAAGCTTTGTTATTTTTGAAAAGCACGTGGCTATTTAATAAAGTTATTTACGTAAGAGTTCCCATATTTTTTTTTATTTATTTCATTAAACGCCTCGACAAACGATTAAATACTACCAAAAGACCAATCCTCCCTATTGAAACATACATAGTATAACTAATCTATTTTCAGTAACATTAATATAAATAAGAATACACTACCTAACCCATTTCAAGTGTCAACAGTTACCTCATAAATAAATTAACACTACAGGTAGTCACATTAATTAATTAAATTGTGAAAATCGGATTACGGTTTTTAACCGGATTTTCTAAATATTGTGCTTCACTAGTAAAACCATAACTGTTATAATCTGTGGTAAAACTTGCACATTATTAATCTTAAACAGAAGCTTTGGAGAATATTGAAATAAAGTACTATTTCTTTGTAAATGTATTCTCACAAGCAAGGGCACATAAGTAAGGCCACGTCAACGTCGCTACGGCCAATTGGGCTCATACATTATCCCTTGCTCCTTACAATTCAATAGAAAATAGGCATTCCTTAGAACACGCAGTAATGTATTCCGTCCGTCCCATGATTTCTAACTTACGCGCTATTAAACTAATTTATTATATATTTCCCTTCCATTGCCATGTCATCATGTAAATTGATGAGATTGCCACAAGTAAAAAATATGTGGAAATCGCCTGGGGGGAACGTGAAATGTAGGGGGTTCTGTTTAATGTACGAAACATCAGCGTCATGGTAGCCACGGTCATTTTTGACCTCATTATTATTTTATCGATTAGTTAGGTAATAAACTAAGTATGACGTTTGATTTAAGATGTTTTAAAGCTTAGTGCAGAGTAGAGGCTAAGCGTTTTACGCGTAAGTGCTTAAAGGTCTAAGCATTACCAACTAGGAGTGCACGAGTGGTACCTATGTACCTGTGTATATTTTAAAGATTACGCTGTGCATACAGATGTAGGCCTGGTGCAAAGCATTCTGGCAAACCCAAAATCTGAGGCTGCTAAAAAATTATGTAGATTAGCATTGGTTGCTCAGTAGTTAGTGATAAAATTTCGTATAAGATGTTTGTTTTCTAGTATTTATAATCTATACATAGTTTTAAGTGATTTCATCTTGTAACAAGGTATGATGGGGTTGGCATGTCCTTATTGGACAAAAACCCCAAAAAAAAAAAAAGATTTAAAAAAAAAAAAACGCTGTGCATACCTTACCTAAGTCCTTCCTACAAAATACCCAGTACTTAAAAAATACTTTTAAAGTACCAAAAGCTAAGTTGACTCAAGTCCTCACCGACTTACTTCTTTAAAAGTTACAAAGGTTCTTACTCTTTAGCGCGGAATTCCAAAAACAACGACAAAATGTAAAACAAGACTTTAAATTCGCGTCTCGTACGAGGTAGCCCGTTTCCGCCATTTTGAGAATGAGAAAAAGTGATTTATGAAGCAACCGAGGGAAAGGTTTAAAATTGAATTCGCAAAAGTGTTGAGTGTGATTTACTTTTGACATTGATATTTTTTGTTTTGGTTATTATTCTAAAGTTTCTTTTGGGTGGGAATTATTTAAATTCCGGTGTAGGCGAGTCTGGAATGTCTTTGAGTACCTAGGTATCTTTTTACCATAGTAAGTATTGTCTCACTAAGAAATTGTTAAGTCAGCCGTCATATTGATTGAACTCATGTAAGTTAGGAAGTAACTTCATATGTTACTGATTCTTAGGACTTGTCTAGATTAAACTTAGGCTACCTTTCAGTATTAAACTTCCATATAATATGTGACCTACTTACACGAATCCTATTCCGAAACTTATTTCGCTCAAAAAGCAACACGTGACTTCTGTGCAAATTAACTCTTAATCTTCCAACTCCATTGGGTTTTACAATAAATAGGGAAAAAGTTAATAATCTAAGATCGTAAAATCTTAATATTACGAGTTTTCCAGAAAAAATATTCAATTTCTCATTTGAATTTTGTTTCGAAATAGTACAATGTGCGTTAACGCCTGACTGAATTCTCATAGCAATGTTACGCCGATCGTGGAGTGGTATAGACATGTATGAATTCGCTTCAAGGCGGTATATTATACGTCGCTTTCTCTACTGTTTCAGTCCTTTCTGTTCGTTGGTTTACATAATTGATTAATTATTCATAATTAAATTAAAATGAAATTTTCGAAAGGGCGTCAATTTGTGACAAATTATGTAATTTAATAACTTGGATATTGAGTTCCTGTATGAATTTGACGATCCCACAGTTGAAATGAAAATATGTAGGTTTGTATGTTCCTAGTTCTTTTAACGACAATAACATGAAAAGCCGTAAAATAAGAGTTATAGCAGGAATTTACACAGGTGGGTTTCCATGAAACAATAAAATGTTCTTGGTACACGAAACCGCATAGAATTTTGTAGTTTAGTACCAACTAGTAGCAACCTAATATATAATTAAAATGGTTGTAGGTACACAATGTAGGTAATGGAAAATTTAATCAATTTAATGCTTATTAGGTATATTAAATACTCTGATTAAATTTTCAATTCTAGGAATTTCAGTTAACTAGACTGGTACCTATCGTACCTAAGATAAAGCTAATTAAAGTAACTGGATTTCAGTCCAAATTCTAGGTAAGTACCTAACAAATAACACTATTTTTGAGTCAGCATAATTTTGCACTTGTAAAACCCATCTTATGTCGTAGATATAAGGTTGAAATTGGCTCAGCAAGGTACAAATGTTAATTTTATGCAGTGTTGGTTAATTTCTGATGTTATGGTTAAATGAAGCTTATAACTGAAATGGTTATTGTGAAGAAGCTTAACGTAACTGTCAATGCTTTTTGCTATGAGTATTATCTATGTAATTAGTAATTAGAATTAGGTGTAGTGTGAAATTAATGCGATATAACTATCTGTCTATGTAAGTATTTAGTATTTATATTACCGTCTCGTTGAATTGGTCTTAGGTTCGATGCCTGGGCAATATACATATGTAATGCTGTTAGCTTAATCATTGCTTACAGTGTTATACATCAGTGTTATACAAAATTCACAGATTAACAATAATTTTTCGATGAAACCTACTCCAAACTTACCTACTTCTTTCTACTACTTAATTCACATAAATAAAAGGCGAAAACTTAATTCCCATATCAATAACAGACAAATAACCTTTAAAAACAAGAGTATCAAAAGTACCTATTTCAGCAGAAAACCCATAAAGACTTACAGTATTCCAGAACACTTCACTACCCAGTTATGTGAGAAAAACACAAAAAAAATCCTAAAAGTGCAATTTCAGCGGCCTTGGTTCCAAGATGGCGACTGCATCGTTGCAATGCGCATGCAGTTTCATGGTCTTGGGCATGGAGAACAAAATGACAAACAGAGGTGCCATAACGGCGCAGCGGGCGGAGCTCCGGCGCGATCTCATGGTGGCCTGGAGGGAGCGACTGTCGCAACCCAGTGCAGGGCACGCCACCATCGTGGCGGTAAGTCCCCTCTTTGAGGAGTGGCTCGGGAGGAGTCACGGCGCCCTCACGTACCGCATGACGCAGGTCCTCACCGGACACGGTTGTTTCGGGAGGTACCTGCACCGCATCGGTCGTGAGGAGGCTCCCGGGTGTCACCATTGTGCGGACAGCCCCGAGGACACGGTGGACCACACAGTCCAGGTGTGCCCCGCATGGGAGGGGCACCGCCGGGTCCTCGTCGAGGCTTTGGGCGGCGGCGACCTCTCGCGTCCGGCCCTGGTTCAGGCCATGGTCCGGGGCGAGAGGGAATGGGATGCCGTCGGCTCCTTCTGCGAAGCGGTCATGCTCGAGAAGGAGGAGGCGGAACGCCAGAGAGTTCGCACCTCTCATCCCGGCCGCCGCGCTGGACCAGGTAGACACCATGGGCGCCGGGTGTCGCGAGATGACTCCCGGCCACCGTAGGCGTGGGTCTGTGGGCGGTGAGTTCGGGTGGCTCATCGTCCCTCTGTCCACTTAGACGACAGACCCGTGTCGACGGCGCGCGTTGTTCCACGCGCTCCTCAAAGAGATGTCAGCAACCCCAGCGGGGCCCAGCAGGGTCAAGGCCTGCGGGGCTGCGGGTTGTTCGAAAGATATACCGCGGCCCTGCCCAGGCAGCACACAAGTCAGATAACTGGCCAAGAATTTAACTCTATGCAGGGTTAAGATTTATTATATATGAATATAAGCTGAGTGTATTACGAAATTATGTATTAAAGTTATTTTTTGCTATAATAATGCTATCAGCTGAATTAGTTAAGTAATTTGCGGATTTTATTTCTTCAAACTGAATAATCATCATAAAAAGACCTGTTACTCAAGAGTTCGTGTAATCTTTTGTATAACATTGGTATAAAATTCCACTATCAAGCATGATACTGGATAAGCTATATTCTGTTTTCTTTTAGTTGTATTACACAATACACCTTGACAGTTATTCAGCTGCTGTATAAAATAGGCGTTGTTTCTGTTATGAAGCATATAGTAACTTAACAGAAATAAAGATAGCTGTTGTAACTACTTTATGACGCTTTAAGTACGAAATTACCGTCATGTGCAGCTAACTGTAGTTAAAGCAATATTAACAGATTCTGACGCAGAAGTTTTCTGAGTATTCATGAGAAGTAGACATTTTTAAGCTAGAAGAGCTGTTCTGGAACGTTAGTCAGCATTTAACCGGCTGACAGTGCTAATTGTTTTGTAGTGGTTACTACGTGAAAATGCATCGCACGTTTGTAGTAGGTATATAGTACCTACTATGCTTATTTATTTGTATCGTACTATTATGAATTCTGTACTACAATGATTAGTTATAAATTAAGTATGTAATTTTTCGTATCGTAATATTTTTTAACCGACTTCTAAAAGAATGAGGTCTGAATTTGATAAGAACTAAAAAGAATAAATAATATAGCTTTCCTATAATGTGGGTTTTTATTAATTTATGACTGAATCCTAATTGTTTGATTTACAGTACGAATGTGTGTTATTATAGAACAGTTGTCGAAAAATGTTTAATGCAGTCCACTTTTAACCAGAGCACAACTTGATAAGTGGACACTTATGGTCTGTTATGCATACATTAGACGATAAGCCGCTGTGCAATCAGATTTTATTCAGAATGTGCGTCGCCATTACCGAACAACATAACCTAATTATAATGATGTGGAATTTTATACTCAAATACTCAAGTTTAACAACGAAATAAATATAATATTCTTAAAAAAGTTTTACAAGGTTATTTTTGAACCCATACATTGAAATAAACCAAAAAAATATTTTACACGTAAAAAACATAACTAGAAGAAATGTTGTTTATTTCTTCAAAACCCGGCTTATCAGGAAGCGCGTGAAAAATTTACACGAAATATATATATATATATACACGGTAAAGTTGCATGCGCACCTACAATTTCTTTCATCAAGCCTAAATAAGGGCAACATTTACTTAATTACGATAGGTAAAATATTATAATACGAATATGTATAACTCTGTAAGGATTTGTCAATATTTAATTTGATCAACTTCTTGCTAAATATACCTGAAATAAGCTAAACGCTGTGTATGATCTGAATATCTGAGCTTTGAAGGACTCAGTCAATTATAATATGTTCATTCATCATTCACTCATCATCTGGCTAAAAGAGCTGTAATACTTGTGTTAAAGAACAAAATCTTTTTATGCAGAAGATATTCAGCTTGTCGTACAATTATTCAAAACTTATTCATCTTTTACGTTGCTATTACATAGCTAATAGCAGTATAATTTTGTGCCCAAATTGCTTGAATAACGTCTGAGTAAGCGCCATATCAGCTATTTACAGTAGTTTTTTTCTGCAATTAGCTTCTATGACTGCTGTTAAACAAAAAATACTCAAAAGGTTTGTGCTGGCTGGGTGGTACATAAAAGGCCTATGACGGAACACGACGGTTTTTAGTCAGTAAGAGTCTGACACTCCCTCACCGCTGCTAACCCACAGCGGGAGGGGTCATTTGATGATTTTTGACGTCGGAAAAAAAAAAGGTGCCATAACGGAAAATCTCCTTAGAAAGATATGATGATGTTCTCCTAGCCGATTATCGGCTACGGAGGCTGTTCTCGTGTAAGGAGATTAGTACATGACATATTATACTTAGTGCACAAGGTGGGGGTTAAGGTGCACTCACTATTCCTTCACTTTCATAGCCCGATGGGACGGCAATCCGACACCACCGGAGAGAGATCAGGCGCAGGACCGACATTTACCTACGCGCTCTCCGATGCACGGGTGTATCAATCACCAACTTCCAGGCCTATAGGGTCCATATTGATTTTAGACTTTATAATTTACCACCTGTATAACATACTGTACTTATGGAATGCTAAAAAAAATAAAGAATTGAGTAAAGTTAAAAATAGCCCTTCTAAATGCATTGTTTTCGCCCTTATCCACCATCTTTGGACCCGACGTTTTCTTGTAATAACAAAAATCGTTGGCAGATGTCTCATAGGACCCGAACTCCTCGTTAGTTCATTCGTAAGTGATCGTTTTGGTCATGCCCACCGTACGTATTTGATCTGATAGAAGGCGCCTGACCTACCAGCAATATGGCATCTCCACTCATCTCTCCTTACTCCGTGATCTTGGCGCTATTTAGTGGTAGCTATGAAATTTCAGGAATTTATTACGTGGCCATAATTAATTCTTGGATTGTTACAATGTCTTGGTATTACTAGTAAATGAATTTATTCCGTACTTCTTCGTCTTTAATTTTGTTTATGTGGTTTTTAGTATTTATAACGTTTAATAATTCATTCATCATTGTTTTTGGTAGGTGAATAAAAATTACTGGCCTCGGAAAAAGCTAGACAGATGATGATGTGTTTGGTAAGTGGGAAGTCCATTGGGGTAATTTTAATTACTGTCTTGTTTGAACCTCGGATTTAAACTGTTACTATGTAGCTTGGAAATGTTATGGACCATGTGATTGATTCGGGCATTATTTATAATGCCCGAGCATTATGAATAATGTCTAGCTTTATCGGGCCAAGTGATTAATAACTATCTTAACTTCATTATTTATCACATTGAACGGGCATTATTATATTGCTACATGACAGTTGGGCAATTTGATAATAAAGCTATATTTTATGCGGTGCGAGGGTGGCAGTTGTTCTAATAAATAAATTCTGTTACTTGCTACATATTTTATGTTTCGAAAATTATATGTTCTTTTTTAATGAGAAATTTTAAGTCTAACCACAAAATTATTTATTGGACAATTGTCATCTAATTTACTTCTTACTCGGCATCGTTTTTCTTGATCTCATTTTTCTTGGCTCGTTTTTGTTATGGTAGAATTTAATTTGGATTCAAAACATTGTATTAAAAATTGAAGTCAGTGACGAAAACGAATCGCTGCAAACCCGACTCCACGTAGTCTTGTCTGCCCTACCCCTAGAGTGCAATTCAAAACCGCGTAGGCGCGGAGGGTTAAATGTCAATAACAATAAAAAAAATGAAATTAAATATGTTTATATTACTTTTCCCAAAAGGTCACGGGCAATATGTATAGCGCCCGGTCAATTTGATTATTTGAATAATTATTATCAAATTGCACTCTCATATTGGGCATTTTTCATAATGACCGGGCATTATGTATAATGCCCAATTTATCACTTGGTCCATAACAGAAACACGATATAGTATTTTTGTAAACGCCGCATAAAAAGCTAAGCTAGCAAATCATTTAATACACGAACTTAATACATACTAAAAAAGAAAGAATATTATATCAAAGCTAAAAGATAATTAGATTACTTATATTCCATTGTTTTTTCGCAAACATTAGTTAAGACAAAAGCATAAATTATCCGAATAATTTACATTTCCCGAAACGTAACGTAAATTACGGTCAAATTCGACCCTTGGGTCGCGATAAGGTTGTGTTCATGTTATGTAAGCGAAGCGGAGCGACAAGCGATTTGAACAAATCATCGTTTCTTAACTAATGTCCTAATTATAAAATTTTATTATCTTCTACACATTGGACTGGAAAAAGTCGTGGTGGCCTAGTGGGTAAAAGAACCAACCTCTCGAGTATGAGGGCGTGGGTTCGATTCCAGATCAGGCAAGTACCAATGCAACTTTTCTAAGTTTGTATGTACTTTCTAAGTAATCTTAGACACCAATGGCTGATAAAAAGGTGAAGGAAAACATCTTGAGGAAACCTGGACTATATATATAGTCTGAAATCACCAACCCGCATTGAGCAAGCGTGGTGAGTTATGCTCAATCCTTCTCCGTGTGAGAGGAGGCCTGTGCCCAGCAGTGGGACGATAAAAAGGCTGTAACAGTAACAGTAACAGTAACACATTGGACTTGACATTTAGAGCTATTTGTGAAACCATATAATTTCTAGCTCCTGGCTGCGGTTTCACCCGTGTCCCGAGGTACCTAACTAATTCTAGCACATTGATACAAAATAGCCTATATAATTATTTTGATGTTTAAGCCATATTATTGTTAGGTTTCATCATAATCAATTCTGATGAGTTCTGTAATTTTTGAATGAAAAACGAACAAACACACAAAACTCAAAAAAGTAGACTTGAATACGTTTTTTTATTTGGTATTGTCAAAGAGGCTAACCTAAGTTACCAGGATTGGATGTGAAAAATATCAAAGTAAACCTCCGTAGGTACTCCTAAAACACATTTAATGTGGCCTCTCCCTTAAACCCTTAGGATCAATCACGAGATTCTTTGAGTCCCCGACATTTGTCACTAGTCGGAAACAAACGTGTTGCTGAATGTAGGTACACAAGTAAGTAGGTACATAGATTTAATGTAGGACATTACTTACATGTAAAAAAAAGTTCAAATCAAGTCGGCTAATCGACGTATAGTATCGGCATAGACAAGTGACTGAGTGATCAGTCAACGTTCCTCTTTGATTGAATCTATACTAATATTATAAAGCTGAAGAGTTTGTTTGTTTGTTTGTTTGAACGCGCTAATCTCAGGATCTACTGGTCCGATTTGAAAAATTCTTTCAGTGTTAGATAGCCCATTTATCGAGGAAGGCTAGAGGCTACTTTTTATCCGGGTCCGTGCCGAGGTTCCCACGGGATGCGGGTGAAACCGCTGGCAGAAGCTAGTGATAGATAATTTTCACCAGTTGGCTGCTACACTTATAAGATACAACACTTCATGATCATCATTGGCCATGAAGCATTTGGGTCAGATACCAGATAGGTCAGATGATTGTGGCAATGCTTGTGCGTTTGTTTACTGCCCCAAGCATACTACGAAGTAACTAGGTATTATAGTAATCTGTGATATTACTAAAAAAAAAACCGGCCAAGTGCGAGTCGGACTCGCGCACGTAGGGTTCCGTACCATCCAAACTAATATTCTATAAACATATACTTATATATATTTATGGATATCGAGCAAAACTGAGCAAAAAAATCACGTTAGTTGTATGGGAGCCCCCCGAAATATTTATTTTATTCTAGTTTTCAGTTCATTCATTTGTTGTTCTAGCGGCAACAGAAATACATCATCTGTGAAAATTTCAACTCTCTAACTATCACGGTTCATGAGATAAGTACAGCCTGGTGACAGACAGACGGACGGACGGACGGACGGACGGACAGAGGAGCGAAAACAATAGGGTCCCGTTTTACCCTTTGGGTACGGAACCCTAAAAAAACATCATTCATGGCACACAGTGACATTGTTTTTTGTATGCGTTAGCTCAGTAGTGCTCAGAACTGGCCAAATATAGCGTGCATGCATTTGCTTACACACACACGCATGCCTCTCCCGCTTTCCCGAGAAAACATCTAAATCATAATAACGCAACATACCTAATCCACAGGTGTTACCACATTAAAAAAAATCTCAGCAACATAATCCCGAATTATGTCAGTTATTTGAAAGGTTCCTAATTTCAACATGGCCACCGTAACAAAATATAAATGTTACACCCTCGTCAAGGCTTTGTTTTAAGAGGCAACAACATAATGTGGCTGAAATGTGTGTCAGTTTTTAAGCCTTTTAACCGTAGCAACGATTACTTAATTCTAGTTGTAACTCTATCTGTTTGTTTGTGGCGCTTTCATGCAAAAACTGCTTAACCGATTTAAATAAAATTTGGTTTTTAGGACAGTCAACAGTTTAAGATAGAACATACCTAAGACTACTTTTTATTAGATAAAAGATAATTTATTTTTTTAAAGCATGGGTATATGTATGTTTACAAAACAGGTACTTACGTATTGTTAACATAAGGTTTTGAGATTACGTAAAATATATGTTTTGCCTGTAATTGGCGTAGGTACCTAGATACAAATTTTTACAATTTTTTTTTTTGAAAAATATTAAAATATTTTTTTTTTCATTTTTTTACCTTAGGTATGTATATTATAAGTAGAAAATATTAAAGCGAAACGTCACGTAGGTATAAAAAGATTGAAATTTTTTACTAACGTTGCCCATCTTAGTTTTATGTAAGTACCTATAGTTTTAAAGTTCCAAGTATGGGCACAAAGCTTTAAGTGGTTCCGTATACATTAAACAAACGCTCAAGATTACCTGAGAAAGCTTTTTAATTCCTTTAAATTAAAAATTCTTAGTACTTTGCGAAGCTGAGAAGATGCTTTTAAGCTTCTAGTTGAGCAAGATTAAGTTGCTGTGTATATTTTAAATCTGTTTTGTTCCTAGCTACCCACTATCCGTCTTATAAAAAAATATTTGTATGAAATATTATTTTTTCATAGGTAGAGATTCGGGGTTTATGGATCATTTAAATTTTAGTTACCTACTAACCTCCCCACTCAGAGACATTTAATGGTTACTTAAGCCATTCCTTAGCGAAGGATTTGTATGACATTCCGTCACTAAGGAGTGACTTAAGTAATCATTGTCTCTGAGTAAAGCTGCCGTAGCCGTCCATAAAGTATTTTAAAAGAATTCTATTGACATCATAAGTACTTAAGTATGATACCTATCTGTCACCAAACACTTACTGTGAAATCAAGGTATCTTAAAATAACAACCTCTCTATCAGTTTCTTGTATAAAACACCATGTCAACATTCGTTTAATCCTTCATCCATTTCCTGAATCAAAACCAAAAGTGCCATAAATACCAGACGCGAACTAACATGGGAAGCGCTTGAAATAAGAAATAAAACACCAAACCTCACTTAACAATATTATTTATTTGTACAAACATTCTGTTTATATTCGTATAATATCACAGACATAGTTATTAACTTCACGCTACCCTTTCATAGGGCTTATAATTCAAGACCCGTTTCATTCAAGTTGTTCTACGCTACAAGAATTTACTATATTTTGTAACAGCGCCATCTATTGGTAACAAAAAGAAGCACTTGAAACATAGTTATATAAAAGTTTAGAGAATTGTCGGTAGAGTGCCTTCGTCTCAAGATGGTAGGAGGCACTCCTTATAAATTAAATATTGTTTTTTTTACTCCGCCAAAAGTTATTTTTTCTTAAGTTTTATATTATTTTGGAACAGATATTCCTATTTTTATATATATTTCTTTAGAATATTTAATAAGTAGAAATAGGACATCGTTCACATGTTTGTGGTCAGATGCTTGATCGAATTTACAATTATTTTACAAAGCTACTCTTAATATTTTGTAGGTATTTCAAACAAAGTTCAAATTATTTACGACTTAAAAAGTATGTTTTGTGTAAGCTTATAACAAAATTAACGTGCAAGAACACATTTAAGTAGTAATTAAAATTAGACTAAGTAGCTAAAAGGTACCTACCTACCTACACTATTTTTATATTGCATTGATATTTTATTTAAATTTTAAATAAATAGGTATTCTGTAGGTTTATTAACCTTTTACCAAATGTTATTAACTCTTCCACAAAAAAAAACTACACAACCAAAACTCGTCTCTCAAATAGACCATGTTCTGAATCGAACAGGCACACAACACAAAAACATACAAACAGCGGACAAAAGCGCGGGTAACGCTTGTCAATAAACAGTATAAATTAATTTTACCCACGGAGTAAGGAAAGATGAGCGGAGATGCCATAATGCAGGTAGGTCTGGCTCCTTTTTCTAGGTCAAATTCGTAAGGCGGGCATGACCAAACAGATCAGTTACGAGTGACCCAACGAGTCGTTCGGGTTCTTTGAGACATATGTCAACGATTTTTGGTATTATATAAAAGAATAGTCGGGTCCAAAAAAGGCGTTCAAGTGTGAAAACGTTCCTCGTACCCCGGTTACCCGCATTTTGGCACTCTATTTTCTTAAGCGATTTTCCGTTATAGCACCTTCGCTAGTCAGTTCCTTCTCCATGATTCTACCTTTTAATACTTCATCTTAAACTATAACTCTGTTTTGATGTTACATAGCTGGTAGAATTCTTTCTCTGGCAATAAGTTGTTTTTCGTTAATTCCTTAAACTTGTCGAAGTCGCAGTGACTAGAAGTTTCACAGCCTTTGATCCTGAGGAGATGGGCTGATGACTCTCCAGCTTTCGGTAGATATACCGGCTGTAAAGAGAGAATATTTCAAGCACTTAAGTAATAAAGTAGGTAACAGCTTTTATAAACAGAAATCAATATCTTCTGAAGAATTGGAATGTATACTGGAAATATTTTGAAGCTGAAAAGGTTCTTTGATTTTGAATTAATGGACCGATTTCAATAATTCTTGTAGAAGCTATTAGACAGCTCATTTGTCGAAGACAAATTAAAGGTTGCCAAAATTCATGTGCCGTAAATGAAAAAATATTTCAGTGGCTCATTTATCAGCCCATTTTTTATAGGCTTTAGGCTTTGCGACTTAGCCAGATTTGGAGGTGGAATTCTAGCGAGACAAAGGTAGAAAAGTTGGCAGAAGCTTGTATAAACTATATTTCATCTCCTAGTTACGTGGCTCCTTGGAAACACGGATTAAATCTAATAAAGAATATGTAATGATAAAACTCACCAGCACACTATAACTCCCAGTACTCCTAGACTTATAAAGTTCCAACGCGAACACAGCCCCATACTCAGGAATGGTGCTGTCATTCTGGACGTAAGCTACATCCATCAGGGCACCGATGTTGAAGTCGTGGGCAGAGATCGAGCGAAGTGGCTGAGACACCGGCTTTCCTGATATGAAGTCGTTGCCGGCTTGGATGAACTGGCTTAGAAGGACTCCTGTGGAAGAATTTGATATGTTTTAGAAGTTATATGGGGTTAGTATGGGGTCACCTTATGGGTTAACTAGCGTTGTTGTGTCAAAATATTATAGGCAAGTCATGAATGTGATATTCTACCTACAGTACAGGCAATACAGTCAGTAAAGAAAAAAGTCGTGGTGGCCTAGTGGGTAAAGGACCAACCTCTCAAGTATGAGGGCGCGCGTTCGATCCCAGGTCAGGCAAGTACCAATGCAACTTTTCTAAGTTTTTATGTACTTTTTAAGTATACCTTAGACACCATTGGCTGTGTTTCGGATGGCACGTTAAACTGTAGGTACCGGCTGTCGTTGAACATCCTTGGCAGTCGTTACGGGTAGTTAGAAGCCAGTAAGTCTGACACCAGTCTAACCAAGGGGTATCGGGTTGCCCGGGTAACTGGGTTGAGGAGGTCAGATAGGCAGTCGCTTCTTGTAAAGCACTGGTACTCAGCTGAATGCGGTTAGACTGGAAGCCGACCCCAAGATAGTTGGGAAAAAGGCTCGAAGGAATGAGTACAGGCAATACAGTACTTGCTGGATTAGCTTTTATAGAGTTAATTTAAAATTTGAATTGTTAATTCGATAAGGGTTTAGATGCTAGTTATATTGGGAGAGAATAAGAGAGTTAAATAATATGTGAAATATCACATTCGATCTTGACGAAAGTTTTATTGACGCGTCCTGTATGCGTCGGCATTTTTAACGAATTTTAGCCTAACTGTTAGACTAAGAATTTTTAAAAGAAACTTACCACCACCAATCTTCTTCATCTCATCAGTTCTGAAATACAGCCTGTAAGCCAGTCTACCAGCTTCACTCAGCCTAGGCAGTATTGGCTTAGCCCAGTCTGGGAGGTCTAGACCGAGACCAATCTGTGGAACAATTGTTGACATTAGATATTGAACTATAAGTAAATGGCTTAAGGTCTTGTTTTGAGAAATCGTGACACTTTATGAATATTGTTTTTTTTTTCTTTGTTTAGGAAAAGCTTGAATATACACTCTTTTGCAAAAAAAACGGGCACCTATGCGAAATCTTAGTTTTAAGGACTTTATGTGTATTTCAAAGGGTTTTAATGGTTTTAGTATGTTTCTAGCATCAAAAGGGTTAGCCAAGCATGCGTGAGAGTGTATTCTAAATTTGAATTTTGTACAATTGCTAAGAAATTGGTTAAACCTTGTTTTGGACTAATTGCTGGTAGAAAGTTCGTCGGTGTTTTGAAAAGTTTTTGAAGTGATTTTCAGAAAAATGATAAGGCAGTTTTAATTAATGATTAATGTACCTTTTTGTTACATCAAAACATTTTTGAAAAACTATGCGCATTTGATAAAATGTTCACCTGATCTAAATGGGCTATACTGGTGATTGATGTCAATGTTAAGAGGTTCGGAATTTTAGTGTAAAGCGTGCTATTGTTTAGATATTGTACCTACGTGTTTTAAAATATCGCTTTTTCATAAATAAACACTATTTAGAGGAGTAGCAGTACCTTAGGCTGCGACAAAACCAATTTAAAGTAAGCAGTGCCGATCACAACTCGTCTCTTATCGGACTTTGACATTTAAAAACAACCAAATTTTGTTATAAATGTTAAAATTAAACACATGAAAAATGATGAGGAGGGTTAAAGCTATCTAAAAAGTCAAATTATTGCTGCGTTGAAGCTCTTGATAACTCCATAGGTATCGGATTACTAAACGATGATTTAGCTGAAAGGGAGTCAAGAATTCAAAATTATTAGCCAAACGTATGTTTCTTAAGAAATGAGCAGATAGCCAATTATTGTTATGATTTAAGCAGGATAGTGCTGTAGATGCCAGAAAATCTCGGTGCAGGCAAGTTTATTTAATAAAATGTCCGTGGGATGAAAACACGCTATTTGAACGCTCAGACTCTTAGATCTTCAGAGGTCTACGGAGTTTCCCAAGAGACGAGGTTGTTTAAAAATCAGTAATTACGAGACCTTAAGACCTCGTGCTCACAGTCTATGCACTATTTTCTGTATTTTGTAGAATTTCAAGACTTTTAAAAATGTCAAAGTCTGATAGGAGACGAGTTGTGATCAGCACTGCTTACTTTAAATTGGTTTTGTCGCAGCCCAAGGTACTGATACTCCTCTAAATAGTGTTTATTTATGAAAAAGCGATATTTTAAAACACGTAGGTACAATATCTAAACAATAGAACGCTTTACACTAAAATTCCGAACCTCTTAATATTGACATCAATCACCAGTATAGCCCATTTAGCCCATCAAATTTTATCAAATGCACATAGTTTTTCAAAAATGTTTTGATGTAACAAAAAGGTACATTAATCATTAATTAAAACTGCATTATCATTTTTCTGAAAATCACTTCAAAAACTTTTCAAAACACCGACGAACTTTCTACCAGCAATTAGTCCAAAACAAGGTTTAACCAATTTCTTAGCAATTGTACAAAATTCAAATTTAGAATACACTCTCACGCATGCTTGGCTAACCCTTTTGATGCTAGAAACATACTACAACCATTAAAACCCTTTGAAATACACGTAAAGTCCTTAAAACTAAGATTTCGCATAGGTGCCCGCTTTTTTTGCAAAAGAGTTTATATACTTATGTTATATACCTAGGGGTCTAATTTCAGCGAAATACAAACGTAAATAAAAGTAATTAGTTATACTTACATAGCATGTGAATTAAAATATGTCAGTTAGTGTATTTTTGATGATACACTCATTTTTAGGTTTCTAGCTGGATAAAAGAATTAATTGAAAAACTTATTTTACTACTATTATGTCGTATTTGTGTAGATTATTCGTTATTTGATGCTACTGTCTGCTGTCTAATTTACCTTACTAATTCATCGTAAATTTCAAAGTCATTGCGGAGAAGACGCCTATTAGAAAAAAATACGAACTTCTTAATAAATATGAGTAGCCTCTCACTTACCGAACTCCTAAACAGATCATAAAGAGTTTCAAACAGCAGTGGGTCTGTCGAGAAGTCGACTCCAGTCTTGTTCTGTATCAAGGGTATGAGGTCCAAGTATGGAAGGAACTCCTCGGTCAAGGAAGCTCGCTTTGCTTCAGCCATCAGCGTCTTGAAGTACTGGCAGTTAGAGTAGTAGCGGAGCTGAAAAAAAAAGGACTTATGTTATTGAAAAGGTTATTTGAATATAATCTTTAAGTTGGATGGAATATGGTTGAAAATCTGTTGTGAGGTTGGGCTGAGTATGTTTAGTTCTGGGGGTTTTCTATTATATCTTTCAAAGAAGTGGTTGACAGGTTTGAGGATTGTTGACAGTTGATGGCAATAAGAGACTCAACAGCCTATATGAGGGTGTGATTAATATATTAATTTTGGTGTTTCGACTACTTCTACCGAAGTTAAAGTTTCAATGTTGTTAAATCCAATGTAAGCAACTTATAATACAGATTTAATTTGCCTTACAGTCACCTTATTTAACAGACTATTAAATAAACCTTAGTACCTATACGTAGGTATTTTGTTTCTTGAACTGAATTTCAAATAATTTGAAACAATTCGGAGAAAAAATAGCTATAGAGTATTTGCTTCAAATTTTTTAGAATTTAATACAAGGCGTAGTTTTTCAAATCAAAGGTACAGGGAATATTCCAGGAAAGAAGTCTTCAATGAAATTCTTTTAAGTTTGTAAAAGACAAGACCTTTGTTCGGCTATAAATCTAAGTTACTCTAATTGGATCTAAGATTTTCTGCCCCACAAAAGAAAGGTATACTTTCTTTCTTTTTGTATAAATAGATTAGAACTCACTCTGTAGATTTAATTGTGTTGGTTTATTTCGAAAAGAAAAATATGTTAGGTCTAGACTAGGTGGATTATAAATATTGAACAAATGTTCAATTCATAAATTCTGCTATTTAAACCTAACTGTATTAGGTACCAATTTATTGTCACTTAATTATATGAAGATCTGATATTTATTTAATAATGCACATACTACCTACATAATAAATCGATTATTTATTTAAAAAATATGACATTTATCTCTATAGCATCTGATGGTTATATTAAATAAATAATACATAAATAAAATAAGTTTAAAATAATGGCACATATTGCACGTTATTTAAAATGCTGATAACTTATCTCGATTTAACTTAATATATCTGGGACTAAAGTTCATTTCTTCATAATATGTAACAATGAACTTGAACCGTAAATATATAAACAAGTTAGATGCTGCAGTTATCTTTGACTGATAACTGCAGAGCGTAACTTAACGATATGGTACAGATTTTGCGATGATTAATTAAATAAAACTCTAATATTTACGATATTATCCTTTTTTTTATTCTATGTATATGGCGCAGTGTACTTTATAAATCACTAGCTTTTGCCCGCGACTTCGTTCGCGTGGAATAGTGACATCCGGCAGATTTTTGGTTTGAACAATAGATGGCGCTGTATGTCCGGAATTTTGTAATAAAAACTATCCTATGTCCTTCTCCTGGCTCTAAACTACCTCCCTGCCAGTTTTCAGCTTAATCAGTTCAGCCGTCCTCGAGTTATAAGTGGAGTAACTAACACGACTTTCTTTTATATATATAGATGTTCATTCACTAAGGCGAAATGTAAGAACGCAGCCCAACTTGAATACCAATTTTAGGATCAAGAGTTCCTGAGATATTAGGAGAAAATCCGATACCAAAAGTACCAAAAGTAGTTCCAGTACCGAAAGTACTGGCCGATGATCACCGCACTACCATGTGACCTGGTGAAGAAGGTACTTAGAAACCTTTAATGTCAGGCTTGAATCCTAATTAAAGGCATATTTGTATAATAGTCTAAAACCTTATAAAGTACATAGGCTACTTTTACTCAGTTGCGGAAAGTGGTTGTTGCGGGACGTACATGAAACCGAAATAAAAATAAAAAAAAGATCCCGACGAATTGAGAACCTACTCCTTTTTGGGAAGTCGGTTAAAAATGACTCGTAGTACCTACACAGTTTGACAATATTCAAAACAATTAAAAAACAAAAGAGAAAGTTCGTATAGAACTCATAAAAAAAAACAAAACATAAGAACATGTACTCACATAATCCTCAGACAACGGCACAGCAGTATACGGCACAGGCTGCCAGACCTTTCCCAAACCCTCATCCCATTGCTGCTCAGGTTCGGGTGGGTAGGCAGCAGCCATAGCCACTTGTATGGTCATCTTCGTCCTCTCCTTATCCGTACTCCTGATGAGGATCTCGTCACGGAGGTAGAGGTTCGAGATCAGCTTGTGACCTTGCGAGCCGTACCTTTGGCGGTAGAATTTCCCTATTTGGTAAGCTCGTCGCTTTCCGACCTGAAATAAAAGGAGTTGTGGGTTTTTAATTTGTGGAGACAATCATTGGTCTTGCTGACCTACGGCTGGTCTCAATATTATACCTTCCTGTTGTTTCGCTTACTAGGGATAGAAATTTGACATAACTTTTATGAGGCTAATCTCAAAATTCAATCGCTGGTAGGTAAATCTACAGATGGATATAATATTGGAAATGTTCGTAAGTAGTCTGTCTTGATGATTTTTGGTGGTGGCTGGTTATCAGTGCCAAGTTTTTTGTTTGTGCCGGTTTCCTGTTTGCATTGGTTAGACTCATAGATAAGATTGTAAAATATTTTGAAGTAAGTATTAAAATAAAAAGATGCACTTGGCAATTACCGATTAGTATATTTCATAGTCTTTTGGATTTGAATAAAGGCTAATTACAATCAATTTCAAATGAACAATGTCATTTTTAAGTTAGAAAAAAGTATTGTATTATGTAGTTAAACTTTCAGATGACGCCAGCGATAAAAACTATGAAAAATGAATATTTATCAAAATGTGCAATGTGCATAGGATGCAATGAATATACTGTTATTTTTCCATTTAGGTCATGGATAACAAAAAATTAGAACGTCCCATTCTATTTGCATATTCCCCGTTCAAAATTCATGATCCGAATACAAGTGCGCACGTAAAAATAATGTTTTTTTGCCGGTTTTTTGCTTTTTGCTAGGTTTTGAATTTAATTTTGGTTCAAATAAAATAACTATAATATACTAATTTTTGTTTTACCAAGTGATTTCCGTGACACAGACAGCCCAAAAATGTGGTTTATCTTTATCATCCTTCGGTGCGATTTATTTGAACTTCATAAACCAACAAGGTCAATTTTTCTTCATACAATAATTGAAACATGATCGTCCTAAAGTGGATATTACAGAACCTTTAGACGCAACTGACCACTTTCTTGCTCGACTGTACCTACATCTGTAACCAGTGACGTCACTGTTTCATACGGCCTTCGCGCTTGACTGTACTCAGTGTAATTACCCATTTATATAAAATGGTTTGTACTTGGAGTTGTCGAAAAGAGCATTGTTAAAAAAATGCGTTGGTATTCTTTTTCTGGCCTATTCATGATTTTTTGATAAATACGTAACTTTGCAATAAAATCATTTGGGAAAGAAGTACCCCAGGGGCGATTTTGTCTGGATTTCTGTCTGCTTACACCGAAATTATGTAACTAGCGTTCTTTTCTTCCCTTTCAATACAGTTTTACCTACTGCCTATTAATTTTGTTTTTAATAAGTAACTATGCGGAACAATCAGACTGACAGTTTGAACCTTTTATCATTCAGTAGATAAAAATATATTTGATTTCCGCACATATTTTACACATATACTTAATTATAATTTTATTTTTATCAATTAGTTTCGTGTGCTTAGAGTGTAATTAGCACAAGGATGACCGATGATTTCATAAATTAGAAAAAAATACAATGGAAAGAAATGTCATGAATTATTTATTTTTTTACTTCATGATATAACAGCTGAATCAATAAAACGGTGTCCAAATAATTGTAAACAAACATAAAATTAGGTTTTCAGACAGCTGTTCCAATATAGAATTAAAATTCTGTATAAAAATTACAGTAAAACTGAAAATTACTGGAAATTATGTACGTTATCCATGAAGGTATACCGATGTGTAGATGTTATGGACCATGTGATTAATTCGGGCATTATTTATAATGCCCGAGCATTATGAATAATGTCTAGCTTTATCGGGCCAAGTGATTAATAACTATCTTAACTTCATTATTTATCACATTGCACGGGCATTATTATATTGCTACATGACAGTTGGGCAATTTGATAATAAAGCTATATTTTATGCGGTGCGAGGGTGGCAGTTGTTCTAATAAATAAATTCTGTTACTTGCTACATATTTTATGATTATTGTTTCGAAAATTATATGTTCTTTTTTAATGGGAAATTTTAAGTCTAACCACAAAATTATTTATTGGACAATTGTCATCTAATTTACTTACTCGGCATCGTTTTTCTTGATCTCATTTTTCTTGGCTCGTTTTTTTTTATGGTAGAATTTAATTTGGATTCAAAACATTATATTAAAAATTGAAGTCAGTGACGAAAACGAATCGCTGCAAACCCGACTCCACGTAGTCTTGTCTGCCCTACCCCTAGAGTGCAATTCAAAACCGCGTAGGCGCGGAGGGTCAAGGCGGCCTGCGAGCTGAGGCGCAGGTAGTTTTAACGCTCGCCGCCGAGGCTGAGGCTGGCCGGCGGAGCCGGCCAGCAATCCGAAGCTGCGGTGGTGAGCGTGAAAACCATCTGCGACGATAAGCTCGCATGGTACCGCCGGAGCCCCGCAGCGCCGGAGCCGTGACAGAAGCCATGCTTGCTGCATGTTGCATGCTATTAATATTTAGTTTAAGTTAAATGTCAATAACAATAAAAAAAAATGAAATTAAATATGTTTATATTACTTTGCCCAAAAGGTCACGGGCAATATGTATAGTGCCCGGTCAATTTGATTATTTGAATAATTATTATCAAATTGCACTCTCATATTGGGCATTTTTCATAATGACCGGGCATTATGTATAATGCCCAATTTATCACTTGGTCCATAACATAGATATTAACAAAATGGTTTGGTCTTGATAATCCAAATGCAACACAAGTAATTAATTTCAATATCCAGATGTTTGTATCAAAATGATGGATTTGAATGTGTTTTAAAACCCTTATCATTTCAATGTTATCGTGAATAATTTAGCTACCGTGCAATACTTCATGCTACATTACGGATAGTTGACATTTCAATAGTCTATTATAGTTATCGGCACGGATATTGAGCTCTCGGCGGAAGAGTGGGGATCGCTTTGCGCACTGTACACATAAGGCAATAAACCAATAAATCGCTTCTGCGCAGGTGAAGGTCAGGGCTCAATATCCGTGCCGATGATTATAGGTAACTATAATGACAACCATGAGAATATTGTGAATCAGGTTGTATGAAGACTAGCAATTTCCCGTGGTCGGATTTTACAATTTTCATATATGAAAACAATTGTTGGCAGTAATTTGCTGTAATTTTCTGTCACGTGTTTTACAGAAGTATGACGGACTAACGCTGTGAATAGACAAATGATTGTAGTATAACAAATTGTCTGAATATGTATTGGTTTAGTTACTACCACTTTTGATTTACTAAGTGCTGTTTCAAGTGAGTAGTTTCACCTACGACTCAGGGACATTATTTCGTAAGGCAGGATAAAATGTAGCCTATGACACTTACAAATGACGTGTGCAGGTAACTACATATTTTACTAACGTGGCCATCATCTGCTTTTTCTCAAATGTGTTGTTTATCAGGTCCATCCACGTAACAGTGATCAATTGATCCAAGCAGCTGCTATTATACAGGGTTACTTGTAACTAGTCCGCATCCTTTCATGAGGTGATAGTATAGGTCAATACGGACAAATTTGACCATGGGATACACTGGGCAAAAGTTAACCCGTTTCAAGATAATCGAAATTTAAGATCTTTTCTTAAAAAGTCGTCTAGGTACACGTATACATTTTTATTATTAGTTAAAAGTCTCGTTTTTGCGGATTTTTGTGTGTTTTGTGCCTTTTTGGATAGCTAGATAAATGTAGATGTTTTTTAAGTATTCTGCAAAAAAAATGAAGAGTAATATTTTTGATAAAATGGCTCCTAAAAAAGTAATTGCTGTTCACTATAATTTCCTCTGTGATTTGTACAATTTTTTTTTTATTTCATTCATCTTCTATTCAAAAACACACAAAAACGAGACCTTTGACTAATAATAAAAATTTATACGTGTATCTAGACGACTATTTAAGTAAAGATCTTGAAATTCGATTAAGTATCTTGAAACGGGTTAACTTTTGCCCAGTGTATCCCATGATCAAATTTGTCCGTATTGACCTATACTATCACCTCATGAAAGGATGCGGACTACTTACAAGTAACCCTGTATATTCCAAGATTTAGCTTCAAGAATCAGTTATAAATTCATTTCTACTTACGTTAGTTAACCCCTCAGGACCTTCAAGGTATGTGAGGTTCAATATCAGGTCCTGTTGATCTGACAGGGAGAGTTCATCAGCATCAGGGGACCGCTCACCGTGTCTGTTTAACTGCAATCGATAAAGAAAAATTTACATTACACAATTGTTATTATCCTTCTAATTAACCTATTTTTTGTGTTTCAGATTAAGTTTGAGTGGAACGACAAATAGACTTTCTTAAAAAAATCAGCTGTGCCTCATGAGAAGATCTTTAGAAAACGCAACTGCATAATATTTCAAAATCACAACGGAACATTGCATTCCAATCATTATATCATTTGTTTATAGTCATTATTATGATCACAATGTTATGATAGCTCATCTATTGTTTTTCATCATATTTCCTGATATTTGTTTATGTAATTTTCTTTCTCCCTTGGTCTAATGGCTGCAAGTGCTACTGCATTCTTCAATTCTTTGGTTTTCACAAAGTTGTATAAGAATTTCGTGATATACCCTGGGAGTGTACGTGAAGCCATCGATCCTATGCCCGATCTCTCTCTGGTCGTGTCGGATTGCTCGTCCCATCGGGCTATGAGAGTGAAGGAATAGGGAGTGCACCTGTGTCTGCGCAAATGCTTGTGCATTATAATATATCCTGCGCAGCTGGCTGATCTTCTAACAGCCACTTTGGCCGAAAATAGGCCTGCAGGACATTGTCGAAGTACGTTGTATGTATGTCTATTCGTCTATGCATTATTATGTCTTAATTACGTGTCTTTACTAAAGTTATTATCCCTAGAGGTCAAGCAAAGTGTCCGATTAAGTTTTATCTTGTTATTGTCTTTTTGAGATAAGTGTGTGAATAATCGTTTTGAATGATGATTTGCTGACGTTTCAAACTAATAAGGTTATGACCTCTTGATTAGAGAACAATATAATTGTCTTGATTTAATTATATAATTGGTGTTTGTTTGTGATTCCTGGATTGAATTGCAATTAAATATATTTTATATATACATATTTAGGTTAAGTTAGTGATTATTTTATGTTAGTTATAGCTTCTTTTCTTTTTACGCACTCTATCTGCATCTCTTTCTATTCTAACTCTCTCATAACGGGCCAGCTGGAAGAGATTTCTAATGAAATAAGCTGTGCCTTTGTACCTCTACTATCTGTTCTATTTTTCTTCTTCTCTCTATTCTGTGTGTGTACATAAATTGTTAAATATATAAATAAATAAATTGCAAGGGTTTGAAAATATACATAGTTCATCTTGAGAATAAAGGTCATAAGGCTGTATTCCAATGACTAGCGAGTGTACTTTTCTTTTGTAAAGTTTCCTTAAATATCAACACAATAATTTGTTCTTGTTTACCTTTATTCTTAGTGGGTAGGTGGGATATGGTATTACCGTTTTAAAGCAAGGTTAGGCAATGATCTATAAAGACAAAAATTGGAGAAAACAAATGAAGATCGAGCCCATGATAGCTCCTATCCAGATAGGCTAATGATGGTAAAAATGTTTGAATAATGTGATTTTTGACGTTATTGTAGATGCGATATTTATAACAAGCAGTAGTTAGTGTCCAAAATGATAGCGATTAAAAACCGCAAAAATCTTGTTTTATTTACTTTTATATCGATAAAAGACACGCGCCCTCCTTGTGATGAATTCACACTTGACGTCAAACCAAGTATTACACTATCTTATTACAATAAGGTCAGAAGTCAGAATCGTAATATATACGGTTTTTTTAATAGCCGTTTCAATATTTGGGTTCGATTTGGTTCGATTGTGGGTTCCATTCCAGGTCAGGCAAGTACCAATGCAACTTTTCTAAGTTTGTATGTACTTTCTAGGTAAATCTTAGACACCAATGGCTGATAAAAAGGTGAAGGAAAACATCTTGAGGAAACCTGGACTATAAAGTCTGAAATCACCAACCCGCATTGAGCAAGCGTGGTGATTAACGCTTAATCCTTCTCCGTGTGAGAGGAGGCCGCAGCCCAGCAGTGGGACGATAAAAAGGCTGTAACATCAATATTTACCTATTACCAGTGTTTAGTCTTGTTTTCCTTAAAACATTGCATTTGGTGATAACGTGATTGCAATCATTTTTGGCAATTATTTCGGAGTAAGAGATGTTTTTATTTTCAAAGCTAGGTTAATCCCCAGGCCGATTTTCAACTGTTCTCGACAACATCAGCCAGCGTGCAATACTTATTTCATAGGTGCACAAGCATTTCCGCAGACAAGGTGTACTCACAATTTCTTCACTCTCATCCGACACGACCGGAGAGAGATCAGGCACAGGACCGACATTTATGTGCTCATTACAAACTTCCTAACTCTAGGTTTCTTTGTAAGCATTCCTTATCAAAACCTACAAAGCGATTTGAGTTTGACAAGGGAACCTTGCTGTGACCTCCTTCAAAAGTGAAGGTCTCCCAAAGAATTGGTTAATATTAAATGTTTTGTACTTACAACCATCGCGAAGACCAGCTCATGTTCTTCAATGACCTCGTTGGTGATTGGATTCCCGCAGGAGACGTTACTCAGGGCTACCAGGTACGCTATGACTAGATACCGGAACATTTTCTGTAACAATAAGAACAAAATATAGGTATTTTGGCCTCCATGAAAAGTCGAATTCAAAATCATTCATTGAAAGTAGGCGAATTAGGTTATCAGTTTTTCACGTCAATAGTTACATTGGACAGACCCCTAAAAAGCACCACCTTTTTGTATAGGGCTAAAGATCAAATAATTTGCGAGGTTTCAAATAGTTGGTCCATGAAGAGCTACAGCAAGAAACAACATAGATAGAAAATCCTAAAACAAATTTTTATAAAAAAAACATACTATTCAATCAACGAGTATATTACCGATAAAGAAATAACCTAAAATTAAATAAAAGCAACATATAAAGAAAAATAACTATAAAACGAAGTGATGCTACACAAAAATATACGTAATATTATAATATAAATAAATACTTAAATAACATACTACATACTACTATATTACATTAAACGCCTTCCTCTCTTGTAACTATTTTGCTGTGCCCATCAGGGTCCATAATTGTGACTACCTCTATTATTTTATATTTTCCACCAAATGTACATTATGGAATGCAATAAATGATATGATATGAAAAAATGAAGTAATATTTTTTCCGTGGCTAACTCAGAAGAAAAGTTTTGTTTTCAAACCTTATGCTTGTAATGTTTATCATTCTTCGTATGGTTGTTAATTCGCAGATGCTTGTGAAAATTTTATAGCTATATTTCTCATGATTTCATCTCCTTCCTGAGGTAAATAAGGTGTATGTCAATTGTTATGATTGGAATTCAATAAAACAGTTTTCAAAATTGTTATTCTATTCTGATTTGGTATTGGTTCACTCTTGCGAAAAGACTGTTCTTGTATTAATATTACCTAAAGATTAAACGAGTTATAAGTGACACGGAAAGATAATTTTTACTCTTATCTTTTCTATTTTTATAGAACTTTTTTATGTTACTGTGTTTTAAAGATTATTATTGTTTACCTTTTTTGAAAAGATTACACTTGTGTATTCTTTCAACAAGCTGATTATACTTTGTTTATAACAGAATTAGATACTTTGTTTGTCCTTGTTTTATGAAGACAATGTTTTTTTTAGGGGATGTTAATGTCGTATTATTTTCAGAAAAATAAATTTTGAAATATAATTGACATATCCTTTACTAATTTACATAGATATTTACATATTTACAATACATACAAAAACTATTTTCAGGAATGTATTGTTGAAAGTCGTGATGGTAAGTTGTTAAAGCACCAGCCTCTCAACCATGAGTGTGCAGGTTCGATTCCAGGTCAAGGCAAGTACGAATGTAGCTCGTTTAACTTGGACACTAATGATAGTGTAAAAGTAAAGGAAAAAATTTTTAGGAAACGTGGACTTTAAGTTGAGCAAGCGTGGTGATTATCACTTATTTCTTCTTTGTAGGTATGAGAAAAGAAAAGACCTCTGCCCTACAATGGGGCGATGTCATAATCCTTGCTATATTTTACTGAGTTTTTTTTTTCAAAATCGTATTTAGATAACCAACCAACATCTCTGTTATCTACCCAAAAACAAAACACTAATTTGCAATCGCGTTTCTAGATTGACTTAAAAATGTTCATGCCTTCTCTGCATGAGAAGATGTACTTATCAATCAGAGAGCAAAAAAAATTATACTAATGATGAGGCAATATTTAACTTTTTGTATCAAAACAGTGCATTTTGTTTACTTATGTAATTAAAGCACGTGTCTACAATGTGAGACTGATTGTTTTCATATGATAAGTTTTTTTATTTTATTTTAGTATCAAATGTTATTTTGATATGCACATATTAAACACAGTTACATTGACTGATTAGAATTTTAACTACTTGCTAGAGATAAAACTATTTTTGTTGTTTTATGAAATCACGTGGGAGAACATAAATGTAATATACCTTTCGCCTGCGATTTCACCTGCGTCCTTAAATAAATCTACCTACTAACCTAACAAGAAAAGCTGTAACTAATTTAGATATTTTTGATAATAGCACCATTTTATTGTCATACTGATTTTGATAGAAAATACCTCAATTTGTTTCGGAACAATGCTGTACAATAAATTACAAAAAAGCTTTGCCTAGCACTGCCCAACATCCCAAATGGATAAAATTTACTGTTCATAATATTTTCTTTCATTCTTATATCGGTTATGTTAGGTTTCCACCACATAATAATTTCAAATTTAAACAAAATCTAAAAGTAACCTATAATAACCTAAACAAAACATTATTTCAACAACTAATAACAGTTGATTATTAATAGCGAGACCTTATTAAAGTTTATCGGAGCAGTCTGAATGTCATTGTGTATCACTTCGACATGATTTGTCATTAATCAATTCAAATCAGAAGCGAATTGTGGGTCTGACAAAAATGTTTCTAGCTTTCGTGCAAATTATCTACAATAAGTAGAAAATGTATGTGGGTAAAATAAACAGAAAAGGCCTTAAATGTTACTGACGCTGAAGAGGATATTTTACTTTATTATAGGGATCACACAAAATCGCATTTTTACCCTACAGCTAACAAGTCGTAAGTTGTAATTTCTCTCCGTTTTAAATTATTTGTTAATATTATTTTGAGTTTTGCTTCATTTAAGATTGTAGAGGTATATTTTGTGCATTTATTTGTCTTTCAACATATTATTTATATTTTTAAATATTAGATTATAAAAAAAAAGATATAAAAAAACATTTAAAAATATAAAAAAGAGAGGTATATATTATTATTGCTGTAAATATAGAAAAGTCATGTTTTTAAATATGTTATACTAGTTTTCGCAAGCAGTTTCACCAGTGGGAATTACCGTGTGATTAAATGGCTATTTTAACCTTAAATGTTGCAACATTAATACAGATAAAAGTTTAACCTAATAAAGGATTTTCAGTCAATGTCTCACAGATAAATAAAATTAAGATAACTTTAGGAAAAACATTAATTATTTTTAGTGATGTATGTTTGACTTTTAGACACGTGCTTCAATAATGAAAAACTTTTGCATCTTTTTGAACTACATAATCAGGTGATAGAGAATGTAGTTATTACGGCTTGGATGCCTAGTAGACTATCTCAGGAACGGAAACATTCTTTCAGGGTTAGATAGCTCATTTATCAAAGAATGCTTTAGGGGCTTTTTACACAGGTGTGCAAAATACATACCCCAGGACCCGGGTGAATCCGCTGGCAAAAGCTAGTGCTAGAATAAAAATAAAAGATTTTCCTTAAACTAAAAACTTAAACAATAATATGAGTTTTGTGAAACACATCTTATTAAGTAAATTAATGTCTGTTAATTGACTGAGGCTATCTGCGTTCAACTCGGGGCCACGCATAACTACTAATTGTCACTATTAAGTATTGTTTTCTTAGGAAATAGACGTTATTTACGTTATTAAGTGAGATAGGAAACTGAAAAATATCTAGGCAAAATTTCGCCGACACTAAACATCAGTTTTCGTAGAACAATTGTATGCTAGGAATTGTCACGTTCAATTTTGAAAGTAAACCGTTGTTTTCAGGTAAACGGACATTTATGTTATTGGTGAAAACCATAGCCGTCGTACCACAAAAACTTTCAAACGGCTGTTGAACACTTGTCTAAAAAAATGCCAAATTAGACTTTGAAATGAAAAGTCACTTTTTTAAGTCAAGTGTTCAACAAATGTTTAAGTTTTTGTAGTAGGTAAGGCTGTAGATATTTTTGAGTTCCTATCTCACTAAAGACCTTCTAAAATTGTGTAAATTCGCGTAAAATGCCTCGGTTTTTTTTAACCTTTGTATGAGCTGTGCAAATAAGAATAGGTGTCGCGATAACGTTTAAAGTTTGTCAACAAAAGAGTTAAACTGTGTAGGACATACTCTTATCATACAATTTTGGTTTGCACATAACAATTGTGGGTACCTATGTTTTCCCCCGATTTCCCAACGTGACAGCGTATCTATATACCTACACTACCAACTTACTGTCGATATGCTCTTTTTAGGGTTCCGTACCCAAAGGGTAAAACGGGAACCTATTGTTTTCGCTCCTCTGTCCGTCCGTCCGTCCGTCCGTCTGTCACCAGGCTGTATCTCATGAACCGTGATAGTTAGAGAGTTGAAAATTTCACAGATGATGTATTTCTGTTGCCGCTAGAACAACAAATACTGAAAACTAGAATAAAATAAATATTTCGGGGGGCTCCCATACAACTAACGTGATTTTTTTTTCAGTTTTGCTCGATATCTATAAATATATATATATATATATAGAATATTAGTTTGGATGGTACGGAACCCTACGTGCGCGAGTCCGACTCGCACTTGGCCGGTTTTATAATAGTCCCTATAGGTATTGCGTTCTGTTCAGGTTGTCTATTCTTTTTTTCTATGAGAGAATGCCTCAAACATTCAATTCTAAAAAAATAAGTACCTAAATGTAATATTACTATGTAAACCATCCAGAATTTGTTTTTCTGTTCTTTTCGCTTGCCTTTATATACAGGAAAACTGTTTCGTTTACCTTAATTTTGTGCATATCTATAGTTCAGTGCAATTTTGACCACACCCGACGTTTACAATGAAAATACATACTAAACGATGTCATTCACGTGCTGAACTCGTGCGCATCCTAGGAAGCGCCTCAATAAATGTGAAATTTAGATTGTTTTGAAGCGAACACTTATCTTGTTTCAAAAATAATTCTTATGATAATAATGAGCACGTGTCTACGAAATGTACTGAAGATATTTTGTGACGTCCAACTGTAGTTCAGCAAAGAATGATAGTGATCGTGTTATGTTTTTTAAAGCTTTGAACAGATTAGGCGTTTTGTTGTGTGCCTAGTCGGTCATGCATACATAAGAAAGATAATTCAGCATCTACAACATTGAAAAGATCCGATTTAACTAAATATCAGTTTTCTTTTGTTTATCATGAACTTTCACGTACAAGTTTCAAACTAGAACAGTTGTTTTAAGAGAAAAATATTGCTTACCAGAAAACCTGTTGCGCAGTGCGAGGTTTCATACTTTGAACCGATAGCTGTCAATTGTTTTTGCTGAAAAACCAGGTGGAAAAATCGCTGATGTGAAATCGCTTGTCTGAACACAGCTTATGTCAGGGGAATATTATTTATATCCGTGTTGAATTACGTATTACGATAATGTTTGTTATCATTTATTATTAATATTATAACTAGGTAAAGTTTGTTAAATTGTACGAAGGCTGTGTAAGTTAAAGAAAATTCGTGCCGTCTCATAAAAAATAATAAACAGTTGTACTTATTGTACCTAACGAAACTGTGATTTAGGAACTCAGACAACGCTAGGGACACTAGCTAAAAAATATTTGATTTTGATTTAAATGATTTGACCTTAAAGGCTCCAAAACTACTGAACGGATATGAAAAATTCTTTCACTGTTGTAAACCTACTCTCTTCCCGAGTTACATAGGCTAAATATTTAGTTCCCACTGGATGTGGGAGAAACCGGGGAAAAACGGCTAGCACAAAATTTTGATTATTATTTTATTAATAGTTTTAGAAAAAGAATCACCGAGAGAAAATCTATACTAATATTATAAAGCTGAAGAGTGCGTTTGTTTGAACGCGCTAATCTCAGGAACTACTGGTCCGATTTGAAAATTTCTTTCAGTGTTAGATAGCCCATTTATCGAGGAAGGCTATAGGCTACTTTTTATCCCGGTACGGGAAGTAGTTCCCACGGGATGCGGGTGAAACCGCTGGCAGAAGCTAGTACCTTATAATATTAGTGAATGCGCTCGCGCAAAGTCAGGGCATTCTATTATAGTTGTGATTTATGTTTGTTTATCATATTACTATCACTCTATAGGTCACAATTATGAAAGCAAGGTGGCAATTATATCCACTATTATTTAATAGGTACATGATCGTCATTTTCTAATGAGTTCATAATTATGAAAGGTGTTATATTATATTTGTATTGACAGTTAATTGATGACGTGTGTATTTTATATGAATCATCCGTTTTCTTGTC
This sequence comes from Helicoverpa assulta, assembly GCA_963856015.1. Classification (NCBI taxonomy): domain Eukaryota; kingdom Metazoa; phylum Arthropoda; class Insecta; order Lepidoptera; family Noctuidae; genus Helicoverpa; species Helicoverpa assulta. Next base: position 11,486,134 of record CAWLCW010000027.1, on the reverse strand, counting down.
TAAGATTTTTACCACATTGGATTGTTGCTAGCAAATGCAACTGTTGAATCTTCTTTCTAGGTTCGATCCCAGTTTACTATATTGACTTAGATAATTTCTTTTATGTCTCAGAAATAATTTTGAGTCTCTGAATGTCAGGTTTACATTAAATTACGTATAATAACTTTTACACAAATAGACATAAATGATAAACCAGGCAAATCGATAATCCCTTTATGGAAGTCGGTTGAAACATTAATATCATTGAAACCACACTTTTTTTTAATAATCGCTGGACTTTCTTTTTCGCTGACACGAAATATTTTTTATCGTCGAGATGTAAGTACATATAGGTATGTGTTACATGGACGTTTTTCGTCCAAAACTCATTTTTGTGTGTGACATAAGCTTTTGACGTAACGTTGCATCGCACTGCATACGCCCTTTAAAGGACGACTGGAAGTCGGACAAGCCTTGGTTTCATTAAACAGGAAATATTGTGTCATATCTGTAGAAATAATATTTTGTGCTGACATTATCTTGTGCGGTTTCTGAGATATAATAATATATTGTAATGGTTTCCGAAAAAACTTTGTTGAATGCTTGTTTTTAGTAGTTTGGTGTTTTTAAAATAAGTGGATAAATAAAGTTGAAACTACCATTGATTTTTGTATATACGGATAATATTGATACCTACTTATTGCAGGTAAAGTAGCCGGTTTTGTATTATTTATTTTCATAATCAGGTCAAATAAAAGACCTAAGTTTAAAATTAGTAGATATTTATACTCCTTGGGACGTAATTTTTTTAACTATACCATTATCCCTACTTATTCCCTACTTAATATTATAAATGCGAAAGTAACTCTGTCTGTCTGTCTGTCTGTCTGTCTGTCTGTCTGTCTTTTCTTCACGCTTAAACTACTGAACCGATTTGTGTGAAATTTGGTACAGACATAGTTTGGAGCTTGAGAAAGGACATAGGATAGTTTTTATTACAAAAAAATTGAAAATAAAAAATAAAATGTATTCCGGACATATAGCGCCATCTATTGGTCAAACACCAAAAATCTGCCGGAAGTCACTATTCCACGCGAACGAAGTCGTGGGCAAAAGCTAGTATGTAATAAGTATTGTATGTCCAGTATAGTATTTTTTCAGTGAAAAAAGTCATAAATCTCCTACTTTAAAGTGGTTTTTATTGCCTCAAAAAATAACCTGGTAACTAACATATAATATGCACCTATAATATGTGTGTTAATATGTCACAAACCGTATCGTATTCCGTATCGAGTATGCACATAACAATAGTAACTCGATACTTACATAATTAGTTAAGGTAACAACACATTGTTGGCGGCTACATTTGTTTTGCTACATAGAAATTGAAATAACATTTTGTCTTTTTTTAATTCGGTTACCACGTTTTGTTTGTCACGGATATAGGTATGATTAATATTTTGTGATTTTTTTGGGCCTTAAAATAACATGATTTTAAATCGTTTTGTCTAATTTATTACGGTATAAAAGGTACGTAGATTAAAAATAATATCCCTGTACTGATTTTTTTGTTTGTTTGTTTTACACATAAAGGCTCCGAAACTACTGGATCGATTTGAAAAAATCTTTCACTGATGGAAAGCTTCACTCTTTCCGAGTAACGTAGACTATATTTTATCCCGGTACAGGCAGTAGTTGCCTATAATTGACTATATGCAATTATTTGAAAATTGCTGATTTTTAAGACTGGTGTAAGTGCAATATGCCCTTAATAACCTCTTGACATTCTATTGAATCGTATTGCAATCAACCTCATGTACCTATTGATTGCAATTATACGTATATTGCATGTAATCAGTAAATTAAAATGTATATGAGATGAACTATGTACCTTCATAGTTTATGATTAAAGTTCAATTTATACAAAGTTTGGTATCATGAGTTTGGGCACAGGTGTCAGTTCATCAGTTTGCCCCGGTAATTGGGTTGACGAGGTCTAATAGGTACTCAGCTGCATCCAGTGAGACTGGAAGCCAAATCTATACTAATATCATAAAGCTGAAGAGTTTGTTTGTTTGTTTGAACGCGCTAATCTCAGGAACTACTGGTCCGATTTGGAAATTTCTTTCAATGTTAGATAGCCCATTTATCGAGGAAGGCTATAGGCTACTTTTTATCCCGGTACGGGAAGTAGTTCCCACGGGATGCGGGTGAAACCGCTGGCAGAAGCTAGTTTAACATAGTTGGGAATAGGCTGGTCACATGATGATACTGAATCAGGTTTGGGAAGTTTATTTAAAATTGTCGTGTCTCACTTTAGGACAAAACCCTCTATTCTATCATTCATATACCTTCATCCGAATAGTTAGGGAAAGTTAAAATTTTATTACTTACAGAGGAAATACAGGTTCCCCATCTGACGCAAAGCAGATAACATTTATGAGTTGTCTACCCAAGGCAAACCAGCAACATAAAATTTTCGTTCAATTTTCCTCACGATATTTTCCTTGTATCGTCATTATTTCCTAATTTTAACACCAGCATGTACTAAGTAATGTACTTTTTTTATCGATGCCGAAAATCATCAAATGACCCCTCCCGCTGTGGGTTAGCAGCGATAAGGGAGTGTCAGACTCTTACTGACTAAAAACCGTCGTGTTCCGTCGTAGGTCTTTTATGTACCAGGGCCGCGGTAACTGTTTCGAAAAATCCCGCATACTAAGTACGTACTTGGCATATTTGCCTCTTTAACATGCCAATTACAACGACGTTATGAAATGGTGACTTTTTGGGTAAGTCCCCGAGTATTCCGATCTTATATTATCCTTCCCTGTGTGAGAGGAGGCCTATGCCCAGCAGTGCGACGTTGCAAAGCCTGTTGAAGATCTCGATCCCGAAGTGTCTTACTATTCTGGAGGGTCGGTTTATTCTATGTACAGATTTTTGAAATTATGTATCTACTAAAAAAATATAAGCAAAGATGTTAAAACATTCAAAATTAAGAACCTCCTCTTTTTTGGTCGGTTAATAATTGATAATGTCCAATATGAAAGAGTCATGTATTAGGTATACTAGCCACTTTCATTCGTTAATTTATTAAGTTCAATAAATTGAATAAAGGAAAGAATTTTGCATAGTTTAGAGGTTTTACAGAAAAGCGTAGCAAATGGACAAACACTCATTTAATTTAAAATGATTGCGTGTTTTATTTTATTTTGTGGTCAACGAAACTTCAATAAGTTTGAAAAACAATAACAAAAAGTTAAATCAGTAACGATCTGTGTTTATCTTGCAAAAAGTTCAATTACCTGTTTGCGTTTAAAGAAGGACGTTTTTAGTGATAAAAACACTTATTGACCCGTTAAGATTTTACTTTAAAATTTCGACCAATAAACTGTGCTTAAACTTTTCTTTCATACTTACTTAAAATTAATATAATACTATTTCAAATAGTTTAAAAACTACACGCTATTTGCAACGTTACTTAACTAGTCATGTATTGTCATCAGAGCATCATCATCCTCCGAGCCTTTTCCCAACTATGTTGGGGTCGGTTTCCAGTCTAACTGGATTCAGCTGAGTACCAGTTCTTTACAAGAAGCGACTGCCTATCTGACCTCCTCAACCCAGTTACCCGGGCAACCCGATACCCCTTGGTTAGACTGGTGTCAGACTTACTGGCTTCTGACTACCCGTAACGACTGCCAAGGATGTTCAATGACAGCCGGGACCTACAGTTTAACGTGCCATCCGAAACACAGTCATTGATGTCTAAGATTAACTTAGAAAGTACATACAAACTTAGAAAACTTGCATTGGTACTTGCCTGACCTGGAATCGAACCCGCGCCCTCATACTCGAGAGGTTGGTTCTTTGCCCACTAGGCCACCACGACTTTTGTCATCAGAGCGTGTGCAAAATTTCATCCTAATCGAAGGCCGGGAAGTGTGTCACATTAAGATTCCAAGATTTTCCTATATACATAGTTATAAGTGAAGCTAATATATGCGTGTTAAAAAGTGTCTGAACTGGGATTCGAACCACTGTGCAGTGTGCACTGTGTGCAGTCATGATTGCATCCAAAAAACTGTTAGATAAAATTCTCTCATTTTATCTCAAATTATGGATGCGGGTATTGAGAGCAGGATAATTAATTAGTAAAATGCATGTGACCTACTTTTTTTTCAATTTGAAAAAAAAACTGACTGACATTAGAATTATGTAGGTAAATGCGGTTTTCCAGTATCATTACTATTAAGTATGTATCAGTTTTAACCTATGTAAAGCCCAAGTTCACATAAATAAATATTTTTCTAAAAAAGTATTTTTTTTTTAGTAAAATTAGAACACGTAAATTGTTAAAAAAAAATTAAAGACAATTAGACGGCATATCGACTGTATGATATGTATAATATGGGCATGTAATGAGGAGGGATGATACGCATGCAACAAAGTGTGTGCTAAGTATGAATGTAGATGGATGGAGAGGAAGAGGAAGACCTAAGAAAAGATGGATTGATTGCCTGAAAGATGACATGAATAGGAAGGGAGTGAGTGTCAGTATGACGAGTGACAGGGAAAATGGAAGTGGATGACATATTGCGCCGACCCCAAATAAAATTGGGAACAGGGCAGGAGGAAGAAGAAGACGGCATATCGACTGTTGTTTCCTACAAGATTATTACTCGTTGAAAGACAATTTATATACTAAACATGTAGGACTAGAAAAAAAAAAGATAACTTTTATCACGTAGTTATTAATTAAAACCTTAGAATACGATGAATAATTCATATTATTCACACATATATTCTAGGTTAGTTATGATAAGAATAGTGAGCAGTTAACAATATCGATTGAGGTTAAAATTTAATGATTTTATCATCGTCATTAACTGAACGAGTTAAACCTGTTATTTTAACTAATCAAGCATAAATCGTTTGATTGATAGTCAGTAAAATTATTCGGGTCATGGTTTTGTTATATGAAAATTAAATAAATACTACTCATTTAGCTAATCATTGTTCCATAAAATATGCACATTAATTATTTTTATGATTAATTGAGAAAATAAAACATCTGAATTGAGGACCTCCTTTTTGGGTAGTCGGTTTAAAAATTTTTCGAAATTCGTTACTAAAATACCGAAATAATTTATTTACGAGCATAGAGAACCAACTGTTGTTACTCTGTCCGTCTTTATTTACTAGTTTCAGTCGCCTTGTTATTGTTTAATATCTCTAGCTATAATAATATAGCTAGCTATTGTTATCTCATAAAACTTAAAACATGAGAAAGTATTCAGTGATAAATATACTATTTTATAATCTTCATGTCTCTACCAAGAAATTCAAATATATATATACGAGTATGGAGAGTTAAGAAGTACACTATTTTCCGTTGCCTAAACGATGGTGCCCAGAGAAGGCATCGCAGTAACACCTTCGGCGCTATTTTCGACCGACTTCGCAAAAAGGAGGAGGATCTCAGTCGCGCGAAAAATTGATTTCAAGATGTCTTGGTAGCTGAAAACAGTCTTCGTCTAAACTCGGCCCATATGTATTAAAAAAAAACGTAAAGTTTGTGACTTAGTCGGAGGTATAATTTATTTATCTTCCTGAACTAATTTTTAATATTATTTTATGAATAGAAACACATTATATTCCATTAGTTCTAAGATCCCACAGATGCTTAAGTAAAATAAAACTATTGTCGTTACTGTTAAGTTAGTGATAAAAAACATCAAATTCAGTAACGAAAAATAACAGAAATTCAATTATAAGTAAATGAAATTATTACGATGTAAATGACTCTAGTTTTTGTATTAATCATAATCATGATTTTATAAATCAAAATGCTAAATATACATATGAATGATAGGTCACGATCCAGCGCATCACTTTGATGCACTATTCGATATAATTGCGATGCTGTTTTTTGTAACAAAACAGACTTCAAGGACGTTTCTTATATAAGTGGGTAATTGCTTGCAACTTCATCTTTGATTTATCTCTACTAATACAAAGAAAATATTTTTTATTTGTTCTGTTTAGCTCCAAAACTACTGAATCAATTTCAAAAAACTCTTCATTTTTGGAAAGCTAACACTATTCCTGAGAGATCGCTCTTAGCGATAAGACCGCTCATTATGTCACCTACTTTAACTAGATTAAGATCAAAAATGTAAAATTGATGTACCTAAGAAAGAACATCTATCTATCTATTCTTGATAAACATAGGCTATATTTTATACGGGTACGTGAAGAAGTGACCCCGGGTGGCTGAAACCGCGGGAAAACCACTTATATTTGACACTTTTTATTTATAATTCAGGATATTGAAGATACGTTTGCAATAATTGTAATAATACCCAAGACGGATAATTTTGATATGGATATGAAAATGTATTTTGTTTCAATATTTAATTATAAGTGACTCAAAATGCTAATGTGCATTTATCACAATCCAAAAAAATAATACCTAAATAAAAAATGCAATCTGCATTTGGATTTCAATCGATTGCCATTTAATTTGTTTAATTATTTATGAAAAATAAGATGCTTTACTTCCTTAACTTAAAAAAAATCAAAACAAACTTACGATATAAAATTCCGGTGTAAAACACTAAAAACTAAAACTGTGTATTGTCGTATCGACTCGCGGTTTGGCACTGAGCTCGACTCTTGCGCACCGTCTATCTATACTTTACGTTTCTTGAGACGAAACAGTGATAACATACTAAAATATCTTACACTAGCTTCTGTCAGCGGTTTCACCCGCATCCCGTGGGAACTACTTCCCGTACCGGGATAAAAAGTAGCCTATAGCCTTCCTCGATAAAGGGGCTATCTAACACTGAAAGAATTTTTCAAATCGGACCAGTAGTTCCTGAGATTAGCGCGTTCAAACAAACAAACAATCAAACAAACAAACAAACTCTTTAGCTTTATAATATTAGTATAGATTTAGTTTGTTATGATTTTCGCCTATTATTTATACGTTAAGATAAAGTTAGATAATTATGTAATATTATGCGTACATGATAAACTTCGGCGCCATAGGTTTTAATAGTTTTTTTTAGATAAGTGGGAAGGAGTGGCAGTTCTTTCAGTCATGTGACTGAAATACGATTACGATACGATACGATTTTCCTCTAAGTAAACCCAGGTAAGGGTACGGTCTTCATACGAAGTACCTTCATATTTCGTCAAATAAGTTGCATACTAAATAGGTACGGCAGGGTCATCGTGAAATAAGTTTACCTCTCCGAAATTGGAAAGAAGTGACTTCACTTAATCCAAAATATACCTACTCTTAAACACTACCAACCTACTTACAGCTCTTTTCAAATTAAGTACTATGCCATTGTTAAGTTATTTGATGCCTCACGCGTAAGCAAGTGCAATTCGCTGTCCCCACCGAATAATATCGTAATCGATTATTACGATAGAAGTGCTTTTATGGGGAATTATTGTTTTAGAGGTGGGATTACACCCTGTGAATTTTTTTCACGTGATTCGTGCTATAACTTTTTGAGTTAGACATTTTGTAATGAATTTACCCATAGTATTCTACTCTAAATATTTACTCTAAATATTTCAGTAAACCGTAATTACAAACTTATTCAAGTAGAAAAAATAAAACTGATTTCGATAAAGTATATTACCATATTATTCGCGTTTACTGTTACCACAATAGATTGTTTTGAGCAGTGAATACTATGGCAATAATAAGTTACCATTATAATGAACATCGCTACTTTACAGTCAAGACAATCGCAATGGACTATTGCTGTGTAGGTAATTTTTTAACAATTTACATGAATAAAATCGTATTGTGAATTATGGTTCAAAATTGTGTTCCATTTCTAGTAATATACATTTTTAGCTATAACTTAATAAGAATAAATTCAATATTTATTTAAATGACAAATAAATATTTAAGAAAAAAAAAGCCATTTTTTGATATACCAACGATGTAGCTATGTAAATCTGTTAAGAAGTTATAAGCAAAAAACGGTTTTTTATTTTTCCTGTATAATTTTAAGTTTTTGGTTACGATATTATTCGGTGGGGACAGCGAATTGTGTTTTGTTCATACATATTTTGACTCTGGACCATCGACATTTATACATCAATTGAAATGTTCCTTCTCCTTACTTTGTTTCCATCATAATAATGAATGGACCTAGTATTTTATATATAGGTATGTACACTAGCTGGGTGCATGTCTTTAGTGTAAACTCGGATTTTAATTTATCATTGGTGTTCGTGACATCATATACATTGACCTGAAATCGAACCTACACCCTTATAGTTGGCAAGCTGGTGCTTAAATTGTATCACGACGTTTTTAGGGTTCCGTACCCAAATGGTAAAACAGGACCCTATTGTTTTCGCTCCTTTGTCCGTCCGTCCGTCCGTCAGTCCATCCGTCTGTCTATCACCAGGCTGTATCTCATGAACCGTGATAGTTAGAGTTAAAATTTTCACAAATGATGTATTTCCGTTGCCGCTATAACAACAAACACTGAAAACTAGAATAAAATAAATATTTTGGGGGTCTCCCATGCAACAAACGTGATTTTTTTGCTCAAATAATGGTACGGAACCCTTCGTGCGTGATTCCGACTTGCACTTGGCCGGTTTTTTTTTTAGTTACATATTTTAGACAAAAAAACTACCTATTTCCTGTCGCTATTTTGGGGTGCTTCGATTTTTTCTGAGTTGGTGATGACGGGATAGAAATGAGCTATAATCAGGGACCTAAGGAACCTTACAATGTGCGTGGTCCGACACGCTCTTGGCCAGCTTTTTTTCCGTTGCATGCATTTGTCAAGTGACGCAGCCGTAGACACTACGTTTAAATCATTATCATGCGTTTTTGTTAAGATAATATTAATTGTTTTTACATTATTTGTCTAATTGCGTCACAAATCAACTGTAGGGTTAATGAGTTTAAATTGATAGTTTCATAAAAATAGCTCCTTTGTTTACAAATACGAAATTAAGTTGTCTATTCTTAAATGCGTAATAATAGGCGTATGATAGTAAAAAAATATGTAGATCTATTGGCAAAAGATTTTTTAAGCATAGGTATCAAGAGATTATTCATAAAAAAATGATTTAAACATACATAAGTAAAGTGTTCTTTTTGTAGCTATATCACGCTAACCTCCTAAACTACTGAGCATATTTTCATGCAACTCAGACGAAGTCACGGCTGTGTTTGTTCAGTAGCAATTAAAACCACGCGCTTGATTATTATTACTCTTAGCACGAGTTTGAGTTACTTATCATTAAATGGCTTCATGACAAACCGGTTATTGCTAACGATTATAATAATTATGTGATTTATGAATTAACTACTGATTTCCCACTGCACCACTCGTATGAAACTATCTGAATATATTTAAACCTATCTCCATAATATGTCACGTCGATTAGCAGTTTAGCACAAGAAGTAAGGTGACATTTAGGTTATCATAGTAAATCATCATCCTCCGAGCCTTTTTCCCAACCATGTTGGGGTCGGCTTCCAGTCTAACCGGATTCAGCTGAGTACCAGTGCTTTACAAGAAGCGACTGCCTATCTGACCTCCTCAACCCAGTTACCCGGGCAACCCGATACCCCTTGGTTAGACTGGTGTCAGACTTACTGGCTTCTGACTACCCGTAACGACTTTCAAGGATGTTCAATGACAGCATATCATATTAAATAATACCATACCGTTACCGTTTTACATTACCGTTTGTTGCACATTAACGCTAAAACGGCAGAAACGTTTGAGACAGAGCAACTATGAGAGATACAGGTAGCTACTATGGAAAGTGGACGAAACCGCGATCGAGACTTAGTGCAAAAATAGATAAGGCAAAAGTCATACCAACAAACATATAAAACTATAAAAATATGTTAATAAATACTGCACTTACCAATAAATATAGTCATAAAATCACGACTATTTATTATCACTAGCGAGTCATTTACATATTGAATATGTTAAAAAATAGTGCCTTCTTGTTTTTATTGGGTTTTTCAGTGCCAATTGCTGGAAAATGCTGTAGAACTGTCGCAGATACTGAGCTGGTGATGGTATTTTTGGTAAGATTTGAAGAGTATTTCTTGCTCAATCTTTTTTGAGAACACTTATAAGGTAAAGAGAAGCTTGGCGCGATCGGTCTTGTGGTGACGAGATCTGCCACATTTTGGAAGGTACGTACGTTAAATTGGTGGGTATCAGCTATCATTTCAACATCTTTGAAATCGTTAACTCTGACTTTAACATAGTCAGAAAAAGGTATATGATGATGATATACATACATACATATATCGGGTACAAAGAAAATGTTTCAGTTGTTTTAATCATACCTGAACTACCCAAAAAAAACAATTGATGACTGATGTAATTATAGGCCTAAGTTCAGTAGTGGATGGTAATACCCTGATATGGTGATGTCATTGTTGACAGGTTCATTGTCATGGGGACAGGTCTTCAGAGAAAGTGCAGCTATTCCTAAGTGATAATCCAAAGGAGATGGCCAGGATGTCCGAACCATACGGATTTGGTCAACTGACTGATGTAATTTTCCTTTATATTGTTTTACCTTAAGTCTTTGGTAATATGGCTGCTGAAAATGGATGTTAGCTATATGGAAAAACTTCAAAGTTTACAAGCAAAAGCTGAGCACCAAACTATGAAACGCTTTGCGAGAAATATATGTCAAATATTAAAAGCCCATATACTCCAGACTAAACTGTCAGCCGATAGTTGGTCAACCCCCACAGTTCGATGACTATTTACTTTGAACGTTCATCATCAGCCTATCGCAGTCCACTGCTGGACATAGGCCTCTCCAAGTGCACGCCACTGAGATCGATTTTCGGCTTCTCGCATCCAGCTCCTGCCAGCCGTCTTGCGCAAGTCATCACTCCACCGTGCCTAAGGACGTCCTACACTACGTTTGCCGAGGCGTGGTCTCCACTCTAGAACTCGTTTACCCCAACGGTTATCGGTTCTTCGGCTAATATTCTTTGCTTTGAAAATTATCTTGAAACAATATCCAATCAAACTTTTTAGTCGGTCCCATCATTCATCTTCATACTGATTAGATTTAGAAACCTTACTACACACTAAGATTACCTATAATTTACTAATTTCAGACTTCATAACCTGACCTTCTTCATTTACCTTATTTCCAGTCAGGCAAAGCCCGAAGCTACGTCCTAGGTCAGTACCTCCGTCAGCGCTACAATGACCTCTTATCACCATCCTATATACCTTCGGAAATCTTCGTGAAATCCACCGAATCTGACCGAACGCAAATGACAGCTAGCATAGCTTTGACTGGTATTTACTCTTCTGAAGTGATGTGGTCTGAAGATATGGAACTGGTACCAGTGGAGTTAGATGTGGTACCGGCTAAGGTTGATCCAGTTAGTGATATTTTTATGTTCGTTTTGACAGTATGTATTAGGTCAACTTTAAGGGAATACCTATAGTTTTATCATTTCTATGAGTAAGTATACCTATTTATGATTTAGTCTCTTCTTTCTTTAATATGCTAGTATACTAAAATCCCAGGAAGCAATGCAACGATTTATTGAGGAAAACTACAGGCTTTTTACCCAGGTGCGAAGAGTAGTTCTCAGGGTAAGCGCGTGAAGCCATTGACATATCTAGTACATAACACAGCCCTTTTTCAATTATATTATTGATAGCATTTGAAGGTCGACGCTTTCCTACTATAGTATTTTCAGTGACCCAGATCTAGTTAATTAATATATCTTACATAAAATGCCTCAAAATTCAGCACAAGGAAACACTTATTTTACGATAAAACGGTATCCTAATTTAATTTTATTGCCTTCTTTTTACAGAATTTGTCATTCATGAATTGTCCAAAACTAACGTCCTATTTTCTTGGATTTCAAGCAGAGAATAAAAATGAAGAAAAGCAGAATTATGAAGAAGTTTTAGATGTACTATTTGAAGAGATAGGTTTGAATTTGCCTAGAAGCCCTCTGCTGATATATGCAATGGCTGACTGTTTTGCTAGTCAGGTAAATAGTAGAAGATACACATTTCTAAGGTGAATCAGTGTATCTTTTTAAATTTTTGTATATGTATGTACTTTTGCTCGTTTTCCATTCTAAACAAAAACTAATTATAATCCTTATAACTTTTTTTTATATTAATTCAAAGATATCAAAACTGAAAAAAGTTTGTGCTATTTCAAGATGATGATAATGATTAAAGTTTTTGTTTTAGGAAAGTGTAGGAATGCCTTTTACTGCCTTGCAACAAAAACTGGGTCCCGCTGTACGACGGGGTGCGAGGCAGGCGATCAATTATATGTTCGGGAATCCGGAGTATATACCATTGCAAGCTGGTTAGTAAGCACTAGAACTACATTTAACCTATTATCAGTGTAGCAAACATCAGTATTAACCAAATCAACCAAGTACAAATGCACAAGAACTGCAGACCACTTCAAGGAAACCTTGACGACCAGAAAAATAATTTGCTTACTGCATAATCATAAAGTTTTATTAGATCCTTGCAATAACTAGAAAATACCAAATAGTATTATAGTTCATGCCAAAGTTATTGGCGTCTCGGGAGGGGACACTGCGCGTTACAGCACACTTTTAGGTATTAAACGTGTTGTTTTTATTAGTCTTATTGTCACAGTCTTTTTAAGGAAAGATTGTTGCGAGCAGGTACTCATTTTGGCGAGAACTACACTTAGATCTAGCAGTACTCAAGTGATGAGATAACAATTCTACCACAGGAGTACTTCTAAACGAATTCTTCGACGTAGCAGACCAGATAATCTCCGGCGCTAACATACCAAGAGTCAGAGTACTTTCTGGTCATGACTTCAACGTATACTCGTTCCTGGCTGCCACAAGAGCAGTACCGAAGCAGGGAGTTCCAGGATACTGTGCTGTGTACTCCTTGGAGCTAAGGAGGTGTACGTATAGTGAGGAGTATGTTGTGGTGGTAAGTGGCATTAGTATTTTTTTATGGTAGGAACTATTAAGAACTAAAAGTGGCCTATATGTGTATGTAATCTATATGTGTCCTATGTATTCTGATGTGGAGTTTCTGCTGTTTAATTAAAATCCATTCAGCCGTTTGCGAGTGAAGAAGCAACAAGTATACACACAAGGATTGTTTCTATTGTGCTAATTTTCTCCTTCAAATGACACAACTTATGGCTCGGTATTTTAAGTTGTTATTTGTTTTCTATAGAATGAAATGAAGAAATAAATCTATGGATTGTTGACGGGATTCATGATTATTACCTGTGAAAAAAACCGTTGGCTGATATTATTAGCAAGTAATTTGTCAACAGTCAGAAATGCAATTTGAAGGAGCTCTAAGTACAAGTTTTTTTTCAGCCAGTCTACGCCAACAGTCCAAATGAAGGTGAAGCATATTTAGAAATAGAAGATTGTGGGACTATTTGCGAGTATGAGAGATTTAGACGGCTGACATCTAAATACGTGATGACTGAAGACCAGTTGAGAGAAAAGTGCAAGTCTGAAAAAACAGTATCTATTGATACGTTGCAATCTTTATTTACTTAATAAAGGTAAAAAGTAAAATAAGACTATGTAGTATTGTAATTAGTTATCTATTTCTTCTCCATAAGACCCACTCATTGACGTTTCTTAAGCACCTGTTGGTAATAATGTCTATCTATATAAATAAAAATGAATTGTTGTTCGTTAGTCTGATCTCGAGAACGGCTGGGCCGATTGAGTTCGCGGGATCAGCTAGTATGAAATAAAAATCTTTGCTTAAAAAAAAATCAAGCAAAAAAGTCCCCAGCAAAATGTTGATTTTCTATTATGCCTACCTTTTTGAGTAACTCAACGTAAGCCAATCCTATGCATCTGTCCTGAAGTTCTAAACTTCAGAAAGTCTGTGTATGGTCTTCAAAATAAACTATAAAAAAAGCACTATTTACCAAACTGAAAATAATCAAAATAGATCGTACAGATTCAGTTTTTACACCCCAAAAATTCTCGATACATAGTTAATTAAAAATCGTTGGGAATCGAATACTTAAACATCGATTGGTTGGTTTCGGATTCGATACATCGATGTTGCGTCTATTCGACTCACTATCGGAATATTCACAGTCGAATAATTCAGTGGGTGCACGTATGAATTTCACGATGGAAGTACTAAGATAATGGAGGAGACATTTTCAAGACTGATGGTTAATGGTTGGTGGCTGCTTTGTGTCGTCAGCAGCCTTTAGTCTCTAACTTTTGATTTCGGCAATTGTTGAATGATTTCCTAACCTTAACACGACAAAAGCAAAGTTTTCTATTCGTTTAAATTATTTACTTGTTGTAGTGCCGACTCTCATCGTCTTCCGAGCCTTTTCCCAACTATGTTGGGGTTGGCTTCCAGTCTAATCAGATGTAGCTGAATACCAGTGTTTTACAAGGAGCGACTGCCCTATCTGACCTCCTCAACCCAGTTACAACAACCAGCTGTAGTGCCAACTCTACGGGTACATAAGTCTGCATTACGCCACCTCTCCTCATTCGTAGCTCCGGTCGGAAGCTATCGGTAGCTAGTTTACGCGTCGATGAGTCACTGCTCGGCTCACATCGTGTCATATTGAAGGGGTTTTTTCATAACTACTTACATTGGATAAACAAGTAAAGTTGGTAAACAATAAGTAGTACAGAAAAAGATAAAAAATGTATATTTAAACGGCACATAACCAAGTTTAATGAAAGTATAAAGTTCTAAAAGATAATATGACTGTCTCACTACATTCTCAGATCAGTGTTTATATATATATTATAGAGCGACTGCTTGACTGACCTCAATAACTTATCTAGTAACTGGCGAGGCCCAGCAGGGCCCAGGCCTGCCGGGGCTGCGGGAAGAATTTTTCGAAAGAGTTACCGCGGCCCTGGTACATTAAAAGGCCTACGACGGAACACGACGGTGTTTAGTCAGTAAGAGTCTAACACTCCCTCACCGCTGCTAACCCACAGCGGGAGGATTCATTTGATGATTTTCAACGTCTTTAAAAAAAAATGGTACATAGTTTATTTGGTGGTTTTTTACATCTCTTGCAATGGCAGTCGCTGTTAAATATTCCTAGGGTTTGTTCAGTGCTTGGGCCACACAATGAGCTCCAGAAGGAACAGAGGCGATTTCTAGTCAGTAAAAGTGTGACACTTCCTCCCACTGCACCCACGGAAGGACTGAAAAAAGAACTGATTAGGCATTGAACGTTAAGCATGCCTGATAAGAAGAAGTTAAGACTGCCTGATTTAAAATATTTAATGAATCATGAAACATTTTGCTAAAACCTGAAACATTCATCTAGAGAATTCTGCTATCTGTGTAGTTAAACCTCTAGCAGTAAATGTTTGCTCAAAACTTTCTATAACTCGCTTACGGTCTTTACAACAAATTGGAAAACAAAGTGGTAAGGGCTTGGCTATATTCACAGGAGGTAGCGATTTTACAAATCTTTTCTATATACAAACACTTTTCTTAAGTTTAGTCCTTGAGCTGGAAAAAGAAATACTATATATGTACTTGCAAAATGCTATATAGTAAGAACATGCCTTTATCTAATTTTAGTCCTCAAACTATCAAAAAAAAGCACTCGCTCTGCTCACACTCTTCTCTACATACAGAGGCTTTTCTTCAGTTTCTTCCTAGACAGGAAAAAAAAATTCTACTCGCTACTCTCACGCCTTCTTTTGTTTATATTGTGTACTTACTATAAAGCAAGGAAAGATTCGATTTATAAGGATATTAAGAATTCAATAAATAACTTGGCTTTTATAACATTTGTAAGTATTATACAATGGATGTGGTCAGATGATCTAGTAAAGGTCACTGATAGTCTCTGCTTCCATAAGGTCCTTATGGAAATCAATGAGGGAGATCGATCGTCTTAGAAGAGGACGTGAAGCGGCTGAGATGAACGATTATTATGGTGCGTCTACACGGTGCATGTAGCTGGAGCAAGTTAACATGCGCAAGTGTCAAGAGCACGCGGGTGGGTATGTTGCTTTGCTACATGCGCGAGTCGCTGGACCCGCAAGTATTTAAAATGCATGTAACCTGCCCATGTAGTTCAAGCTACTTGCACCGTGTAGATCCTCCCTTATGATATAGCGATTTTATAACCGCTCCGCTCATGAACATGTTCTCCACTTAAGTAAATGAAACTCCGTTCCCGGGGAGCAGGTTCAACAAATACGAACCAAAATATAACTTGTTTAAAGATTCCCCCGGGAACTGAACTGCACACCGATATTGAATACATGAGCTGTTTGTTACTCAAATATGACTAGGTTTTCTTACTTACAATACTTTATTATTTTACTTTTTTACGTGCAAAATCACGGTTTATTTCGAACATCAAATGTAACTAAAAATAAACTTGCGTGTATACAACTTTAAACTAATAAATGGCATAAAAAAATTGCTCCATGTCATAGTGTCACTGGGTAATGTACCCAAAATGCTGGCAGCATTGCCCCGTTGGATGGCAATGCTCAATCTTTGTGCGAAATTAAAAAAAAAAGAATCCGGCTGAATTATCTCATGTGTCATTTTACTTTGCTTTATTCGATTGTAGAAGTATACAGACTGAAAACTTTAAGTCGACCTGTAGTTTAAATGAGCTAATCAGTTGCGTATGAAGGTGTAAGGTACACATTATTACGATCAAGCATCGCTAACTAAAAACTTTTAATGACATTCACGATTACTTTTGAAGTTTTGTGTGCAATCTTTAAAAAAATATATATACCAAAAATACTTAGAAATGCAGCGAAATACTTCACAGTTACTTCTAAAAATAAAGCCTAACATTGTACTTACAAAATATTGTAACAGTTCTCTACTTTTTAATTTTCAATACGTAACAAAACAATGCGTATTGTTGTTCCTAGCCTTCCTTTATAATGAGTTCCAGCGACTAGCTATCTAAAACTTTTGTTCTTTGGATATTAAAAAAGTATTTTCTTACAAATTCTTGCTAATATCTCGGTTATTGAGAAGTTGGTAGATTGTTCTCGCTTGCATGTGGGGATGTATTTTTTTCTTGTTTTGTATTGCAGTTTCTTTTGTTTAGCTTTCTGGTTAAACTGGATACTAAACTCACGATAAATTTTACAAAAATTTACACAATGTAGTGGTAAATTCTGTTACAATTAATAGCAAAAATATCTGGCAAGTATAATTTACCTAGGTTACAGGGTTGTTTGAGTGAGTTACCGCGACCCTGATACACGAATAGCTGCAGAAGGAATGAGTTTAGTCAGTAAAAGTCAGATGGTCCTTCACGCTGCACTCTTGGTACATCTGGAAGGATAATAATTAAATGATATCACCTATCAATGAAGCTTTGATCTAATTATTTAATCTTAAAAGTGCCCTCAATTTTTTGCTGCATAGTCCTGGAATCGAACCCACAAACTCGTGATTGAACGACAGGTCTTTTAACCACTACGCCATCACCAGTTCTCACGATACACCCTAGTTCAAAATAACTATAGGTGAGCTACGTTGAGAGAAGGCACAATAGGATTACGACGATAGGATTGCTGAAAGTGGTTTCAGGTAATATCGACGATGTTTCGTGTTCTACCAGTGTAGGTTTTCAATTTCAATCAAGGTTTATTTACTCAAACTACTCTTAACACATTATTCTTTGTCTAAAGTAGCCAGGTTTTTGGTCACAGGAAGCGTCATCTTTACATTTGAATAGGCACATATGATTTTCTATTTAATTAAAAATTCAGTTTAAAAATACAATACGGCTTAACATCTGTGTAAATACAATAATAATAATTACTTAATTCGTTACAGCCTTTTTATGGTCCCACTGCTGGGCTGCGGCCTCCTCTCACACGGAGAACGATTGAGCGTTAATTGCCACATTTGCTCAATGCGGGTTGCTCACTTACTTGCAATTATTTATTTAATTGAAGGAAATTAAATGACCATTTCTTTATATTTAACTAGCTTTTGCCCGCGACTTCGTTCGCGTGGAATAGGGCACCCGGCAGATTTTTGGTTTGAACAATAGATGGCGCTGTATGTCCGGAATAAATTGTATTTTTTATTTTCATTTTCTTGTAATAAAAACTATCCTATGTCCTTCTCCTGGCTCTAAACTACCTCCCTGCCAGTTTTCAGCTAAATCAGTTCACCCGTTCTTGAGTTATAAGTGGAGTAACTAACACGACTTTCTTTTATATAGGTATATAGATTTGTTTATGTGTCTTAAAATCACTTGTCTAACATGGTATTGAACACGCAAAACTTATACCTATTTACCGAGCCTTTTTCAGAATCAAATCGATATAAAGCGCTTTGGAAAGGAGTAAACTAATCAAAGTTGGGACATAACTATCGAATCTTCTAGAATCGAGTCATTTCACAGCCAGACAGGCTGAAAGGGAATCGTTATTGTTTGGTCGTTTGTTTATTTTGTTTTCCGTAGACGAAGAATTTTTTAACAGATTATAAAAGCATGTGAGGTATTATTTCAGTGCATCATAAGTATAAAAAAATGTTTTATGTAATAAAATATGCTTTGATAATAATTCTATGTACCTACAATTGATTGCCACCTGATTAGAAGTGCTAAAAAAAACCGCTGAAAATGTAACATAAATTGACATGTAAGCTAAATTATTGCCAAATTTCATCAAAAGTCTGTTCAGCCGTTTGTGTGTGAAGAAGTACCTAACAAACACACTCGTACACACAAACTACATTGTGATTAGTGTGAAATAGCGTGTTTAGTTGCTGTGATGATGATACATATATTACTACTGATATACATTTACATGGCATTGCATATAGTGTGTATACTATAATATACAGGGTGTGTCGTTCACAATCACATTAAATCCTATCGCATATACTTTTTGATATTCTATGGCGTAAAAAGAATAACCAAATCCATTCAGTGGTTTAACCACAGGAGTCATTTTTCGTTTTTATAATTTACAACATCATGTGTGAAGCAGAGATAAAGTTAGGAGTATCGAATGTTTTGATCAGTTGACAGCTGTCAGTTTTCAAGGGGGAATTTCAATTGTTTGTAATGACTGACTTTTATATGGTGTTCTAATTTGGTGTTTTAATTTCGCACATTTTTATTCTATTTACTTTGTTTGAAAATTTTTTTATTTTTATTTTTACGTATTTTTCTTTTTTCTTTGTGTTAATCGACATGTATTAACCAGTTTATTAACGCATTTCATTTAATGTGATTGTGAACGATACACCCCATATTTTAAGAAACACGCGTCGTTTCTTAGCTAGTCATGTATTGTCATCAGAACTCAGAGCCCGTGCAAATTTCATCCTAATCGAAGACCGGGAAGTAAGCCACATTAAGAATCCAAAATTCTCTTACAGTTACAAGTGAAGCTAATATAAGCGTGTTAAAAAGCATAGCTCTTTTAATCATACATTAAAAACACCATAAACAAACTACCCCATACTTCATACCAACCTTTAAAGCAAATTCTGAATTTTAACAAACAAACTAATGAGTCCTCTAGCTCGATAAAACGATAGTGTTGTGCTATAATCGATATTAATTCAGGTGACACACCGCCCTCGCGTCGATTTAATAGAGTCTGCACCGCTGCACGCCCGTAAATAGGGAGATTGCTTTACAAAGGCGTGTAAGGATGTCACTAAGTATCGATACTTATTTTAGTTACATTTATGTACTTACACTATATTTACAAAAATAAAATAAAATACTATAAACAATACTAAACATAAAATACTATATACAAAACATAAAATCATATACATATAAAATAAAAGAGCATTGATGCAACTTGAACTATAAGCAACATATCATTACGCAGGCGGGCTTGTAATGCCATGGGCATTCTCTCCAGTCAACCTTAGGGTGATGCAGAGATAATATGGTAGGTGCATTAACAATGCAATTAATGAGAAAGGACATGAATAAGATACTTTGTTTTTAAGATTTCCTGTAGATTTAACTATTTTTTAATTTCTGGCTGCTTGAGTAGGTAACTATTACGAAGGTGGTTTGATCGGTTTGTGTAGTCGTTGGCTTAGGCAGGAAAAGACAAGTTTTAATACAGCCAATTCAACTTACAATAAATTCTAACTAACAATAATTACTTTCGATTTTAAGCGATTATCTGGTAATAAAGATTGAAATATTTTGATTTCCTGTATCTTTAACGTTGCTTATTTTGATTTTATGAGTGGATTATTGAAAAAAAAAGCAACTCGTTTCTCATTATGATGATTGATAACAAGGAAAACAATGTTTGTATAGTGGAAAAACACATTGAAAGAATTCTACAAGAATTGAATTGTTTAAAAAGTATTTGCAAAAATATCGTCAATTTTTTGTGTGTCCCAACACTATTCAACTTCAGGGAATCGAGCCAACGTAATGCCGGTATATTGAAGGAAAATATATCTTCGTATAAAAGTGGAGATAGCGACACGGTGCCTATGGAAATGTCTGAATATGCTGTTTTGGAAATATAACAAAACTTCAAGGAAAACAGGAATATATAAATAGGGAGTTTGGAGTGCGTATTTACAGTATATACATGGCTAGTACGCAAGCGTGTGAAACTAGTCGCGAATAGATTGGAATTCACTTTTTATACAAAGTCTTCCGATGTATACAGCAGCAGTACGCAAATACTCACATATATTTTGTAGTGGCCAAAGTAACTTGCTTTGTTCCATATTATACAGTGCTAGTCCGCATGCAAACTAATCGTGTATACACTGGAATAGGCGCGAAAAACTTTACGATTCCAATCTATTCGCGAGCAGTTGCATGCTGCCATTTTGATTAAAACACGACCTAGCATTTAATGTTAATTTAAATAATAATAATGCTCGTAAATTCAATTTCTTTTTGTATATTTTTTAAACAAGTTGATTTTTTATGGGAAATATAAGTGCAGCCACAAAATTATTTATTGAACACATGATTAAGCTTCTAATTTTACAACATTATTTATACATTGTCATCTAATTTACTAACTGGGCCTCGTTTTTAGTATATTGCCATTTATAACCTTCAATTAAAAAACATTGTATTAAAAATTGAAGTTAGTGACGAAATCGAATCGCTGCAAAACCGACTCCACGTAGTCTTGTCTGCCCTACCCCTAGAGTGCAATTCAAAACCGCGTAGGCGCGGAGGAGCGAGGCGGCCTGCGAGCTGAGCCGCAGGTAGTTTTAACGCTCGCCGCCGCGGCTGAGGCTGGCCGGCTGAGCCGGCCAGCAAGCCGAAGCTGCGGTGGTGAGCGTGAAAACCATCTGCGACGATAAGCTCGCATGGGAGCGCCGGAGCCCCGCAGCACCGGAGCCGTGACAGAAGCGATGCTTGCTGCATGTTGCTTGCTTACATTTTAAACGTACTGAGTTAAAAAATTAGAAGCTAATTAAATATGTTTTATGGTGTCATTTAATAGTATTTTAGAAGTTTACTGTTAGAATGCATGCTACAAATTTAGATGCTAAAAAATAACCATCATGCTGAGTTGTATTTAGAGTGGTTTACTTAGAAGATACTAGTGGCTAAGATAGTATTATTTAGATGCTCGTTAATTGTGGCTGACTTAGTAATTTAGAAGGCAACATACATTTTTGGGGGCGAATAATGATATTAAAAAGTTTTGTTAGCACCCATTTTTAATAAACAAACTCAGATTCAAAAGCCTTTTTTATTTAATGCTTTACCTAATATTAATTTTGTATAATTAAATTTGACCGTGTATAAATTGGAATGATGCATGTGCACATCTAAGCTACGAATTATACTCGAGCAGTACGCAAAATTCGTGTATACTTTGAAATCACAAATTAAAAAACAGCATTACAAAATATCAGCGAGCAGTTTCCTATGGATGCGTTTTGGCTATGTACACTCTGTAAATACGCGTTTGGAGTAGAATCTTCGTATTTTCAGAAGGTCAAGAGTATCCTTTGCTGTTATAATGAACTCCAGGTATCCATCTACAGTAATATTATAAAGAGGAAAACTTTAACAAAACTTTGTTTGTTTGTTTGTAATGGATAAACTCAAAACTACGAGACCGATTTTAAAAATTCTTTTACCATTAGAAAGCTCTCTGTGAGTAAAGTCTGTCAAATCAAAAGTGAG
Organism: Helicoverpa assulta; assembly: GCA_963856015.1. Taxonomy (NCBI): domain Eukaryota; kingdom Metazoa; phylum Arthropoda; class Insecta; order Lepidoptera; family Noctuidae; genus Helicoverpa; species Helicoverpa assulta. The sequence continues at coordinate 11,463,958 of CAWLCW010000027.1, read as the reverse complement.
TCAAATCTGCGAGTAACATAGGCTATATTTTATCCCGGTAAGGGCAGTAGTTCCCATGGGAAGTGGGTGAAACCACGGGAAAACGGCTAGTTATTTATATTTTAAGGCAGGTCGCACAAATGTGGTAGCATTGGTTAAAGCACCGGCTTCTCAAGTACCTTCGAGTGTGCGGTTTTGATTCCTAGTAAGTAATTTTACTTTTCCGAGCAGGATATCTTAGATACCACATACTGAGTAAAGAAAAGAGGAAGAAACATGTACTCTGAAATCGCCAATCGGTCTTGAACAAGTGTGATGATTGCCAATCATTCAAAAGATGCCTGTGCTCTTCAGTAGGAATATAAGAAGGCAGACGATGACCATTGGTTCAATGATCATTTGAATGTCTGAAGCGTACCTACTGCTTAACCCCATTGAACAAACAACCGTGATGAAAAATAAATCATTCTAACAGCTTTCAACTTTAATGCAGATTGTAACAGACAGCCATTTTTCGAAGTTCCTCGAAGAAGATTTTAATACTTAATGTTTTAATGACTATAAAAACAATTAAGGTTACTCGGTCCATTTAGAAGAACGTCAGTTTTATAACGAAATGTATGAATTGTGGCGAGTTAAGTTAGGGTCTCAGACAAATCGGTTTTGAGGATTTTATCACTAGGGTTCTGTATGCGGTTTCGCTCGCATCTACAGGTACTAGCAGCCTTTCGCTTTTTTTGTAGGAAATATCAATATGATTATTAATGGTTATAACGTCTTTTGTAAAAAGAGTCCTGAAAAAGTGTTTTTTAACTTGGTGACAAAAGGGTCTTTCTGAGTATCTATCTCAACTATTACAGAGGACACAACTGTTTTAAGGTACCTATTCTACGCTACCTATCTTTACCTACATTATAATTAGCAGAACATTTTGACAAGAATCCCAATTTAAAAAATACAGCCAAAACAACGCTAGCAACGCGAACACACCCAAAACCAGTTGACCCCCACATTAAAACTGCCGACAAATCTGAGCGATTATTTTGGAAACTTCCCGAAATCGAGTTTCAAAAGTCAGACCCATCATAAATTGTTTGAAATAGCCTTAAGTTTCAAATGTAATCGTTGGGAACGCCCTAAGAAGCTATTTGTAATGTTAAGTGGAATTAAATGAAAGATAGATAGAATTGGCGGGAATTATAGATTCAAGGACTGTGCTGCGTTTAGTGTGGGAAGGATACTTGCTGCTGTACTAGAATGTAAGTGTTTTCTAGTTAGTATAAACTAAACTGCAGAATGGTGCAACTGTGAACTGCAGGTGCGGAACTGCAGAATGAAAGGGTTAGTTATGGTTACTGTACAACGATTTGATGTCGGAATATTTTTGTGTGTACTTAAAAGTAGTAAATAAACTTTTAAGTCAGTACTTAAAAGTTTATTTACTTATTTTTTTTTAAATGTGGAACTTTTATTTTGAGTTTTATGAAAACAGGAATAGGTATTTATTAAAACGTATTGGGTACTTATGTGATGCGAAGGAATGACTCATTCGCTCACACCGAATGAGGATCATGTTGTAAGGAAGGTGATGATTGTGGTTTTAATTTTGAGGTCAGAATGACGTCAAAACACATAATCTTATAACTGAGCAAGTCGAGTAGGTACCATTTCATACTAAACGAGGCTTCATGAAAATTACGAGCAAACTTTCCGTGCGTGACTGACCTGCTATTACCAACTTTACAATATTAGCGCGATAATTTTAGATTACAGTAATTCACGACTTTTCAAAATGTGTAGCAAATAACGTGCTGCAAATAATCCCTATTGCATTTTAATTCATGTTTGAAAACAACGCCATCTATTGGCGAGTCTGCGTAACGTTGTAGTGTGGCGTTACTAAACTAGGTGGCGCTAGTATGCTCAAAAATATTTTGCGTGAAGAACATAATTTATGGAGACGAGTTGTACTGACGTAGATTTTAGTAGCGAATGTTCGTGTTATTTTACAATATTAATTTGAGTTTTTCTTCACAGATGTCGTTATAGGTATCAAATTATTGTATTTGGACATTTTATTATTCATATATCTACTTGTTAATGTTAATAAATGATTGAGTACGTTAGGCCATATTACATTGAAAATGAGTTCTATGTCATGTGTAACTTCTACCCCTTCTAACATTTTGGACATCTGAAAGAATATTAAAAACAACTGTTCTAACATAACTTGCGTAAAAGTGTTACAAAATTCCGTGCTTGTGCAAATGGGGATAAAAGGGAGTGAAACTAGGGGTGGGGTGCATGCGACCCGCGGGGTGCATGTAAATTATTGTCCTCTTCGGGATTGGGTCAAATGCCAAACGCTCTTTCACGCAAAAATAGTGATGGGCACACTTTAAGTACAAGCGTTTTGGCTATCAACGCTTTTCGGATATGTAAACTACGAGTATCAAGGAACATCAGTCCAGTATTATATTGCAACTATTTTCCGCCCGCGGCTTTGCCCGGATGGTGTGTTGAGTGTTGATAAAAGGTATCCCAGGTTTATTCTAGTAATATATCTATTCGTATAATATCTGTACAAAGTTTCATGGTGATTGGTAATGTACCTAGTTTTTCGTGGACGGACGGACGGAAACGGACTTTCCGGTTTATAATATTAGTAGAGTTACGCTGAAATAAATCTAATAGTTATGGACTTCAATATAAGCTACTGAATAAGAAAAAAGATAAACATCGAATGTTATAAATAAAAAAAAAATGCTTCTATTAAATATGCAAAAACTACGTACCTACCTACTTAATGTGAAGGTACTATTCTTCACTGAGGGAGTATTTACTATATACACACCATTGAAATCAACATAAGGAATTTCTCTTGTACTTCTACTCACTCAGATTTAAACGCAATGATGTAATGACTTGAAGTTCTTTACTTCAATTACTTAATTTATTTTTAGTCTATCGATACAAACTGTGAACAGCAGCAGAACATCACTATTACAGTCAACATGGTTAATCGTTGAGTTGGCTACATTAATTTTGCAAGTTGTTCCACCGATTTCAGGAGTTTTTCATTCTAAAACTATTTATTTTCAAAAATGATTAAACCCACATTAGGAATAACAAGAAGAGTATTTTTTTTTACAAAATTACTTGCGCGTCAACAGTAAAGAAATAATTCCTTTAAAAAAAAGTTTTTACGCTTCTAACTTTTCAATCTATAGAGAAACATATATTTTGGTCCTAACCATTATTTTAATACCCATTCTTATACATTCAACAAAAAAGTCTACTTGACTCAGAATTTTATAAACGAAATATATTCTATTAGTATCCCTTCCGAACTTCTTTTAGTGACTGTACCTACTCTACACGTGGATATCTATATATATAAAAGAAAGTCGTGTTAGTTACTCCACTTATAACTCAAGAACGGCTGAACCGATTTAGCTGAAAATTGGCAGGGAGGTAGTTTAGAGCCAGGAGAAGGACATAGGATAGTTTTTGTCACCATCCGGCTACGTGAAATAGTCATATCGGAACGCGGGTGAAACCGCGGGCGGAAGCTAGTCTAAGTAAATAAACATAATAAATAATAATTTACGAAAAAAATAACAAAGCATTTTAAATTCACATAAAAATTCCAATAGTGTATGTACATAGATAACAACAAATAACTTAATCGCTTACTACCTATATTAATAAGTGAAAAACTAGAAAATATGTCAGTTCGTGTTTAACTACATACTTCAAGAATAAGAAACAGGTAAATATTGGCAAAAAAAACTGTTTATTTGTGTTTCAGTGGCTATGTCGTGTCAGTCTATGTCGTGGCGGCCTAGTAGTCGTGGTGGCCTAGTGGGTAAAGAACCAACCTCTCGAGTATGAGGGTGTGGGTTCGATTCCAGGTCAGGCAAGTACCAATGCAACTTTTCGAAGTTTGTATGTACTTCCTAAGTAATCTTAGACACCAATGGCTGATAAAAAGGTGAAGGAAAACATCTTGAGGAAACCTGGACTATATAGTCTGAAATCACCAACCCGCATTGAGCAAGCGTGGTGATTAATGCTCAATCCTTCTCCGTGTGAGAGGAGGCCTGTGCCCAGCAGTGGGACGATAAAAAGGCTGTAACAGTAACAACAGTAACAGTATGTCCTATCTGCTCCTGGTTTGGGACTATCTGTGCACCAAATATCATTTTAATCGATTCAGTAGTTTTAACAAGAAAGCGCGACAGATAGTATTTCTATCGCATATTTTATACTATTAGTAAGGATTTTAGCAAGCGAACGTAGTTATTCAAAACTGTTCTAATGCACATGTAATGTCATGCTAAAATGAGTTAAATACAGAATCTGCATATTTTTAAATCTGCTACTATGACTAGCTAACTTACATTAAAAAGTATGCTTAATTTTCAGGGAAAACCAATCAAAGTTTATCAATGTTCCTTCTACTTCTCCTACTATCTACTTCTGCTGCCGGTTTCTTCACCGTCACAAACGCTGCTAGACCCATCACCGTCTACGGAGATGTGCTTAAAGATGTGGACTTCTTCACCAAAACCTTTCCTTGGATCATAGACAATATTGGAGGAGATCTGATAGTTGATTACGCCTTATTGGGTAGTGGAAGGTACTCCATTCCTCAAATGTGTGCGTTAAAGCAGTTGAGGAAGAATACATATCTTCAAGCGGAGTATTTGAAATGTGAGGCCGAAGGTATGTAGCCAGTTCTTTTATATTTGTTTCTTTGTGCTTAGAATAAGGGTCCGTTCAGATAGACCGGGTCGGAGAGCATCGGCGCGCATTTTTCTTTTTACACAGACCGGAGCCGATCGGCTGCCGAGCATTAAAGAGCATGGCAAACGGAGCGAAACGTCAAGAAAAAATACACGATCGGAGCCAGTCGGCTCCTCTTATTATTTCACACCGAGCGCATTCGAGCATTCCCAATGACAAAAGCAGTGCGCATGCAAAAAGAAACCTTACTTCAAATATTAAGTAAGTACTCAATTTTCAACGTGTTAAGAATTTGCTCTGCTCGCCGAGCCGGTCTGTCTGAACGGACCCTAAAGGGTTGAATTTGAATGTGTTCTACCTATACTCCATTTAAAATAACATTAGAAATTTAAGTAAACCTTTTTTACCGTTTGTTCAACCGATTTTGACTTCTATTGCGTTAGTAATATGATTAATGGCGGCTGCAGTAAATACTTGGTATTGTAACCACTATTTTGCTTTCAATTCCGTTCCTTTTTCTACGGAATAGAAGTCAAAATAGGTTGAACAAACAGTAAAAAAGGTTTACTTAAATTTCTAATGTTATTTTAAATGGAGTATAGGGACTAGGTACTGAACACTAGGAAAAGCATAATCTGTATATTATAATGGCGTCTTGGGCCGATTTCGGCCAGGGTAGGATCGAACCCCGGGAATCCAACCTGAGACCTCCTGCACTTACAGCAGTCGCGCTTGAGCCGATAAAACATCACAGCCTCTCATTTATTATTTACTTAAGATTTCTTTTTAGAAAGAAATTAATGACATGCTTGTTCAAGACGTTGATGGAGTCTAAAATATACTTAAACCAAAAAATACATTAAAATTCATCTTCTTTTCACTTCAGGCAATAAAAATGTTTCGTGCGTTTCTGAGACCGGCATTAACCCCCGCATGTTAAAGAAATGCGTTGCAGGAGGGGGTTACCTAGCCAGATTGGCAGCAGCAAAGTATTCCAATCTGAACATCAATTACTCCCCAATCATAGGCCTTGGATCAAAATCCACAGTTTTTGGTGTCGAAGACAAGTTTGTGCTAGAAAAGATTTGCACGATTTTTAGAGGCAAATTACCATTGGGTTGTCTTAAACCCTGTACTTGTGACGAGGGGTCTGGACAGAACAGTGCAGAGTCTGACCTTCCTGAATCTTCTACTAAAGGACCAGAGTCTGATACAGAGTCTCTCAAAGAGAAAGAAGAGAACTCTACAAAATCTTCTGAAAATAAAGAGTCAGAGCCTAAAAATCTCCTATTACAGGATCTCGAAGTTTAGTCGTACATCTGATGAGGACAAATTAATGTAGCTTAATCGTATCTTTGTCCGGAATAATCACTACGTTTTTTTTTTGGAAGCGCATTTTGGACGTTTTTTGATTTTCGGCTTTGTTTAATAAATATTTAAAACAAAAATAAAAACTTGATTACTGAAAATAAACAAATAAAATTCTCATCATCTTCTTGTAATGATTGCACTTGCGTGACCCCTTGCATTATCCCCTTGTGCTAGTTTTCCTCGATTGTAACCTGAAGTACTAGTTATCCTGATGCTGCAGAGTGGAACAAAAAGTTGAATAAGCTCAATCACCGGTGAGGGATAACAAAAGCTGTGTCGGGGTAATTGCAAGCTCCACGATTCATGTAGTCCTGAGCACGTCTGGAAATGTATGGAGCTGTAAATACCATATGTGATGTAAAAAAACTTCTATGAGTAAGAATATACAAATGTTGTAAGAACGACTGTTTCTGTGTATCGTTGGATGCCAAAGTGAAAGTCATTTATTTCATTTAGGCCTTTACAAGCACTTGTGAACGTCAAAAATTATAAATAGGTTTGATTCTAGTTGCCCATTCCAAAAGTAGCATCCTATGGAGAAGAACGGGCAAGCAACTCCAATGCCAACTTTGATACATGGTTACAGATGCCGTTGTATTCTTACCTCCTGATATGGTAATGCTTAGCTATATCATCATGTCTAGCCCTTTCCTAACTACTTTGACATGTACAAGTATTTAAGACATTTGTTTTCTTTAAGTCTTCCAAACAACGAGGAGAAATTTCACATCATACTTTTATTACGTGTAAGTTAAGTAACAGGCACAATTACGTAGACAGGTATGTATGTAGTGACCTTGCTGTCACGAATTCTGTTAAATCTCAACATTCAATCACACTTAAAAGATACCCCACACACTACACAACCACTACTCTATACACATCAAGTGCAGCCCACATCCACGCTTCAGCTACAGAAATGCAACCGCTGCTCCGCAAACGTCCTCGACATGCAGGCTATAATTCCGATGACCGCCGCCATTTTGGATTTTGTGAATGATGTTGTATTCATTTGCTTGACAGCTGGGATGGCGGGTTGCGATAATTATAGGATGGTATCTATAAATATGGTGAATGATAAGTATAAATGGGTTTTAAGCCATTGTGAGTATTGTTCGGTTTGATTACGGATGGTAGTTTTTCGACGTAAGACGACGTAAGCGTATGGAATAAACACCAAAAGTCCGTACGCAATACAAATAGTTTCTTGGTTATAAGAACCTGATATTTTTCAAAAATTAAATGTCACATGTGAGATATACAGTACTCCTCATTGTGAGAAGAAATTCTATGATGAGTTGTTTAGTTAAGTAAAATAATGATTCCTCCTCAGTCCAGTAATAATGAGTTTGCGTTGATGAAGAACTCTGACACATCTCAGATTACAACATTACAAAGTTCATACAAACAAACTCGCAGATTCAAGTCTCCAAAGTTAAAAATATTCAAGTATATCTCCAGTTTTTCAAAATAAACCGCAAAAGCATCAGTGTTGGTGCAATCCAGCTTCCGAAACTCAGATTAGGGGAGGTCGCGTGGTATTGGCAGCTCTCATTAATTTGATAGATGAAAGCCGGGCTGTTGTTTACGCGCCAAATTAAGTTTGTCTTTTAAAGATGGCCGCCGCAACGGTTTTGCAAATGGCGGATTTTTGCTTGTTGTTTCTTGATGAGTGTTTTTTGTTTTTTTTTTGGTATTAATTATAGCGTCAGTATAGGGTTTATTGATTAAATGTGTTACTATTTATAGTTTTCATGATGACGAATAGAGTTGTAGGCGTGTTGCATGTAATTTTCACATTTCGTCAGTTAATAAATATTTTTCATTTTTAAGATTATTTTATTCAAAACTTTTTTTATACATGCCTAAGTTCACTGACAACATAAACATATATTTTTTTATACATTCAAAGTTTATTTTGTGGGTAAACTTGGGCCCTTCACATAAGTAGTATACTTTTCTTATGTATAGCAACAATTCCTGTGCAGCAATGAAAACCCTCGATGAATACTAACTACAAAACCGAAAAAAAAATACTCCCCCAGTTGTTCGAAATACAAGTTCATAATTCTCAATACATATTTTCCCATTGTCCCATTAGGAATGAAACAGAGGGAGTGATAACAGACATACAGACATCTGTTAACAGTCCCGACGTTTCCCTCCTAGCGGGGAGTACTTGGGATAAAATTTTCGTTAGTCCTCCCACTGTTTTTGATTTATAATCCACATTAAATCTACGAAACGGCTGGCTGTGAGTCTGTAAACTTTGAACGTGTATCAATTGTGATTTTATTTTGCTTTTTTAATTTTCATTCAGTGCCTATCTGACTGATCTTTACATAATTTTTTGAGATGCTTTGTGGCATTTTATTGATTGAGTCTGAGTCTATCATGTCACTAATGTCACTTTGTAACCGCAAATCTTATGTGATTTCAATAGCAATGTTTTATAAGTTAAAATCGAACTGCTAGTCTACATATACTAACATATGTAAACAGGGTCTTAACTTTAGTTTTTTTTAATGAAGAGTATTCAGCTTTTGACTGAAAAACACAATACAATGCAGTTACATACACAATACAATGCAGTTTCTAGATGGTTTGAATAGGATTCTTGAAGTTTCTTACTATTCTTCTTTAGGCTTCTGCAGTGTGATTCTATAAGACTTCACTCTAAACTTCGCATCTGAATCCGCCGTGAGTTACTACACTAGCGCTACTCTTGCGAGCGTGTTTGCGAGTTGAACTAAATTAAACTCGAGATTTTGACAGATAAAGTATGAGATGACTTTTAGAACGTTTTGAACCGAAGTGAGAGTGAATAGCGAAGTGTAATGCGAGTTGTTGTCTAAATTTTATAGAATCGACGTACTGAAGTCCACAGTTGCAGTAGTAAACCTAGAACAACTTCGGCCTGTGAATCATTAATGTAATTTAGTGGTGTGGCATTTCCTTGGAAATGATTTAATGTGTGGCTTGAGAAAAAATATCTTCTACATGTGGGTAAAATGTTGTTAGTTCACACTATTATTTCAGTTACTAGCTTCTGCCAGCGGTTTCACCCGCATCCCGTGGGAACTACTTCCCGTATCGGGATAAAAAGTAGCCTATAGCCTTCCTCGATAAATGGGCTATCTAACACTGAAAGAAATTTTCAAATCGGACCAGTAGTTCCTGAGATTAGCGCGTTCAAACAAACAAACAAACAAACTCTTCAGCTTTATAATATTAGTATAGATTCGTTGATTTTTACCTCCGATGAAATATTTTTTACTCTTGGTTATTATAATTTTATGTACATAGTTAGTGTCTGTACAAGAGTAAAAGAGTCAAAATGGTATGATCAAACGGGACCAACAATCCTGTAGTTTGAAAGAGATACCAAGGCTCTACGAAGCGATGGACTCCACTATAATTTGGTGGGTTTTAGTCTTAGCTAGTACTTAAAAGTCTGACACACACAGATGGAATGGGGTCATTTGATGACTTCCCATCTCTAAGAGGGGTTGGGAACAAGGTAATTTTCAGATTACCTAATGAAGAAAAGAATATCGGTGTTTGGTAGTGGTAATTGATTTCAGACATTATTTAAATGATAACAGGGGCCCGATTCTCCTAATTTTACTTAAGCGACGATCGATCGGCGTTCGACTCGATTCGACTGAGATCCAATCCCGACTCGATTACGATTGAAGCGTATGTGGCATTCCGCTATTTTTCTTTGAAATAAACGTTTTTATCCTTTTCTAACATTCAATAATGAATCATTTTGTCTGCAAATGATTTACGATTGCAAAATGATTGTACAGCAAACTACCGTATAGACCAAAATCAACAAAATAGCAGACCAATCGCACACCAATCAAATGTCAATCGAATACGATTGGTCTTTTATTAGTAGCAGAATGCCCGATATGGTTAAAACTGCTATTGCGATCATATTGCAATTCGATTTCTATTCGATTTTGACATTATTAACTTAGGAGAATCGGGCCCCGGGGTCTATATTAGTTTAACACCAGAAAAATGCGCTCATATTATCTGCGCTTTCCATTATCTTTCACAAGACATTTTCCCTTCTTAATTTAAATGATCGATCGTCAATTTTATAGCGGTGCCTACAAATACAGTTTAAATATAATTTTCTTATAAACAGTTGTGACGCTACGTACTAACATTCATTTTTACGAACGTTAGTAGGCAGCTTCACAACTCATCTTCAGAGCCTTTTCCTAACTATGTTGGGGTCGGCTTCCAGTCTAACCGGATGCAGCTGAGTACCAGTGCTTTACAAGGAGCGATTGCCCTATCTGACCTCCTCAACCCAGTTACCCGGGCAACCCAGTACCCCTTGGTTAGACTGGTGTCAGACTTACTGGCTTCTGACTACCCGTAACGACTGTCAAGGATATTCAATGACAGTCGGGACCTATAGTTTAACGTGCCATCCGAAACACAGTCATTGGTGTCTAAGATGTACTTAAAAAGTACGTACAAACTTAAAAAAAGTTGCATTGGTTGCCTGACCTGGAATCGAACCCACGTCCTCATACTTGAGAGATTGGTTTTTACCCACTAGGCTACCACGACTTTAGGTAGCTTCACAACTGTACATGTTTGTTCTGTTCTAGAGATTTAAATATGGCGTGTATATCGATGGTTACATCACTAGTATCGATACATCGATGAGTGATCCGACGCAAGGTAATTAACGCTGCGACGCTGAGCCGAGACTTTGATAAATTACATGCGATGCGGAGAATTGGAAACTTAATGTGGATAAGACGGTGTAAAAATTATGTGGAAATTGTAAAAGAATAAATAATGAGGTAACGTAACCTTAATAATATTTTGTTAAGTAAGTATCTGATGTTAACCTAGGCGATACTGAAAGCTTAATAACCTAGTTGTTTTTGACGGTTCCACCAGAGTCCCTATTGACAATGTCCCGCACCTAGATAAAAGTAACTAAGCCCTTTCTGTGGCTTTGGCTATATGTTTATCCAAAATCGGTTCAATAGTTTTGAAGTGAGGGGCAGACAGGCAGAGTTACTTCCGCATTTAAAGTTAGATCTCTAGTATTAGCTAAATAAAAGACATAATTCCCGTTATTTCCTTGTCCACTATAAGAGTTCGTAATTACAGCACTCTAGATTAAACCGTTGAAGATGTCTAAACACACGTGCTACTTAGATTTGTCGCTCTCTACGAGTTTACATCGCCCACAGGTATTTTACATCACCTTCGTGTAAGGCATGTAAATGATAGGTGTCTAATGTAAGTTTGTTAAACAAAAGTGTTTATTGTGACTGCATCAGTAGTTTCAAAGCACTTACTGCCTATTAATTTTCACGTTTAAACAATGGTTTAAAACAAAAACGGACATTTATGCTGTCATTGAACTTGGGCCGTAGTGTAAGTCTGTAAGTACGTCCAAGTTTACCGATAACAAAACTGACGTTTACTATGTGACAAACCAACTCTTTTGCTTTATAAACTTACATAGTGTAGAGGTAGATTTTTAAGCAAAATCAATAGCTAGGTCTTTAGTATGAGGCTGTAGATTTAAAAAAATAGAGGCCTCCGGTATTTCGAATTAAAGACATGCGAATACCCAATTTCACATTCCCACATGTTTGGTGCAGCAATATTACTTTGTGGTCAAAACTATCATTAAGTTTGCAAAGCTGGTAAATAAACTGTTTACTTTTGCCATGCTTCCATCAAGAAGCAAGAAACGCCACAGAATACACTATGTTCTGTGGCGTGTCAGACAAAGTGTGGACACAAACGTATCAATTTGCCTAGCGTCGCACTTGACCGTGCGTCAAAGCAACGACGCACTCAGGACCGACGCGACGCGTCTATTCTTCTTTAGTCTTTGACGTCTGTGTTGCGCGGTTCAAGAGTAGATTACACCTGTTTCTTGGTTTATAAGTCCATCCATCCTCCGAGCTTTTTTCTCAACTATGTTGGGGTCGGCTTCCAGTCTAACCGGGAGTAGCTGAGCTGTGTAGCTTTCTTGGTTTATAAGTCGTGCGACCAAAATGGCTGAGTCGATTTAGATGAAACATACGTTGGTTCCTGTAGTTAGAGAATACATTGAGCGTGTGGACACTTAGAACGTCACACAAAGTGTGGACACAAACGTATCAATTTGCCTAGCGTCGGACTTGACCGTGCGTCAAAGCCGCGACGCACTCACGACGCGGCGCGTCTATTCTTCTTTAGTCTTTGACGTATGTGTTACGCGGTTCAAGAGTAAATTAAACTTGTTTCTTGGTTTATAAGTCGTCAGGCCAAAATAACTGAGTCGGTTTAGATGTAAAATTTGTTGGGTCCTATAGTTAGAGAATAAATTGAGCGCGTGGTCCCTTAGATCGTGATGGATGGACTCGTTCAAATACATTATGTGTAGGTATGTATAGCTATGTAGAAATGTGAGACGGAAAAGTTATAAAAAATAATTTCAAGGTTTACTGATATGATTGTCAGATAAAGTAGCTAAAACTCTACCAAAATTACGATAGGGGATAATTTAGATCGCCAAAACTCTTAATTTTGTCAGTTGAATAAACTTCAAAACCTATGCAGTTGCATATTATTAGTATGCTGTGCTATTTAAGAGTTCTTTAATAGCATAGTTGTTTCATTTATTTGAGCAGAAATAAAAATCTACTATCATGCGTAGTCTTCCTTTCTTGAACCTCGTAATACGTTCGTTTACAAAGAGGGTCCTAATTAAAGTGGATGATACCGAATGCAAACATTATGGCTGATATTTTCATACTTTTGTTTTGTTTCAAAACAAAAGTATGAAAATATCGTGGTGAAATAAATAAAATCGTGGTGGCCTAGTGGGTAAAGAACCAACCTCTCGAGTATGAGGTTGTGGGTTCGATTCCAGGTCAGGTAAGTACCAATGCAACTTTCTAAGTTTGTATTACTTTCTAGGTAAATCTTAGACACCAATGGCTGATAAAGAGGTGAAGGAAAACATCTTGAGGAAACCTGGACTATAAAGTCTGAAATCACCAACCCGCATTGAGCAAGCGTGGTGATTAACGCTTAATCCTTCTCCGTGTGAGAGGAGGCCTGTGCCCAGCAGTGGGACGATAAAAAAGGCTGTAGCAGTAACAGTACAACAACAGGAGTCATATTAGTAGAATTGGAAATGGTTTCGCTAGTCAAACCAATGGGTTGTGGTTCAAGCTATTGTTACCTATTTTTTTTTTAACCTTATTTTGCCATCTTTAAGCAAAGATTACAATGAATTTTTATACCTGCTTTGCTTGAGTGGAGTATTTTATCTAGAAAAGTCACTCACATTCTTTCAGTTACTTATGTTTTACGTATATTTTGAGGGACTATAGTGTTGATAGTAATCTGAATGTCTGTATCTGGTGCAACTTCCAAAATTAAGTATTTAACCAAAACCTGACTCTATTCTCATAACTTAGCAAATAAGTCTTTTTTTTAAATAAATAAATCACAATTAGCAGATCTTCCTAATAGCAAAAAAAAATCCTAAGGAGGATCCTCATAAAAATCCAATCAATATTTAATTTACCCATATTCTATTACCCAACATATAGCACTATTCCTAGGCAAAGGTATGTTACCAATTCCCAGGCCGGCGGGTAGTTCGCACGCCGCCATTACTGTGCCGGAAACGCGGCCATTTTTCCAACACTCACTTCCCGTCGCTGACTTGAGTTAGGGCGGGAAGGTTCCAAGTTTGAAATGCAAGCGATTTATGTGACACATTCGTTATTTTGATGACCATAACGTTTAGAGCAGCAAAATTACTGGATTCGCTTGGACGACCAATCGCAAAATAGTGCCAATGGGATGCATGGGAAGTGGGGCAACGCAATAAAATTATAGTGATAGCTCACTCATGTACTTTTGATCACATCGTTCCGCATTCACAGGACAAAATTGTCAAATACTAGTATAAACTGGACGCACACACGTAACATACGAGTAAAACCAGGGCAGGGCTTTTTCAAAAGGAATGCGTGGCAATAGCGTCTCCAGTAGGATAAATGATCTAAGCCATAACGACATTCGTACGTGAACGTTTTGGGAAGTTAATTTATGGATGTCAAATTTTTGGGTTCTTAGATTGCGTCTTGATGGTATTGGGGATAGGGGTTCTAATTGACTGCCTTAGCTGGTCATGTGCTGTGGTATGGATGTGGGATTAATTGCACCAAGTCTGTGGCAATTGTAGGTAGAATATGAAGAAAAATCCTAATGTCGGCTATCTTGAAAGAATACGTAGTCTTACTACAAAAAGTTAAACAGGCGTTCGTCACTTGTTTAAGAAAAACAATATATGGAGAATTTCCCTTAAACACATGTCAAACGCCTGTCTACTTTTTAAAAGTAAGAACAAAGGACCTAAAAGTTTGAAATCGTCAATCCGCTTTGAGCAAGTGTAGCTATTTTCTGGGTTACTGGTCTCTTTCTCAAGAGAAAGTCTCTTCTCCTGAAGCTTATCTTAACCCGTGCCCTGCAGTGAGACAATAAATGATAAGAGCACTTTTTACCTAATAATGTTAAGATTTTTTTGCAAGAACGCTCCCGCTTGATACTTGACCCAATACATTAGTGGAGATACAAGAATTTCTTTAAGAGCTGAATTCTAAACGAAATACTATTCATAGTGCTACACAACGGAGTTGTTTTGGAATTTTTAAAATATGGATGAGGAGATTCCATTTGTGTTTTCAAGATACCAGTATGTTTAACGTTTTGCATGTTTGCTTTAAATTTTGATGTTATTTTTCGTGTTTTGCGAATCATGTTAAGAATGAGGAAGGTTCTGAGTATACGTGTTTATGGAAATAGAGGATGGGCCCATGTAAGGGTTGAGCTATAGATGATATGTCTATCAAAGGAAGGAACTTTTGAAATATCGTGAGATAGATAATTGTAGAAGAAAAAGACATGCTGTGCTATTCACTTTGTCACGAGTTGATTTTTGTCTGATTGACGAGTGAAGTTCAGAGGCAGGTGGTAACTTACAGCCAGGGCTCTGGTATTATCCGAAAGAGTTACTGCAGCATTGATATACCCAGGGCTCCAAAAGAAACAAAAATAAAGTCTGACAGTCGCTGTGGGTGAGACAGCGAGAGTCAGCGGTGTCAGACATAATCTAATAATTTCCGTGTAAAGTGTAAAATTCCCATGTAAAAAAACACACACTAATTGCATCCAACAGCACACTCAAAACTATTCACTCGAAACACAAAACAGCTCGCAAACTTTTGGCGCCAAACAAAAAACATGGCGGGGCGCCATCTTGTTATATTTACAGCATAATACAGGCAGCCATTAACGGGCAAGTTGGTAAGTAGAACAATGAAACTTATATTGCATCGCTGGCCGTAACTATTTAAAGTTCAGTCATAAATTTTAATATGAATATGTCGTTTGAACTTCGCTGGATCCTTAAGTTTTACACCGACGTGGATTGGCAATAAGTATGATTTATTTTTGTGGAAGTTTTGTTATGAATTTTAGGCGTTTATGGGTTTAATTATTGGGCGAATGTCGAAGGACATCTGTGCTTATTGACATGTCCAAAATTGAATTGACATTTCATATCTACCAAATAGGAAGTCTGTGGTAGTATTACTGACAGAAATAAACATGCTTAGGTTAAATATACTCGTACCTATGTATCCACCTTATTATAAAACGTGACTCTAAAAAAGTAACGGTTTTGTATCTATACTAATATTATAAAGCTAAGGAGTTTGTTTGTTTGAACGCGCTAATCTCAGGAACTACTGGTCCAATTTGAAAATTTCTTTCAGTGTTAGATAGCCAATTTATCGAGGAAGGCTATAGGCTACTTTTTATCCCGGTACGGAAAATAGTTCCCACGGGATGCGGGTGAAACCGCTGGCAGAAGCTAGTTAGGTATAAACTACCGTCTCGACAAAGTTATTGCTCTAAACCTAGTACTCTAAACTGGTGCTTTTTAAGAACACGTTTTATAATAAGGTGTAATATGCAAAAAAAGTGTTCATATATTTATTTGAGTCATTTCATGGGTTATCGTTTTAGATAGCCGTTCCCGACTCTTGTTTAACATACAAAATCCTGAAACACACTAAAACCGCAAGCAACGACTACCATTATCGGTACATACATTATGTACACATAAAGTACACACTACTACAGCATATGGTAGTAAATCCTTTCTTCATTTTCACTTAAGTCCGAAGATACGGTCCGTATCAGAACGGCACGCGATACAATCATTTAAAGCCATTGATATTGGAGAGACGTATTGCACGCTACCGATCGCGCCTGAACTAATTTATGATGCAACTAACACCATCTGCGGTTGCTATTTATTTTTTGCAGGCGCTTGATGAAATGTGACGTCTTGTTTTTCTTTTATAATAATAAGACTAGAGACTTGAATAGAGGTATCACTCGTATCCCGCGGGAAATATTGTACTAACCAGAACAAAACTACAGCTACATTCTTCCTCAATAAATGGCCTATCTAATACTGAAAGAATTTTTCAAATCGGACCAATAGTTCCTGAGATTAGCGCGTTCAAGCAAACAAACAAACTCTTCAGCTTGCCGATTTTGGCCACGGCGGCTGTTCTCATAAAAGGAGATCAGCCAGCTGCGCATGACATATTATAGTGCACGAGCATTTGCGCAGACACAGGTGCACTCCCTATTCCTTCACTATCATAACCCGATGGGACTGCAATCCGACACGACTGGAAAGAGATCAGGCGCAGGAGCGACATTTACGTGCTCTCCGATGCACGGGTGAATCAATCACCAACTTCCAGACTACGGGCTGCTTTGTGCAAGTTTTATTAAATCCACAAAGCGATTTTGGCCCGACCCGGGAAACGAACCCGAGACCTTAGGTACAGCAGCCGCGCTTGCGACCACTAGACCAACGAGGCTTCAGCTTTATAATATTAGTATAGATGGTGTCTTGAAGTGATTTGATTTCGTTTATTTTCATTTTTAAACTTTTGCTAGATCCTAAAACAGCCTTATTCTGAAAAGTGACGCTACCTAGTACTATTATTTTTTCTTTACTAGCCCCATATTTTTAAGCCTATAAATCTACATAGCTCTGTTACACTACGGTGTAAAAGAAAACTACTAAAGTACCCGTTGAATATTGTTTTCTTTCAAACTGTGAAACTTGTTCCGGCGTTAATGGCTTAACCTGTTCACCTAAGTTATTTCTACGGGTTTTTATTAAAAACAATGCCACAATAACAATTTCTTGCGTAAATTGGTGCATGCATCTACCATACTGAAAATTATTCACCTATCGGGTTTATTTTCTGGTGTTATAGAAAGTGGAATATTAAGGTTGACTCTATAATAATGAGGTCCCTATTTTCGGCCACAGTGGCTTTTCTAGAAAGAGATCAGTCAACTGTGCAGGTCAATAGCAATACACAAGCATACAAGCAGACACAGGTGCACTCACTCTCATAGCCCGATGGGACGGCAATCCGACCCGACCGGAGAGAGATTAGGCGCAGGACCGACATTTACGTTCTCTCCGATGCACGGGTGTATCGCCATTAACATCAATACTCCGGGTGGCTTGGTAAAAGATTTTTAGAACCCATAAAGCGGTATTTTGTAAACATTTTATGAAACAGCAGTTCAGCAGTGCTCTCCATATAAGTGGCGATCACGAGCATAAATAAAATGACAAATTCAATACAAGCCGAATAATACGTAGCATTCTATGTTTTGATTCTATCAAATGATTCTATCATCCAAATAAACCCCACTAATAAACAAACATAACGCCCTCACTTTACCTGATAAATAGTTATTTTATTTGTGTACTTACAGAAGAACATTAGTGACCCGTTACATGCAACACATGTACTTAGTGAAGTACATGGAGAACAAAATGACTACCGGAGATGTCATGACGCAAAATCTCCTAAGAAAGTAGCTCGCCAAAATGCTGGTTTTCGGGGGACGAGGAACTTTACTTGCTCCGCTCTTACACGCCTTCGATAGAACCCGGCCATTATTTCAAAATAAAATCACCAATCAATCATTACCAATATTTCACAGATTGGTTTTGATTTGTCAAGGATTCCGAACGTCTCGTTAGTTGTGATCACGCCTACTGTACGTTACTTGAGCTACATTAAGGCGCCTGACCTACCTTCCTTATGGCATCTCTGCTATCTTTTCTTCCTCCGTGGTGAGGTACAATCGCTTACACGGGTCATTTGGCAAATGTCAGGCAATTCTTATATGTTGTATGTTTCGTGTTGCGAGTAAATCGAGGTAAATTTTATTATACTTAAATTGATTGGTATATATTTTCATAAGGTTTCAAAAACAATGGTTTTGAAAACATTCCTTTTTTTCGAGAGTCCTTGTAGTAGCTCTGAGTATAAATAAATTTGAGATAAAGATTAAGTTCTACGTCTGTCGTCACGTAAGTATGCACTTACACATTTTTGCCTAATTTTATCCCTATTGGCTGTTATGTCAGTCTGGCGTGCTTTCAGGCCGAAATTTGCCTTGAACCAATTTACATATTTGCTTCAAATGTAATCTAAAACCTAAAAAAAACGTAGGCTACTTTTTATCAGAGTCTATGAAATAGTTTTTTTACGGACATAGGTGGATTAACGCGGAACAACTAGTTATATTTAATTCTGAATGAATATAATTAATTACTCGGCTATCTTAACCGCTTGTATGTCGCAAATTATAAAACAATAGAAAACAATTGTGTCTCGCGTATATCTGCGCTCCGATATATAACGGGTTAGTTTAACTTTACAGCAAGAAAAATGAAGTTTTCAACCACAACTTGAATTTTTACGATTACAATACAAAATTATCGAGTCTACTACACTACTATACTTCAGCTATTTTCACCAAAATGAATTTCTGTTACAAGCCATAGAAATTCTAACTCCCCTTCGCTCGATAGATGGCGTTGGCGTCGAGTTAGATCGCGCTATGGTTTCATTCCCTCGGAAACTGTAAGACGGGCCACGGTTACATGAGAAATTTTAACAAACATACATACATACTTATTTTTGGCGGAGCAAACCAGACGGTAAAAACCGTATGGATATCTTTGCTCTGAGGAAACTCATGAAAACCGTAATTATGATTATTTTCAGGGAAATTACGGCAAGAATTTGGCGCCCTCTGTTGAAATTATTTGGAACTTTTGAAAATGTAGCTGTAGCTCCTGTATTTTAACTTTTTCGTGAAAATATGTGTTTGTTATTTAATTTTTTCAAAGAGATAGACATAATGCTTTTTATTCAATGTAGAGTTAGGCAGAAATAGTGTGAAATTGTGTAAAGTAATGGTTTTGGTCGCAAACCGCTCCTACTACTTCGGCAAGTATATACTTTATCAAATACTTAGATAGATAAAATTTTATTTGCGGAATAATAGTAAAAACATATAGTAAAATAGTAAACATAAAACATTTCTAGCAATCTATTTAATTATTATTCAAATCAGAGTAAGGCTGAAAAATTACTTGTTAAATTGTGACGTGTATTTTTCATAATTAATGGGTTATGCATTTATAAACTTTAAAGCTGAGTTTACAATGTCACAAAAAACATATTGAAAAATTACAAATGTGGTGGTGTGTGCTGCAATACGCATTAAAAATTACAAATTATGTGGCATGGTCTGAAGTGCGAGTACAATTTTTATAGCATAATCATCTGCCTAGCCATTTCCCAATAACACTGGAGTTGGCTTCCAGTCTAACAAGATGCAGTTAAGAACCAGTGTTTTACATGGAGCGACTGCCTATCTGACCTCCACAACCCAGTTACCCGGACAACCTGATGACCCTTTAGTGCGACTAGTTTTCATGCTACTGAATACCCATAATTACTACCAAAGACGTTTAATTAGTCCAAGTTAGTTTCATTGTGGCCGGTTTCTGAGTGTATTTTTTCCATAGTTAGTCTATCAAATTTTATAAAATTGAAAAATAGAGACTAAAATTTTATAACAAAATATTCACAAATCATGATCGTCCTGCCCTTATCCCAATTGTTTTAATAACATATTTCAAACAAAATATCATCTATCAACCACAACTTGTGAACCAAGCCTTAGCCACAACATTTCTGCAGTCTTATTAAAACGTAATTTGTAGGAACAGCATTATTATTTCCTCAGTAATAAGCGGTAATTATTAAATAATACATGTTAATAACACCTTTGTTACTCTGCAATAGTTTGCTTTGTAACGTTATGGACATTTACTCGACTGTAATGAAAGTGACGGTGTAAGATTTGGATCAAATGGAAGCTAAGCACACACAAGTACGCATCTCAAGTACGACTGTGCGGGTTTGATTCCAGGACAAATAAATGTAGGCTTAAGTAAAATTAGTAAAATAGCGGCCCTGAATTGTTATACTTTCTTAACACGGTGATAGGATAAATATCCTAAAAAAAATGTTTTTCTATCATGTCTGGGAGAGAACACGTTAATTCCTAAAAACACGAGTGAAACCACGACAAAAGGAAAGTATTAAAATAAATTCTCGCATCTGTTAGCACAAGCTGTTTTTCAACGTTATTCAACGCCAAGGGATACAATTTTTAATTATGTTGTCAGTTTGTTTTGCGAAGCGATTATTTTGTACTATTTAATTAAAGTACAGCGAATGTAACACCCTGTAGTGCATTCGGGAATGTCTCTCTTTTAAAATATAAAACACCAGCGGAGAACTTCCAAATTGGGACAAACGAAATTGCATCTTCGTACTTGGGAATGAGGTCGATTTTTGTTTGGATTTCAATGTTTTTTTTTTTTCGTATGGTGTTAATCCAAATTTTTCTGTTTTACCTCATTATCAACAGCTTTGTTATTTTCACACTGCTGGGCACAGGCCGCTTCTTATATAGAAATGGAATGAGCGTTAATCAGCACGCTTGCTCAAAGTTGATTTTAGCAAAAATTTTCTTTAAAAATTGTTTAATAAACTAAAAAACAAGCTTGTCATGTATTGTATTCAGAACTCAGAGCGTGTGCAAAATTTCATCGTAATCGAAGACCGGGAACTGGGTCAAATTAAGATTCCAAGATTTTCTTACAGACGTAGTTACAAGTGAAGCTAATATAAGCGTGTTAAAAATTGCTAATATGACAATTACATAGTTCGAATAGTGAACGGGAAAACCAAACTCAAACTCAAACTCAAAATTTTTTATTTCAAATAGGCCTATGAAAGCTCTTTCGAAACGTCAAAGTTAGGTGCACGGTTCCAAAGAGTTGGTCTCATGGAGAAGAACCGGCAAGAAACTCCATGGACACTCTTTTTAACAGAAAATAAAAATAATTACAAACATACAGTTTTCTATCTAGTCCTGAGAATGTTATACAATCCAAATTGAGCTAAGATGTATTAATAAATTATACAAAATAATTTTAGTGCAATCGTTACTGGAAAAATAATTTATACAATTCAAAGAAAAAAATATATTGGGTAACCAAGTTCTGATATAATGCAATTTGGGGTCTTGCTGGCTTGGGCTTGACTGGTCTGGGCGGAGGCACTCCCGTGCCAGTGGTCGCCGGGGAAGCCACATGTGCAGAGAAAAAGAAAAAACAATATTAATTTAACGCCAGGCATCACTGTCATTAATGTAAACCAAAGGATAATATAGAAATTAGAGAGATCGCTCCACTGTTTGCTATCTCAATCCTGATAATTATTAGAATTTAATTAATTATCTCTCATATCAATGAATTTCGCAATGTTGGATCGATAATGATAATATTAAATCTGATATGGATATGGGTTTGTTTAATTAATATTTGCCCAGTCTATTAAGTGGAGATGTTGCGGGTAGTGAGTGTGTTCGTTTTCATCGGATTGGCTTTGGCCAAACACGAGATTTATGATGGGTAAGATAAATCTAAGATATTTTAATATAGAATCAAAGGATGGAAGAAATCGTTTTAGTTTAGCAAGCTGATGGTTTCCCAAACAAATTAGGAAGAACTGTCCAAATTTTTTTTTATTTTGTTCGTGCCCCATTGAAATCTATACAAGGTGTTGATTTGCATTTATGCCATATTTCAGGAGGAGGGCACAAAATAAGTAAATAATCGATTGGAATTACAGTAGACGGGAAATAGCTAATATGCACTGCTTTTTTTGTCATTGTAATGTCGTAGTATTTCAGAAGTAATCCAATTTTATGAATGAAATTTATGAATGATCGTTGCGTATGTTTTGTGTTTGCGTTTGTATGATGCGCCCTCATACAAACGCAAACACAAAGCACACAATGCACGGTTTTAGGCCAGTAACACACGCGCCAAGTTTAAATACGGCTAGATGACATTGACGGAATTCCGAAATAAAGTTAAAGAAAAAAAAATTACGTACCTACCAATTTTTTTGTTGATTTGGGTCGAGAATCATTAGCATAATTACGTCCTTGAATATGGGACGGATGCAAATCAACAGCTTGTATAGTGTAGTTGAAATATTAAAAATATAAATAGGTCTACGATTTCTTACGAAATAAAAACTACAATATTGATTCTAGAATCTATTGATAAACCTTTCGTCTACTAAGTATAATAACATAATGATGAGATATCAAAATGATTGAAAATGGCTTTAGTAACATCCAATATTCCCTTGTTTATTAATCTCAACTATTAGTAGCCTATTTAACCATGTCAACTAACATAAAATGACCTCTGTTCCAGATACGGGCTATATAAAGTGACAGTGAAGTCCACGGACCAAACTGAGCTGGTCAACTACCTCAGCCATGCCTTAGACCTTGACGTTTGGTCTCATGCACTGCCAGGCCGTGCTGGGCAAGTCTTGGTTCCTAAGGAGAAGAAGGTGCAGTTCCAAAATGAGCTCAAAGCCGCTGGAGTAGAGTTCATTGTTGACACTGATAATATTAAGGAGTAAGTTGCAGATTGAATTAAGTATTATGATAAGGTACTACCTTGTCCGTTTCATCTTGTATATTCTTTTAAACACAATTTGTAGAATTAAACTGCCTTACTACAAAAACTTTTAAACGTCTGTTGAACACTTGACAAAAAAAAATGTCAGATTATGACGTTGAAATAAGGTCCGTTTGGCAGCCATATTTATTTTAGACAAGTGTTCAACGGATGCTTAAGTTTTTTTAGTAAGGCCAAAAGTTTTTAAAGTGTAGTTAAGAAATAAACTGGTGGTCTTTTCGTTAATACTTTGTCAGGGAATATATAACATTTTTGTATTTGGTTGATGAAGTTATGATCGTGGGATTTTTGAATCGGGGCAGGTTTATTAAACGAATCTAACTTACCTCTCCAGCCTGCTGGATTTGGAAGACAATCTTCTATCAGCAGCATCAAAGAAGAACAATGCTTCAAGACTGGACTCTCTGCCTTTTGACCAGATCTACACTTATCACCAGGTTGGTAAACGTCTATATTGAAAATATTAAGGTAACGAGTAGACCATGGTCTGCTGTGTGAACGTTCCTATGAATAGCTAATACAACTCGCCAGACAACTTTGACGTTCCGATGTTGGCTCCAAGTGACTTAATGATAGTCAAAATGTACTAAGAACCTACTGCCATTAAATAATTACATTTTAATAGAATGCTGTAATGCTGTTCGGTCATTCATCGCTGTTTCTTTGAATTACTTTGGTCCAGAAGTAATCAATGAATGTTTGTAATGTATTTTTCCAGGTGGATACTTTTCTAGACATGTTGGCTGAAGCATACCCTGAAACGGTGACCCTTGTGAATGCTGGCAAGAGTTTTGAAGGCAGAGACATCAAGTATGTCAAGATCTCCACCAGTAATTTCGAGGTAAAAAAAAAAAATCCACTGAAGGATTTTCATTACCAAATGAAGACCTTAAAAAACTTGTTTAATATCGGACACGAATAGGTAAACTCTAATCCTTTCACGTCTATGTTGGGGTCGGCTTCCAGTCTAACATAATGCAGCTGAGTATCAGTGCTTTACAAGGACTGACTGCCTATCTGACCTCAACTCAACCTGGGCATAATTACTGTTACAGCCTTTTTATCGTCCCACTACTGGGCACAGACCTCCTCTCACACGGAGAAGGATTGAGCGTTAATCACCACGCTTGCTCAATGCGGGTTGCTGATTTCAGACTATATAGTCCAGGTTTTCTCGAGATGTTTTCCTTCACCTTTATATCAGCCATGGGCATAATTAAATAAATATTAATCAAAATCCTACGTTAGTTTCACAATGAGTAGTCCAAATTTAATTACTGCCAATAATCATCAGTTTATCACGCCTACGTTAAAGATAAAAGTAATTGGTTTCCATCATTATGTGAATGTCGCAAAATACTTCATTATCTTATAAGAGCAGATTAATTTTGTTTATTAGAGTAGGATTTAGACTGATAAATAACAATTCATTAATTGGTGTCATTGTGACGTATAATGAGACTGGCGCTTTATTTATTACATTAAAAGTAGTCAGGCAAGATCAGACTTTTTTGTAACGACGTCAAAAATCATCAAATGACCCCTCCCGCTGTGGATTAGCAGCGGTGAGGGAGTGTCAGACTCTTACTGACTAAAGCCCGTCGTGTTCCGTCGTAGGCCTTTTATGCACCAGGGCCGCAGCAACTCTTTCGAGCAATCCCGCAGCCCCGGTACATCTAGGCATGAATAAAACTATAATTAGGAGATTTTAAAGTTACAAGAAAAAATATAAGTATTTAGGGTGGGTTGTACCATATAGTAATTCAATTTACTAAGTGTATCAATTTGAAAATTGAAATGCCAATAAAAAATGGTCTCAGATCCAAAAAACATCATCATTTGACAGACGTCGTACGACGTAGTCGTACCAAATCTGACGTTCATACGGAGAGTTTATAATATAATGAATACAGTGGATCCATAGACATACACAATATCTCCATTAAATGATCTAAAGATCTTTTCGACAAATAAACACTTTCTATAATTGTTTTTCTGCTTTGTCGCATTGTGTGCATGTTATTTTTAATTGAATTTAGTAATGTATATTTAGGGACATGTGGTGTTTGCTTGTAATTGGTTATGCATTTAGCTTGTAACTTTTTTGCATGTATCGATTTTTCCTATAATGTCGTAGCTATATCGTAGATTTGACCACTTCATGAAATGCTGTGGTCCAGTGGCGAAGGGTGGTTTAATGAAATAGGGAAGCCGCAGCAAAAAAAAAACTGGGGGGGAGTACTCAGGCATGGGGGGGGGAGAGGTATTGGAGGTAATTTCTCAGTCCACCTTTTAGCACTGACTGAGAGACTGATAGTTTGAACATGTTTTCTCGAGGAATTCGGCAGATTATTAATATCTATAAAACTTTATTATCTTTAGTTAGGCATATTAACTACTAGAATCTGAGAAAACTTGGCACTAGAAACAATACATTTTAAGTATTTAATTTACAACGGCCTGTTAGCCATTGATATTTTATCGTAGGTATTTATCCGTCAGGACGTTAGTAATTTTAATATAGACGTAATATTGGTAGGTAATTCACACGAGCCACGTGCCCGAGTTTTATAACACGTTTTTATTCTCAAAACTTAACCTTGAAAAATAAGTTCCTTCCTAAAGTAAATAATCTGTCGTCGGAAAACAGTCTAATGCGACAAATGCTATCCTAGTTAAGTTTTAAAAGTAGGTACACTAAAAAGAAACCTGATGCCAACTGTCTACGTATCAAAGTAACTCATTTTAACGTAGGTACCTCTCTTTTCACTAGGTACCTACACACGCTGCAGTACTGTACTTGTACTGAGTACCAGGTCACACTGCGATCGCGGGTTATAGTAGGGAGTAAGTAATGATACTGCCAACTACTTCAACAAAATTATGTACTTGGCGAATTCAAAATATTTCAAAAAACTCTGAGGTAGTCGCTGCGCCCCCGCAAGGGGGCGCGGCTGGCGGGCCACGGGGCTATGCCCCTTTCCCGCGGGATCCAACCGCTGCCCGTTACTACGGGCAGGTCATTGGATTGCCGATGTAGGCGCGGCAGATTAGGACAGCGTTTGTGCGACGCTGCCCTATGTGTTAATATGTCGTGTGTTTGTTTGCAGGTGCGCTGGCGGCAGCACATTGCCGCTTCTTCACGGCATCTCGGCGGTCAGTCCCCGCCAGGTGAGACCCCCGGTTACCCGGGGGAGGCCCGGCGGGTGACGACCAGCGACAGAGACGCCGGCTCTGCGCCCCTGCACAACGGGTATGCTAGACCCGCGACTGTAACGCTTCCAGAGCTAGCCGGTCACGCTCCAGCCGACGGGCCGATTATGTATGTATGAGCGGCTTGTATGTGTGTGTACCGCCGCTCAGTGAGTGCGCCACCGTGTGCGCGCTTGCGCGACACAGTATTGCGTGAGTACAATGTTGTGGAGTCGTGATTGTGTGGCGGGTTGCGTCGTGCCTATATTAACCTAGCACACGACGCTCGCCGAATGTATATCGTGTATGTGGAGTGTCTGTTGTGTGAGCTGGCTGCGTGTAGATGGGTGCAGCCAGCTCGGGTGTCGTCAGTCCGGTGGTGGCGGCGCGTCCGGCAGGAGGTCGCGCGGTAAGGCCTTAGCGTCAGGCGGGCGCGCGTGCAAGGGCGCTAGGTGCTTGACATGAAGCCAAGCAGATGCGTCTGCACGCGCGAACATGCCCTTGCTGAGCCGGCGCACGAACTCGTCCAGGCTCTCTATCTTAAGGTCCCGCTGGAGGACGTCGTTCCTCACATAGCGGGGAGCTTGTGCGATGAGCCGCAGGCATGCGCTCTGTAGTGAGCGTAGCGTCTTGCGGCTCCTCTCGCTAGTGAGGGCGAACCAGGCTGGGGCGGCGTACGTCAGTACCGGCCGGATGTACGTCTTGTACACCGCCAGTTTGGTACGCAGCGGGAGGCGAGATGAGAGCACTGGTTTGAGCAAGGCGCGGGCTACCCTGCCCTTACCGGCGACCTGCCGGACGTGTGCAGCCATGGTGAGGCGCCGGTCGATGGTGACGCCTAGGTACTTGACCTGGCGCGACCACTCGATCTCGGCGCCTTGTAGAGCCAGTTTGGGTGGTCGTGCGGGGCCGCCCCCGATGATGATCGCCTGCGTCTTACCCACGTTCACCGACAGCCGCCATTTGGACAGCCACTCGGGGAGGAGGTCGAGGACACGCTGCATTTTGACGATCGCGTGCTTCGCGCTCATCGACGTCGTGATGTACGCGGCGTCGTCAGCATACAGCGCAAGTGTCGAGTCCTCCGCCGAGGGGATGTCGTCGGTGTACCGTGAGTAGCAGATGGGCGAGAGGCAGCTTCCCTGCGGCACTCCCGCTCTCACCGGGCGCGCGCTTGATAGCGCGCCGTCGACCACCACACGTATTGTGCGACCTGTAAGGAAACTGGAGATCACCTGTGTTATGCGGCGGGGCGTATCCGACGTGGAGATCTTATATATGAGACCGGGGTGCCAGACCCGGTCAAAAGCCTTCTCCATGTCGAGGAATACTGCAACCGCGTGTTCACGCCTGTTCACCGTGTTGGCGAAGTGGTGCAGTACCCTCGTCAGCTGGAGCGTCGTGCTGTGTTCCGCCCGAAACCCGTACTGTTCTGGGCGCGGCGTCAGGTGTGGGGTGAGGTGTCGCAGCAGGAGCAGCTCGAACACCTTGGAGATTGTGGGCAGGAGAGTGATGGGCCGATAGCTCTCTGGCTTCAGCACGTTCTTCTGCGCCTTGGGCAGCATGATAACGCGCCCCTCCTTCCATATGCGAGGGAAGGTCCCCGTGCGCAGTATCCCCGTGTACAGGCGCGCCAGGGCCGCGACCATACGGTACGGCAGGTGGCGCAGCGCTGTGTTGGTGATACCGTCAGCACCGGGGGCCTTTTTCAGCTTGGTCCGGAGGATGGCGCGTCTGACTGCGCCAGGCGCGAAGAAAATAGGGTCTTCCTCAGAGGCTATCGGCGATGCGAAGTAGTCTCCAAGGTGTTTCTCGACTGCTGCGACGTGTTCTGCGTCTTGAGTGTCGTTCGGGCGGAATTGACGCTCCAGGTGCTCGGCAAAGATCTCCGCGCGGTCTGGTGCGGTGTATCTAAGTGCCCCGCCGCTGTCCAGCAGCGGCCGCACTGGAGCTGGGGTGTTCGACAGCTGTCGGCACAGTCTGTGTATAGACGGCCAGTCGCCGTCGACAGCGTCGATGCGGGCCTCCCAGCTCTCGCTGCGGTGTGCGTTGAGCTCGGCCTTAATTCTCTCCGCGAGACGGTTTACGACGGCCTTCTCCGTCGGGCATCTGGTAACTTGCCACCGTTTGCGCAGGCGCCTCTTCTGGGCGATCAGTTGCTGCAGGTGGCGCGGCAGGGGGGGGTAGGCGGTTGCCCCCTGCGGAGACACAGTTGTCGCCTCATCTAAGGCGCTCTGGATGCAAACGGTGACCTCTTCAGCCAGACCGTCCACGTCCGCGGGGGAGACGATAGGCCGAGTCGGCGTGGTGATCTCCAGTTTCTTCGTGAAGGCGTCCCAGTCGATTTTCCGACGTGGCGCTCCTAGGCGCTGTCTGGTCGGCATTCCTGAAAGGACGACGAGTACAGGATGGTGGTCGGACTGCATCTCGTCGTCCAAGACTTGCTGCGTGATCTGGCACGTGAGCCCACTGTGGACCACAATGTCCAGCACGTCCGGGGTGTGTAGGGCATTGTCCGGGTAATGGGTGGGCACTTCTGGGCCGGACACCGTGTACCCGTGGGCTTCTGCGTCCGCGAAGAGCCGTCGTCCCTCTGGGTTCGTCTGAACGCTATTCCACGCTGGGTGTTTGCAGTTCAGGTCGCCGGCAATGAGCGCCGGCCTTGGTGCGTGCGGCGGCAAGAGGGCCCGCAACTCCGCGTGTTCTAGGCGGGTCGCGGGCGGCTTGTAGCACGCGTAGAGGTCGACGTCCTCGCCGGCCACGTGCACTTGGACTCCCAGCGTGTAGAGGGAAGCAAGCTGTAAAGGGGCTATCTGCTGATGGACGACTCTTCTCTTCACCAGTACTGCCAGACCACGGTACCGGTACAGGAATGCCGATTCTTCATCCTGGCGGTAGACGATGTAACCCGGGAACCGCGTCCGATCCGCTGGTCCCAGGTGTGTCTCGCTGATGAGCGCCACGTCGATATCTTGTTGTTGCAGGAGATGGCGGAGTGGTGCGGCCTTGTTCCGGAGGCCGCGGGCGTTCCAGTGTAAGATCCTCAACGGCCTAGCCATTGTAAAGGGCGAGCACTGCCGTCAGGCCGTCGAGGACCGCTTCTTCCGGGCTGGCTCCTTCCCGGAGTGCCCTGATCACGCCGAGAAGGATGTGTATGGCCCGGGCCGTCCGGCTCTGGCCGCTGGAGTCGCTGGTGTCGGCCGGCGGTGGCGGCGGCCGCCGGCGGGGGCGCGCGGCGTCGCGCTGCTGCAGCGGTTGTGGGCATGTGGGCGCGAGCGGCGCCGGGGGCAGCTCCTGTGCCTCCGCTGCCTCAGCGCGCCGCGTCGCCCGGCGTCCGCGTGGTGCCATCTCCTGCTCTGGGACGGCTTCTGGTGGCTGCGTCGTCTGTGTCCGGGATTGGGGCGCGGCGGTTCCTTGAGGCTTCTTTCCTCTCCTGCCGCCGCGCCTCCTGCGTCGCGGCCCAGTTCGGTTGTTTGCCACCGCCATCAAGGTGGTGGTGGCGTCCGTCTCTAGCGGCCGCTCCGCGTCTATGTGTCGCGGTGCGTCCGGCCGGCGTAGAGGGGCGGTGATGGCGACGGTACCCGCCCGCCTCACCTTGGCTTCCTCCCTGAAGACGGGGCATCTAATGCTGCACGCTGGGTGCTCCCCGCCACAGTTGGCGCACGTTGCGGGCTCCTCCCTGGGCCGCGGGCAGTCGCGTGCGTGATGGCCCTCGCCGCAACGTACGCAGGCGAGCGGGCGGTGGCAATTGTGGGAGCTGTGCCGGAACTGTTGGCATCGATGGCACTGGGCCGGTCCGCGTTTTCCGCGCCACGCCTCTATCTTGACACCGCGCATGTTGAGCAACACGGCGGTGTCATAGATGGCCCTTATGTTAGGCGTCTTTTTTATTATAGCGTGGAATACGCAGCCGGGTCTTCCGCGTCGTGCCTTGATATGGCGGACGTACTCCGGCTGGTATCCCAGCTCTCGCAGCTCCTCCTCGATGTCGGCGGGGTCGGTGTCGGCAGGCAGCCCCCTGATGGCCACCTTCAAACTGCGCTCCGCTGGCAGCGAATAGGCGAACCATGATAGGCCGCTCTCTCCTTCGAGGGTGGTCAGGTACCGCTGGACCACCCTGTACTCCTCCTCCGACTCTGGGCTGAAGCGCACCCCGGCTTGGTAGGGGCGCGCGTGGGGAGGGAAGCCCAGCCTGTTCCTGAGCACCCGGAAATGGGCGGCCCAGTCAGGCATCCTCTCAACTACCAGCGGCGGGTAGCGAGGCTTTTTCTTTGGGGGGGCTGCTGCCGTGGCAGTGGTGTCGTTGGCCGTGGCGGTGGCGGCGGCGGTGCCCCTAGGGGGCGTGGTGCGGCGTGCCATCTCCGCGAAGGATGGTTGCGGAACCTCTATACAATATCGTTTAGGGTACTCACCCTCCGCGGCGGCATCATCGTCGTCGTTGTCCGGGCTGCGCTGGCGGCGCTGTGCTCTCTCAGGCTGGGTCCCCGGCTCGACGCTCTCTTCCTCCTCCTGGTCCGAGGCGTCCTCCAGGTAGGGCGGCGACTGATCTCTTAGAGGGGAGTACTCCCCCGATGCCACCGACATCTCCGACCCGCTGCGCGAGAAACTTCCCGGCATGGCCGCCGGTGAGTCCTGCGCAGAGGTCCGCGGCGGCGGGGGGGAGAAACTCGACGCAAACCACAGCCGCTGCGGCGTCACCGTCCGCTTGTAGCACAGCGTCGGGTGCGCCGGGGTGGCGGCGGCAGGTACAGAGGGGCCCGGCGCAGGCCGGGCAGGCGGCGCGGCAGGGCGCGCGACAGCACGAGCGGGCGGCGCGTCGGAACGCGGCGGCACTGCGTTCGAAGGCGCGGGGGGCGCGGCGGGGCGCGCGGCGGACGCGGTCGAGCGCGAGGTGGGCGCGGCAGATCGCGCGGGTGGTACGGCGGAGCGCGCGGGGGGTGCTGCTGAGCACACAGCTTGCCCACCGGCTCGCGCACTAGTGTCACTCGCGGCGGGGCGCGTGGCGGAGCGCGCGGGCGGCGCGTCGGAACGCGGCGGCACTGCGTCCGAGGGCGCGGGTTGCGCGGCGGGGCGCGCGGGGGGTGCTGCTGAGCACACAGCCTGCCCACCGGCTCGCGCACCAATGTCACTCGCGGCGGGGCGCGTGGCGGAGCGCGCGGGCGGCGCGTCGGAACGCGGCGGCACTGCGTCCGAGGGCGCGGGTTGCGCGGCGGGGCGCGCGGGGGGTGCTGCTGAGCACACAGCTTGCCCACCGACTCGCGCACTAGTCACACTCGCGGCGGGGCGCGTGGCGGAGCGCGCGGGCGGCGCGTCGGAACGCGGCGGCACTGCGTCCGAGGGCGCGGGGCGCGCGGACGCGCTTGCTTCGCGGCGGAGGGGCGAGGTTGCGGTGGGGGGGCGCGCACTTGCTGCGCTCGACCCACTGTTGCTGGTCCCGGGGGCTGCGATGGCACCGGGCGGAAATTTGTAGGGCGTTTGGGGACGCTGTGTCTCGCGGCGGTATTCGCTCCACTGCTGGTACTGCCACTGCCAGCAGGGTGGGCGATGTCGCCGCGGGTGCTTGGTCCTCTTCTCACCTCAGCGGGCCGCTGCGGCGCGTCGTGCGACTCACCACCGAGATCCGGCAGCGATGTCGTTCGGTGCGCCAGCGGTCGCGCGGGGGGGAGGGGGAGCGCGGGAAGTCGCGACCTGAGCCGCGAACTCCCGGCTTCGGCATGCTGGATCTTCTGCTGGGGCGTTCGCCTCCGCGACCATCGGTGCTCCAGCAGAGCACTGGATGGCGATGGTGGCGCCTCCCGGCACTTCGGCACCTGCGGACAAATGCCGAAATGAGTCCGGGTGGCTCCGAGCTAGGTTGGGTCCGTGCGGCTTCCTCAAGCGGTTGCGAGTACTAAATGCGGCGAACGGGCCTATCCCAAAAAACTGTAAATTCACAACTAGGGTCATTAAATCGCGGAGAATCTTAACACCGCGATTCAGGATTTGAATAAAAATGCACAACGCCATCTATGTTGACATAATGTAACTAAAACACTTTAACATAAAATATTGTACACACACGAACTATGTTATTTCCAAATGATACACACACTAATAAATTAAATTAAGTAATACAAAGAACAAATTGTTAATGGTATTATCTAAAACAAAATAAGAACAATGAGAGTGAATATTTGTCTGATTTGTTTGTTTACATATTTGAGAGCTCTAAGCGCTGTCACTCGCGCGTAGACAGATATAGCTACTCTACTCTTGACGCGTTCTTTCTCGTTCACTCGCGAGTTTTGATTGGCGGAAGCCGCTCCGTGAGCCGGCTTACCGCTCGCCCTTATGCCGCGAACATCGCGCGGCGCGGCGTGGATGACGTCACGCAAGCGTAGTTTTGTATGGAGGAGGAAGCCGCGGCTTGTTTAGTAGGAGCAAAATGTTTCAAGTAATTTATAGACAATTTTTTTTACGGTGGTAGGCGTTTTGTTATACCTACATATTTAAATTGTGTGGTTTAAATGATTATACTAATTATACCTATACCTATATTATAACTTATACCTATGCTTCTTTCTTGAAATTCGAAAGGGAAGCCGATGGGAATCGGCTTATAAGGACGCCTCGCCACTGCTGTGGTCAAGTCTACGATAAGGCTACTACATATGCATTATGTAATAACTGTTGGCATCATAAATAAATAAATAAATGTAAGTTTTAATGATCAACCATTTACCTTTTTCCTTTCAGGACACCAATAAACCCATAGTCTTCATGGAATCTTTACTCCACGCTCGTGAATGGATTACCCTTCCCGCTACTCTCTATGCCATCCATAAGTTGGTGATTGATGTAACGGAGCAGGACCTCGTGACAGACATCGACTGGATCATCCTGCCGATCGCCAACCCTGATGGATATGTTCATACTCATGGAGAGGTGAGGAAAGTCTAAGGAATGATGAACAGGATACCAAGTTCTATGGTTATGCTGAAGCATGATGGGTTTAAGCAGGAATATAAACGGGTTTTTAGTCACCATTACTGTGATTATCCTAATTCTTTAACGTTGTAGACTGTGGGCATTTGATGATATTTACTTTGCCAAAAAACTATCTGATACAGCTGAACTTTTGAAGTAAATATACCACTCGTAACTAAAACTGAAGATGTGTGAAGGTTACGAGAATTTCATGAGTCCTATAAAATTAAATAAAAAATCGAACAATGGAACAATAATCAGTTTTTCTGAATGAACATTCAGCTTTTTGTCATCGTCCCAGTATTCAAATATATATTTTTAAGGATCATGATATTAATTTTATATTTTTAAAACAGCTAAAACACTGTTAATTGTTACCGCCTATATGAGTCGGTCGTCGGTATGAAAAATTGGACCTCAAATTGTATTTTCAAAATAAAATGACGCCTGAAACTCACACGTCACGGTATTAAATTATTGGCCAATTAAATAACCGCGACCGCTGCTGCCAAAATATCCGAGAAAAAGCGGGATCAATTATGGAGTTTGTTTTTTAGAGTATTGAATAAAATGGGATTTGGGAAAAGGTATAGAGGTACTGTGTAATTGGACTAGCCTCTTCATTTTTATTATTCTTGATGAAACTGTCATCTGTTGGAGATCAAATCTCATACAATTTGCCTTTTTTTGATGCGCTATTTTGCACGCAATTAAACGAATTTCCTTTATTTCTATGTTGCACACCTTCGTAGTTTCTATCACTAACTCATATTCTAGTATTGACTTTTTAAAATCCTTCCAGTTCCGTCTCTGGCGCAAGAACCGCAGCACTAATTACGGTCCCCTCTGCGTCGGCGTGGACTTGAACAGGAACTTCGACATCCACTGGTCTCAAGCATCCAGCAGCATCGTCTGCAGTGACACCTTCCACGGAGCAGCCCCTTTCTCCGAACCTGAAACTGCCATCATCAAGTCCATCTTCGATCAGTACGGAGACAGGATCGGACTCTTCCTAGACATCCATAGCTTCGGCAGCATGATTCTGTATGGATATGGCAATGGAGTATTACCTCCTAATGGGCTGTTAGTACATTTGGTGGGAGTCCAAATGGCTCAGGCTATTGATGCTGTTAAGATGAGCTGGAATAATGACTATATCGTTGGTAATGTTGCTCTAGTTTTGTACCAGGCATCAGGTAGTGCTGGGGACTACGCCCAAAGTGTTGGTGTGCCTTACTCCTATACTTACGAGTTACCTGGACATAGATTTGGTATTGGTGGTTTCGGGTTCTTTGTAGACCCTGCGTTCATTGAACAGGCTGGGTTTGAAACCTTTGAAGGTATCAAAACTGGTGCCAGATATGTTCGCGATAATTTCAGGAAGATGACTGTTTAAATAGATTTTTGATGTCAATTTTTTTTGAAATGTATTCTTCCTTTGTACATACTATATTTATTTTAAAAAGAACTTTATAAATCTGTGCCGTTTTATTTTCCTCTCACACTGTATCCTTTTACGATGCAAATACAGTAAGTAAAATAAAAATTCCTTTTATTTTTTTGTTTTACAAATAAAGCTTTATATTCAAAGAAAACGATTGTTAATTTCCACTTACTATTGTCTGTTTGAACAAATGCACAACTAGTCAAATGACTAATTTCACAAATACGAAGATAATGGTCCCGATTTACGAATTACGATTTACGATTTGAAGTATTCATTGTATTTCTAACCTCTAAATACACCCAAAATATTGTCCACGAAGACCTACAATTTTACTCCACGTCTCAATCTAAAGTGAATTCTAGTCCATTGTTTAACAGATCAATTTCCTTTGCAAGCCAAACAAAAGACAGTCATTGTGTACATCGTCTGATGCATTAACCGCAATAGATTGTAAGTGCAGTTTGTTAGAACGTTAGAACCATCAATTTTATAGACGTCAGACTGTACTGTAAGACATTTTATACTATGAGAGAGTCCCTTGTGAAATCTTGGTTTTATTTATAAACTACACTTAATTCGCGTGGGATCGTGACTTTGGTCAATATTATGCCAATTTTTATTGCTTCATTCATAATTGCAAATTAAGTTTGTAAGAAAATTACTTAATGATGAAACTTGGCTGTCTTATAGTGTATGTGAATTTTATCAAAATCTATTCAGTACTTTTTGAGTGAAAGAGTACGAATTATACCTACCTTAATATATCCTTATGGACTCACACTTTTTTATATTAGTGGGAAGTAGTAGGTGTAAAATAAAAAGCACAATCGATACCTAACCCAAGGTTTTTACGAATCTACGAACTAATATAATTTTAATACTACATTTAACACAGTAATGAAACACCACCCACGGCGTACGCATAAAATTAATAATAAAACGAAAGGAAAAACCTTACTTTAATTAAAAGGTGTGAACCGTAAATAAATTAATTAACAAAAATATAGATGGAAAGTTGCGTATGAAAATTAATAAGTAGCTTGTAACTTTCATATTTTGGCCGTTTCATATACAATGACGTTATGAACAAAAAAAAACAAAACTAATACCTACAAGTGGTTTTACGTAATAATCTGCGAATTACTCAAACTTTAATTAATCTTTAATAGTATCAGACTATCAGTTATAGAATGATTTTTGAAGAACACCTAAAATTGAGTATCGTTTCGGTATTCATATTTTATCGGCCATATTTTTGCTACACATTAAGTAGTTAAAAGATCTATACAGCATACAGTTTTACCAATTTACGTTACTCTTACATATCCCTGAAGTTCACGGTTTTAAGTAGGTTGGCATATTTTTGTAAAACATACTTATCTCTATTATACGTTACTGGACCGTGGATACTCCTTCACGTACACAAGCGTAAAGAAAACGTACAAGACGGGAACGTCCAGTTATGCAAGAACCAAGGAGCTACAACACAAGATTTTTGACATCACTTGTCATGGTATAAAGAACTTGACATTACAGAAAACTTGTGTAAGAGTAACCACATATTGCAGACTAAACAGTCGGCCGACAGTCGACCCGATAGTTTGTCAATTTTTTTAGGGTTCCGTACCCAAAGGGTAAAACGGGACCCTATTGTTTTCGCTCCTCTGTCCGTCTGTCACCAGGCTGTATCTCATGAACCGTGATATTTAGAGAGTTGAAATTTTCACAGATGATGTATTTCTGTTGCCGCTAGAACAACAAATACTGAAAACTAGAATAAAATAAATATTTCGGGGGACTCCCATACAACTAACGTGATTTTTTTTCTCAGTTTTGCTCGATATCCATAAATATATATATATAGAATATTAGTTTGGATGGTACGGAACCCTACGTGCGCGAGTCCGACTCGCACTTGGCCGGTTTTTTTTTTAAAGAAAATCTTGCTAGTACAGGCTACAGGTGATCTTTTCCACTCACTAAGTCATGTACTACATGGTTGTATTTAGGGGTCTGTGTTGTGGAAAAAATATTGTACCCTGTTTCTTGGATGAATAGAGTTTATTATAGTTATAAACAAAGCTTTAAGTCAGTCTGATACTGGACAAATACATGATCATTGTTACGTGTGTATTTCCATTCAACCTTTGTGCTGATCTGTGAGCCAACTGTCGGCCGACTAAAAGTTTGGAGTGCGAGCGTACTTAAAGCTACAAGACTACAAAATATCTATATCTCTAGATAGCTTATAGTGGTAATCTGATATTAAAACTATCTGAGATTTAAGCCGGAAACAACATGCCAATTTTAGAGCTAATTGATATAAAGAATCATTCTTATATTGCATAGGTACTGAGTAGGATTTGAAAAATCTAAATAATCATAAATGTACCAAAAATACCTTAAAGAAAATGTTTCATTTATTTGTTTATTAAACACTTTTGTATAAAATGATATAGGTGGTCTAGATAATGTAAAATATTTTAAGTCATTAGTGCTGCTGGGTGACATGTTATCTAATCTGCTAATCTACGTGCTGACCAAACAATCCTTTTACTAATAATTATAATGTGAAAGTTGATCTGTCTGTCTGATTTTAAATGGAGAAGAAATTTTGGTTGGAGATCATTAATTTGGAGAATACTGATGTATCATGTGTTTCCGGGAAAAATCACAGGAATTATCTGGTAAGCTGGCTGCTCAAAGACAAAACAGTACGGTTGAGATTAAAAAGATAAACCATCTATTTTGTTGCCCGATCTTCTCCATGAGAATACCATGCAATAAACAAATGAATTTTCTTTGGCTAGGTGATTACTTTATTTTGTCTGTTTAAGTGTTGGATTTTGTGTGAATTGTTTTAAATCTATATAAATATAAGACCTAGAGGAAAGGACAAAGCAACCCAGTCAGTGACATCGTTGATTGTTTTATTCAGTCTAATTATATTTATATTCGACAATCCGATAAATATCACCTGACTTTTGAAGTAACACGTGCGAATTTTATCAACCACTACTACTACGTAAATACTTTCTGAACCCGTAAAAAAAACTGTTGTTGTCCAAGTTTCTCCAGTCCTATTTCATCAAGTTTACCTATCTTTTTATTTGGAGTATCTATCTGTTTCGAGAAATAGTAATAGCAATATTCAAACAAAATTTTGTGATTTTTGCTAAGGAATTAATTCTTATTGATTCGTCAAGTTTTTCATACTGAAACCAGGGCAAGAAATTAATATTGTTTTTTTTTTTATAACCATGTCCATTTTATTACTTATTAGCTTTATCAGAAACTCGGATTATGTAAATAATTCGTACTGATAAGATTAAAATATCTCCTTGGTATTGAATTAATTAACCCATTGTGTTAATGTGAACTTGCTGAGATATTTGTTTTAAGAATGTTGTTTTTATATTATTGTTTTCTAGTGGTTTTGAGTCACGTTGCCGCAAAAAATGAAGAGTACAGAGGGTAAGATTTTAATAATTATTTTTTGTTAATGAAGATTATTTTAATTATTTAGATTTTATTTTAGATTTTTGGGAAATGGTTATAAAATGCTGAGTTATACTATTACTACAATTTATTTGTTTATCAGTTTTGGTTTGATTTTGTACTTATACAACGCAAAAGTGTCTGTCGGTCTGTCGATTTAAATGATTATACATTGTTAACATATAGTCATAGCCTGGGAAATGACATAGGCTACTTTTTATATATTTATAAACTAGCTTCTGCCTTCGGTTTCACCCGCATCCCGTGGGAACGAATTCCCGTACCGGGATAAAAAGTAGCCTATAGCCTTTCTCGATAAATGGGCTATCTAACACTGAAATAAATTTTCAAATCGGACCAGTAGTTCCTGAGATTAGCGCGTTCAAACAAACAAACTCTTCAGCTTTATACTATTAGTATAGATTTATTTTTTAATATGTTTTTAAATATAATTATAATTTATTAATAAGCTAGTATTAAAACTCTCCTACTTCTTCTTTAAGCTGTGCCCTATAGGGTCCATATTGTCACTAATCTAAATGTACCACCTGTTATAACATATGGAATGCTAATAAAGAATTGAGTATTGAGTATTATCCGGGTGCGGGAATCGGTTCCTTCAGAACGCTTATCACAAAAATGTTGACCGCACAAGAAGTCTATGCTTAGGAGCTATTTAGTGCGATCTGTGCATTATTATAAACTAAGTTAAAACCTCCAAAACATTTGAATTTACTCTTCATTAACTCGAAGCGAGTTTAATAAAAATGTACGTAATCACATTTACTGCTTATCTGTTTAAAGTCGTGAAACTTAATGAACCGACGCTAAAGGGTAGGTTGAGAACTTTGTACTTTTCCTTGAAATAAAGTAATTCGATTGTTGGTACTTAGAAGGATTTTGTATTTCTTTATGAGAATTTGAGCTAAGTATGTAATTTTTCCAGTGATTTTCATTAATGTCTTACTGTACTAATACTTAATGCCGTAAATGATCTAGAGTTTCATCTAACTCAATTCAGTCATCCTACCAGTATTGAATAACTCGCACAATCACATTTCTATCAAGTTTTTGCCCTACCTCTATATTTTGTAGTATCAAGTCTAACTACATAATTATTACATTTAGTTAATGTCTTAACAAATGAAGTATCTATACCTCTATATATATAAAAGAAAGTCGTGTTAGTTACTCCACTTATAACTCAAGAACGCCTGAACCGATTTAGCTGAAAACTGGCAGGGAGGTAGTTTAGAGCCAGGGGAAGGACATAGGATAGTTTTTATTACAAAAAATAAAAATAAAAAATACAATTTGTTCCGGACACAGCGCATACAGCGCCATCTATTGTTCAAACCAAAAATCTGCCGGATGCCACTATTCCACGCGAACGAAGTCGCGGGCAAAAGCTAGTATCTAATAATTATAAAGTATTTTTAGGTAAAAGTACCCACTACCACACTATTTTATTGTTACTACATTTTTATCATATTATTTTTTGAACAATAAAGACAATTTCTAATTCTGTGTAGGTATGTAAATATACAGCAATAACATTTGCATTTAGACTGTAGTAGTGTTGCAATTAATTAGATTTTTTAATGCACTTATTTCCAAGTGCTACATAATTTGCATTTAACGTCACATTACTTAAATTAAACAAAGGAGACCAATACATTTACCGTCGTAACGCAAAAACTTTTAAACGTCAGTTGAACACTTGTCTAAAAAAATGTCAGCTTATGACGTTGACATAAGGTCCATTTACAGCAAATTTTTTTTAGACCAGTTTTCAACAGATGTTTAAGTTATTATAGTAAGGCTGTTAATTTTTAACCTCCGATGTAAACATCGCTGTGTGTGTGTCATCTGAGCTCTAAAACGAATGAACAGATTTAAATATTTTAGTTAAAAGTTGGTTTGAAAGCGGTGGTTCTTAGGTACGTTTTAGTCTGAATTCTTAATCTGACCATTAATGTTATAAACTAATATTATAAATGTTAAAGTTGGTGAGAATGTATGGATGTACATATGTTTGTTATTCTTTCACGCTAAAACGACTGGACCGATTTGGTTGAAGTTTGATATGTAGACAGGTGATACCCTGGATTAACATCATCAACATAGGCTATTTTTTATCAACTCACCATGCGAGCGAAGCCGCGAGCGGAAGCTAGTATGAATATAAAGCAGCTATTATTGACATTTTGATTTAGATACAAGCTATGGTAAGTTTCATCGAAATCAGTACAATAGTATTTACCTGAACGACCCCTAAAATACCACATATCCAAAAATCCATATTAAAATGATATTAGTGCGATAATTAACCTTACTCTTTTAATATTTTCAGATACAGAGTCTACAATATAGAAGTAGATACTGAAATACAGCAAGAAAACATAGGTTTACTTAGAAGTGATTTAATAGATTTCTGGAGAAAACCAAGCTATAAATATGGAGTCATCGGCAAGGCTATGGTACCACCTTCTCATTTCAACTGGTTTGAAGAACAATTGGAGAAGTTGGGGCTAGCGAAAGATGTTTATATCGAAAATGTATATGAGTAAGTAATAGTAAGATCTTAATATATGCTGCGGGTTGTTCGAAGCTGCGGGTTGTTCGAAAGAGATACCGCGGCCCTGGTACATAAAAGGCCTATGACGGAACACGACGATTTTAGTCAGTAAGAGTCTGACACTCCCTCACCGCTGCTAACCCACAGCGGGAGGGGTCATTTGATGATTTTACGTCGCTAAAAAAAAAAAAAGATCTTAATATATGCACCTATCTATAGGTAATTCTTTTGTATGTGTATTTGTCACCTAAACTGCTGGAGCGATTTATTTGAAGTGTTGTTTATCTTTGCTAATAGGTACCTATAACAAAGGGGAAACGTTTATATGTTTCTGCCTACCATAAAGGTCTCAAAACTACTGAACTGATTTGAAAAATTCTTACATCTTTGATAGGCTACATTATGCCCAGGGACATAGGTCATATTTTATCCCGGTACAGGCAGAAGTTCCCAATGGTGAAACCGCGAGAAAACGGTTAGACATATTTATTATGATTTTTAAGAAAAACTTATTTCAGTTTAGAATGAACAAAAGTAGAAAACATGTTTCATTTCACAAACGGAAACAATCAAAGTTGCTGCACGATAATGAGAGGCAGATTGATCAGTGAAGATACTTATTTTCGAAAAATGACTAGCAGTTTTTGAGATTAATCATGTACCTACATACAAAAACCGGATAAAACCTACCTGTAAATAACATCCGTGTTGATAACGGCTTAATAAATATAATTAATCTAGTAAAATAATTAAAATCACCGATGTCATAATTACGGTAATATTGCCGAAGGTAAATAATTTCTGGTAATAATTTAAATTTATTGGTAAAATCAGGTTTTCGTGTAACAGTTTATGGTACAAGGTAAACTGATGTTTCGTGATAAATATGAATATGTTACATGGATATTAGTTTGTAGTAAATATGTTAATTTATTCGTCGTACATGAATCTGAATTACTGTAATTTTCACTTTGCTCATTTTATTATTATAATTTGTCTATTTTATTTGGATTGGTGTCAAATAATTATAAGTCTCGTTAAGTCCTCTAGATCAGATAACGTTCATTCTTTATTAAGGCGACAAATTGGTAAACAATAATTCCATAACCGGTACGCGCACCTAAGGGGCCAAAAGGGGACGGAGCGTCTGAGCGGGGCGAGGATTACAATACGCGCGCTAGCTTATAACTAAAAGTCGTAAGCGACAAAATGGTTTTGTAATTTTATTATTTAGAAATCATAATTTGATAAAAATTCCTTCTACAATTTTAAAGAGTATGTATATACTCCACTACGAAAAAAGTTAAGAGGCTTAAATCGGTCCCGTTTGCCCATAATATGTGAATCTCTTTTTAAAAAGAGGTATGTTTGATATATTTTTCTCTGTTATAAAAGTTACCTAATCATGTTTTGAAGTCTAACAAAATAAGGTTTTTATCATGAACTTTCAGGTAACCAAGTTGTATTTTGATCCGTTTTGTATTTACTGAGAAAAATTGAGACATTGCCACCAAAATTTCCAATTCGTCCTCTTAATTTTTGACGATCTCATTGGCATAACGGTGACCACGGCGATTGCCGAACTGATGGTGCCGGGTTCGATTCCCGGTAGGGTCAAAATTTATCTGGCTGAACAATGTATATGTAGAATGTATATATGTAGTTTATTAGTTGTGTGCCCATAACACAAGCCGATAAATAGCTTACCATGGGGTTAACCGACCGTGTGTGAAGGTGTAGCGAGATTTTTTTTTTGAAATTTTTTGAAAGATGCTTTCAATTAATCTCCCAACTTCATTTAAAATTATATTCACATATTGTATTATCTTTTCCAGATATTTAAACAAAGCAGACATCGAAATAAGATCTTCAAGAGATGGAAACGATGATGATAATAATGGTGATGACGATGATGATGAACAAGAAACAACTCCTTTTGATATCAAACGCTACCACAGGTATGACGATGTAAGTATAAAAAAATCAAGAACATCATATTGTTGTTAAGCTTATTGCCGTCCCATCGGACTATGAAAGGGAGTCTAGATGTTCTTAGAATTCAACCAGGGACTTAACAGCACAGTAAACTAAACAGTCGTCCAACAGTTGGCTTGATGGTTGGAAAAAAACAATTTTTGAGTAAATCGTGAATTCACAGTTTTTAGTCGATCTGATTTCGGTTAAATCATATCAGTGCTTATCTAGCACCCGATCAAACTTTTCGCCAACTAGAAAGTTTTGCAGTATCAGTGGTCTTAAAAGTCTTATAGATCTACTTTATAGAAAACTAGCTTCTGCCAGCGGTTTCACCCGCATCCCGTGGGAACTACTTCCTGTACCGGGATAAAAAAGTAGCCTATAGCCTTCCTCGATAAATGGGCTATCTAACACTGAAAGAAATTTATAAATCGGACCAGTAGTTCCTGAGATTAGCGCGTTCAAACAAACAAACTCTTCAGCTTTATAATATTAGTATAGAAGTATAGATGTCAACCAATCAGCGCTTGACTATGTAACAGAGAATTTAAAATTCCTGCCAAACTGACGAAAGCTTTTCCTGCATAGGCAATCGACTTTCAACGCACGGACGAACAATCAAGCAATCGTAGTCACGTAGCGATTGGTGTTAATCGGATCGTACGATTGACAATCCTATCGTTTCTAGTGAAAAGAACGTCAGTAGTGACGAGAGAATAATCAGTTAGAGTTTACACTTTAGACTTCGAAGCTATTTTGTGTCTAAAACTTAAAAAAAATTGCAATTTTTTTGTCATCCAGAAATGTGATTGGGCGCTTTTTAAGCCACTTAATAAATTCTCTGTTTGACCTGTATGTTTGTGAATGATTATCTCAGATTTAGTAGAACCGATCTCGATGCGGTTTTTTTCATTGTGGAGACTTATGTTAGTGTTAATATTATGCAATGTTATAATGATCGGTTAGACCTGACTTTAAAGTTTGATGATGTTCATGATTACTTAAAGCTGAATTCGCCCTATAGAGGAAAACGCAAGTACAGAATGGCTTTGCAACCCTTTGAGAATAAGGCTGTG
Organism: Helicoverpa assulta; assembly: GCA_963856015.1. NCBI lineage: Eukaryota > Metazoa > Arthropoda > Insecta > Lepidoptera > Noctuidae > Helicoverpa > Helicoverpa assulta. Next base: position 11,420,090 of record CAWLCW010000027.1, on the reverse strand, counting down.
TGCAAATTATTTTGAAGTGAAAATTTTCCTTACGAAGAGTCGATTCCGAATATATACCCCGGATAGAGAATTCTAGGATTCAATTGAGCATGATGACACGTGTAGATTCTCCCGGCTATTGTTATCTACTAGGAATTGAAATAGTGGCTTCTTTTTTAAACTCAAAAATTATTTGGGTTTATTGTGAGAAGTTTATTTTATATGAAGAAAAATATTGGCTACTGATTGTTGGTACTATAAGTAATAGCTTTAAGCTGTTTATCTAAGCAAATATTTTTGTCGTCAATATAGACAAAACCGTAAAATAATTTTAAAGAAATCATATGAATTCCACAGTGTACCTATTATTTTCTTTTTTTTTTCAGATCCTAACCCACCTTCGTGATCTACAAGCAAAATACCAAGACACAACCACAAAAGTGGAACTGGTAGAATTTGGAGTAACAGAGCAAAACAGACCTCTAGTTTATATTAAAGTTACCAGTAATAATAATAATGCAGAAGAAGGAAATAATGCAAAAGAAGAAAAGAAAGAGAAACCAATAGTTATACTGGAAGCTGCTATTAATCCAAGAGATTGGATAACTATTCCAGCTGCTCTAAATATTTTAGAAAATATTTTGAAAGAACAGAAATATGTAGAGGATTTAGAATGGATTGTGATTCCCGTATTGAATCCTGATGGATATGAATATACTCATACCAATGTAAGCACATAAATATTACAAGATATTTATTATTCTACGTAGATATTTTTGGTTAACAGTGGAGGATTCTATAACATTGATTATAGTATAGTACAATAATAATCATCAAAGTCTTTACAAAAACAACAATACTTATCATGATCAGCATTATGTTTAGACTACTTCATGGTTCCGGATTATTTTCGTATCACACAGCCTAGAATAGATTAAGATATTTATTTTACTTAAATTACGTATTTTATTCATTTCAGCTCCGTCTCTGGCAGAAAACAAGAAGCACCAACAGTCACCTAGCCCATATCTGTCCTGGTGTCAACATTAATCGCAACTTTGACCTCGACTGGCTTCACTTCGACTCCAGCTCAAGCCCTTGCAGCCACCTCTTCGCTGGCACCGAGCCTTTCTCCGAAATCGAAACACAAATGATCCAAAGCCTTATAGAACAGTATGGTACCAGAATAAAGTTATATATTTCTTTACAAAACAATGGAGGATATATCTCATATCCTTGGAATTATGAGAAAGCTGCCAGCGGAATGTTTAGACAACACCATCTTTTGGGTTTAGATATGATTAAAACAATGAATGATGCATATAATTTAGACGCAGGATCTGTGATTTTTGATCGAGCTTCAGGAACTAGTAGTGATTATGCTAGAGAGAAAGAAATACTTTATACTTTTAATATAGATGTAGTACATGGTGAAGATGGAGTGTTAATACCTGAAGAAGATATTGGAGTGATTGTTGAAGATGTTTGGAAAGCTGTCTCTGTTGCTGCTGATGAAATGATTAGTTTGTACAGCTAAGATGATTCTGAGTGTTCGGTTGACTGTTTTATTAATATACTCATTAATTTATATTGATTTTTCATTTATCTCTCATAATCATCAGACTACCGTTTTTCAGCTACGCAGCTGTTTATGGAGAAACTGCTCAATGTTAATCTGATCTTCTCAACCTAATTAACTAGGCAACATGATACTCCACAGTAGGACTGATTTTCAGAGTTTCTGGCTTCTAACTATCAGTAATCACTGCCAGAGATGTTCAAAAACAGCTGACACTAAAAAATTTAGCACACCTTCCGTAACACGGTAGAACTCGTCATGAGAAGATGGTCGGCGGACCGAACGCGCCAAGCATCTCATCTATTTTGTTTATTATACAAAATATATAGAACTGATATAGTATATTACTGATTCAAAACAAAGTGAATTCATAAAATGAACAGGATCGATATTGGTCAAAGTGAATCCACAATCGGCAGATGTAACCAGTCAGGCTTGTCATATTCGTTATCCCATATTCAACTGGTTGTTTCTACCTTGCAATATGTAGAATAGCTAGCTCGTGCACATACCTACTGAAATTCTGTGATCTAAAAGATGAATAAATTCCATATTTGTTAGTGACAATGCAAACATGCCGGACGCGCTATAAAAACGCGGCAGGAACTATTTGGGAACACAACAAAATTATATTCTGACTCATAAAACTGAAGGAAATAGATAGCGCACTAATAACAAATAAAGAAATTAGTTATATAGAGTTTGAAATAGCATAAATTGTAAGCACAAGTGCAGTCTAATTGGCGCAATCAATATTGATACGAAACTACTCAATCGTACAAACAAACTTCAGCTGCAAATTGTGGAGTAGCTCACAATCATGTTCATTATATTTATATAAGGAGGCTAGCGTTTGCCACCGGTTTCACCCGCATCCCGTTTGAACTTCTGCACGAACACGGATAAAAAGTAGCCTAAAGCCTACCTCGACAAATAGGCTATCTAACACTGAAATATTTTTTCAAATCGGACCAGTTTCTTCCTAAGATCAGCCTGTTCAACAAACAAACTCTATTATATGTTTATTATCCCTTTAAAAGCTTTATAATATTAATGATAGAAATAATGTCGAGTATTTTCACTCGTAAACAGAGTTAAAATGAGGAGATATAATCGTTATAGATTGAGATAAATGCCACTGATTTGGTTTAGTCTATAAAATAGACTAGCAAACTTATGGAAAAATAGGTTATGCATTCATCATTCAAGACCCTTACAAATAAAAACAAGTCTGTCAGTGAATATTAATGCCAGTGAAATACCTCTAAATATTTTCCCTGCGATACAAAGGCATTTTTCCTGAGCACAAACTTAACATTTTTCCTTGATCCTCAAAATTACCGTTAAAACAATCGATGTAACATCTTTCAATAACTTCTTTAATACCGAATTATTTTTCTCGAAGAAAATTTTTAAGGCAATCTTCACAAATTGGAAACAGATCCCGAACTGAATCACGGTAAAAAATTGAGAGATTTAATTTTAAAAAATTCGCACTCTTCGACGCTCTTATAGGTCAAGAGCCAGTAACTGTAAGATCACCCATACTTCATAAGGTTCAAACTTTGTGTCATTATGCAGTGAATATGAACGACTAGCTTCTGCCAGCCTTTTTCAACCATGCCCTGTGGGAACTGCTTCCGGATAAACAGTATCTCATAACCTTCTTCGATGAATGGGTTATATTACACCGAAATATTTTTTCAATTGGATCCGGTAAGCTTCGGAGATTAGCGTGTTTAAAGAAACAAATGAACTACTCTAATAATATTAGTATTGATTGACAGCTAAGTTGCTAAGTTCGAAGTACGAAGGCTTTGGATTCACACACAAACAAACTTTATAATTAAAAAAATGAGAGGTCTGGCAGTCGCTGGCTCTCGACCTATAAGAATTTAATATGGCTGAGATGATAAGAATTGATTATTAAGGTAATCTGTTATAAAATGTGGCTTATCCGACCCTCGGTTCGGAGGACCTTTGATTTTGTTTTTTTTAAAGATATTTGTACTATCCCTTACTCTGGGTCGCCATGAATCTGGGACATTTTATTTTTTTACTGCAAAATTATATCATATCATGTTAACCACTCCCTTTTTTGACGTAAGTTTACCCAAATAAAATACAGCCTATGTTACTCGGCAATAGTGTAGGCTTACAATAGTGAAAAGTTTTGCAAATCGGTTCAGGAGTTTCGGAGCCATTAGGGCTAACAAACAAACTAAACAAGACTTCATCTTTATTATATTAAGTATGGACAGATTTGCACCATTTTTACTTCTTTCAATTATATACATTTCAGTATATACTTACAAGGTGTTGATTTGCATTTGTGCCATATTTCAGGAGGAGGACACAAAATACGTAAATAATCGATTGGAATTACAGTAGACGGAAAATAGCTAATATGCACTGCTTTTTTTGTCATTGTATTGTCGGAGTATTTCAGAAGTAATCCAATTTTATGAATGAAATTTATGAATGATCGTTGCGTATGCTTTGTGTTTGCGTTTGTGTGAGGGCTCAGCACGGTTTTAAGGGCAGTAACACACGCGCCAAGTTTAAATACGGCTAGATGACATTGACGGAATTCCGAAAAAAAAAAAATATATTACGTACCAATTTTTTTGTTGATTTGGGTCGAGAATCATTAGCATAATTACGTCCTTGAATATGGCACGGATGCAAATCAACAGCTTGTATATGACACAAAAATGTGAATCACAATGTTGTAAAATTACGGTATAGAAAACACAAATGTAGAAAGCTCACAACTCTTCGCAGTCGGGCAGAAATCTCAACAATAAATGTGATTGTTAAAAAGGTTGTTGAGCGATAAAAATAAGAAATTTCCCAGTTATCTTACGTGTGACATATTTTCTTGGGCAACAACGTAGTTCTCTACCTTGCGAGACAGGCATTCTCAAATAGTGATGTCACTTTAAATATGTGATGAGCTATCGATGTTTCGTATCGATGGAATTGTTTAGTTTTCTTTTTGTATTGTTATGAACATAAACGTAGGTATTTTTGTTAATTTGGATTCAAAGTTATTTTAAATGAATTTGAACCTCAGAGAACGTCCCCTTTTCAGTAGGTTATAAACATCATAGTTTGCTTAACCTGTAGTCTGTCACTGTACTTATTAAATAAATAAATACGGAATTTTCGTGCTTCTTTGTTATGGTTTTACAACATACACTGATTTCTAGAATCAAGCCATTAGACGTTTTTAACCGACTTCCCAAAAAGGAGGAGGTTCTCAATTCGTCGGGATCTTTTTTTTTTTTTTTTATTTTTTATGTATGTTCACCGATTACTCGGAGACGCCTGGACCGATTTGCAAAATTTTTTTTTTGTTTGATAGGGTTTACCTTCCAGGTGGTCCCATAGTCACCAGGTCAGGATCTGGTGATGGAAACCCTGAGAAATCGAGGGCAACTTTCGAAAATTGTAGGCATACGTAGGGTTAAAACTTGACACCAAGGCGTATGTCTGATAACACTATGTAATGGTGAAGGTTTGGAGCTGACCTGATGATGAAGACCAGAGAAGGTCGAGGGATCTTGAACAATGAATGTGTAAACTACCTCGTGTTTGGGCTTATTTTGTTCGTATTGACGAGATCTTTGCAACAGTGAAGGTTTGAAGCTGACCTGATGATGGAGACCAGCGAAGGTCGAGGGAACTCGACAATTGAAGATGTAAACTACCACGTGTTTGGGCTTATATTGTTCCTATTGATGAGAACTTTCCACTTATGCGGATAGTAACAACTATGCTTGTCACTGAAAAGCTAAAAATAAAAAACTTTTTACAAAAAAATAAAACCGACTCCCAAAAACACTGAAAAGCAAAAAAAAACTATTCTTAGGTGCATCGGCCTAGAAGTCGGTGGCGAACTAAACTTAGTTACATCCATTAGACACTGACTTCTAGGCCGATGCACCTAAGAATAGTTTTTTTTTGCTTTTCAGTGTTTTTGGGAGTCGGTTTTATTTTTTTGTAAAAAGTTTTTTATTTTTATACTCTAGTGTTAAGCGTGAGGACTTTTTATTGGCTATCCGATTACCATTCAAAATTACAATGTGTTTTATCTTGCTGTAAGTCTTCCATGCTGTATAAATAAATAAATATTTAGACTGTTCTAGAAAATTTTTAGTTAATATTTTTTTCTTTTGCACGTCACATTTTCATAGTAGCGGTTTAGCAAATTACTTAATTGTTTTTCATTAAATACCAATTGAATGTGAACAAGAAGAGCGTGCTGTTGTTACTGTTGTTACTGTTACAGCCTTTTTATCGTCCCACTGCTGGGCACAGGCCTACTCTCACGAGAGGGATTGAGCATAAATCACCACGCTTGCTCAATGCGGGTTGGTGATTTCAGACTATATAGTCCAGGTTTCCTCAAAATGTTTTCCTTCACCTTTTTATCAGCCATTGGTGTCCAAGATATACTTAGAAAGTACATACAAACTTAGAAAAGTTGCATTGGTACTTGCCTGAACTGGAATCGAACACCCTCATACTCGAGAGGTTGGTTTTTTACTCACTAGGCCACTACGACTTAGAAGAGCGCGCGCACACTACAAATTTTTAGTAGGCCGATAGTTGATTTGGGCTCATAAAACAGGGGCCCGATTCTCCTAAGTTAATAATGTCAAAATCGAATAGCAATTGAATCGCAATATGATCGCAATAGCAGTTTTAACCATATCGAGCATTCTGCTACTAATATAAGACCAATCGTATTCCAACGACATTCGATTGGTTTGCGATTGGTCTGCCATTTTGGTGATTTACTACAATCATATTGCAATCGTAAATCATTTGCAGACAAAATTATTCATTATTGAATGACAGAAAAGGATAAAAACGATTATTTCAAAGAAAAAATAGCGGAATGCCACATACGCTTCAATCGTAATTGAGTCGGGATTGGATCTCAGTCGAATGTGAATCGTATGGCGCTTAAGTAAATTTAGGAGAATTGGGCCCCAGTTTGAAGATGAATCAAAGTACACACGTAACAACGATTAGGTATGTGTTCGGCAACAAACCGACTCAAAAACTACGCTACTTTTTATCTTAAGTAGTAAGTCTGCGCTTTTAGTCGCCGATAGTTTGTTTGAGCTTATAAAACAGTATTACGATGAATGGTATTACGCACATTACAAATATCAGATAGATTTAGCCGATATCAGACCGACTGCAAAGATTGATTGGGATCAAGATTATTTTTTTTCACTTTTGCCAAGAATTTTGACAACTGTCGGCCGACTGTTTAGTCTTCAGTGAGTACGTACGCTAATAACAATATTTGAGTTAGGTACATTACGTGATGTCGATTGAGTATTCAGAATAATCGAATATGTAAATGATCTCTGATGATGTTGCTGCATCAAAGTTAAAACAAAACTTTTGATTTACTTTAAGTTTCACGCATACTTGATTGTTTAATATTAGCATAGTATTATTTACTTACCTATTGAACGTACACCTACAGGGTGTTACGTACGAAAAGGGGGTTAAATGTTAAAATTATTTTGTTTGTTTGTTCTACTAGGATAGTTTTTTTATATGCATTTTTAAATATTTTGTGACAATTTTGCATAATTTGCCAAAAAGAAACGTTTCAAAAACTGATAATTTAATAACACTACCCATCTTATCATTGACTCAAGAAAATGGTCAATTGGACTAAATCACATACCTGTCTACTACTAGAATGTAGACAAAGGAGATTTAAGGGTAAAATTATTTTGAGTCAATATTTGGAACAATTCTAACCAGTCTAACCAAGGGGTATTGGGTTGCCCGGGTAACTGGGTTGAAGGGGTCAGATAGGGCAGTCGCTCCTTGTAAAGCACTGGTACTCAGCTACATCCGGTTAAACTGGAAGCCGACCCCAACGTAGTTGGGAAAAAGGCTCGGAGGATGAATATTTGGTACAATTTTTTTACACAACTTGCCAAAAAAAAACCGAATTCAAAACGACTACTGGTCTAATCCTTGACTCAAGAAAATGGTCAATTGGGCGGAATAAACAATGAAATCTTATTAAATATCTCGTCAAGATTGAGCCATTCAGATGTTTTAGAACATCGTCGGAATATCAATGGGCGAAATTTCCTATAACTGCCTTCCTTATTGCCTTTACCTTATGTTTTGTATCTATGATCTTTGACTAGCTGAAGGAAATTGATATGGAGTTTTAAAAACATTTTGGGGTTTCATTTTTCATCAGGTTGACTACTACTTCTTTCTGGTGCTGAAGAAACATGAACAAAACACACATGAATAAAACATGTAGCCTATAACAGGTTTAAGATTATCAGCTATTTCCAAACCTAATATCATATCAATGAGCACAGCCTTTTTATCGTTAAAACCTTAACAAACATTTTTTGTAATATTTTGTGGTATTTCTCCATCCTTGATTAAACTGTAAACATTCAAAGTTGTACACTGCTACCAATATATTTGCTTATAAACCTTCTTTGTCCACCCTTTGTTCCATCCCATCTCTGAAGGTGTCAAACCACATCACGAAGATAGCTTCAGTGGTAGAACTTTATGAGAAAACTCGAGACTATTTTACATACTGGTTACCAAACTCTTCTTATAACACACGATACATATTCAAAACAAAATTGACAAGACGAACCGCTTGTCTAACTTCAATCAGTCTGCACGTAAATTATGGTAAACGACTGAACTTTGTATGATGGGAATTTTGTACACCAAAAGGGCGGTACCTCGAAGTTATTAACTTAATCAAGGTACCTTGTGCAGTATTGAAGAATAAAAAAACAAATATCATCATTGTCTAGCCTTTTCCTAACAATTTTGAGGTCGGCTTCCAGTTCAACAAGTTGCAGCGGAACTGAGTACCAATGTTTTACATGGAGCAACTGTCTATCTGAACTCCTCAACCCAGTTACTAGTGCTATCGGATACCCCTTGGTAAGACTAGTTGTCAGACTTTCCAATTAAAAAAAAACCAACAGTTGTTAAAAAAAAGTATTTACTTAAAAATATCAGTATCACGTATAACTTAGAAGTATCACATAAAATTATTTTTGGAATAATTCAGCAGCTCTTCTGGCTCCTACTACGAAACCAGCCCAAGTTTCACGGCACACCTGTTCAATGTAGCGAGGGTCTAAATGGAACCCTTGATTGCCCCAGGATAGACCAGGCAGTTCATAAGTATAGGCTAGAGGAACTCCTATGGAGTGAGCATAATCTTCAGCAGCACCGGCTGCTCTGTAATTTAGAACCAGAGCAGAATTACCAACTACGTATCTCGGGAAGTTGGGTAAAGAAAGAGCGTCGATAGCATTCGCCATGGCGACTCCAACTGTGTGAAGACCTAAGCCATTGTGGGACAAGGAGCCATCATGACCCCATGGGTACAAGATCATGCTACCGTAACTATGAACTGTTATGTACAAGGCAATTCGGGCAAGGTGCTCTTGTAATATGTCGCGAACAACTTGGGTCTCGACTTCGGAGAAGGGCCTGTTTCCAGCATAGATGTCTGAGCAAGGACTGTTGCTGGTTCCAACGGTGTTCCAGACAAAATCGTAGTTACGGTTGCCGTCGACTCCGGGGCAGGTAGAGCTACTAGCATGAGTGTTAGTTGAGCGGGTCTTGCGCCAGAAACGGGTCTGGAAAAGAAGTTTGCGGTTATTTAATTGAACAAAAAGAGTTGGTGGTCTTGGTCTTGTTTGAAAAGAATTCAGAGATTATGTACTTATGAGGACAGAGTACCTATGTATTATGTGAATAAGCTCTAGTAAGTATCTGATAAGACCTTCCGTGCTACGTGACTTTTGGTTTTCATGTTTTTGATATAATTGACATCCTCTTACGAACAAAAATATGTATAAACCAATCATTTTTAATGAGGGAACCGACGCTGCAGAAATATAAATGCCTTTCGTTTACTACTGCTACTTACATAACAGAATTATATACAATATATGTACAACAAACCAATTGTACTTACATTAGTGAAAGTAAATTCATAGCCATCAGGGTTGACAACGGGCAAAAGAATCCAGTCATAGTTGTTCAGCAGATCAGGCTCAGTGACATCCTCAGTCAGTTTCCTGATAGCCCAAGTAACAGTGGGTGGAGAGATCCATTCCCTGGAGTGGATGCCACCATCGATGAAGATGACGGGCTTGCTGTGGTCCTCAAAGTTGGTGGTGGAGATTCTCAAGTATCTGATGGGACGGCCTTGGAAGGAATTTGCAGCGGTAACCAATCTGACTGTGTTTGGGAACCTGTTTGCTATATCTTGCATGTAGGCGTAGATCTGAAAGATATAAAGATAATATTGTATCTACTTTAGATGTCGCCCTCATCTAAACGCGCGTCTCGCGGGAACTGCGTGTCTCACCCGTATATTCGTGTTTCCAGGTACCAATTATCATCAGGCCAACTTTTAGACCACTAAGTTTAGAAAGACGTTATAAAGAAACAAAGTGTAACAAATAAATAAAACATATAAAAATACACAAACCCACTTTTAAAGTGATATGGTAAAGGGAGGATTCATAATCGTTATGTTAAACCTAAAGTAAGTTAGTAATAAATGATTGCCGAAATATGAGTTTTTTTCTGCTTCAGTCATGAATGTTTTTGAGTATAAGTGTTACTTACCACGTCCAATCTTTGGTAGTTATTGTAAGGCATCGATCTGGCTCCTCTTCTAGCGCTGGACTTGGTCCACTCTTCAATGACTTCATCTTCTTGGTCAAGTGCCCTGAACAACAAAAAAATTATTGTTTTGTTCACTTGTTTTTCCAGTCATTTTAGACGGAAACATTTTTCACATAAAACACTTTATTTTTTTCACTATTCTATGTTTGACGACAAAGAATAATATTTTTTACATACATATCTGTAAAAAAGAGTTTTAGTACTTTGTTATTAGGTATACCTTTTTACAGAAAAAAGACTACAACAGTGTCATTCTCTTTTTTGGCTCAAAAAACCCGACAGTCGTATATAACACCTTCATTTTTGAAACTGTTTAACATAGTCTATTTGATGAGTAACAGAGAGGTAATATCCTGCATTTATTTACGTAATCTAGTATCCCCCATTTAACATAGTTATAAATATTTATCGAATAACTGATGTTTATCTAGGTATAGGAATATTCGTCGTTATTAATTTATTTTATCAGTATCAACATGATTGATAAATAGAATTAGTTACGATGACTACGAATATTTTTTTTTTACGATATTTTGATTAGTGGCGCTTAACCGTTTACTCATTGTGGATTAACACGATTTACGGTTTTTCAATAAATTAAATAGAAAAAGATTGATTTAAAGATTTGAGAATGATATTATTCGTATATTTAATTAAAATGAGAGTTAAATAATTATAAATTATAAAAATGTAATATTTAAATAAATAAATACATATTAAATTAATAATTAAAAAAAAACGAGAGTTGAGGGTTATATAAGATCCATATCTATCTATGTATACTAATATTATAAATCTGAAGAATTGGTTTATCCGTTTGCTTGCAAGGGCTAATGAAACGAGCTCAGGAACTAGGTCCCATTCGGTAGGTAACTCTTTCAGTGTCAAATAACCCATTTATCGAGAAAAGCTGCATTTTATCCGGGTGCGGAAAAGTAGTACAACCTAATAAAAAAAACCTAAAGTAAAAAAAAAAAACAAAAAACTTACGATTTAACATTGTCAGTGTGTGTCCTGTATTTAATGCCCAATGACTCAAGATTCTTCAGGAATTCTTCTTGATTTTCAGGTTGTACCAAGACCAATGCTTCCCGGTGTGTATGTGCTGGGCTTAGGAAGTCCAGGTCCAGTTGGTCACCGAGGTCTATCAGACTCTTCACCTGTTCTTGCGTGGATGCACCTACGTAGTAGGATTTCCATCTGGAAGTTAGGTAATATTATTAATATAAAAAAATGGTACTGAATTAAGAGTTTTATAAAATAATACCTCTATTAGCATTAATCGGCTTAATAAAAAAAATTTGATTTTTCCCTTTTCATGGTTTAATTTTAAATAACGACTAAAAGTAGGTAACTTTAGTTTGAAAATTAAATCAAAAGGTCTGACGTTACATAATTTTATGAGACCTTCAGTTATCAAAGTACCTAACAGGCACGTTTTAGAATATCTAGCAGAATCCACGCCACGAATTTAGTCCAGCAGAAAATAGTAGAACTATTTATTTCTGCATGTAAAATAATTACTAAGCTTGAGTTGTGACGCCAACTCTAGAGATTCCATAAACAACTTTCCGTTAGGACTTCGACTTTCCATAAACAAAAAAAGTGGCTCTTATCAAAAAAAAAAACAATAATAAAAATTAATCAAAACCAACCCAATATACTCTTCGTGTTTGGCATTCGCCAAAACAAGCAACGTCGCTAGCACTATAAACTTCATCTTAGCACTTCATCACTTCAACTTGACCACCGAACTTTTTATAACAATTCACTACTGATAACAGCTACCTTATCATATCTCAGAAGTGTGCGAGATATCTTAATTACCATTAATTACAGTTAATCTGTTATACCTATGTGTGTGTGAGGGTACTTAAAAGATAATACGATTAGAGGCACGTACTTTCGACCCTTCTTTTTTTGTGAAATTTCCATAATTTTTTTATTTTTTTTCAGTAGCTGTTCCCCACGGTTTTTCTATGTTGAAGAATTTAAGGAAACTTAGCTAATCTACTTGGGTTTCCAGATATAAGTATGTAGGAAAACTTTGTCATGTCGTGAAATACCGAGTGCTGATTCCGAGTTTTGTGTGCGTTCGCAACTCGATACGTAATTATAAGTCTATTGAAATAAAGAGTCGTATGCTACGTCACATGATTTAGATATTACATGTTCATTTATTTTGCCGGTTAATAATGCTTATAAAGTGAGCTGGAGGCTCACTTTTGTGAGTGTAAGCTCACTTTTGCGAGTGTAAGTGTTATACGACCAAGTACCGATGACAGCCTTTATTAAATAAAAAATTCTATGATAAGTGCTACGTGATTCAATGGTATGATAATCTTCGCATCGAAAAAAATAACTTGCAAAACTATCACTAGGCACTCCGTTGTTATTTCACGGGTATTGTAGTAGGTCATACTAAATATCAAAATTTTAATTAAAATTCTGAAAGCAAGTCAATTTCCCTAAAAGAACAAATTGTCTTATAGATAAGAGAGAACATCGCTTAATCCATCAAAACTATTCAGAAACGATTACGCAACCAAAAAACCCAACTGAAAAAAATCAGTTCTCTCAACTTCGCAACTCCAATACAAAATGCTAAAATAATAAGCAGCACTAACTTCAAGCAACCCAAATTAGTCCATCAATATTCCTTTACTTAATACTATTACAAAGTTCTAAGTTATGCGAAGTATGATAAGTATTTGCATATTTCTTAAAGGGTCGTCGTGCATGTAAACTTCGAGGTCTAATTGGAATTTTAACGTCGCTCTTGAAGGCGCAAAAGTTTGAGCACAACGCGGGATCAATTTCCAATTCAGAGTATTCTATTCGCGTTCGCTAGGACCTGTAGGGGTGGGCGTGTGTCGATAGAATTTTGTCGATAGTTTTTTTTTCTTCATCGTATCAGGTTAACCCTTAAATTGGCAGTGTACTCCACCAAAGACATTAACTTTTTTTTAATCGATTGTAGTACTAATCTAAAAAAAATACATTTTGTTTATTCTTTTTGACTTGCAATAATTGTTTATTTTGGTAGAAAAAATATTTGAATGTGGTTCCATTGAAAAATAGCTGTCAAATTCAAAATGTCTTCCAAGCGGTCTGATGCATCTGGGTCACGGGTAAGTTTTTTGTGTTTTTTTAAATTTTTTTGGATGGGACTTGTGGTTATTTGGCTTTAAATTGCATAGGAACATTATAAATGATATCAATCATTCGTAATTTTGTGTGTAAATAATGTTATCGCAATTTTATAAGTTCATAACTGTGTATGTACTCCCTGAATACCGTTGCTAAGTACGTAGTGAGGTCCACAACATAAACTTTGGTATACACGGAGTACATTGCTTATTACTTAGAAATGCAAACTAGCCTTTTTTTGTTCGTTTTTATGTAAAATGACTTCAGTTGTATCGTGAATTGTATGTCATCATATTATTTTTCATTTTTAGCAGAGCTTGAACCTGACACGACCTGATTTAGCAGATATGCTTATATATGTACCGAGCTTTGTACAAGAGCCGACGTCTCGAAAGGGGTCCGGTACATGGTGATAATTGGGTGGGTGAAGGAGAAAATAATTCAGAAACCTGCAGCTGAACGGCCTGTGGACAGTATCAGAAAATGCTGTTGGACATTTTCCAGAAATAGCAGATAAGCAATCACGCTGTAGGTTTTGCAAAGTTAGAAGAACTAAAGTTTTTTGCGTGAAATGCAACGTGCTCCTGTGTTTTATGGTAGGAGAAAGTAACAAAAGAAATGGCTTCCGCTAATCTCACACGCAATAAATGCATATTATGTAGTTTGATAAGAATTATGATTAATAAAGTGAAGATTTTACTAAAATGTGTTTTATTCATATTTTGGCAACGTACTCCACGTAGTACGAACAGAAGAACCACTATAGTTGGCAACGTACTCTCCGGAGTACATAGATTTTCGCGAAAACTGTAATAGGTAGATTTTTTTTTCGATTTTTTTCAGTCATCTGTCATCGTAATAAACCAGGAAATAACAAAAAATAATTAAATTTTTGTAATAAATTGATTTGCCAATTTAAGGGTAGGTATATCCTTTTGTAATGGCTCCAAAACAGATGTAGTATAGAGTGGACGATACAATAAAAGTTATTAAAGAGAACCGCTTATTAAATAATAAATAGAACAATAAAATAAGCAATTTTCTGTAACATGATTATTATTAATTTACAAACATTCTCAAACTAATTATAAATAATCTTTTCTAAATAATTTCGTCGCCTGCTTCACACCCACTTTGATACCAGCCCAAGTCTCCAAACACACTTGCTTAATATATTTGGGTTCTAGGTTGAAGCCGTTATCGTCTTCAGAAAGACCAGGTAGTTCAATAGCATAGGCCAAGGGAATCCCAAGAGAGTGAGCATAGTCGACCCCACTACCAGAAGCACCGTATAAAATTGTAGCTCCATTACCAACTCTGTATCCAGGGAAGTTATGTAACGAATGATATCGAATAGCATCGGCCATAGCAGTACCTACTAGATGAAGATAATGAGCCTGTCTAGACCTAGAACCGTCATGTAGCCATGGATATAAAATCATGCTTCCAAAACTATGCAAGTTGATATATAAAACAATGCGACTACGGTATTGTTGCAGTATGTCCCGGATAAGACTAGTTTCAAGCTCAGAAAAGGCGTAATTTCCAGGGTAAATTAAGGAGCAGGGATCACTGCTGGTGTCACTGGTATTCCAAAAGTGAGCAAAGTTTCGATTGCCGTCAACACCTGGACACATTCTGGCATTATGATGGGTATTCGTGGATCGAGTTTTTCGCCAGTAGCGGTCCTAGATGAACAAAAACGTATTAATTTTACAGCCAAAGTACAAATCAATGGAATATCTGTGTACGTGATTAAGAAGATAGATGGATTGTGTGAATGACGATATGGTTGGCAATAACTTCACCTATAATGACGTGAGAAGTAGAAGGAAAGACGAAACCCCAAATAAAATTAAGTTGATGATGCTGATGACAATTTAGTCAGATGAGCTTTGACTTTTATTTGAAATGGGGAAAAGTGAGATCTATAGTGCCATGCTACTGTTCTGTTACAGCCTTTGTCGATACAAAGGCTGTAACAGAGTCCCACTGCTGGGCACAGGGCTCCTCTCACATGGAGAAGGATTGAGCGTTAATCACCACGCTTGCTCAATGCGGGTTGGTGATTTCAGACTATATAGTCCAGGTTTCCTCGAGATGTTTTCCTTCACCTTTTTATCAGTCATTGGTGTCTAAGGTATACTTAAAAAGTAGGTACATACTAACTTAGAAAAGTTGCATTGGTACTTGCCTGACCTGGAATCGAACCCACACACTCATACATGAGAGGCTGGTGCTTTACCCACTAGGCCATCACGACTTTCACCGTGCTACTGCTTCGGTAATATTTACTCACAGTATCTTAGGAATCAAAGTCTTTGACAATAATATGGTAGGCTTGTTCATCTAAAAGCTAGATAACTACTCACCTGAGTAAAAGTATAGTCGTAGCCGTCAGGGTTGACAACAGGCACGAGGATCCAATCCTGTTCATCAAGAAGATGACGCTCATTTAGACCTTCAGTCAGCTTCCTGATAATCCAAGTTACAACAGGAGGTGAGATCCATTCCCTAGCATGTATTCCACCATCGATTAAGATGACTGGTTTCTTTTCATCTTGAAAGTTAGTGTTCGAAATTTTCATATATTTGATCGGACGTCTATCGAAAGAGTATGCGTTTTTTACCAATTTGGTTGTCGTGGAGAATTTACTGGCGATTGTGTCCATAAAGTTGTAAATCTGAAAAACAAAGGACATCGTGGCAGTTTAGCATTTTTTTCCAAAATGGTCTCATAGAAATAATTGATGAGTTGACGAAAAGTTCGGATCTCTTAACGTTGATGGTATATGAGGAATGGTAAAACAGCTCAATAATTTACTCACCACGTCTAATGGTTGATAATTGTCATAAGGCATAAAAGTGTGGCCTCTAAGAGCTATAGATTTATTCCGCTCTTTAATCAGAAAGTCGTCGTGATCCAGCAATCTTTAGAAAACAACAGATATGTGTACACAAAATGCAATGAAGTTTTGTATGCTATGTTATGGGCTAAGTCTATTTGGCAGAAGGATCAAAAAAGTTAGATCAGGAGATTCTAGAAGCCAACACCATATTAACGAAAGTTCCAGTGAAGCAAGACTATGAAAAAACATTTCAAAGTGAAGGTCCAAAACTTACGATTTAATATTGTCTGCGTGAGTCCTGTATTGTATGCCTAAAGCACTCAAACTTTTGGTTAATTCCTCTTGCTGTTTTGGATTCACTAATAGAAGTCCTTCTTCCTTCAAATTCGGTGTAGTTAAGAAATCTATTCCCAATTTAGTGCCAGTAGAGACCAATTTAATAACCTGTTCCTCAGTAGTCGTGTTCACGATGTATGATTTCCATCTGGAAGCAATTTGAATGGATAGTAAACTTCTTCTTGATTTTGCTTGATTATACTGAGACTTTTGTAATGATAGTTTCAAGTTGATAATTCATTGCAATATATGCTGCAGAGCATACTCATTATTTCACGTCTTATGGGCGGTTCTGTGACTGCCTTAACCCCAGCGGTGATTATTCAAGTGTCCTGGATTTTGTGGTTGTGGTGAATTTTTTGCTTAGTTTTTAGACAAGTACCGAACAATACGACCCTATAAGATCATCAGATGATACCGACCCAATATATTTTTCATGTTTGGCAGCAGCCAAAGCATACATGGTTACTAAAGCAAGAAACTTCATCGATGTTAAAATATTCTAAAAATAAAACAAATAAAAAAAAAACGATGATTAAACAATAAAACAGTTGTTGAATTTAAAATAAAACCTTTTACACAGTAATATTCCATGATAAATGATTTCCAATAACGTAAACATGGTAACTCAGGTATTCGCTATCATAAAATTGAAATAAATCCGAATAATGATTTCAAATATCGTTCACATTTGCGATATCATGGTTGTAAAACCAATAAAAAAAATATATATGGAGAGTTTTGAGATACGGACTAAGCAAATCTAATGGAGAATTCGAGATAACGGCTTACCTACCTGTTTTAAGATAGTAATAATTTACTTATCATCAAACTAGAAATAAGACTGAGACAGCTGTAGGAAAATGGACTGTAGGCAAACAGAAGAAGACGTAGTACGGGACTTAATCAGAGCTGAATAAGAATCTGGTACCACGGACTTGAAGATGTCGCTAAAGACTTGGGCAGATTAAATTAGAAAATCATATCCTATGAAGATGTCAGATCGGCAGTCGCTCCTTGTAAAACACTGGTACTCAGCCGCATCCGGTGAGACTGGAAACCAACCCCAACATAGTTGGGCTCGGGAGATGATGATGATGAAGATGATGTTGATCTCATAGTTCTTCAAAGTTAATAATCAAAAAAGGTTTGCGCTAATCCTAATAATATTTGCAGAATAAATTATGATTGTCATCGACTCTGGGATAAAAGTTGTTTTCACCTATTATTATTATCATAGTTTGCTGACGTCTAATCCTGATATAAATAATTAATCAGATTTTACGTCTCATTAAGTGGGGAAAAATAACACATTGTTATTGAATCATTTTGTTGGAATTTTGCTAAAAACATATTAGTTAGTATTTTGTTTCTTTGGCTGATAGCAACACCTTCATTTACAGTTTTGGCATACTTAGCTGTTAAAAAAGCTCTGTAATTCTTATCCACTTAATCATTTTCTCGTTGGGGATGGATGTGGCTTTTGGGCTGCCTCGAACCGGTAAGTACCACTCATGCACAGAAGACCTATGCGAAGTGGCCCCTGATTCTGCATTCTGTATAGTGAGTGTGAGTACCAGAGAAGCATGAACGTCTCCCATCTTAAAACCACCCTCTGCTCCGTTTCCCATTTAAACCACTACCAACTTGGGTGGATACATTTTCATTGCTCCCAAGATCCTTCCCAATGTATATATAACGACTGGCAATGCACAAGTGACTTCTCTGGCACTGCAAGATGTCCATAACAATTTACAGTTCATGTTTATCAAAGCGGATGCAAACAGGACTTTAATAGTAGCCGGATTTAAAGATGCGCGCATTAGCGATTTGATAACGATGACGCCAATTAATCTTTGAACACCAATTGCATAGAAGATAGCATTATTAATATTAATAATGGTAGGCATAGATTAATAAATATTAACTAACAACCGTTCAAAGATTACAAGCTTAATGGCACGTATGGGGAATTACTAAAAACAAAATAAGTAAAAATAAAATTAAAGTAGGTACCTACAAATAATTATTTTGAAAAGGTTGTCATGCGTTAAAGGCAATGGAATTAAGATAAGGATGACATTAATGGTGCTGCAGTTATAAGTTGGATAAGCCGGAAATGCCACGAAATTATCTCTTGTCATTTCCTCTGCAAGATTATAAATAAAAGTATATAAAGCTAGTGCTACTTAAAAACAATCAATTCTGAACTATTAGGTACTACATTCTGCAAGAAGGTCCTCAATAAAATATTGCTCGGTATAAATTAAAATAATAGCAATAACATTTCAAACACAATTCGCGATTATGATATCAACATAATATAAATAAATCATATTACTGCTCAAAATCGTGTAAAAGGCATCAAGTAAGACGGAAAATGTTTAAAGGTGTTGCAAAAAGTCGTGGTGGCCTAATGGGTAAAGAACCAACTCCACGAGTGTGAGGGTGTGGGTTCGATTCCAGTTCAGGCAAGTACCAATGCAACTTTTCTAAGTTACTTTCTAAGTATATCTTGGACACCAATGGCTGATAAAAAGGTGAAGGAAAACATATTGAGGAAATCTGGACTATATAGTCTGAAATCACCAACCCGCATTGAAGAGGCCTGTGCCTAGCAGTGGGACGATAAAAAGGCCGTAACAGTTGCAAAATCAGATGTATACAAGCCTCATAACAGATAAAATGAAGAGAAAGGCAAAATAGAACACAGCATAAAGGTTGTAAATAAAACTAGTTGAAATCGTGGATTTCAGAGGAAATTAGGATTCTGCGCAGAATATTAAAGGTGCACTCTTTATTCTCTTTTTCCTCTCTAATCTAACTTATTATAGCAAGGCAATCTGACACGACCTGGAAGAGATCAGGATGAAGTTTTGCTGTTTGCCAAACGGTCACCGTTTTAAAGAACAACCAAGTCGGATAATTCAACTAGTACCCTCTAGATCTGTACTGATCCATGAAGATATGTGACTTAGCTCGAAATCTTTCAAAATTTTGTTCACACTCGTGGGTCACGAGTCATAAAATCCGTTTCGAGATTTCGACGAAGTTGTATTGATAATAATCACGATTATTGTCACGCGCGTATTGCCCCTTTATCTAAGACTAGCTTCCGCCCGCGGCTTCGCCCGCGGCTTCGCCCGCGTAGAGTTCGGTTATATCGTGTTTCCAAGAGAATTCTTCAAAAGTCCGGGATAAAAAGTATCCTATGTTCTTTCTCAAGGTCAAGTCTATCTCTGTACCAAATTTTATTAAAATCAGTTCAGTGGTTTAGACGTGAAAGCGTAACAGAGAGACAGACAGACAGACACAGAGTTACTTTCGCATTTATAATATTAGTAAGTATCTAAGATAATCGTATTAACAAAGTTAATCCTTTGATTTATATTGTAACAGCAATACCTAAACTTCCAAAACACACAACTTACTACTAAACAGTTTTCGACGTGACAACCTGACACCTATGCTTCTTTCCATTTTCATTTCCATTGATTAAAATAAATCAGCGTTTTTAATACAGAGAAAGAAATATTAGTCTATTATTGAGACCTATATATGCCAAGCATGAACTTTAAAGATTTTAAGATCCGAAAATTTTTGGCAGTATTGTATACAAGAATGAATTTTAAGCAGTGCTAAAAAAAAAACCGGTTGTCAGAATCATTAAGAGAACATATCTGCATCATCAGTAAAAAATTTATTTAATTTTTTTATCTGCCTTAAAATCAGCAAAATATGGATACCTATTCTTACGCTTGGAGCAGCGCTCGCGTCAGTAAACCGGTTTCGCGTTGCCGCCGTGCCTACTATCACGACTGTGACCGTACAATCGATTACAAAATAAACATATTTCGCTATCAATAACTATTCTTATTTGTACTAAAATACAACAAATAAAAATATACTTGTCTATAAAACTTATTTAACTATAAGTTGACAAAGTTTTTGCACTGAATAAAATTAATTCCTGTAGTGTAGCAAGAGTTTATTAGAAAAAAAAAATGTTTGCAAACTATTTACATCAAACGTTCAATCCTCGAGAAGATAAGAATAATTACTGATGTATTCCTCATCAGGATCTTCAGTTTGCTGGACATAAGTCGTCTGTAATGCATAACATAGCATTCAGTCCATAGCATGACGTAGATCAAATTATTAGTAACAAAAAACCTAAAACTGACGCAGTACTTTTGCGCAATACCTATTACGATACCACCAACCAACTATAATCAGAAGTGTTAATGTCAGACCGGATTAAAAGAATTAACTTCTAATTATTATATCGATAATCCTATCCAGATTCAGATACTATATCTTTGGAAAGATAAAGATAAGAATTCAGAATAGTTATAAAAACATTGATAAGCATGAGTGTGGCATTCGTACAAGATGAAGTTTGTGTTTCTGGTGACGCTGTTCGCTTTGGCTTGTGCCAAACATGAAGAATATATCGGGTTAGTACTTAGAGAAGTAGTTATTATTGCTGTTGGAGCTTTAATAATTAAAAAAAAAAAACATGGGGTCAAAGATAAAAATAATAGTAAAAGATAGGGCTAAAGCTATTTTAATTCATAAATGTTTTATAGCCTTGATTTATTTGTTAAAACTAGAACTCATAAGTTTTGGAGATAAAATATATATTTTTTAATATTTTGATTTTCAAAACAACATATTGAATACATTCCATACATTCAAACTTAATTTAACTTTATAATTACAGATGGAAATCCTACTATGTAGGTCTAGAATCCAAAGACCAGTTTAAGGCCTTTTGGCCAATGGTCGACAAATATGAGCTGGATGTCTTGAGCCATCCGATCCTGGGTCGAGAAGGTGTCCTTCTGGTCAAACCTGAACATCTCGCAGCCTTTAGCCTGGAAGCGGAAACCGAGGGTATTGCTCTCAAGGTCCATTCTGAGGATGTTAAAAGGTAAATTGAAATTTTTAATATAGAGGCTAATTCAAAATGAAGTTAACAGGTTACAAATAAAATTAAAGATGAAGCTTGACAAAATATAAATATTCTAGCCATCAATAAATTGTAAATGTTAAAGAAGCCACATTTTAATACCTAACCAAATAATTTATTGTTTACAATAATAATGAATTATCTTGTCTTGCATCTCGTAAGAAACCATGAATATGCTTACCATAGTCTTCTGATTTCATGTTAACAAGTGTAGTATATAAGTGTTTTACGAGAAGAAAAAGCCAGGATTTTGTCAAAACAATATTGTCTATTTTCAGCCAACTGGATTATGATGACCAGCTCATTGAGTTGCAAAGAATATCATCCATGAAGAGAAACGCAGGTCGGCAGCTGCCTTATGACAACTATCAAGAAATTGAAACTGTAAGTATTTTATTTTATCAACTTCTTCTGCAGAGCGAGCGCGCCTTCTGGCTGTGGGCGTTCCAGCCATATTAGAACCCAGTGGTCTGGCACGCGACGATGGCAAGAGACTAGACGGTATGTCGTTATTTCCGTGGAAGATGGGTAGGTCTTTAGTATGGGACGCGATCTGTGTCGATACTCTTGCACCATCTCACCTTGCTAGCTCGACGCGATGTGCTGGTTCCGCTGCTGCGGCTGCAGAGGACCTCAAACAGCGCAAATATAGTACCCTGGTGGGTAACTATACCTTTGAGCCGTTTGGGGTTGAAACCCTCGGGCCGTGGGGTCCAAGTGCTCATCTGCTTTTTATTTTGGTCAAAAAATATTTTGGTTTTATTTTGGTTAAAAAGCATTGCCATCCAGCGTGGCAATGCTGTCAGCCTCTTGGGTACACTCCCGGTGGGCAGCGATGAGGAGTTTTTTGATGCCATTTTATAATTGTTTTTAGTTGTATATATAAATAAATTTATTTTTAAGTCATGTAAATATGTACATATAATTTATACTTTTATCACTTTTATAGTTTATATTGACTAACCTAAGACCAAAATTGTGGAGTTAGAAAGTTGCAGTAGTTGAAAAAACTTGAGCCTAGATATTATCGTCTTTGTTATGTACATTTTCCGAGTTTTTTTTTTTATTAACCTTTAGTTGATACTTTTAAAACTGATTTCGACAAATCATGATTAATTATATTTGAATAAACAAGTCTTAAATACTGTGCCATATGCTCATACTAATCAATCACTATCATATAGCTTCTGTATCCAAGTCAAATAAACGCAAAAATCGATAAACGAGAAGTCACGTCACTATATCTTATCAGCTTTTATATTGCTACTTCACGTCACAATGATAAAAACCCATATGCCCTGTAAAAATAACATCTGTTGTATGCGTATCAATTTCAAACGTTTTCAATAAATCCAAATTGGTTTTTGCAGATTGACAATTACCTTGACTACATTGGCGCCACATATCCCGATGTTGCTACTGTGGTGACTGCTGCCAATTCCTTCGAAGGTCGTCCCATCAAGTACGTCAAAATCTCCACCACCAACTTTGAAGACCACAGCAAGCCCGTCATCTTCATTGATGGTGGTATCCACGCTAGGGAATGGATCTCACCCCCCACTGTTACTTGGGCCATTCACAAGTTAGTCGAAGATGTCACTGAAAGAGATCTTCTAGATAACTTTGACTGGATCCTTTTGCCTGTGGTCAACCCTGATGGATATAAATTCACTTTTACCAATGTGAGTATAATATTTTGCCGATACATTTATACGTGTTACAATGTCACTGTTTATTGTTTTATCATCAAAATTGTTGACAATATCAACCTAAGCATACAAAATCCAAAACTAACGTTACACTTCATTCTTGTTCCAGTCCCGTTTCTGGCGTAAGACTCGTTCCATGGATCAGCACGTTTTAAGCGGTATCTGCCCAGGAGTCGACGGCAACCGCAACTACGACTTCTTCTGGAACACCGTCGGTACCAGCAACACTCCGTGCTCTGACATCTACGCTGGATCCAGAGCCTTCTCCGAAATCGAAACCAGAGTCGTCAGAGACATACTCCATGAACATTTAGCACGCCTGGCTCTGTACATCACCATGCACAGTTTCGGCAGCATGATCTTATACCCATGGGGTCATGACGGGTCCCTATCTCATAACGGCCTGGGACTTCACACTGTGGGAGTTGCTATGGCAACGGCAATCAATCAGAATTCTCTATCTCACTTCCAATCTTATGTTGTTGGAAATTCAGCTTTAGTTCTGAACTATCCAGCGGCTGGTGCTTCAGAAGATTATGCTCACCAAATCGGAGTGCCTCTATCGTATACTTTTGAGCTACCTGGTCTATCCAACACATTGCTTGGATTCAATTTGAACCCTAGGTATATTCAACAGGTGTGCAATGAAACATGGCAAGGTCTGATTGTTGGAGCTAGGAGAGCTGGTGATTTATTTAGGAATAAAAAACTTTAAAGACTGCACGCTTGTTTCTTTTCTATGGTCCTACCCCAACCTCGACCTTTCCATTGCACTGATTACATAACCCTGCCGTTGCTGCGGGATGGGTTTCCCAGCGGGAGGGGTCATTTGATGATTTCACATCAAAAGAAAGTGCTTACATAGGTACGTACTTGTAATTATCATAAATTACCTCAAACACTGACAATTGCTAATTTTGGAATTTTACAGCTAAATAATTTATTCTTATTACAGGTCAAAAAGATACTATGAGCAATTGCCAGTGAAGAAAAAACAGGTTAAGAGATCAGCTTTGTGACCGGGTAAGCAGATATTTTATTTACCTCGCAAAGAAAGAAATAACATGGTGCTCATTATTTACATCTGTCGCAATGGTGTTCACTGAAAAAGCGCCACCTATTGTGATATTATAACTTTACCGTGATATGACAGCAATCTATTTATTACAAATGTTTTAGTTAAAGATTTTAGATAGCACAATCGATATTTTTACATAAAGTTTCATACCAATACCGCTAGATGGCACTGTTTTCAAAGAATTCACTGTAATGACAAATTGATGGAAAAGTTAATAGGCATGATGATAATTAAAAATCATTAAAATATAATATTCTATTAAATTAAAGTTGAAGATTAATATTTATTTTTGTAAAATAAAACTACGAAATAAGACAATCCGCCATGATATCTTGAACACCAATCAGAGCACGTGACGTGTTTTTATTAATTAATTGTTTATAACGAGTACTATTTGAATGTAGATGTTATTAAAATCGAATATAAAATAACACGAATCATGAAGCAAGGATTTATTAGGCAAACAGCGCTAGTTCGCCTAAAATCAATATAAGAATGCTAGGAGAGTTTTTGGCATCAAATAAAGATATTTTTAGGATGCAAAAAAGATGTATTATGTCTATGTGTAAACTAAAAGTAACTGACAGTTGTGCGCCTTTTTAGGGTTCCGTACCCAAAAGGTAAAACGGGACCCTATTGTTTTCGCTCCTCTGTCCGTCCGTCTGTCCGTCCGTCCATCCGTCCGCCCGTTCGTCCGTGCGTCCGTCCATACGTCCGTCCGTCCATCCGTCCGTCCGTCCGTCCATCCATCCGTCCGTCCGTCCGTCCATCCATCCGTCCGTCCGTCCGTCTGTCACCAGGCTGCATCTCATGAACCGTGATAGTTAGAGAGTTGAATTTTTCACAGATGATACACGTGATTTTTTTTATGGTACGGAACTCTTCGTGGGCGAGTCCGACTCGCACTTGGCCGGTTTTTTACCATTTAGACCTCGTACAAAATATTATTACCAAATACGAGTTTTATGTACTATACTAGAATCTAGAAAACTATGTAAAAACTTACATCAAAGTGATCTTCACAAAAATAATGGTGTGGGTAAAAAATACTGGGCAATATTGGTTTTGAATCTTGCCTTGCAAGTTTAAGCCACTTTTTCGTATTTTTTAATGTGAGAAACCAGAGAAACGTACACAAATAACTTATAATGAGTTGTTATGGATGTGTTCTTACACTGGGGGACCCCATACCACTTATACACTTTCAAATTCATATTTAACTAGCTTTCGCCCGCGGTTTCACCCGCGTCCCGTAGCCGGATGGTGACAAAAACTATCCTAAAACCTTCTCCCGGGTCTAAGTTACCTCCCCTCTAATTTTCAGCCAAATCGGTCAAGCTGTTTTCATGTTATGTCGTGACAACGGAAAGCGGGTTTCATTTTTATATAGAGGTATATACCTCTAGATAACACAAAAAAACTTAATTATTGAAAGAGCGTTGTTTACTTGCGTCTTGTTAACCCAAGGCGTGACGTCACAAGTGACGGCATGGCATGACAAGCGTTTTCGCGCCGGATTCAAAGTGGACAGAGAAAAATGCAATTATTTGACATAAAAACTTCGCATTTTCTTAAAATTAATGATTTTCCGTATACATTATACAAAGGAATTTAAAAATTTGTTATCATGCCTATTGATAGGATAATGCGATTGATTTATGTCTCTTCTGATTACACTGGATTAAAGGTGTAATTACACCTGTTCTTTAGCTATTATTCGATTGATAAGATACTTATGTACAAACTGCTACTGTTTTGGATATATTTCGATAGCCAAACTGTAGGTCCTTGGGGCCCAACAGGGCCAAGGTCTGCCGGGGTTGCGGGATTGTTCGAAAGAGTTACCGCGGCCCTGGTACATAAAAGGCTTACGACGGAACACGACGGTTTTTAGTCAGTAAGAGTCTGACACTCCCTCACCGCTGCTAACCCACAGCGGGAGGGGTCATTTGATGATTTTTGACGTCGTTAAAAAAAAAAGTCCTTCGACAATCTCCACACTGAAATTACTGAACCTATTTTAAAAAACTGTCACTGTTTTAGGGAGATACACTGTTACCGCGCTATATCCTACTTATATTATAAACTAGCTTTTGCCCGCGACTTCGTTCGCGTGGAATAGTGGCATCCGGCAGATTTTTGGTTTGAACAATAGATGGCGCTGTATGTCTGGAATAAATAGTATTTTTTATTTTTATTTTTTGTAATAAAAACTCTATCCTATGTCCTTCTCCTGGCTCTAAACTACCTCCCTGCCAGTTTTCAGCTAAATCGGTTCAGCCGTTCTTGAGTTATAAGTAGAGTAACTAACACGACTTTCTTTTATATATATAGATGTGAAAGTTTGTGAGAATGTATGGATGTATGTTTGTTATTTAAGCAAAAACGGCTGGACCAATTTGATTGAAATTTGGTATGTAGATAGGTGATACCCTGGATTAACACATAGGCTACTTTTTATCAACACACCACGCGGGCGAAGCCGCTGGCGGAAGCTAGTACGTTATATTTTAACCGGGCACGGGAAGTTTCCTCGGGAGGCAAGTGAAACCGCACGAAATACCCGTGTAAAATAACGTACTTATCTATTAATATTTGTGTTGAGTAAGTTAGTTTCCTCCCAATTTCAAAGTTCTAGTTCTTTTCTAATGGGAAATAATATTAGGTATTAATTTAAATTATATACTTATAATATCGCCGTCCCCAACGAATAATATTGTAACCAAAAACTTAAAATTTTACAGGAAAAATAAAAAACCGTTTTTTGTTTATAACTTCTTAACAGATTTACATAGCAACATCGTTGGTATATCAAAAAATGCCTTTTTTTTCTTAAATATTTATTTGTCATATAAATAAATATTGGATTTATTCTCATTAAGTTATAGCTAAAAATGTATATTACCAGAAATGGAACAAAATTTTGAACCATAATGCACAAAAGGATTTTATTCATGTAAATGTTGACAATGACCAATGACACAGCAATAGTCCATTGCGATTGTCTTGACTGTAAAGTAGCGATGTTCATTATAATGGTAACTTATTATTGCCATAGTATTCACTGCTCAAAACAATCTATTGTGGTAACAGTAAACGCGAATAATATGGTAATAAAATATGGTATACTTTACCGAAATCAGTTTTATTTTTTCTACTTGAATAAGTTTGTAATAACGGTTTACTGAAATATTTAGAGTAAATATTTAGAGTAGAATACTATGGGTAAATTCATTACAAAATGTCTAACTCAAAAAGTAATAGCACGAATCACGTGAAAAAAATTCACAGGGTGTAATCGCACCTCTAGAACAATAATTCCCCATAAAAGCACTTCTATCGTAATAATCGTTTACGATATTATTCGGTGGGGACAGCGAATTATAATAAAAACTAATTTATTTTTTGTTTCTTTGTAAAAGACTCCGAAACTATTGAATCGATAAGAAAAAATCTTTCACTGTTGGCAACCACGGCAATAATGTGAAATGGAATATTCCTTATAATTTAATTTATATTCTCTGCTGAAATATTCCAAAATCTCATGATATCACGTAATATAACATTTCATTATTAGTGAAGCTAAATGCAAGAAACAAACCTCACACAATACTTGGAAATAAAACAAAAACTTTTTAAATAACTTAAATAATTTATTTTCTGAACAAATCTCCAGCTCTTCGTGCACCAACGACAATACCTTCCCAAGTCTCACGGCAAACCTGTTTAATATGCTGAGGAGGCAGGTGGAAGCCATCCCAACCTGATGAAAGACCAGGCAACTCATAAGTATAAGACAGGGGCACTCCAATAGAATGGGCATAGTCTTCCGAAGATCCTGCGATGTAATACCCAATCACAAGAGCTGAGTTTCCAACAGTGTAGGGAGGGAAGTTAGGAAGGGCATTACTTTGAATAGCAGAAGCCATAGCGACGCCCACAGTGTGAAGACCAAGGGCATTCTGAGATAAGGAACCATCATGTCCCCACGGGTATAAGATCATGCTTCCGAAACTGTGCATGGTGAGATACAGAGCCATGCGTGCTAAATGTTCATGGAGGATGTCTCTGACGACCCTGGTTTCGACTTCGGAGAAGGCTGAAGTACCAGCGTAGATGTCTGAGCAAGGGCTGTTGCTGGTACCAACGGAGTTCCATACGAAATCGAAATTACGGTTGCCGTCAGCTCCAGGGCAGATCTGACTGAGTGGATTGCTAGAGGTTGAGCGAGTCTTGCGCCAAAATCTTTCCTGAAAATATATATAATTTTGTTCACCCCAGGATCAAAACGTAGGTTTGATGACGTATACTTCCAAAGTTTTTTTAATTCTCTCTAGATTATACGAAAGATATACTAAATTCCAGTTAATTAGTGAATGTACTTAGAAAAAAATACTAAAGGCACTTACGTTGGTAAAAGTGAATTTATAGCCATCAGGGTTGATAACAGGCAGAAGAATCCAGTCAAACCTCTCCAAAAGGTCGTTTTCAGTAACATCTTCAACCAGCTTATGAATGGCCCAAGTAACAGAGGGGGGTGAGATCCATTCTCTGGCGTGGATACCACCATCGATGAAGATGACGGGCTTGCTTTCGTCCTCAAAGTTGGTGGTGGAGATTTTGATGTACTTTATGGGGCGACCTTCGTAGGACTCGGCAGCATTCACTACGGTTGCAACATCGGGGTATTTTTCACCAATGTAGTCGAGGTACTCATCAATCTGCAAAAAACAAGTTTGGATTTGACGAAAAAGATTTTAATGCAAGTAATGTTATTGCTATCAACACTTGTTAAGAGTATTTGCTATCAACACTAAATTGTACACCTGCACCAAATTCAGAAACTAATTCGTTCGGAGATCTCAGACGACCAAAAGTTTTACACTAGGCTGGGCGACTATGGCAAACAAAACATTAAACTTTGTGGGTATATTCTATACGGAAAACACCTACCACTTCCAATTCCTGATAGTTATCGTAAGGTAGCTGGCGTCCAGCAGTTCTGGTAAATGAAGACATCCTCTGCATTTCGATGAGCTGGTCGTCGAATTCAAGTTGTCTGAAACATTTACACACCTTAATTTGTTTTCAGTGTCAGTAATGTTATTGTAAATCTATTAATAACTAGCTTTCGCCCGCGGTTTCACCCGCGTCCCGTAGCCGGATGGTGACAAAAACTCCTAAATCCTCCTAAATCCTAAAACCTTCTCCTGGGTCTAAGTTGCCTCCCCTCTAATTGTCAGCCAAATCGGTCAAGCCGTTTTCAGGTTATGTCGTGACAACGGAAAGCGGGTTTCATTTTTATATATATAGATTATAATAATTAGGTCAATAAGCTACCTACGGACGACTGCAGGCAGAAATTGAACGTGTCATTCCATGGATTGCTCAATAAACTACATTTTTTGGAGAGGCCTATTCCATATCCAAAAGTGAAACCAATATAAAATTCTATTAATATCGATAATAACGCAATAGTTTCAATAAATTGAAGCATGTCAGTCAAATAAGCAATGTCGTTCGTTATCTTCAAGTGTCACCGCATTTATTAATTTCTAATTATGGCGTAACAATTAACTTTTAAACAAAACCCAGTCAGTTCTAGCGAAGGCAGGAGACAGTTCACCTATCTTTAAACCAGCCCAGTCTATTCTGGTAAAGACTGCAGAACCATTTACACTAATCTATTTTTTCCTTAACATAATCATATTTACCTTTTGACATCGTCAGCATGGATTTTATAACTAATTCCTTCAGCTTCCATATCCTGGATGAATCCAGCTTGATATTGAGGTCTAACCAGGACTACGCCTTCCCGTGATTTAGTGGGGTGGCTGAGGAAGTCCAGCTCATACTTCTGGATAAGGGGCTCCAAAGCTTTAGTCTGAGCATCGGTAGTTACACCTACATAGTAGGATTTCCACCTGTGATACGAAAAAGTAAATTAGACACTTCTCTTGCTTTTTGAAAAATTAGACTGCCCGTAAGTACTGCAGTTGGAATTGGCCAGTTAAATTAAATAAAATCAAATCATTTATTTGCTTAATACATGTATAAAAGTTACAAATAGATACAAAGTACACTATATCAATACCTAAAATAATAGATGTGCAAATATTTATATTAAATGTATTACTCTTCTATTATGGAACTAAAATTGTTTTTAGTTCTTTAATATAATATGCTACTTTAATTCAGAAGCCATTACAATTTGAACATGTTTACTTATTTTATCACAAACAAGTCAAACATACTGACCCGATATATCCTTCATGCTTAGCATAAGCCACAGCACACAACGCCAGTACCAGCAGAAACTTCATCTTGGTCTAACTCTTCACCACTCAGATGTACCGCATCATTTACTCTATTCTTATAAGTATTGGCACCCATAGATATGAGCGGTAATCTTTCAGATAGCGTCTGTAAAGTTTTGATAAAAAAATCTCTAAATTCTCAGCCAATAGGAGTGAAGTCTTGTGCGCTATGTGCTATACTGGTGGTGTTGTATGACGATGCTTGGTTTATCAGCCAGTGACCATCTGCCAAGTCTTTTTCTAATATCTTTCTCTTCAAGCATCGTCGCCAGACTTAGACTAGACAACCAAACGTCAAAACACCTTAGATCAATGAACATGCTTCTACAGGTTGGAAAAATCATAAGTATGAAATATTTATAAGTACTGGATACAGACTTAAAAGGTACCTTATAACTTATTCCAAACATTTTATGTGTCTCGATTCATTATAATATCCACACACTGAAAACACAACAAACACAGGACTAGAACATTTTTGTTCTGTAACTGAACAACAAACTAACCAAATGAATGATCCTCCTATATAAATACCATTTCAAAATAGGTAAATACGAACTTTTAGTTATCAATTTTAATATTAAAACCAAACTTACTTTATCGATGCTATCTATATCCAGTATGAATTTAAATGATTAAGTATAAATTAATGTAATCTGTCTCGTCATCACTATTGCACATATCGGCTGTTTTGTAGGCTATCTTTGAATAAATAATTATTTGTTGATCCTTTTCTACGTAATTTGATAGGATTAGTCACGTTTTTAGACGTGGCCTATGCTGGGTTGTACCAGGAGAACAAAATTAGGTACTAGCGTAGATGTCACAACGCAAAATCTGCAAAGAGAGTAGCGTGCCAAAATGCGAATATGGAAAAGTTACACGCCTTATATGGAACCCGCCCATTATTAAAAAAAAGACCCAATCATTCAAGACCAACCTTTGACAAGACTTGACAAGACCCCCGAACGTCTCGTCAGTTCTAGTAACTGATCACGCCTATCGTACGTTACTTGACGTACAAGAAGGTGCCTGACCTATCTTCCTTGTGGCATCTCCGCTATCTTTCTTTTCTCCGTGGTATTGTTTAAAGAATCAAAAATTCAGAAACTAAGTGCACAGTTCTAATTAAGGAACTGACTAGAACCGCGATGGACTCATGTGACAGTTTATATACTAAATCGTGTCTTTAACAGTAACATCACACAATAGATTAAATCAATAAGGAAAACGCGAATGAGGATTATTAACAGGAAAAAGTTTAAAGCCCCTGGCCAAAGCATCATATTATACTGCATTTTTCTAACTCTCAGCCCAATGACACAAACGAAGAGAGATTGAGCACAGGTTTTTTTTTTATATTATTAATATTTTTAAAAATGTTTTTTACATTATTGACACGATACATTCTTTGATTCTTTGATTTTAGTTAATAAGGATCACTACTTAGCGAGAACTGATAATTTGATCTTGATATTGAGTTGTGTAGCAGTGAGTACGTCATGCTCCTGCTTGCGGTAGCGTCGGCGGTCGGGTTCTCCCTCAAAAATGTGCGAGGGGGGCGATGGCCGATCCTCGCGTTATGCTCGTGAACGGGTGCTGCTTATGGTGCCAGGTCGTCTTACTGACTATATATTTGTTTGTTTTTTTTAACGTGGAATAACGACATACCGTCTGGTCTCTTGCCATCGTCGCGTGCCAGACCACTGGGTTCTAATATGACTGGAACGCCGACGGCAACAAGAGCGCGATGGATTATGTCATTGATATTCGCATGCCGTGCAAAACGGCCGGCGCTGCGGCTGCATGACAAGCCGTGGTGTCCAAGGCTGCTGACAGCTTCACCACAGGGACAGCGGTGAGGAGAGCAGCACGGAGCATTCAAACGCAAGCAAATAGCTAACCGGAAAGTGGTGTCGTCAAACAAGGTGCCTATGTTTGACGACGGAAGTGCCAGAAGCCATAAACCCGACTCCCATTCGCCCACAGCCAGAAGGCGCGCTCGCTCTGCAGATCAATCAGATTATTCCGTATAGCTCTGCAGAGTGGCTCATCCCACTCTGAGAGGATGGGTTGACGGGTAGATCAATATTCGGGCAGGTGATTTTCCAAGCCTCTACAGCCTCAGCCAGGCATGGTATCTCGCAATTAACCAGTGTGGAAGGGAGAATTTTCCTGGTTAATTTCTCAGTACCATGGACGGAGGATATAAAGGTCGATAAACTTATACTAGAAATTTTGCGGACGCCAAGCCCTTTCATGCGATCCCATTCGCAGGAGTAGCCTGAACCCAGGCTCGATCGTCCAGGGCCACATTTAAAATTGATGATATTGTGTGTCTGATAATTTTGTCAAATTGTTCCAAAAGGTTCGTGTGCTTCCATAAACTGGAAACGCGCAAATAGTATGTTAATTTTGCTCCAAAACAACAGTATCTAATGATTGTGATGGCTGAGTGCATGTTAATTTGGAGCAGCCTTTCCGAAATATGATTGAAATTTTGTATTTTGTCCTGAATAAAATTCGAAAATTAATTTTCAAATATTGGGGAACCAAGGAGACAAAGAGAACTCTTATCAATTAATTTAATATCCGGGGCTATTGCATTGAATTTTGAAAGTGTGTCTTTTCTGTCAGTATTGTCCGGTACAAAAAGTTCGCATTTGAAGTAATTTTGATTTTTGGACCTATATTTGCGCGATCTCCGATTATACTACCTGACTTCCAATTTTAAAAAGGGACCGAAAGCAAAAAGTTTCGAAGGGCAAGTCATCACCTGTTCGAAAGAGTAAAAGTGATTAAGAATGTTAAACTAGAACCAGACCATTTTTTTTGAAATGGAAAATCATTAGGTGACCTTTCCAGCTCTGATGCAATGGAGGAATGTCCGATTTTTGCAGGATTTTTAAATCCCGACGTTGTTCCTATCACTACTGGATCCTTTGTGTGCCTAAGCTTCCGTAACTCTTTCGGACAATCCTGCAAATCGTACAATAATACCTACGGATCAATGATGTAAATAATAATAATAATAAGCCCCGCAGGGCATCTGAGGCGGATGACGGGGAGTAGCGACCCCGCGGGGCTATATATCCGAGTGCTCCAGGGAGAGTATACTGTCCCCCATCTCCGGCTTGCCGGAGTGAAGCATGACGGGGGATAGGTCTCCCGCCTCTTGGCTTGCCTTCATCGGCCGGTCAGAGTGGAGTCGCTAGAGCAAGGTTAGTCCTGCTCGGAGGGTAGGTGCCTCGTGGTAAGTGGCGAGTGGGCCGGTGATGCTGGACCCACAGGGAGCGCGTGATCTGCGTTTAAAGTCCGCCGAGGTATCCTCACCCTTCTCAGCCGCTCATGTCCCTGTTGCCCTCTTGTTGCTTTTCAGTGACTGATTTCCGGGGGCCCAGTAAGTGAGTTGGCGAGTCTCCACCTGCCATTTTAACATGTATTTAATACATTGTCATCGGCAGGTGCCATAGTTCCCGTAGTTTCCCCATTCCTAGTCCATTAGCATCCCATCACAATAGCCTAAGTAGTTTTCATCCATAGTTAGCAATAGTTTAGCACAGAACCGGGGATTGTCCTTGGGTACATTTCTATAGTGTATACAGGGATAATCGTCGGTTTTGTGTCACCATTTCATTAAAGTTGTCTCAAAAGGGCTTCAGCGTGTTGGCTTCGGCCCCACGTTCGCCTCCCAAAAATCCGGGACTCTATAGTCCCGAGGTCTGGAAGAGACATACATATATAATAATAATAAGTAGCGACCCCGCGGGGCTATATATCCGAGTGCTCCAGGGAGAGTATACTGTCCCCCATCTCCGGCTTGCTGGAGTGAAGCATGACGGGGGATAGGTCTCCCGCCTCTTGGCTTGCCTTCATCGGCCGGTCAGAGTGGAGTCGCTAGAGCAAGGTTAGTCCTGCTCGGAGGGTAGGTGCCTCGTGGTAAGTGGCGAGTGGGCCGGTGATGCTGGACCCACAGGGAGCGCGTGATCTGCGTTTAAAGTCCGCCGAGGTATCCTCACCCTTCTCAGCCGCTCATGTCCCTGTTGCCCTCTTGTTACTTTTCAGTGACTGATTCCCGGGGGCCCAGTAAGTGAGTTGGCAAGTCTCCACCTGCCATTTTAACATGTATTTAATACATTGTCATCGGCAGGTGCCATAGTTCCCGTAGTTTCCCCATTCCTAGTCCATTAGCATCCCATCACAATAGCCCAAGTAGTTTTCATCCATAGTTAGCAATAGTTTAGCACAGACCCGGGATGGTCCTTGGGTACATTTCTATAGTGTATACGGGGATAATCGTCGGTTTTGTGTCACCATTTCATTAAAGTTGTCTCAAAAGGGCTTCAGCGTGTTGGCTTCGGCCCCACGTTCGCCTCCCAAAAATCCGGGACTCTATAGTCCCGAGGTCTGGTAGAGACATACAAAATAATAATAATAATAAATCTTTATTTCGGACAAGTCCATATGAGCGATACAAGAAAACACAGATAAATACATACAAAACACAACACAATCACATAGTAGTATGTAGGCTTATCCAATGCCTCAGTAATGGTGAATCCCACCTAAGGCGGCCAACTTTATAGTAAGTCAATGCGGGACACCCACCCCTATCCACAATAAGAATTAGGATTTGTTGGAATTGTTAATGGTGTACTTAAATTAGAAACAAACAACACCACTACCGAACAACTGATTTAATTCTCTATTTCTTTTATATTCTATCTATTTTTTTATATTACTTATGGGAGAACCGTAGAAGCGGGTAACATTATTTACGTCGACGCGCAGTGTCAAACTGCGCCTACACCCGTGGTCGTCAAACTGCGGCCCGCGGGCCGCATGCGGCACGCGCGCTTGTTTTGTGCGGCCCGCGTTAAAGTAGATTTCTTTAATTAATAGTCAAATACTACATATACCTATACTACCGATAGGTACTTATGGCATACTCATGAACAAAATCAAAATCCAACTTTGTGTTTGAATCCGGAGACGATTACTAACGATACGATACGAGCATTTATATCAGTGGTTTCTAACCGGTGGTCCGCGGACCACCGGTGGTCCGCGGACCACCGGTGGTCCCTGGAAGCATTCCAAGTGGTCCGCGAAACATTGCTATACGTTATTTCACTTTATTTTTATCGACATATATATGTGAGCAGGGGCTTTCGCATGGACGTATATAAGTTAAGTTTCGGGGTCCGGACCCCCCATTCATATCTATCTTACTTGTCCAACAGAAAAAAGTATATGTTTGGGCTACATTTTACGTAATTTTAATTTTGAGTCTTAAAAAAAAATCGCGCTCGCTTCGCTCGCGTATTCAGAAACTATATGTACCGTTATTCTTGCATTTGTCATCAAACAAAAAGTTAAGTATGTAGGTACGTTTGGGCTACATTTTACGTAATGTTTATTTGAGTCTGAAAAAAATTCGCGCTCGCTTCGCTCGCGCATTTACAAACTACATAAGCATAGGTTTGTTTTTCTTTGCATTTGCTTACCTACAAAAGAATAGAGAGGAATTCAGAAGTTAGTAAAGAAAATGCAGTCACAAAAATCTCATTAAATTTTCGTTTTTTGCTAAATAATAAAGAAATGAGTGCTAATTATAAATTGTGCTTGTATTCTTTATCAAAGAACCCTCAATTTAGGTAAACCAATAGGGTGGTCTCCGGCAAAACAAACTTTTGGTAAAGTGGTCCCTCATGACGAAAAGGTTAAGAACCACTGATTTATATGAATAGTATGGATTACTATAGATAAGTATGCAAAAGCTCTTGAAACGCCTTCGCATATACTGCGGCCCGGGCCCTGGTGCTCACATTGTTATGTGTGGCCCTTGGCCAGTAAAGTGTGACGACCGCTGGCCTACACGCACACATGCATAAAATTTTTGCCTCATTGTCTATGTTGTGATTGTAGGGCGACACTCCATCTAGACATTTATATAATCAAAGACTATTGCATACACTAGCGCTCTTTGAACTTGAGCCTTTTTTGTCTCTGTCTCTCTTGCACTTGGCGCGCGAAACAAAACAATGAAAACTCCGGGAAACTCACGTAAACGCATGCGGCATGAACACACGGACGCACGCGCGCAGCCATACACACACACACACACACATAGATGATACACTGCCTGTGGTAGCAACGGCGCCGCGCCGCATCTCGTCATTCGTATTTTGATGTGGAACACCTTTATGCGAGTAAAGCTATGGGAAACGAGGAATGCGGGACATGCGGGACGCCTTAGACGATTTGCGGGACTATTTTATTAAATATTGCAATGCGGGATTGCAACTGTCATTACGGGACGGTCCCGCAGAATGCGGGACGGTTGGCCGCCTTAATCCCACCTATCTGTCAACACGTTCAGGATACTATTGGAACTGGTTCGCACTCGGTGTAACAAAGAAGCGCATCGCTTTCTAATGATGGCATGAAACCCGTCAGTGTGCGCGTCTGCGAACATGCCCGAAGCACTGCAATACCGGGGCAGCCCCAACAGTACCCTGAAGGCGTTGTTGTATTGTACACGCAGGGCGCTGTACGTCGTCCGCGTATAGTTAACCCACAAGGAACACGTATACATCGACTGGCAATAAGCTTTAAAAAGCGTCACCTTAACAGCGTCACTGCATCGTCTGAACCTGCGGGCCAACATATTGCTTCGGACCGCCAGCGCCCTACGTTCCCTCTCCATGTCTCTGTCATCTTTCAAGTTCTCTGAGACCCAGTGACCAAGATATTTAAAGTGAGACACCTGCTTCAACTCGCTACCACTTAGGGTGATAGGTACTGGGGTATAACTTTTATTACCGGCTTTAAATACAAGTATCTCACTTTTTTTTGAGTTGTATCTCAGACCATGACCCTCCGCATACGTCTCACAAATTCGGACTAACCTTTTCAATGCTGAGATTGAAGGACTCAGCAGCACCATGTCGTCCGCATAACTAATGTTATTAATACTAACTCCATCAATATGACACCCGACGCCAGTGCTGCTGAGTTCGCCAATAAGACCATTCATGTACAGGTTGAAGAGGCGCGGTGAGGTCAAGCCACCCTGCCTCACACCACAATCCAACCTGTACACATCTGATGATGCCCCAGCCCACCTTACAATATTAGTTTGCCTATTGTACCAATACTTTAATATAGTTACAATCTCTTGCTCACAAGATGTCTCCCCATCCAATTTTTCCCATAGCTTCTTGTAGGAGACAAGATCGAATGCCCTTGACAGGTCCAAGAAACAAGCATAAACTGGTGTCTTTCTGTTTACATAGTACTGGACAGTCTCCTTGAGACACATGATAGCACTCTCGGTTGATAAACCTGACCTGAAGCCAAACTGCTGATCGTGAAGGTTTATATGCTTATTCAAGTGTTTATCAAGAAGACTGTCCAACACCTTGGCTATAATTGTAGCTAAAGATATCGGCTTATAATTCGACATGTCCGAGACATCCCCATTTTTGTTTTTTACTATTGGTACTACAACTGTATGCATTAATTGTTCAGGTAAGTATGAATGACTTAAACACAGATTGAAAAACATTGTTAAAACTCGTGGTAAATGAACTCCGGCATATTTTAAATGCTCTATACTTAACCCATCATGTCCGGGAGATTTGCCTCGGACCATGCCCTGAATTATATTCCTAATCTGTTTATTTGTGAACCTGACAACGACACCCGTATCCTTGCCCCTACATGGCCACATATCCTCCTGTACATCCCCAACAGGTAAGGAATCTACTTTAAAATGAAGACGAAACGCCTCAGCTATTTTAGATGATTCATTAATGCCGGCGACGCTCACTGGATGGCCAGGTTTTGGATTAAGGCTGTTAGTATTTTTCCAAAAGTTCTTAAAATCTTTCTTTGTGTGATGATCTGCTATTATATCCATTTTAATTTTCTGTTCATTATTTTGACACCATTTTAATTTCTGTTTAAATATGTTTCTAGATTCGTACATGTTATTATACAAATCTCCAGTAGTAGGTTTCCCTCCGACTATCCACTCTAAATAGCACCGCCTAGCCACCACATGAGCCTCCCTGACATGTCTGTTCCAACCTGTGACATATCTTTTTCTATTTATCCTATTACTAATATTGCAATTATTACTATCTATTGAAGCTTCAGTCATTATAGCAACTATATCTTTATACATTCTATCTAATATAACTCTATGACTACTATCTGAACAGATTCGATCTGCGCAATTATAACATTGACTAGGAAAATCTATGAGTTTAAGTTTTGAGTGACAAGCTTTATGGTACTTCTTTATTTGACTAGAGTCCCTTTCCCCCCATATAATTTTATTATTGCTATTACTATTTTTAGTAACTTTAGCCTTAACTAACTCTAAATTGCACTCCATAAGAATAGGATAATGGTCTGACCAGTAAATATCATACATTACTAATATATTTAATACCGAGAGCCTCGCAGCAGTCGTCAACACAAAATGGTCAAGCCATCTGCGCGTGCCGTGCGCATCACTAACGAAAGTGTACGATTCCGGTGGCAATAATCCGGTGGCAATAAAGAAATATTACTTGTAGGTATAATTAATGACGGTTAATGCAGATAAAGAACTATCATAGATTGGAATAGGAACTGCGACACAACCTTTATCCGTATCTATCTAACATCTTTTTTTCTTAACTTGTGTACAGGGAGTGCTTTTGTGCTAAAATATTATCTAAAAGATTTTTTTCTACTACCTAATGTTTCTAAAGTTAACCATACTCATTTTCTGTTCTAAGATTCGCACACGTGAGCTAAAAATCACAACACGTTGATTAATCTCTCATCTCTACATCTCAAGATCTGCATCGGTTTTTATATTACAATATATGGCGGTATACTTACTGAAAGCTAGAAAGAATATTACTTGTGAGACGGCAGATAGAAGAGTGTGGAAGAAGAAATGCTGCAACGACTACAAAATAAGATTGGGACAAGGGGGGGGGGGACAATGATGATGAATAACAATAATATTGCTGTCTTGTATGGATCAGAGTGCTGGCCCACAAAAGCGACGAATGAAAGAAGTTAAGAGGAATGTGTGGTGTTACGCGAATGGATAGAGTGAGGAATGAGTAATATAAGAGGAAGTTTGAAAGTGGCAAACATAGACTTGGTCTTCACTGATTGGTGATTTTACTTTGAAAATAGTGGGCAGGTTCAACAAAAGGCGTGTAAGAGTGGAGCTAGTAACGTTACTCGGCCCCCAAATACCCGCATTTTGGCGCGTTTCGTCCTTAGGAGATTTTGGGTTATGAGATCTCCGTTATTCATTTTGTTCTCCATGCACGAGAGCAACACAGACACTTTTGTACGTCCAGTCTTTGCTCGATTATTAGTTGTAGGCGTTATTAGATCGGCCATAACAATTTGGATTAAGTTTAGACGTCATCAGCATCCAGTCTAACCAAGGGGTATTGGGTTGGGCTGCGGGTTGTTCGAAAGAGATACCGCGGCCCTGGTACATAAAAGGCCTATGACGGAACACGACGGTTTTTAGTCAGTAAGCGTCTGACATTCCCTCACCGCTGCTAACCCACAGCGGGAGGGGTCATTTGATGATTTTTAACGTCGGAAAAAAAAAAGAAAAAAAAAAGAGGGTATTGGGTTGCCCGGGTAACTGGGTTGAGGGGGTCAGATAGGCAGTCGCTCCTTGTAAAACACTCTGCTACATCCGGTTAGACTGGAAGCCGACCCCAAACATAGTTGGCAAAAAGGCTCGGAGGATGGATATTCAATTCAATTCAATTCTTTATTTGCGTTCCATATGTAATATGTACAGGTAGTATTTTTATAAAGTTTAATCAATATATTAGGAACAATATGGACCCGGTAGGGCACAGCATAAAGAGGTAGGAGAGGTTTGCGGTACATATCATTAGGATAGGATGACGTCATCAGCATAAATACCTTCAGCGTCATGGGTTTTATATTACAATTATCTTAATCAAAACTTTGAAATGTAAATAATTACATTACTCTTCAATAAATAAATAATATATGCGATTGATAATGATTTAGTAATCGTAATCAATTGCGAAGTACGACAGATTATAATCGGCAGGATTAGCGATATTACTTAAAATCTAATGTCTTTATCAGATGTTATTGTACATAAAATGAAAGGATTCGTGAAATTGTTACTATTTTACTATAAAGTGGCTTAATTGCCACATCTTTTTAATCATGAAATACTTATTTGTATTTTGTTTGTTTGTGGCTGGTGTGCTGGCAAAACATGAAATTTATGATGGGTAAGAATCAATTTAATTCCTCTATATCTAAACTAATAGATCTGTCGCCAATCCGGACACGTTTGGATGATATAGGCTTATCTCTCAATATTCCATATTAAACATAACAACTAGATTGTAAATAAATAGTTTTCCTGATTTTTCGTTACAGACCATGACCATCCACAACATTCTTATTTGCAGACACGCCGTCTATGAAGTAGACGTTACTTCAATGGACCAAGTCAAACTGGTCCATGACTTCGAAAATGATTTAACACATTCACTGCGTTACGGCAAGTATTTGGCCGTATTTGACTCTCAGCCAGTGCGGTAGCTCGTTGTCCTTGTTTTGCGTACTGTGCGGGGGCGATTTATCTAAGTTCCCTTGCGCGTAAGAATGAGATAGTGATATTTTCAATATTGTTGCTTTTAATATAATAATATTTTACACTAACAATATACGGCAAAATAGTTGCCGTAACGCACAGTAAGATAATTATTTTCATTCAGTGCGGTACGGCGAATATCTTGCCGTACCCCCCCAACCCCGCACCACACTGCATGCGTCCGCGCGGCGGTTCAGTGTGCGCTAGGGCTGGCCGTAAGCAAGACTTAACAATATTTTTTGTGAAAAATATTACGCTGTTCTGCTACAATGAGACGTTCACATAAAAAAAAACTGGATTTGAGTAGAGAGAGAGAGGGGAAATCATCATCTTGATGCCAAAGATGTCAAGTGTGAAAATAATTCAGTGGAATAACTACCTACTTACTAAGTTTCATACACGTCCTTTAATAGTTTTTAGTTTTTTTTAATTTATTGGTCTGTTGGCGTAGTGGTTGTGGGTTCGATTCCCACACAAATCAAACATTCTTTGTCTGGTTGTCTTGGTCTGGGTGTATTTTCTAACTATACTATGCATTATATGTATTTGGGACTAGGTGGCGCTATAGTGTGATTGTGGTAGAATATAAATACATATTTATACATATTATATAATTAGGTTACATAATTATGGTGATTTATATAATAATATAACACTGATAAATATGAATATTTTATCTACAATGAAAAATATTTT
Source organism: Helicoverpa assulta (assembly GCA_963856015.1). Classification (NCBI taxonomy): domain Eukaryota; kingdom Metazoa; phylum Arthropoda; class Insecta; order Lepidoptera; family Noctuidae; genus Helicoverpa; species Helicoverpa assulta. Next base: position 11,378,014 of record CAWLCW010000027.1, on the reverse strand, counting down.
TAAACTATCGACTATTATTCCAGAAGTAAACCCCATCCCTAGCATTTTTTCACTTCTACGCTGTACGGCATATATATTGCCGCGAATGAAAGATTTTTAAAAATCTCTGTATCTTTCAAAGTATAACAGAGAACCCGGGGCGACTGCAGCTAGGTGTATACAAGGATATAGTCTATCGATTTGTTGATAAAAACCATTGATATAGGCGGTTTCCACGTCTGTATAGGCTTTGAAAGTCAGGTTCTGGTACGGCAAAATAGAAGCCGTAACGCATATCAGGAAACATAGATACGGGCAGCATTTGTCTCGTATCGCACTAGTAGAAAGTTTAGATTTAACGCTGCCGCAGTGAATGTGTTGATGCTCGATGTTTGGTCTGATGCTGTACCCGGACGCCCTGGCAAAGTCCTCGTCCCCAAATTAAAAAGGGAAATATTTGAAAACTTCCTCAAACAGTCTGGAGTACAATACAAACTCGAAGTTGAAAATGTTAAAGAGTAAGTTTTGGTTGCTAACATTGATGCAGATTGAAACAATGGTATTGACAAACAAATAAATAAACATTATTTCGATTTCAGACAGCTAGAATTGGAAGATCAACTCCTAGCCGCAGCTGCAGCTAAGAGCAACAGCTCCAGATCGCGTCTGTCTTTTGACACAATCCACAGCTATGAAGCGGTAAACAAAAGCTTACGTTATATGTATATTTTTTATAAGATTCCGACTTACGAAAAAAAGGAGTGGAATATAAATTGTACAGGCACACACACTTAGTTTAAGCATTAAAGAGGACATACCTATTCATATCAAGAATACTAAACATTATTTTACAGGTCGATGCTTACTTACAAGAGCTTGCAAAAGAATTCCCAAACGTTGTCACCGTTGTTGAAGGTGGAAAGAGTTTCGAAGGCAGATCCATCAAGTACCTCAGAATTTCTACCACAAACTTCCAGGTAAGATTCATTTCGAATCCTTAGAAAATCAATAATTTTATCATAAAGCTTAATGTTAGCCTTTATTGTAAAGTTGACATCCAAAGCACGTTCCAAACTAAATTCCAACTTATGACAAAACCCTTTTTGTACATCAAATACTTGATTCATTTAATTAAATTTGACTATAAGATTTCGTCTAGATAAAGCAATACTTTTTATATGGTAAAGGACATTTTTATTTTCCATTTCAAGGATGCCAGCAAGCCCGTGGTCATGATGCAGTCTCTCCTCCACTGTCGTGAATGGGTGACTCTCCCTGCGACTCTCTACGCCATCCACAAACTTGTCATTGATGTCACAGAATCTGACCTGATCAACAATATCGATTGGATCATCTTGCCTGTAGCCAATCCTGATGGTTATGTTCACACTTTTGGCAATGTAAGTATTCATTCTTATAGTGTTTATTTCTTTTTGGTTTTCATTTTTAAGTTAAATAGGCAATACGATCTCATTTGGGTCACTTTGGTTTAATTAGTTCAATTGCTACTTAAGCATAGTTGTGTCTTTGATAATTCTCATTTCAATATATCTAATCATTATTTGTCTTGCCTAACTCTGCTATCTGAATGACACGATAAAAATATCAATTAAAGTTAGTATCTACTAATGAAACTTACCTGATAATCTTTGGTTTTACCCACGTGTTTTCCAAAAAAAATATTGACCTTTAGGAAGATTAAGTTAATAAACATGTGCCTGATACTCATAATAAACACCTTGTAGGAATTATTTATCAATTAGTAAGCAGACATTACAAAATTATCATCATGTTTTATAGATATAGACTGCTTAAAGATTAATTTATTATTACAACACAACATGCAATTTTGTGACGTAATTAAACAACAATTTGGTAAATTCAAAATTTTGCCCTCTACCATTTGAAAGACCGACAATTTTAAAATTAATTAAATCTCACTTTTGCACTTTTTCTTTCTTTTGTCTATATCTATCCATCTTTTGCACATTGCAGGACCGTTACTGGAGAAAGAATCGCGCAACCGGCTACATGGTTGGCAACGTTTGCATGGGAGTAGACCTCAACAGGAACTTCGGCATGAACTGGGGCACAGCGTCCAGCTCCAGCGTTTGCTCTGATACCTTCCACGGCAGAAGCGCCTTCTCCGAACCCGAAACCTCCATCATCAGGGACATCATCGCCGAACATCGCAACCGAATGGCCTTATACCTTGACATCCATAGCTTTGGCAGCATGATCTTGTACGGTTACGGAAATGGTGTTCTCCCCTCCAATGCTTTGCAGCTCCACTTAGTTGGGGTCCAAATGGCCCAAGCTATCGACAGGGTCAAATGGTCTACCAACAGGGACTACATTGTTGGTAATATCTTCCATGTTCTGTATGCTGCATCTGGTGGTGCTAGTGACTACGCCATGCAAGCTGCAGCCCCATTCTCGTACACCTATGAGCTGCCTGCTTATAGGAACAGCGTATGGTTTGACGGATTCCTTGTAGACCCTGATTTTATTGAACAAGCTGGCTTTGAGACTTGGGAAGGTATTAAAGTTGGTGCCAGAGCGGCGGCCGCTGCTGCTAAAGATTTGAAGAAACTCAATACTGCTTAATATTATTTTATACTGATTAAATTATTTTTATACTGCAATTTTGTGGTTTTCTTCGACACCATTTAGAATTTAAATGTAGTTCCTATTGATTTTACAAATCATCGCAGCAGTTATTACTGCACTTTACAGTCCATTATGACCCGATTGTATGTAGTACAGAATGTGAATTTAGAAGCCGTAGGCAGAAGCTCGTCATTCGTCGTTGAATATTCATCATTCGTACCTAGACTACACAGTTTACTTAGTTTTAGTTACTATCCTAGGCATTTTGAGAAGCCCAAAATTCTCCAAGTTCTTTGTATTTCTTTTATCGATAAAATATGAAAATACTTTACATAAGATCTTTACTTAATATCGATATTTCACATTTCCCAGCACTAACCGCGGAGTTTCAACACCGAATGGTAATGTGGTGTAATCCGCACGTTGGAACTTTTCAATGAATTTAGAATACCGCTGCATCGCTGCAGTCCAAGATTTTATATTTTTTCGAATTTCCTAATTGAATTTGGCTCATAAGCCTGTATTAGAGCGTTTTATTTTTGTGGATTTCCTACCTCTATAAATGTTTGTAAGTCGAAAGAAATAAAACAACAGTGTGAAAAAAATGTAGAAGGTACAGACAGCTTAATTGTACCTCAGTGGTATGAAAATAATACCTAAGTTTAATTTAGTCTCATAACTATACTTTGACGCCTTTGACATACTCAACACAATTTGCAAAGGTGTGACAACGAATTCATCCTAATCCTAACTAATATTATAAATAATAATAATAACTAATATTATAAATGTGAAAGTAACTCTGTCTGTCTGTCTGTCTGTCTTTCTGTCTGTCTGTCTGTCTTTTCTTCACGCCTATACTACTGAACCGATTTGTGTGAAATTTGGTACAGACATAGTTTGGAACTTGAGAAAGGACATAGGATAGTTTTTATTACAAAAAAATATAAAAATAAAAATAAAATTTATTTCGGACATATCATCATCATCATCATCATCATCAGCCTATCGCAGTCCACTGCTGGACATAGGCCTCTCCAAGTGCACGCCACTTTCGGACATATAGCGCCATCTATTGGTCAAACCAAAAATCACTATTCCACGCGAACGAAGTCGCGGGCAAAAGCTAGTACTTGCAGGAATGAATTTTAAGCAGTGCACAAAAAAAAACTGGTGGTCCAGAATCATTAACAGAACATATCTGCATCATCAGTAAAAATTTTTTTTTCATTCTTTTGTCCGCCCTAAAATCAGCAAAATATGGATACCAACTATTCTTACGCGCTTGGAGCAGCGCTCGCGTCAGTAAACCGGTTTCGCGTTGCCGCTGTGCCTACTATGACGACTGTGACTAGCGATGGGTCGTTGAAGGTTTTTCCGTCAACGAAACGTTAACGTTGATTTCCGTTTGTCAACTAGTTGATCAACTAGTTAATTTCGTCAACGAGTTGACGTGTTACAAACGTCAACTTGCATCAACGATCATTAACTTTCAACGATACACGCCAACGCCAACGATAAACGCCAAAACATTTTTGTTAATATATCATTTTTTAAAACTTTCTAGATGATCCCTTTATACTTTTTTCAGGCTTAGGACTGACTAAATAATTTACTATAAAATACAAATTTTAGGCGTATTTAAAAGATCATCTGATTTTTATGTACATTAATTAATTATTATTTACAATTGGAACGAAGTTCCTTATTTTTTTTTTACATTATTTTGGCTTTTTACATTATTTTATTTTTTATAATTTTACATTATTTTAGTTTGGGTTCAGTTGCTCGTTTCGTTCGTCAACCTAGTTGAATTCGTAAACGTCGTTGTAATTTTTACTGGTTGACAAATTCAACGCGTTGACGGATTCAACGCGTTGATTTGAAAACGGTCAACGTTAATCCCGTTGAAGTGACATCAACGTTGATTCAACTAGTTCGTTGATTCAACGCCCATCGCTAACCGTGACCGTACAATCGGTTACAAAATAAACATCTTTCGCTATCAATAACTATTCTTTTTTGTACTAAAACACGACAAAATAAAAATATACGTATCTATAAAACTTATTAAACTATAAGTTGACAAAGTTTGCGCACTGGATAAAATTCATTCCTGTATAATATCAGTGCATGTGCAAACATTGATATCAAATATGAAGTTTTCTTTTGACACATACACACATAAATTTGATTCAATATTTACATTTCAATTAGAACTATTCTAGTAAAAAACCAAAAACTAAAAAGCATAAAAAAATTCGTCCCCATCGCTGTCGACTGGGAGCGTGCCCAAGAGGCTAGCCGCATTACCTCGTTGGATTGCCATGCTAACTAATTGTCCGAGGTAATAGCCAGCCTTTTGGTCACTAGAAGCGCCAACCAGCCGCCTTAAGAGATCTTCAAATATAATCTGGGCATTCGAACCCCACAACCCGAGGGTTTAATCCCCATACGATTCGAAAATATAGTTCCCGACAAGGTCACTGAAGTTTTGTATAAAATATTTTCAAAACTCGTCTTGACATAGATCGTCACCCATCCACGGATCGACCTCGCCATTCGACGTGCCATCAATCGGCACGTGCGGCTGTTACTAGGCCACGAGCTAAAAACATCCAAGGTTTCCAGTTTTCCGATTCATACCATATATCTTGGGTATTATTTGTCACATTTTGCTAATAAAATCTGTCAGGCGTTATGGTTCCACGAATTTCGTCTGGCAAAAATGATTCGCTCAAGGCAACACGTAATTTTTTAGTTTGTATCTTAAAAAACATTCCTTTTAAGGATTTTGTACTTTGATATCTAAACTAAAAAACTAAACTCGTCGTAAATGTCGTCTTTCACATAGACAAAATATACTGTTACTATACTGTTGGACTAACATGGAATAAGGACAGAAAGATAATGTTGAAATACATAAGAAATATTATGTTCTTTATTTGCGTTCAATACTAGGACACAATAATCGGGTTTGTTGTACCTAATCTAATCCTATCACATACTTTATAATATTCTATGGCGAATTGTAAAAAACTTAACCTAATCCATTCAGTGGTTTAGCCACAGGAGTCATTTGTCGTTTTCATTTTTTATTTTGACGAACTTTATTTTTTTCTTTGTGCTAATCGATATATAATTATTATTTTAACGTATTTAATTTAATGTGATTAGGTGCGACGCACCCGATATGTAAGTTAATAATATAAAATAGGAGTAACAATATACCTATGGATGTTCATGGGCACACCAACTACTTTAGACTTTAGAAGAGAAAAAGGCGCTGATGCCTTTTTTTCCTTTTTAAATCAATGTACCTCGACATCTTTAACATAAATACCGTTAGTTGCACAAAGCTCCATTAAAATTAAAGCTTTATTAAATCTATGGCTGACACTTTTTATCTTGTTGACAAAGAAAGAGTCAGCAATAGATTTAAAGAAGCTTTAAATGGAGCTTTGTGCAACTGACGCATAGTTTCTTAAATCTTCATCATATGTAAAGAAACAAAACACGATTCTACGTCGAAAACATCACCAAACCATTCAAATATTAACATACACCAACTTTACTCCAAGCCCCAAAACCTACACCCCGTTTGAACCTATAACATCGAAAAACAAAAATCCAGCTTTGTTTTTTCAATTCAGGTTGGCAATAACAGGGGAGAATTCGCTTCAGATATCTCCACGTCTCGGAGTGGGGGGGAGGGGGGAAGGAAATATTGCCCCAAGGAGCGACGTGACATACCGAAGAGAAGTGGACAATAGTGAGGGGCCGTGTCGTATGGATGTTTAAAGTTTTATGTATATACTTTACTATTATTAAGGGATTTCCAATCACCCTATAACTTTGATTTGAAGAATATGTTTGACATTTTGACAGCTTTTGTATAGAAAATACGTCAAACCACCATGTTTATTCCTCAGATAAAATTTAACTGATTATTGAAAAATCGGCCCAAAAATCGGTATAAAATTCTTTCACTGCCGGAAACCTATACTGACCCCATGGACTATAATAATTTCATCCGAGTAGGTAAGGGTACAATTCCCCCCGGGGGGTATAACATTATATACAAATAACTTTAACAAACATTGATCTAATGGCATTCAAGTTTATGCCTCATTTATTCATAGAAAAAAGAAGGGTCGAAAGTACGTGCCTTTAATCGCATTATCTTTTAAGTACCCTCACACACACATAGGTATAACAGATTAACTGTAATTAATGGTAATTAAGATATCTCGCACACTTCTGAGATAAGACAAGGTAGCTGTTATCAGTAGTGAATTGTTATAAAAAGTTCGGTGGTCAAGTTGAAGTGATGAAGTGCTAAGATGAAGTTTATAGTGCTAGCGACGTTGCTTGTTTTGGCGAATGCCAAACACGAAGAGTATATTGGGTTGGTTTTGATTAATTTTTATTATTGTTTTTTTGATTATTTTTGATAAGAGCCACTTTTTTGTTTATGGAAAGTCGAAGTCCTAACGAAAAGTTATTTATGGAATCTCTAGAGTTGGCGTCACAACTCAAGCTTAGTAATTATTAGCTTAGAAATAAATAGTTCTACTATTTCCTGTTGGACTAAATTTGTGGCGTGGATTCTGCTAGATATTCTAAAACGTGCCTGTTAGGTACTTTGATAACTGAAGGTTTCATAAAATTATGTAACGCCAGACCTTTTGATTTAATTTTCAAACTAAAGTTACCTACTTTTAGTCGTTATTTAAAATTAAACCGTGAAAAGGGAAAAATCACATTTTTTTTTATTAAGCCGATTAATGCTAATATTATTTTATAAAACTCTTAATTCAGTACCATTTTTTTATATTAATAATATTACCTAACTTCCAGATGGAAATCCTACTACGTAGGTGCATCCACGCAAGAACAAGTGAAGAGTCTGATAGAACTTGGTGAACAATTGGACCTGGACTTCTTAAGCCCAGCCCATACACACCGGGAAGCATTGGTCTTGGTACAACCTGAAAATCAAGAAGAATTCCTGAAGAATCTTGAGTCATTGGGCATTAAATACAGGACACACACTGACAATGTTAAATCGTAAGTTTTTTTTTTTACTTTACGTTTTTTTATTAGGTTGTACTACTTTTCCGCACCCGGATAAAATGCAGCTTTTCTCCATAAATGGGGTATTTGACACTGAAAGAGTTACCGAATGGGACCTAGTTCCTGAGCTCGTTTCATAGCCCTTGCAAGCAAACGGAGAAAATAAATTCTTCAGATTTATAATATTAGTATACATAGATAGATATGGATCTTATATAACCCTCAACTCTCGTTTTTTTTTAAATTATTAATTTAATATTTATTTAAGTGTTATGTCAAAGTATTATTACATTTTTATAATGTATAATTATTTAACTCTCATTTTAATTAAAATACGAATAATCATCCTCCGAGCCTTTTTCCCAACCATGTTGGGGTCGGCTTCCAGTCTAACCGGATCCAGCTGAGTACCAGTGCTTTACAAGAAGCGACTGCTTATTACTGCCTTCTCAACCCAGTTACCCGGGCAACCCGATACCTCTTGGTTAGACTGGCGTCAGACTAACTGGCTTCTGACTACCCGTAACGACTGTCAAGGATGTTCAATGACAGCCAGGACCTCCAGTTTAACGTGTCATCCTGTAGTGTATGTGAGTGAAAGAGAAGGAAGCATTATGTCATCTCTGGCGCGCGTGCGGCCGTACACGGCTCAGTCAGCTGTGGGCGGTGAAGTGAGAGGGCACGCGCAACTAAGAGCCGACAATAGGTATTGAAGGATATACTACACATCCAAAGCACAGTCATTGGTGTCTAAGATATACTTAGAAAGTACATACAAACTTAGAAAAGTTGCATTGGTACTTGCCTGAACTGGGATCGAACCCGCGCCCTCATACTTGAGAGGTTGGTCCTTTACCCACTAGGCCACCACGACTCGTCGAATATACGAATAATATCATTCTCAAATCTTTAAATCAATCTTTTTCTATTTAATTTATTAAAAAACCGTAAATCGTGTTAATCCACAATGAGTAAGCGGTTAAGCGCCACTAATCAAAATATCGTAAAAAAAAATATTATTCGTAGTAATCGTAACTAATCCTATTTATCAATCATGTTGATACTGATAAAATAAATTAATAACGACGAATATTCCCATGCCTAGATAAACATCAGTTATTCGATAAATATTAATAACTTTGTTAAATGGCGGATACTAGATTACGTAAATAAATGCAGGATATTACCTCTCTGTTACTCATCAAATAGACTATGTTAACCAGTTTCAAAAATGGAGGTGTTCTACACATACTTCAAACAATAACTCAACTTAAACTGCCCTAGTACCACATGTCACCTTAATATTTTTTTTCTAATTATTTTTATATCCTAGTGTCACACAAAATTGTTTGCAATATGTTTTGTTTTTCCCTGTGTTGTTTTTACTTGTTCATAGGTAAATCGTATTGCATGTAGTGTTTACCCCTAATATTGTACATCTAGTCGTAATTTTCTGCACTGTACTGAACAATGTATTGATGTAACAATTGTAGGTGAACCATTAAATAAATAAATAAATACTAAACAAAAAAAAACACTTCTATGCATACGTACCTATAAAGACGAAAGTCGCCACTATACAGTCGGCCGACTGCGGGCCCATTGGTAGGAAAAAAAATGTGTTTTTTAGAATGCAATCTAAGTTTTTAGTCGGTCTGATATCAAACAAATACCTGATCTTTGTTACGTGTGTATTTACTTTGATTTACTTCCATTCATTTTTATACTGATTTATGTACCCAAATCAACTACCGGTCGACTAAAAGTTTTTAGTGTCGCTGCTCTAAAATGATTATAACCTTAAAGTAACATTAAAAATTAATATTGTTTTTGTTGTTCAGGGCACTTGACCAAGAAGATGAAGTCATTGAAGAGTGGACCAAGTCCAGCGCTAGAAGAGGAGCCAGATCGATGCCTTACAATAACTACCAAAGATTGGACGTGGTAAGTAACACTTATACTCAAAAACATTCATGACTGAAGCAGAAAAACTCATGTTTCGGCAATCATTTATTACTAACTTACTGTAGCTTTTACATAACGATTATGAATACTCCCTTTAGTATATCACTTTGAAAGTGGGTTTGTGTATTTTTATATGTTTTATTTATTTGTTACACTTTGTTTCTTTATAACGTCTAAACTTAGTGATCTAAAAGTTGGCCTGATGATCATTGGTACCTGGAAACACGAATATACGGGTGAGACACGCAGTTCCCACGAGACGCGCGTTTAGATGAGGGCGACATCTAAAGTAGATACAATATTATCTTAATATCTTTCAGATCTACGCCTACATGCAAGATATAGCAAACAGGTTCCCAAACACAGTCAGATTGGTTACCGCTGCAAATTCCTTCCAAGGCCGTCCTATCAAATACTTGAGAATCTCCACCACCAACTTTGAGGACCACAGCAAGCCCGTCATCTTCATCGATGGTGGCATCCACTCCAGGGAATGGATCTCTCCACCCACTGTGACCTGGGCTATCAGGAAACTGACTGAGGATGTCACTGAGCCTGATTTGCTGAACAACTATGACTGGATTCTTCTGCCTGTTGTCAACCCTGATGGCTATGAATTTACTTTCACTAATGTAAGTACAATTGGTTTGTTGTATATATATTGTATATAATTCTGTTATGTAAGTAGCAGTAGTAAACGAAAGGCAATTTATATTTCTGCAGCGTCGGTTCCCTGATTAAAAATGATTGGTTTATACATATTTTTGTTCGTAAGAGGATGTCAATTATATCAAAAACATGAAAACCAAAAGTCACGTAGCACGGAAGGTCTTATCAGATACTTACTAGAGCTTATTCACATAATACATAGGTACTCTGTCCTCATAAGTACGTAATCAGTGCAAAGCCACATAATCTCTGAATTCTTTTCAAACAAGACCAAGACCACCAACTCTTTTTAATTTACATTACAAAAACAAACACAAAATTAAATAACCGCAAACTTCATTTCCAGACCCGTTTCTGGCGCAAGACCCGCTCAACCAACACTCACGCTAGTAGCTCTATCTGCCCCGGAGTCGACGGCAACCGTAACTACGATTTTGTCTGGAACACCGTTGGAACCAGCAACAGTCCTTGCTCAGACATCTTTGCTGGAAACAGGCCCTTCTCCGAAGTCGAGACCCAAGTTGTTCGCGACATATTACAAGAGCACCTTGCCCGAATTGCCTTGTACATAACAGTTCATAGTTACGGTAGCATGATCTTGTACTCATGGGGTCATGATGGCTCCTTGTCCCAAAATGGCTTAGGTCTTCACACAGTTGGAGTCGCCATGGCGAATGCTATCGACGCTCTTTCTTTACCCAACTTCCCGAGATACGTAGTTGGTAATTCTGCTCTGGTTCTGAACTATAGAGCGGCTGGTGCTGCTCAAGATTATGCTCACTCCATAGGAGTTCCTCTAGCCTATACTTATGAACTGCCTGGTCTATCCTGGGGCAATCAAGGGTTCCATTTAGACCCTCGCTACATTGAACAGGTGTGCCGTGAAACTTGGGCTGGTTTCGTAGTAGGAGCCAGAAGAGCTGCTGAATTATTCCAAAAATAATTTTATGTGATACTTCTAAGTTATACGTGATACTGATATTTTTAAGTAAATACTTTTTTTAACAACTGTTGGTTTTTTTTTAATGGGAAAGTCTGACAACTAGTCTTACCAAGGGGTATCCGATAGCACTGGTAACTGGGTTGAGGAGTTCAGAAAGACAGTTCTGTTATCTGTTACAGCCTTTTTATCGTCCCACTGCTGGGCACAGGCCTCCTCTCACACAGAGAAGGATTGAGCATTAATCACCACGCTTGCTCAATGCGGGTTGGTGATTTCAGACTTTATAGTCCAGGTTTCCTCAAGATGTTTTTCCTTCACCTTTTTATCAGCCATTGGAGTCCAAGATATACTTAGAAAGTACATACAAACTTAGAAAAGTTGCATTGGTACTTGCCTGACCTGGAATCGAACCCGCGCCCTCATACTCGAGAGGATGGTTCTTTACCCACTAGGCCACCACGACAGCTGAAAGACAGTTGCTCCATGTAAAACATTGGTACTCAGTTCCGCTGCAACTTGTTGAACTGGAAGCCGACCTTAAAAAGGCTAAACAATGATGATATTTGTTTTTTTATTCTTCAATACTGCACAAGGTACCTTGATTAAGTTAATAACTTCGAGGTACCGCCCTTTTGGTGTACAAAATTCCCATCATACAAAGTTCAGTCGTTTACCATAATTTACGTGCAGACTGATTGAAGTTAGACAAGCGGTTCGTCTTGTCAATTTTGTTTTGAATATGTATCGTGTGTTATTAGAAGAGTTTGGTAACCAGTATGTAAAATAGTCTCGAGTTTTCTCATAAAGTTCTACCACTGAAGCTATCTTCGTGATGTGGTTTGACACCTTTAGAGATGGGATTGAAGAAAGGGTGGACAAAGAAGATTTATAAGCAAATATATTGGTAGCAGTGTACAACTTTGAATGTTTGCAGTTTAATCAAGGATGGAGAAATACCACAAAATATCACAAAAAATGTTTGTTAAGGTTTTAACGATAAAAAGGCTGTGCTCATTGATATGATATTAGGTTTGGAAATAGCTGATAATCTAAAACTCGTTATAGGCTACATGTTTTATTCATGTGTGTATGTATTTCTTCAGAACCAGAAAGAGGTAGTAGTCAACTTGATGAGAAATGAAACCCCAAAATGTTTTTAAAGCTCCATATCAATTTTCTTCAGCTAAGCAAAGATCACAAACATAAATCATAAAGTAAAGGCAATAAGGAAGGCAGTTACAGGAAATTTTTCCCATTGATATTCCGACGATAAGTAAGTCTCCAGTAAGTCTGACACTAGTCTAACCAAGGGGTATCGGGTTGCCCGGGTAACTGGGTTGAGGAGGTCAGATAGGCAGTCGCTTCTTGTAAATCACTGGTAAACCGACCCCAACATAGTTGGGAAAAGGCTCGGAGGATGATGATATTCCGACGATGTTCTAAAACGTCTGAATGGCTCAATCTTGACGAGATATTTAATAAGATTTCATTGTTTATTCCGCCCAATTGACCATTTTCTTGAGTCAAGGATTAGATCAGTAGTCGTTTTGAATTCTGTATTTTTTTTGGCAAGTTGTGTAAAAAAATTGTACCAAATATTCATCCTCCGAGCCTTTTTCCCAACTACGTTGGGGTCGTCTTCCAGTCTAACCGGATGTAGCTGAGTATCAAGGAGCGACTGCGCTATCTGACACCTTCAACCCAGTTACCCGGGCAACCCAATACCCCTTGGTTAGACTGGTTAGAATTGTTCCAAATATTGACTCAAAATAATTTTACCCTTAAATCTCCTTTGTCTACATTCTAGTAGTAGGCAGGTATATGATTTAGTCCAATTGACCATTTTCTTGAGTCAATGATAAGATGGGTAGTGTTATTAAATTATCAGTTTTTGAAACGTTTCTTTTTGGCAAATTATGCAAAATTGTCACAAAATATTTAAAAATGCATATAAAAAAACTATCCTAGTAGAACAAACAAACAAAATAATTTTAACATTTAACCCCCTTTTCGTACGTAACACCCTGTAGGTGTACGTTCAATAGGTAAGTAAATAATACTATGCTAATATTAAACAATCAAGTATGCGTGAAACTTAAAGTAAATCAAAAGTTTTGTTTCAACTTTGATGCAGCAACATCATCAAAGATCATTTACATATTCGATTATTCTGAATACTCAATCGACATCACGTAATGTAACTCAAATATTGTTATTAGTGTACCTACACACACTTCAGACTAAATAGTCGGCCGACAGCTGACCAAAAGATTTTTTTCGAGAAAATCTTAACCCGAAATCTTGATCCCAATCAATGTTTGCAGTCGGTCTGATACCGCTAAATCTATCTGATATTTGTAAAGGCGGGTCTACGCTAGACGAACCGAGCACGAGCGAAGCACAAGCGGAGCCGTTCTTGGCTTGTCGTTCGCGGCGTCAAGTGTGGACGTACAACGAACCTACAACGATCACTGTTAGCAAATCCCTTTGTGTTCGTCAAAAACCGACAACCGGCGGAACACAGCCGAGCACGAACGAAATGCTCGCAGTGCGCTCGTTAGAGGCTTGTAAGTTGGTCCACACTAGACGAATTGTGTTCGGCTCGTGCTTCTCTCGTGCTCGGCTCTCCTAGCGTAGACGCAGCTTAATGTGCGTAATCATTCATCTTAATACTGTTTTATAAGCTCAAACAAACTATCGGCGACTAAAAGCGCAGACTTACTACTTAAGATAAAAAGTAGCGTAGTTTTTGAGTCGGTTTGATACCGATCACATACCTCATCGTTGTTACGTGAGTACTTCGATTCATCTTCAAACTGGGGCCCGATTCTCCTAAATTATGATCCAATTACGATTGAAGCGTATGTGGCATTCCGCTATTTTTTCTTTGAAATAATCGTTTTTATCCTTTTCTGTCATTCAATAATGAATAATTTTGTCTGCAAATGATTTACGATTGCAATATGATTGTAGTATATCACCAAAATGGCAGACCAATCGCAAACCAATCGAATGTCGTTGGAATACGATTGGTCTTATATTAGTAGCAGAATGCCCGATATGGTTAAAACTGATATTGCGATCATATTGCGATTCAATTTCTATTTGATTTTGACATTATTAACTTAGGAGAATCGGGTCCCTGTTTTATGAGCCCAAATCAACTATCGGCCTACTAAAAATTTGTAGTGTGCGCGCGCTCTTCTAAGTCGTAGTGGTCTAGTGGGTAAAGAACCAACCTCTCGAGTGTGGGTTCGATTCCAGTTCAGGCAAGTACCAATGCAACTTTTCTAAGTTTGTATGTACTTTCTAAGTATATCTTGGACACCAATGGCTGATAAAAAGGTGAAGGAAAACATCTTGAGGTAACCTGGACTATATATAGTATGTATACTATAGAGGTATATACTATATATACTATATATATACAGTCGTGGTCAACTAATTAAAGACACTGTTGGAGTCTTAACTTACCGGGGCATTTCATCTGTATTTCTTTTTTCAGATTGCCATTGGAACTTTCTTTTCTATTTTAAAATATTTAAGAGGGCTTTATGAAATGTTAAAACTAATGACTATATTCAATAATCCCCCGCACCTAGTTTTTTATCGCTTTTTCCGAATCTTGGGCGGTATGATCCATAACAAGGCCTGGCCATCTAATTAAAGACACTCCATTTGCTCAGAGGAAGAAATACAAATTATTAATATTATTGGAGTTACCTTTCTACAACAACATTCTCTACACTATAATTAAACATTCCAATAGGTATTAATATTTGGTTTATTTCCTTTTACCTCAATAACAGTACGACATCCCTGAACGCGCAAGCGGTCAGTTTTGTAGAAATCGCTAAGGGAACTTTCTTCCATACTTAGGTAATTAAAATCTGTGTAAAATTGATCGATGATCCATGTACGACTTATTGCCATGGTATTTTTCGCCTATTACCAGTTTTTGTTTCATTGGATTTGCAATAGGCCAAACCAAAACCGTCAAAAGTTGCCCGATCAAAGAGTAATTTTTATTACTCTTGCAGTGTTTTTCAGAACTTTTTTAATTTGGAAAGTCCTAATGACTGGTAAATTATGCTTAGCTTATAACAATATGCTTGTTTCTGAAACATTATACTACTTGAACTCGCCTATTTTTAATAATACCTTTCTGAAGGGTCTTACACTAAACAGTGGCTGAGCAGCCCCACACTATAACATTTTCGCCTCCTACGTTTGAGAACTTTTTTGGTGTACTTTGGTTCCATCACATGTTTTGGAGGTGACTAAAATCAATTATTTTTTTTAGAATTCATCAAATCCTTTTGTTTTATCAGATAAAAAAATCATTTTTCAATACTTGTTCAGAGCAACTTTCACCTTTGATAGAAAACGCCAACCACAGTATGGACACGCGGTGCTCTTCCAAAAGTAACATCTTCCGATACACATGCACTACAGACACAATTTTCGTCCTTTTAGCATCAGATGACTAAGAAAAAAACAATACCGAACAATATGAATGGTTCTCTATTTCATTATAAAGTCTGTTTGCGGACAAGTTTTCCTTGGCGTCGGTTTTCAGTTGTTCTCAAACCTTGACTTTTTTAGTGCCATTAACAAGGCATCTTTAATAATAAATTAATTACCATGTCCTTATTACAGTTCAAGTTGTATGAATTAATCCGCATGTCAAAACTTAATTTTAAAAAGCCTAAAACATTTTACTTAGGTACCAGAATTTTTGCCAATAATAAGTTCTCACGTTTAACACTGAGTATAAAAATAACCATGAACTACAACTAAGAAAAAAGAAGGATAAAAAATTACTAAGGAACAGTACTTACTAGACAGTAATATAATAAAAGCATGTATAAACAACTACGTGATTACTCCACATCGTTGTTTCTGAAAAACTCAAGACTTAGGCGCCGCCTGGCCGTGACTATACTCCTATTAAACACATCAATATCATGCTGTACATAACTTATCTAAATTACTACCTGCACGCACAATACAAGAGTTTTTCCTATAGTTTGTTGACGCAAATGGCACAGAAATAGGTGGATTATACCGGGTTCTGGATGGGATATTAAAATTGAATTTCGATAAAAGTTCAGGGCAGTTAAGAGCGTATACGCTCGCCGCGCGATGTCAACTTTAGGTAATTCAACGCAAAAAATCACGCAGACTAGCGTCGCGGCCACTCGCGGCTGTGTGCGTGCCTATCATACTTCACGTATAGTCACACAAACCATTTTGATCCTTTCGAGTGAAATTAGTACAGCAAAAAATATATTATTTAGTAAATAGTTATAAGCGAGAAAATAGTGTAAATCTATGGACGACTTAAATATGAAAGCATGAAAATAAGTTGTTAAGAGCGTGTACGTTCGGCGCGCGATGTCAAATATAGGTAATTCAACGCAAGAAATGCGGTACATTAGCATCTTGGTTGTGTGCGTGCGTGTCATACTTCACGTATATATGTATGTAGTCAAGCAACCAATTTTAGTCCTTTAGAGTGCACTTATTTATTTATTTATTTATAAATTGTTACAAAAATTAAGTAAATAAATGACACAGTTTTAATTTTTTTATGAAACCACGTTGTTTTAAATGTATAAATTTATTTTGAAATTATATAAAAAGAAAAATAAAATAAAAAAGTTCGGAATCTTAAAAATTAGTACCTAGTGTCTCTTAGTGTCATTGACCTGGATTTGCGTGGGTCTACTATCTCAGGCAGCAGACACAGGTTATAGTAATTTACCAGACGAGTTTGCATTTGGCCTTGCCAAAGATAATCGTGCATTGTCACCCAAACCGAACATCGAAACAAAATTATGTTTTGATTGCTTAAGTAAATTTGCTTCAAAATTAATTTCAAGCTTAAAAAGTCTGCCATATTTGAATGAGAGTGATCTTACATTTTTTTCGAGTTATTCAATACAAGTTCTTTCATTTGATACCCTTATTGTGGAATGCATATTAAAAACAATTGCTCCTCCATCTTGGATATTCCGCCATATTGGATTTTAAGAAGGAAGTTACATAGTGAATCCATCCATCCAAACTGAACGTGCATACAAAATTTTAGATCAATCGGTTAAAGAAATATTCTTCAAAATTGAAACGTAAGATTAACCCACATATTACTTACATACCTATGATACATACATACACGCAAACCTAAATCAAACACAAAAAAATAAATATATAAAAAAAACTAAACTATAAAAAAAATATACTCCCCAACGTATCAAGATGTATCGGTCGCGCTCAAAATATCCACTATTCTCGGTATCCACGGCAAAGGTCATTCACCCTACGCGATGCTACGGAGCGACACGTCCTCTCTCTGTGAAGCCGCGCGGCGGTCTGGTTTGAGTTGACTCGCGTGCAGCGTTTTATAGTAGTTTTTAAATAATTTATAAAAAAATAAAAACGAGAGATTAAATTATAATATTAAGTTTATGTTTTAAAGAAAGAGTTATATTACTATAGTAAATAATTGTTATATTAAATTAAGTAAGATAGGCAGGTGAAAAAAGCATTTGAAATTCACAATATTTGACATTGTTAAAATATTTTTTTCTGAAAGATAGGGACCTGAATTAAAAAATGTTTTCAATTAACTATATTCAGGGGGATTTTATCCATGAGTAAAAAAATTTTTATGATTAGATTTGTCACTGTTTTCACATCAATTTGAGCTTCGAAATAGACGCTGAACGGGAATTTTATAAAACATCTGTTACGTTATAGGGGATTTAAGTATTTAAACTACACAAATCGAAATTTTTGTTCAATTAACTATATAGACAGTGAAATTACCTTGCGTTATTAAAAATTAACATAGTTATAGGATAAGTAGTTATTGAGAAACAGTGGTTTGAAAAGTACCATTTTAGGCAAAATGGCGCGCGGCTGACGTACACGCTCTTAATGTCATTGTTATATTTTGAGATTTCAATATTTTTGAGACACTTTTGTCTGAATTGAACACGACTCGCTCCTTGCTATGAGACACTTCCAATAAGAAATTTTAATGAATTTCTACCGTCTTTGGACATAATGATTTTTTAGACTCACTGGATGTGACATAATTTTTTTTTTAAATATTTTTTTTTTTAAATTTAGAATTTAAGTCAAGAATAACGTGGTAGTTATGGCATTACTTATATTGAAAGGATGCATTATTGTCAAGAGAAGATCTAAGTTAAGTTAACAAATTACACAATTCAACCGAATTAAGTTTTGCTGTAAAATGCCTACCGAAATTGATGTAATTTACTTATTATTTTAGAAACTGATATTAAATGTTCTTAATTGCCCTTATACTATGGTTTCAAAATTGTATTAAAATTATCATAATCTCCCGAGCCGTTTCCCAACTATGTTGGGGTCGGCTACCAGTCTAACCGGATTCAGCTGAGTACCAGTGCTTTACAAGAAGCGACTGCCTATCTGACCTCATCAACCCAGGTACTATAATAGTTAATTTTATAAAAATTATATAATAAATAAAATAATTATACCACATCTAGTAAACCAACTATTTCCACGTCATCTCCCGTAGAGCATCAGGTAATTAACAACCAAGGATTTTAATGAAAATTATTTTTGGTACCATCTTGCGAACTGTTTGCATTTTATAACGATCCGTTTGAATAACCGAGTCTTGATTAACTACCCGTTACGATGTTGCCTGATTGGGGATTTCATTTTGAATGAGGTTTTTGCTTACCTTTGGTTCATAGTGGACACTGGAAGTGGCTGGTAGTTTTTTTTTATGCGTGGTTTTTGTAACATCTTATGGTCTCTGCACACAGCGGGCGCGGCGCGACGGGACGGGACGGGACGGCGACGCGACGCTGAGCAGTTGTAATGTACTAGATATTACGGACGACATCACACAGAGCCGTCCCGCTCGGCGCGACGCGACGCGACGATCTAGTACATTGTGTCACGTCGCCATCCCGTCCCGCCGCGCCGCGCCCGCTGTGTGCAGAGACCTTTACTTCTTTGACTGCCTCGTTGGTCTAGCCGTCGCAAGCGCGGCTGCTGAGCACGAGGTCTCGGGTTCGATTCCCGAGTCGGGCTGAAATCGCTTTGAGGGTTTTAGAAACTTTCACTGAGCAGCCCGGAGCCTGGAAGTTGGTGATTGACACACCTGTGCATCGAAGAGCACGTTAATGTCGGTCCCGCGTCTGATCTCTATTATGTCCTGCGCAGTTGGTTTATCTCCTTACATGAGAACAGCCGCCGTAGCCGATAATCGGCTAGGAGGACATCATCATCAGCACTTCTTTAATGTTATCTAGAGTTTATACAAATATCATCAGTTCAAAAGTGAGTTTCTTCATTTTTAGCCGACTTCCCAAAAAGGAGGAGGTTCTCAATTCGGCCGGTATGTTTTTTTTTTTTTTTTTTTTTTTTTTTCTATGTATGTACATCGATTACTCCGAGGTTTATAGACCGATTTTTTATGTTTCACAACGAAATAGCTGGAGGTTCCTTGTAGTAAGAACATAATACGTAGGTACTCACTGAGAAGGGATTCAACGAAGCACAGTTTACCTATCTACTGAAAATCGAACCTTAGGAAAAATTTACCCAAAAAACTACCAGTCTACAACATCAGTCTACAAAGTTTTTGGCCAGCTGACCACTATTCACACAGAATTTCCATATGAATTTAATTCAAGTGCGTTGAAAGTCACATAAATAACACTTGAGTTCATCTGAATAAATATCAATGGAATTATTTTCATTTCACCATCGTGACCACAGAGTAAATAATGAATGGGGATAGAGATTCCATCATAATTCTTCTTAGATAGTTTCCCTTTACATATAAAAATATTTATAAAAGGCTAGGTTCCTATCAGAAACAATAATTTATTTTGCACGTGTACAACTTCGAATCTACCATTATTTTATTCTATTTATTTATTCCATCTATCAAGTTTAGTGATCACTTTAGCAATTTCAATAAACTATGTGTTTCTATTAAGATATTATATTAAATATATATAGGTACGTAAATAATTCCAATAACTTCCCGTTGCTGTGAAGAAGTTATGGCTACACCAAAGAATACACCTTGACAAGACGAGAACATTTATTAGTTCCCTCACCTTCGAAAAAACTAAACAAATAAATATTTTTTAACACAAAAATGTACATAGAAATCTGTTGACATATAATCGAACTAACTATAACCTGTCATAGAAGACTTTACTATATGATATGATTGACCGGTAGATAATATCTACCGAATGTATTCTATTCATATTCTATTCATTCATATTCATATGTTTTCTACATATTATGTAGAATTGTCGCTTCTATAGCTTTCTTAACTCTGTAGCCGTAACTCATAGGGTAGACCGCTTGAAGTCATAAAATCCGCAATGCACTTAAAGTGCATACAAACGAATGACAATGCACAGTAAATGGGTTACCGTTGCCATTTCCTATAAATACGTTCAATTTAACTATCGATTTTGCGAATTTATCTCCACGTTAATGAAAGAAGGCATACTTTAAAAAATGGAAGCCAAAACAAATTCCCTCTTGGTATTAAAATGAATTTCAGTTTCATGATCATAATTAACTATTTTGAAATAAAACAGTAATTCACTGTTGTCATAATTATGGTCACTCGGTGGGCATCGTATACCTACCTAACAATTCACAAAATAATGTCAATCCTTGCTTAGACTAAGTTCCCATACAACATGATTATCCTCCTAATCCTTATTTCAAGTTTTGAGATCGACGCAGCATGTTTTCTTCTTCCATACTCTTCTGTCTGCCGTCATCTCACAAGTTACATTATTTCTAGGGGTTGTCGACTTTCACACAATCCATCCAATGTTTCTTTGGTAGGCCCTTCCACTATAAGGCTAGCCGCTGATTGCAACTTTTCGTCACCGTGACTTTTTGTCACTGTCACCTGCTGTCACCCACGATGCGCTCACTGAATCTGTTCTTGGGTGACAAGTCGCGTTCATTTTTGTATGCCAGCTGAGTGACAAAAAGTCACCAGTGAGCGGACTCCCATTGTAATGTACAGGGCGAGTGACAGTTACGTCACTCCGGCATTGCCTGCTGCTGCAACTATTTGTCACCGTATTATCACGTCACCATAATGAGCGCACTCAGTATAGTTTTCATAGCACTTGACTACCTAAGTGACAAAAAGTCACGGTGACGAAAAGTTGCAATCAGCGGCGGGCCTAACCATCCAAATTCCTCATCAATTATCATCGAATTCATAATTTGAAGAACTGAATACTGCAGCGGTTACTTCTTTTACGATTTTTAATAATTTTTTTAACTTTCCACGAATCTTAAAAGTCCCGATTATCGAGTAGCAAAAGAAAAAAAAACATGCGGATTATTGGAACGATTTTTAATAAAACTTCTTTGAGAGTCTACGGAGAGTTCGCGAAAATATGTATCGTTCGTAAACCGGGAAACTTCGGAAATATAACTGCCATATTGAAAATAGTTTGTTTTTTGTAGTTCGTTCAGTTGTTTTCAATATGTGGGACTTGTATTAAGTGTTTGTTGTTATATCGAAGTTTTTTCCGGGATATTCCGCTAATAATATTTGCGGAAGTTTGTAAGGACGTATGTACCTACGTATGTAGAGGTATACTTACACTTATGTACGTGTGTGGGTTTATATGATCTTTGTTGTTCTATTTTAGACAAAAACTCTTGTTATCTATACTAATATTATAAAGCTGAAGAGTTTGTTTGTTTGTTTGTTTGTTTGTTTGAACGCGCTAATCTCAGGAACTACTGGTCCGATTTGAAAAATTCTTTCAGTGTTAGATAGCCCATTTATCGAGAAAGGCTATAGGCTACTTTTTATCCCGGTACGGGAAGTAGTTCCCACGGGATGCGGGTGAAACCGCTGGCAGAAACTAGTTAGATAATATGTGATATTCTTACTTTTTTATATATTAACACACGCGTAATATTTTTAGGCTTGTTCTTTAGATAGCACTTTCCTCAAAAACTACTGATACGATTAGAAAATTTCTCAGCGTTAGATAGCTGATTCATCCGAGGCTACTTTTTAGTACGTAGATCTTTCGTAACGTGATCGAAACCCCGGAAATTAATATATTTCCATTGCATTTTCATGTCATGACAGTTAAAAGAGAAGAAAAAAAACAAATAAAACCTTTGATATCGGGCCGCGTAAGATGAATACTTGTATATGTATTCAAAGGTAGCGGCGTGCGAAAGGAATTTCAATCGGCACCTTCCTTATCGGCTGCCGAGGGAAATGTATGATTTTTCTTGATTTCAATAGCCTTGTAATTCATAAGATTTGAGCGATTTTGTTGTTAAGAAAGAAAATTAGTTTTATTGACACGTGATATGCCCATATACACATGGACAATACAAGGTGTTGATTTGCATTTGTGCCATAGTTCAGGAGGAGGACCTAAAATACGTAAATAATCGATTGGAATTACAATAGACGGGAAATAGCTTATATGCACTGCTTTTTTTGTTATTGTAATGTCGTAGTATTTCAGAAGTAATCCAATTTTATTAATAAAATTTATGAATGATCGTTGCTTATGCTTTGTGTTTGCATTTGTGTGAGGGCGCAGCACAGTTTTAAGGCCAATAATATACGCGCCAAATTTAAATACGGCTAGATGACATTGACGGAATTCCGAAAAAAAAAAAAAATGACGTACCAATTTTTTTTTGTTGATTTGGGTCGAGAATCATTACGTCCTTGAATATGGCACGGATGCAAATCAACAACTTGTATAAAACATAAAATAATAAAAAATAAGGTGAAAATATGCGTATTAATCTTGATAAATGTTTGGACTTTACAAAAGACTACAATTACTTAGGTTGCTTGAATTGTTTATATTCCTTTAAAACCTGACAAATGTCAAAGAATATGACAGTCGCGTTTCATAAGATTTCATGAAAATTATTCTGTAATTCGGTATTTTCGACACGTTTCGAAACAACGGTGGCTATATTCTATTCTGTTTAAGTCTGACACTCTCACTGCACCCACAGCGGGAAGGATCACTTGATAATTTTCCCATATTTTTTTATTGTAAATGATTTTGTAAATAATATAAATTTACACTCGCTGGTCGCTTGTACCACATACCCCAACCTTCCAATTATTAAAGAATTTAAATGACGCCGCTCACTCAAATCTAATTCTCAGTGATCCGCAAAAATCCTTGCTGAAATGGGCCTAGCTTTTGAGAACCTCCAGTAATTGGACATCTCAAGAAATATTATTTCCAAAGATACCCTTGGACTGAGTTGACTCGCTTTAATTTGAATGGCTTTGAGACTCTGATATTTTCATAGGTAGATATTTTTTTATGTAAAGACTGGGTGTAAGAATGTTTCTTTCATATCGAGGGATGTATTATTAAACGACGTTTTGAAATATAAAACGTCTTTCAAAAATACTGACAACCAAAGATTGCGTTCAACTTTACATTGCTTTAGAGGTCTTCAACTTAGATGCAGAAAAAGGCTTGATCATAATTATAATCCTTGCGTGCTATATAATTTATGTAGCATAGTTAATCACTACACAGTATAAAACAAAGTCGGTTCTTCTGTCCCTATGTCCCTTTGTACGCTTAAATCTTCAAAACTACGCAACCGATATTCATGCGTTTTTTTTAATAGATAGAGTGATGAAAGAAGAAGGTTTATATGTATAATAACATACATTAAATAGTGCTGAAATACTGTTAACTCGTGCGAAGCCGGAGCGGGTCGCTAGTATAATATATACTAACATACTTTCCACAAAACCTGTGTAGCTCTTCCAACAAAATAATATTAAATAATCTCTGTCCATACCAACATAGTAATACAAAATTTTGAACTTTGAAAAACCTCCCCCCACATACATTTATATGCTAATAAACATGACACGTGCAAACAAAGTTTGGTGACACGTGAGTCCTGGTAGGGTTTTACGTTGAAAAGCTCTAATTTTCAAAAATAAATAAATAATAAGCTATTGTGTTTATGTTTTATCTTCATTATCGTTAGATCTCAGTCAAGGTTGATGTTACAGTGGTTATAGTAGCAGCCTCACAAGTAACGAGTGTGCAGTGTCTATTCCAGGTGAGGCATGTACCAACGAACCTTTCTAATTTAAATATACTTTCTAAGTAGCTATATCTTGTACACTAGATCTATACTAATATAATAAAGTTGAAGAGTTTGTTTGTTTGTTTGTTTGAACGCGCTAATCTCAGGAACTACTGGTCCGATTTGAAAATTTCTTTCAGTGTTAGATAGCCCATTTATCGAGGAAGG
Source organism: Helicoverpa assulta (assembly GCA_963856015.1). Taxonomy (NCBI): domain Eukaryota; kingdom Metazoa; phylum Arthropoda; class Insecta; order Lepidoptera; family Noctuidae; genus Helicoverpa; species Helicoverpa assulta. The sequence continues at coordinate 11,353,425 of CAWLCW010000027.1, read as the reverse complement.
CTATAGGCTTTTTATCCCGGTACGGGAAGTAGTTCCCACGGGATGCGGGTGAAACCGCTGGCAGAAGCTAGTATTTAATATGGATAAAGAAAACGTTTTGAGATAGCCTGGACTAATAAGTTTGAAATTGCCAATTTGTTTTGAGCCAGTGTAGTGATTAACGTTTATTCTTTTTCTTAAATAAGAAGATGTAAAAAGGACTGATGATGATATTGCATCAAGATAGGACTAGTATAAATTCCCTAGAGCATCTTTATTGGTCTTATTCTCACATCCCAAGAGTACCTGATAAATAACATACCAAAGTGGTGTTTAGATACTACCATTATTTTAATGCTTATAAAGCTTTTCCACAATATATCACCTGAAAAGTTATTCAGAGCATTCCGAGTGCTCTTTTGGGGACCATTAATATCTTTTTTTACTTGCCTTGGTGCTTACCAAGGCAAGTTACTGACCTTTCTCGCCTCTTTGATGCAAGTCAAAATATTGGTCCTGCATTTTGAGACCATCAGAAATGTAGAAGAATTTCTTCTGAAAGTGTGTAAAAATAGACTGTTGTGGTCTGAAAGTGTCAAGGGTCAGATTATTATTGGAATATATGAATATCATGTATGATTGCTCAGGATTTTTGACCTGGTGATCAGTTGTTCTGAATTTTTTCCATTATCCATATTATACCAGGTCCTTTTTTTTTCAGTATCTATTTGTTTTGAAATTGATACATTCTAATGGTAGTAAAGGCAAAGTGGAGCGCATTGAAGAGTATATTATGTATGTATCTAAAATCTTAAGTTGCTGTATGTTTCATTCTTGGATATTTACATGAACGTTTTGCATATGGATTTTCAGAAGTCCGTAGTCTAAATTCGAACTTTCACAAAGGAGCCTGAAGTCGGGAAGTTAGCGGTGCCACAGTCGCTTGCCTGGGTGGGGCAATTAAAGCTTCCCCGAATGCTACTCAGTAGCAGTCGTTTCCATTCCTCGTCATAGGCCATCAGGGTGATTTGAGAAAATTCTTACACTATGGGTTGTTAGGTAATTTTGCCAGCGCACTTGACAAGGAAGAATTAATGAAGGAAGAATTAATAATTTGAATGGCTTTGAGCTTTAAAAGTAATCATAGTGACATAAAAGTAATTATATAGTGACATCAAGTATTAATAACACTTGTATTTACATGAAGCACTTACGTGAAGCTGGAATGAACATTGAGCAATAACTTGCGATTAGCTTGGGGATTGCGATACACAGAGTCATTAAAAACATAAAACATTTTCCCATTGAAGTAAATTCGGAATGCATATGTACCTAAACCGGTGACAGGTACGGTATCTACATATTTAAAGTCAAAGGTGAATAATTTATCAATCGTTTCCTATAATATTCCAAAAACCTAATTAATAGGTAAAAGTTAAAAAGTGTTTAAGTCGTTTAAAAACAGTTATTACAGATTCTAATGAAACAACAAAATACATGACTTTCATCATCATCATCTCAGCCATAGGACGTCCACTGCTGAACATAGGCCTCCCCCTTTGATCTCCACAGATACCTGTTGGAAGCGACCTGCATCCAGCGTTTTCCGGCGACTTTTATAAGGTCGTCTGTCCACCTTGTTGGTGGATGTCCTAGACTAGCAAGACTAGCAAGCGCAGCTTGCTAGTCTTGCTAGTCTAGTCATACATGACTTTACAATAGTCTTTTACATCGAGTCTTTTTCATCTGAATAATTTTCCAACATAGTAGATATATTGTACCGCCTAACTGTAAGCATCAAACGACCACACGCTATGAGCGCGCGGCGCACACTGAGGCGCGAGCGCCCGGCTTCGAAACCACGGCTGCAGCGGGGCACCGCCACCGCCGCCGGCTCGAGAGCTGAGCACAGCGACAACATCTTCACGCCGATGCCAATTAAGAACTGGTGCGAAAACCAGGGTGCGGGCGTTTTATAGTCGGCGCGCATCACATCGCATGAGGACTGGAGCTCTGATTGGCAGATTGTTTGGAGTACGAGGTTCAGTTCTAGCAATACTTACGAACAAGTTAGTGTATAAAGGTAGCTAGGTTTACCAAATAAACAGTCGTTATTTCAAGCAGATTTATCGTTTTACTTAACCCCATAGTGTTAAAGTAGTGCTAAAGTGGTGACCCCGACGTGATCAAATGGAAACGGAGACGGAAAACGTTGAAACCATCTCAGTCAAGGCCCGCATCCCTACATTTTGGCGTGACAAACCGACACTATGGTTCGCGCAGTTCGAGACCGTCGTAAATCCTCAGAAACCAAACGATGAAGCGAAATTCAGTTTAATGGTGGCGCATCTGGAGAGGCTAGACGTCGAACAAATTAGTGATATTGTGATGTCTAAGACACGCACTGGTAGATATGAAGAGGCAAAGAAGCGACTGCTTTCTATCTACGAGGCGACAGAAACTCAACAGCTGCAGAAACTCCTCAATGAGATGGAATTAGGAGATCAGAAGCCGTCACAACTGCTAAGACGTATGAGAGAACCTGCGCACGAAAAGCTGTCTGATTCTACCCTCCGAATGCTATGGATGCGGCATTTACCAGCGGCGACGCGAGCTGTTCTATCTGTGAGTGAACAAACCTCACTCGATGTTCTCGCTGCAATGGCCGATAAGATGCACGATCAAGCCACTGAGATAAATACCGTAAGTTTCTGTTCCTGTCAAGATCGTCAGACGAGATCATCGCGTGCACGGGAGCAGACATCGCGCGGAGAACAAGACCTCCGCGATGTCGTCATGCAGCTGACAAGGGAGGTCGCTGAGTTAAGAGTTCAGCAGTCGCGTCACGCTTTTCGACCATCGAGGAATTTCAATCGCTCAAGGTCACAGTCTCGTTCACGTTTTGGCGCCGGAAGACAACGTAAATATAGTCCCACTGCAAGCGGCGTTTGTTATTATCACAAACGCTTTGGTACGAACGCACGAAATTGCAGATCTCCATGCAATTTCAATGGGAAGCAGGAAAACTAGACGAGATCTTGGCTACGACGGAACCCAAGATCGGCAACGCTACTGCATACCGTCTATATGTGTGTGACACCATCAATAAGCTGCGATTCCTTATCGATACCGGAGCAAACGTATCGGTGATACCACCATTCAAGCGAGGAATTACGTCATCGGATACATTACTCTACGCGGCTAACGGTACGCCAATAAACACATACGGCGAACGCAACTTGGATCTCAACCTCGGGTTACGACGTTCATTTAAATGGAATTTCACCGTGGCCGACGTGAAAAAACCAATAATCGGAGCTGACTTCTTGCGACACCACGACTTATTAGTTGACCTACGAGCCCAGAAACTTATAGACAAGCGGACCGGCTTATCAATTAATGGTTGCCTATCAAGTACCTCATCGACGCCAACGGTTCTCACACTCAACGTGACTGACCCTTATTGTGACCTGCTGAAGAAATACGATGAGATTACTTCACCTCACTTCAGTAACATAACCAGCAGTGATGTGGAACATCATATCGTCACGCAGGGACCACCTGTTTACTGTCGAGCCAGACCCTTGCCACCGCACAGATATCGTGTCGCTAAAGAAACATTCCAATTGATGATCGAACAAGGAATCTGTAGACCATCCAAGTCACCATGGGCTAGTGCGCTTCATCTAGTTCAGAAGAAGAACGGTGAATATCGGCCCTGTGGAGACTACAGGTTGCTGAACGCTGTAACGAAACCAGACCGGTACCCTATACCCCGACTACGTGACTTTACCTACCGGTTGGAGGGTATGAAGATATTTTCAAAAATTGATCTTCGCAAAGCGTATAATCAAATAAGGATTCGGCAAGAAGACATTGAGAAAACAGCAGTGATAACTCCATTCGGGTTGTTTGAGTTCCCTAGAATGTGTTTTGGGTTACGCAATGCGGGACAAACATTCCAGCGGCACATAAATAATATACTTGGAGACCTGCATTACGTTTTTCCATTCGTCGACGACCTTCTGCTAGCATCTTCTGATCCAGTTCAACACCGACAGCATCTAGAAGAGGTATTCAATCGACTCCAAAAACACGGACTTAGAATAAACGTGTCGAAGTGCGTTTTCGGTAAAGATAAGCTTGAATTCCTGGGCTATGACGTATCTGCTAAAGGAATACAGCCCACGGCGGATCGCGTGAAGACTATAACAACATTCCCTGAGCCGAAGACAGTACAAGAACTGAGACGCTTCCTCGGGATTCTAAATTTTTACAAAGAAAGTGTTCCGCACGCAGCTCACAGTCAAGAAAAATTATACAAGTACCTACACACTTCAAAAAAAAACGACAAAACTGAGATAACATTTACGTCGGAAGAACAACAAGCATTTGAAGACTGCAAAAACAGTATAAAAAGCGCCGTTATCTTATCTCACCCGTCTACACGTGCATCTATATCACTAATGTGTGACGCATCGAATACCTGTGTCGGCGGCGCACTACAACAATACGTCAGTGGAAGATGGGAACCACTCGGTTTCTTTTCAAAGAAACTGACGGATGCACAAAGGAATTATAGCACTTTCGATCGTGAGCTACTGGCCATCTACTTAGCTATTCGACATTTCAGAAGAATGTTCGAGGGAAGAGAGATAACCGTGTACACTGATCACAAGCCGCTCACGTTCGCGCTCACGAAGGAAAGCAGTAAGACCGATACACCCTTGCGAACGCGATACCTACACTACATCAGTCAGTTTACGTCAAAGATTGACTATATTGATGGAAAAGAAAACGTCGTCGCTGACGCATTATCAAGGATAGAAGCCATCACATTACCATCACCAATTGACTACGAGGATTTGGCTGTCCAACAACGGAATGATAAGGATATTGATGACGTCATACGCAACAAAAATCTGAAATTTGAACGTCTGCAACCGTTAAACACCAGACATAAAATATTATGTGAAACGTCAACAGACAGTGCACGGCCGTACCTACCACACTCCCTGCGACGCACAGTGTTCACCGCCATTCACGAGGTGAGTCATCCCGGCATTCGAGCTACGAGACATCTTATTACGAAACGATTTTTCTGGCCGAGTATGAACGCTGATATAAACAGCTGGACAAGAAGTTGCATCGCCTGTCAACGTTCTAAGACGCAGAGGCACACCGTTTCACCGCTAGAAACTTTTCCTGCAGCCGACCGCCTGGCTCATATTCACATAGACATCGTCGGACCGCTACCAATATCAGACGGAAAACGATATTGTGTGACCATCATAGACAGGACAACGAAATGGCCCGAAGCTTACCCAGTAGCTGATATCACAGCAGAAACAGTCGCCCGTGCCGTCTATGAGGGCTGGATAGTGCGTTATGGCTGCCCTGAGAGATTGACTACCGATCAAGGACGTCAGTTCGAATCCGAACTATTTAGAAGCCTAATGAAACGACTGGGAATTGAACGTATACGAACGACTGCGTACCACCCACAAGCTAACGGAATGATCGAACGATGGCACCGTTCTCTCAAAAATGCTCTAACAGCACGACTCAAAGATTCAAGCTGGACGTACGAGCTGCCAACAGTATTGATGGGACTGCGTGCAACATTAAAGAACGACACAGATGTATCTGCCGCAGAGGCATTGTATGGCCAGACGCTTAGGCTGCCTGGTGAAATGCTTGGCGTGAACATAGGTGACCAGACGAAATCTCATTATGAAGATGTCATCGCAAACACAATGAAGAAACTACACGACGCACACATAAATACAGACCGACGTACTGCATACATTCCTCGGGGCCTTCGTACGTGTACGCATGTGTTTGTGCGAAATGACGCACCGCGCAAACCTCTCTCACCAACCTTCAACGGCCCATACCGAGTTCTACAGCGCGACGATAAGACGTACACAATTCAAGTCCAGAAAAAAACAAAGACTGTTTCCCTGGATCGACTGAAGCCTGCCTTTCTGCTAGAACCTGAACCCGACGCTGCAGTTGTTCACCGTAGTACCACCTACACGACGAAGTCCGGCAGAATATCCAAACCTCCAGTACGCTTCGCTGGGGGGGAGCACTGTACCGCCTAACTGTAAGCATCAAACGACCACACGCTATGAGCGCGCGGCGCACACTGAGGCGCGAGCGCCCGGCTTCGAAACCACGGCTGCAGCGGGGCACCGCCACCGCCGCCGGCTCGAGAGCTGAGCACAGCGACAACATCTTCACGCCGATGCCAATTAAGAACTGGTGCGAAAACCAGGGTGCGGGCGTTTTATAGTCGGCGCGCATCACATCGCATGAGGACTGGAGCTCTGATTGGCAGATTGTTTGGAGTACGAGGTTCAGTTCTAGCAATACTTACGAACAAGTTAGTGTATAAAGGTAGCTAGGTTTACCAAATAAACAGTCGTTATTTCAAGCAGATTTATCGTTTTACTTAACCCCATAGTGTTAAAGTAGTGCTAAAATATTTTAACTACAAAATAAGTTTTCAAAGCAACAATTGAAGTTAATAAAACTTAGAAATATCAAGGAATTTTTGAAATTCAGCTTAATGTTTATAATTAACTGCTTTCAAGTGATAACAAAAGGCAATAATCGTTAAGAGCGCAGTTTAAATAACTGTTTATTGTAATATTTAACTGTTTCAGTAGTCTACAATATTGTTAGTAGTCCTAGTTTTGATATTTCGCGGTTAGTGAAGTTTTTCTACGTTCTGAAATACTTTTCAAAGTCAAAAGTTTTTGTGTCTTAGACCTATTACAGTTTTTTTACGAATTTTATTTCATTGCCTAACCCATATTCATCGCAGTAAGTTTATTATTGTTTTAATAATACGATGTGTTCTCTTGTGACCAAAAATAAATTACCTATTAATATCGTTTTATGTTGAGAAACATGTATCTGCTTTATAAACACATACCTCATAGTTAGCAATTCAGATTGAAAAATATAGGTACATATACCATAACTTCAGAGCAAAAGCTTTGTATTCCGTCTTCGAGCCGATGAATTGCGAATGTTATGTACGCCATTATTGTCACATGCATCAGGCCATAAATTAAAAAAATAGTTTAAGTTACCAATGTTAAATGTTTGTGATGTGGCAGTACTTTTTTGAATAAATAAATAAATAAATAAAAGCTTATTTATTTTCGTTATAAACCGGCCATTGTGACACTTAAAAAAAACATGTTATGTCACATGGTATATCACATTTCAAAAATACATATTAATAAAAATACACCATGCAAATAGTTCACCATCTTCCCCAGCCGTGTGTATCAAACTATACGCGGGAAGCGCATTTCACGGCGCATAGTCACAGGACACACTGGACTTGTAATTTAATGGTTGTGCATACCGCGTGACTGTATGTCACTCAAGCTTGCTTGATATTTATGGCATGGTAGTTAGATGCGTTTGACCTAAATCTTGATTTATGTGTGTATAATCTAGAATTGTATTAAACATAATCCCTCTTATTATAAAAACTGCCGCAAGTAGTGGTTTAAACCAGACTGAAGACGTCTTGGTTTGTTACGGTACTTACGATAGTCTTCACATCCTTATTACAAAACGTAGACTAAGAGAAGACTGTTTGGTACTTCGATTTGTCTGTGGTTGAAATAATATCCACAGATTATAAGCAACAAATATTTAAATCATTCGTTCAATCGTTCCGAATTCTATGCGCCGTTCCTTTTTACATTATTTTATTAAGTGTATTTTGATGAAAAATAAATATCTATGATAATAAAAAAATATCTCTGCAGTGGAAAATATTATTTTTTATTATTTAAAGGTAATTTTATGTTTCTAGTATCTTTTAACGATATACACGATCCAATTATTGTATTTTAAACAACTATCGAGTTTGCGCGTATAGCGGAACGTCAGCGCGCGTATCCGAGTAATGTTTTGTTTTTAGGTTAGAAATAACTTGAATTATTTTCATCCCGATTTATATGATGAAATAAGACGTTGTGAATCTAATTAGAACCTCTTCAAAATTAAATGAACAATAACTTACACACAGAATATCGTATTCATTAAATTAGCAAAAGAAAACGAAACAACATAAAAGTAGAAAATTATATTTTATTCCGATGTCTATTTATGCAGTCAAACGCACTGATACATGTTGGAAACTGTTCTTCATCACAAAATCTGGTTCCCTTTCTCATCTAGGCATTTTTGTACATTTTAGCTAGATTCCAGTATTTTACAAACATTGCATATTACTGGCAGAGATACGGCGTGCAAACCGCCAACATAGTCTTGAATCTGTAAATAAACAGTAGACTGTATGATAATCTGATATATTTTCCCAGTTTCATCAAAATCCATGTGGTAGTTTATGCGTGGAACATAAACAAACATCCATAATAAAAACTTCGACTCTTATATAAAATTAATAGGATGTTTTGGCAACCTACTTGCACTGTAAAGACTACTTACCTTATGGCGAGCCCAGTTGAGCATCATAGGATCATCATGGATTATCATCATGCATTCAATTGACTATTATTTCGAAAAACGTAAATCGATATTTATATCGAAAATTGTCGTCAGATAATTTGAAAAGATTTTGTCGATGACGCACTCTGTTAGGTCCCCGGACACTCTCAATAGTATTCTTACACATCCAAGTATTCCAAATCACACATATTTATATCCACTTTCGTCTTTTTCATCACAAAACAAATAACCTCAAAAGTAAATAATGTCGGAATTTGACGTTTGTCGACTAAGTACTGCAGTTAAACTAGGGGGCTCGATGGTTTATCTTCTGTACTACAGATAGTAATAGGACTTGCGATAAACTGCGTTTTGTAATAACGTTTTTTCAAGGTCGTACTTACAGCTGGATTAAAGGTAGTACAAAAGCCGATACTTATTTGATACCGCGTTTTATAATAAGAGGGATTATGTTAATACTTTGCTGTTTGCAAGTGGTTTTGCCTGCTTCTCTAAGGAAGTTCTTCCTGGTGATAGAGTACTAATACTATATAGGTATATAACAAGATCTCAAAGTATTTATTATTTGTAAAACATATGTAGGTAAAATAAAATGGAGACCTTAAAAACAGGTATAGTGCGCTATGTTCTATGGTGAGACCAGGTGAGACATACGGTTTGGACTACAATAATAAGTATTAAAAATTAAACTTAAAAAGATGCGGTACTAGAATAAACATGGAAAGTCATTCTCAAAAACTCATCAACGGTGTAGGAACACTTCTCAGTAAGAATTTTTTGTAAGTTTTTCTTAAATTCTCTATAGTAAAAAATAAATAGTTAACTCTTACTCGGTCTTTTTGTAACATAATCATGTTAAAACGGATGAACCGATTCAGATAGCAAAAGATGATACACTGGAAACTAGAAATGGACATTGAATAATTATTAAGCGGGTAACGGGAGTAGTTCTCCAACACTTACCAAATTCAATGGAAATCATCCAAATCGGTTAAGCTTTTTTTCCTAGAAATTGCCATTCATATCGCACATTACTTTTATTTTTATTATCCCTACAACGTAGAAGAAGACATCCTACCTACAATTTTTGCAGGTGACCACGCAAACTTGATTTCAAAACTGAAAATCACCTCCCTACAGAGATTCATCCTACAGGGTGAAATGAAAGAATAATATTAAATATTATCGCAAGGCGACTCCCTCCAAAGGCTATCGCGTCCCTTAATAAGGTATTATGGGATTTAAAGGGATGTATTTCGACTTGCAATGGCGAAAACGATGACTTTGTAGTTTTTTTTTCAAGAAATGTAGCGTTATTTTTATGTCATATGTCGGCCTGTAAAACGGCATTTGTTTTAATCTAACCCGTACGTAGTTTATTCATATTAAAGCGTACAAACAAACATGCTCTTCAGCTTTATAATATTACTACAAATATAAATTTTACATAGGCATAAACATGTTTTTTCATCTAAATAACTGTGAGAAGGCACTTACGTAGAAGCTGAGTTTCACTATCACAGCCAACTTATCTCCGAAACATGTTCCCACAAAGGGTTACAGCGATGTTTTTCAACGCTATTCGGCTACAAAATATCTTTACCTTTGAAAGGGCAATGCAGGGTAACATACCTTAATTTCCGTAGAAACATGAACGTATAGCTTAGGAGGATCTCACACTGGCTGGGAATATGTCGGGTGTATCGTTCATAATCACATTAAAAGAAATGCGTTAATATACTAGTTAATATATGTCGATTAACACAAAGAAAAAAGAAAAAAAATAAAAATAAAAAAAATATTTTTTTCAAACAAATTAAATAGAATAAAAATGTGCGAAAATTAGAACACCATATAAAAGTCAGTCATTACAAACAGAAAAAAGAAAAATACGTAAATATAAAAAAATGAATTTTTCAAACAAATTAAATAGAATAAAAATGTGCGAAAATTAGAACACCATATAAAAGTCAGTCATTACAAACAACTGAAATTCTCCCTTGAAAACTGACAGCTGTCAACTGATCAAAACATTCTATACTCCTAACTTTATCTCTGCTTTACACATGATGTTGTAAATTATAAAAAACATATTATATTATAAGAAATTGTTACCTAATATAAAAACTATATCAGTACCTATCACTTCACCATGTCACTGTGCGGTCCTGTGGCACTTGTCCGCGGAAGCGACGGAACACCAAGTCCTGAGGCCAGAAGTTCTCGTCCAACACGAGGTGCAGGAAACACGTCGGCACTCGCACCACGAACGCCTACTTCACTCTTCTGACGCACGTACTTCACGATGTCCTCCGCTTTAGTATGAATGCTATGTTCATATGCAAGTAGGTACCAAATAAGTACTAAGTACCTTTACTCCATTTAAGTAAGCACTTAACTAAAGATATCTAAGCAATCTTGATAAGTGCCTAGTCATCATCCTCCGAGCCTTTTCCCAACTATGTTGGGGTCGGCTTCCAGTCTAACCGGATTCAGCTGAGTACCAGTGCTTTACAAGAAGCGACTGCCTATCTGACCTCCTCAACCCAGTTACCCGGGCAACCCGATACCCCTTGGTTAGACTGGTGTCAGACTTACTGGCTTCTGACTACCCGTAACGACTGCCAAGGATGTTCAATGACAGCCGGGACCTACAGTTTAACGTGCCATCCGAAACACAGTCATCGATGTCTAAGATTTACTTAGAAAGTACATACAAACTTAGAAAAGTTGCATTGGTACTTGCCTAAGTGCCTAGTCAAATGGAGTATAATTGTCGTGTTCAGCGTAGGCAATTGTTGATGGATCTAAATAAATAAATGTGTCTGTAAAGCGTGTGTTGCAATAAAATGTGTTGTACATATTACATAGTAGATACTCGTTACTGTTACTGTTACAGCCTTTTTATCGTCCCACTGCTGGGCACAGGCCTCCTCTCACACGGAGAAGGATTGAGCATTAATCACCACGCTTGCTCAATGCGGGTTGGTGATTTCAGACTATATAGTCCAGGTTTCCTCAAGATGTTTTCCTTCACCTTTTTATCAGCCATTGGTGTCCAAGATATACTTAGAAAGTACATACAAACTTAGAAAAGTTGCATTGGTACTTGCCTGAACTGGAATCGACACTCACACCCTCCTACTCGAGAGGTTGGTTCTTTACCCACTAGGCCACCACGACTTCTTACTCGTATTACATCCTAAATACTTCCATCCTAATCTTTCAACTTATTAAAAACTCAACATATACATTACTAAAATTGATACAAACCTCTAACAGTTTATACTCATGTAGGGATGAAGATATATTTTAGACTAGCTTCTGCCAGCGGTTTCACCCGCATCCCGTGGGAACTACTTCCCGTACCGGGATAAAAAGTAGCCTATAGCCTTCCTCGATAAATGGGCTATCTAACACTGAAAGAAATTTTCAAATCGGACCAGTAGTTCCTGAGATTAGCGCGTTCAAACAAACAAACTCTTCAGCTTTATAATATTAAGTATAGATGAATATATTTTGATGACAAACAATTATTATATTGTATCCACAAAAAAACTAACTGTAGGTAGTGCCTTAGTTTACTTCATAGCAGCATATCGTCAGTGTGAGACATACTAATATCTGACATCTAGTTCGTCTCGCAGACTTTATCAGATTTTGCTCCGCTGAATAAATTTAAATATGCTTTGAAAGTTACGCTGGTATATAAGCATCCAGCCTGTTTATCAGAACTTACGTAAATAAGCTATTGTTGATGTATGCTCAATATTATGGTGGCTGTAAATCTGATATTACTCCTATAGCCTCGTTAGTTTGGAAGTCGCATACAGTGACTACCGTTCACGGGGTCTTGGGTTCGAATCTCAGGTTGACCCGAATCCAGCCGAGACTGCTGGATTATTCGAAGAGTTACCGCGACCCTGGTACGTAAAAGGCCTACGTAGGAACATGATGGGTTTTAATCAGTAAGAGTCTGACACTCCCTCACTGCTAACCCACAGCGGGAGGCGTTATTTGATGATTTCAAATAAGAAAAAAAAAAGGTCGAACCGAATCGCCGTGTTGAGCCTGGAAGTTGGTGATTGATACACCCGTGCATCAGAGAGCACGATAAAGTCGATCTCGCACAGTCTTCTCCTCTTATGAGTAAGAAATAAGTGGTAATTAATTACTATGCCTGTTCGAGGCAGATTACTGATTTCAGACTTTTCACTTTACACACTTCATCATCATCATCATCATCATCATCAGCCTATCGCAGTCCACTGCTGGACATAGGCCTCTCCAAGTGCACACTCTCCTTTACACACTTACCTACTTATAATGTTTATTAAGCATAGAAAACTAAAATTAGTATTGCCTGACTTCTAATCGAAACCGTCCATAGATGTTTTAACCACTTGGCCACTACGACCACGAGACTTTTCTTCAAAAAATCAATTAAACTTAAAGGTTTTAAAGGACATTGTGCATTTCTTTAAAATCATCTAAGTTAATTTACTTAAACTACATGGATATTACAAGCATCAACCCACAGCAAAGAAATTACTTTTCTTTCAATAAATAACTTAAAGTTAATAAGCTTCGAAGTGGCGAGTTAACTTTACCCAACAATGTGACCGTAAAGAACGGCTTCTTGTAGTTTTTTCACCTGTGGATAAACTAGCAAAATGTAGCCATTTAGAAGTCGTTAGAAAATCACCACTTTAAACTTGCGGCAGTAAGTTTCAGTGGGTAGGGTGACCATGCTGTCGGTTTTTGGAGGATAGTATTGTCGTTGGTAAATTGGATTCCAAAATTGTAGGTTTTCGTGATTTTTGTTTTGTCGTAGATTGTTTTATGTTTATATGCTTCAATTTCATAGAAATATTCGTTAGACAATAAACACGTACCTACTCTAAAATGTAATAGGTATGTTTCAATCTAAAATCCATTGCGTTATCAAAGATCGAAGTATAGCATGACGGTGCGGTGGATCATAAAGTAATACCTATATGTTCAAAATTGATCATCAGAATTTAAAGAACACACTTCACTTTGCCTAACATTCATAATAAAATCATCCCAGACAAAATATTTCGACCACAAATATGACATACACATAATAACCATCCTCAGCTAACCGAAAAACTCATCCAACCATACATCATAAAATCCCAACTTGTCCTGTCTGACCACAAATTACCTTAACCCATGGTCACCCTACAAATCCCGTATCCGCTAACAGTTGCGACAACTAGTGGAAGTAACGACCTACGTGACTTCCTATGTACATAGCTGATACTCAAAAACCGACCTTATTATATAAGCCATAGAATTTATTTTCCATTGATTGAAGAGCTGGTTATATAGGCCAAAATCTCACAGGAAAGTGAACCTTATCATCTAAGATATAAGGGTGGTTTTTAGTTTGGATGAAAGTGGGAAAATTTGGGTAAATTCCTTATTTGGCTAGCCTTTGTCAGCGACTGGGTTGAAATAGAGAAGTTAGGGTCATGTGTAGTTTTTCCATAATAGTTTAGAATTGAATGGCGTTTTGAATAGTCAATGTGCTGGGCCATTGATGTTTAGTACCTACTTTAAATAAATGGGGAGGGAAGAGGGAATTCCTGTTGAAAGTATGGGTAGTTTGGTTTTACCCGTGTGTAAAGAAAAAATATATATTTATATATTTTTAAACATGATTAATTATCGCATTTGTGATTTAAAAAATGGTAGTATTTACCAAGGTGTTTTACCAAGGTGTTTCTTTTTATTTTTTCTCGATCACACTAAAATAATACTTGACAAGAAAATTACTGACAAGATGTCAGTTTGATGTGAAGGACGGTATATGGGCGTGGTCCAGCTACGCCTGCCGTGACGTATTTGACCTACCTGAAGGCGCGTGACCTACCTGCTTTAGGGCATCTCCGCTAGTCTTTTCTCCTCCGTGGATTGCTTTGATCAGTTGACAGCTGTCAGTTTTCAAGGGAGAATTTCAGTTGTTTGTAATGACATGACACATAATTTTCGCACATTTTTATTCTATTTACTTTGTTTGAAAATGATTTTTTTTTATTTTTACGTATTTTTCTTTTTTCTTTGTGTTAATCGACATTGTATTAACCAGTATACTAACGCATTTCATTAAATGTAATTGTGAACGACACACCCGATATACATTATATTCAAAAACTTGAAAAAAAAAACCTAAAACTACAACCTCAAAAGCATATTACCCTCCTTTTTGTGACGAAGTCGGGTAACAGATTTACCAAAAACATTCAAGGAAACTCGCCAAAGTATTGACTTAGTACATAACAGGACATTTCCTACAATTAAAGCTCCCAGTTAATCCAATAACTGTCGAATATAATAGTTATGTATTTAAAACGGTGAACTAAGCTCATAGGCCGGAGTCACTCGCTATCGGGAGGGACATACAACCACAGCGTTTTGTGTACCGACTTATAGTGTGTAAGATATATTGTAGGGCGCTTTTTGAAATAACAATATACATAGTGGAAATTGGCTTCCGGAAGTTGTATATGGTTTTAATGAAATGCTATGTTAAATACTAGATTAGACATTATTAGCATTGGACAGCTTTTGGCTACAATGAAATAAAATACCCATGACAGAATTCTTCGGCCGTCTGTAACCAGTTGGATATTTTAACTGGTCATTGCATTATTTCCACAACATCTAATTAAAATAAAATCAGTTTTAAAAACTAAAGTAAGCCATTCCTTAAATAAATCCCTAGTTAACGCATAGATACTAATTAAGAGCACATTGTCAAAAAAAAGACTATCCTTTAATTGTTTTGCGATCAGAGATTGAAAGACATAATTTATACGGACCAATTTTTCAAAAACCGCACCACATTTAGTAGAACGATCTATCCAAAATCCTAGGCCAAAACGCCAGCGTTCCAAGATTGGCACATTATACCTCCGTAGCCTCATATTTGCTTAGCTGAGCGCACTCGAAATTATCTAAGCCTAGGGAGTAAGGAAAGATGAGTGGAGATACCATAATGTAAGTAGGTCAGGCGCCTTCTTCTAGGTCAAATTCGTACGGTGAGCCTGACCAAAATGATCAGTTCCGAGTGAACTAATGAGGTGTTCGGGTTCTTTGAAACATCTGTCAACATCATCCTCCGAGCCTTCGTCCCAACTATGTTGGGGTCGGCTTCCAGTCTAACCGAATTGGTGTCTAAGATATACTTAGAAAGTACATACAAACTTAGAAAAGTTGCATTGGTACTTTTCTGACCTGGAATCGAACCCACACCCTCATACTTGAGAGGTTGGTTCTTTACCCACTAGGCCACCACGACTTTGTCTACATTTTGAGATGTCGGTCAACAAATTTTATTACAAGGAATATGCGTAAGGGCAGAAACAGTAACGTTCCTCGTCCCCCACTCACCCGCATTTTTGGCGAGCTACTTTCTTAGGCGATTTTTCGCTATGGCATCTCCGCTACTGATTTTGTTCTCCATGTCTAAGACTTAAGCCAGTCTAATTTCTACTAGGTATGAATTGAAATTGGGTTGAAGGCTGCATTCCTAATTATGCTTCACGTTTCACTTATGAATACTATTCAATATTTAAGCACGTTAATTTACTTGTATGTCTGTTGGCTTGTGTGCTTGTCTTGTGGTTATAGTCAGAGTGCTCATGCACATTTTTTAATAGATAAAATACTTCTGTTGCATTGTATTTAAAAAGAAATGTACTGTAACTATAGCAGTTTGAATGAGAAATGGAAAAAAAGGTATATCTATTTTGTTTTAATTTGTATTAATAGTTAAGTTAGAATGTTTTTTTTAGGTAAAATCCTACTAATATCCTACATCCTACATCCTACATATACACTCAGCGGCACGGAATCTGGCCCAAGCACATTTGGGCCTTATAACCATTATTTAAATGAAAAATCGGAATTTTTATTTTAAGATTGTTTAATTTACTCATTTTCCAAAAGAAAATGACTAACAAACAACAGAATTATGAGGATTTTCATTAAGTTACATTGAGTTAGAAAACAGAGTCCTTTACCGCAATAATCACCATAAACTTTTTAAATTCAACATTTTTAACAAAACAGAAAGTTATCGAATTTTAATAATGGGTGTTTCTTCCTCTTGATCCGATGACTGCCTGCATACGATCTGGCATGCTCTGGATGATGTTTTTTATCTCCACCTGAGAGATCTCCTCTCAGGCAGCTACCAGCGCGGTTCTCAGTTCACTAAGAGTCCGTGGTGGGTTACGACTTGCTTGGACCTGTCTTTTAAGCATGTTCCAGACATGTTCTACAGGATTCATGGCTGGGTTTCTTGCAGGCCAGTCCAATTTTTGAATACCGACCTCGAACAAGTAATCGGTTACGCAACGAGCTGCGTGAGGTCGAGCATGTCCTGCATTATACGAAATTCTTCACTTCCTATGAATGCCTGACAGGGTAAAACATGATTTTGAAGGATCTCTTCAATATACCGCACTGTTGTCAGACGACTTTCGACAACCAATAATTCAGTACGGGCTTCTGAACTTATGCCTCGCCAAACCAAGATGGACCCACCATGAAAACCGATTGTTTGCTTGGTAGTGGTGGGAAGAAACCATTCTCCGCGCTTTCTCCATTTACATTCACGGCCGTCTGGAGCTCTTAAGACGACTCTGCATTCATCGGTCCATAAAATTTTACTCCATTGGTCATGCGTCTAATTTGCATGTTCTCTTGCAAACCTAAGTCTGGCTATGCGATAGTGCGGGAGAAGCTCCGGGCCTCGAGTTGGTCTTCTAGCAGGCAGATCCCGTTCCTCCATCCTTCTTCTTATTGTGCACTTACGGAAGTTGACTTCTCTTGTTGTTTGCAAAGGCTGGCGTATCTCTAACGCAGTGAGAAACCGATTTTTCATTATTGCACGTACGATAAATCGGTCGTCGTGCGCCGACGAACATCTTACACCCCCACTTTCTGGTCTTCTTGTGTAAAGACCAGTCTGGTCATACATTTTCTATGCATATCTTTAACTTGTACGCGGTGCACTTAAAGTTTCAACCATCTTCCGCTGCTTCCGCCCTTGACGTCTTAGCAACACTACTTGAGCAACTTGAGCTGCAGTAAGTGTAATTTTCAGATCAAATTGTGAAAAAAAGAGAAACAAAAAACGATCATAATCATATTTTTTTTTTGAAACGTGCTTAGTACTTCGGCAATTTCTATCTGAATTTAAACTTAACTTTCTGCTTTGTGTTCCAACAACGGAATCTGTTTCTAGTGTTACAAAAGTTGAACAGACACACATTTTTCTGTATTTTAATTAACAATTACGAAAGGACTGACAATATGTCATACGAAATTAGAATTTACAACAATTATCTGGGCTGATATCTACTTGTATTTGTTTGGGCCAAATTCCGTGCCGCTGAGTGTATTATAAACGTGAATGTTTGTGAGAATGTATGGATGTATGTTTGTTATTGAATCACGCAAAAACGGCTGAACCGATTTGGTTGAAATTTTTTATGTAGATAGTTTATACCCTGGATTAACACATAGGCTTCTTTTTATCCCGGTCAACAGGGATAAACCGTATTTTATTAATATTTTGTTAAATTAGTATAGACGGCCTCTTTTGAATTTTGCTGTTTCTTTTTCTGAATCCTGTATTTTTTTGTTTTTAGGGTTCCGTACCCAAAGGATAAAACGGGACTCTATTGTTTTCGCTCCTCTGTCTGTCCGTCCGTCCGTCCGTCCGTCTGTTCGTCCGTCTGTCACCAGGCTGCATCTTCCTTAGACCGTGATAGTTAGAGAGCTAAAAATTTCACAGATGATGTACATATTTTTATTGCCGCTATAACAACAAATACTGAAAACTAGAATGTAATAAATATTTTGGAGGGCTCCGACACAACAAACGTGATTTTTTTGTCCGATTTATAAATAATGGTACGGAACCCTTCGTGCGCGAGTTTGACTCGCACTTGGCCGGTTTTTTTGATTTGTACGCAGGTTTCTATCCTTTTATCATGGATGCTGTCATAGATTTAGAAACCCACTACCGTTTGATAGATAGGCAATACGTGACACATAATTTTATGCGATAAGAGTCCAAAAACTGACCACTGTAGAGGCATGTAGCTGGCCCCCGAATGTGTTAAAGACAAATTTTAGTAACAAAACAAGCGATACTTTGAAAAATGTTTAACATTTTCTATGAATTGATTCCAAAAATTAAGAAACGCTATAAATACTAATACGTAACTCTAAATACTATAACTTCTACATAAAAAAGTGTGTTTCGTTTTTGGCTTCACCAGAAATCACATTATGGTCGATCTATCTACTGTTATCTATATCTGTTGACAAATATGGCTGTCATACTGCGCTTTGTCTGTCAGGGCCATTGGAATTTAACGAAATTCTCCATAATCCGAATTTTGCGGATATATGTTGTCGATTCAAAATCAATATTTCTTTATGTTTTGTTATTCATACCTATAAGGTTTCGATCGAGTCTACCGTACTCCTTGACAAAATCTTACTTCTTACTTATATTATAAGGGTCCGTTCAGATAGACCGGGTCGGAGAGCATCGGCGCGTATTTTTCTTTTCACACAGACCGGAGCCGATCAGTTGCGCGAGCATTAAAGAGCATGCAAACCGAGCCAAGCGTCAAGAAAAAATACACGATCGGAGCCGGTCGGCTCCACTTATTATTTCACACCGAGCGCATTCGAGCATTCTCAATGACAAAAGCAGTGCGCATGCAAAAATAAATCTTACTTCAAATACTAAGTACTCAATTTTTTACGTATTAAGAATTTGCTCTGCTCTCCGAGCCGGTCTGTCTGAACGGACCCTAAATGTCAAAGTTTGTGAGAATGTATGGATGTATGTTTGTTATTCAATCACACAAAAACGGTTGGACCAATTTAATTGAAATTTGGTATGTAGATAGGTGATACCCTGGATTAACACTGGCTACTTTTTATCCCGGTCAGCAAGGGTAAAATTAATCAGCCACGGTCAAAGCAGCACCATCTGTGGTATATAAAATACAACAAATTTGACAAAGCAGCCAGGTGGAAAGACGTTAGTGGAACAATTAATTATCATTTAAAGTCATAGATGGAGTTGTGCATTTTTTCATAAACAAAAGCTGGGGTTTTATTTTAGCTTATCTTCCATTAAAGTGGAGGCTTAAAAGCAACTTACGAGTAGTATTAAGTAGACCTTAAATATTTTTTGTGTGCTGCAAAACATGTAATACTTATGGATCCTTGAAGAAAGGAGAAAGATCTGTCTCTCGCAAGTGCTGCTAAGCGTGAGTTAAGTTTCTGTAGCTTTAGAAACTAGCCTAGAGACAAAGTGCACATTAAAGAAATGAAAGCTTCCTCGATTGAATATCATAAGCACGTAAAATGCTTTATCGCCCCTGAAAACGTAAAAATTACGCGTCGCATACCAGAGACATACTAACTTTCAACTTCTGATCACAAATAACATCATAAAAACCTTATACAGGAATGAATTTTATCCAGTGCGCAAACTTTGTCAACTTATAGTTAAATAAGTTTTATAGATACGTATATTTTTATTTTGTCGTGTTTTAGTACAAAAGAGAATAGTTATTGATATCGAAAGATGTTTATTTTGTAACCGATTGTACGGTCACAGTCGTCATAGTAGGCACAGCGGCAACGCGAAACCGGTTTACTGACGCGAGCGCTGCTCCAAGTGCGTAAGAATAGTTGGTATCCATATTTTGCTGATTTTAGGGCGGACAAAAGAATGAACAAATTTTTTTTACTGATGATGCAGATATGTTCTGTTAATGATTCTGAACCACCAGTTTTTTTTTGTGCACTGCTTAAAATTCATTCCTGTATATATCTACGTTTAAATTTAAATCATGGATATCATTCAGTTATAAAGACAGAATTGCTATAAAACGTGTTTTCGGTGAATGTACTATTATTTTTTTGAAAATATATATTCCCAACTCTGATCTCATAGAGATGGCGCCCGACTGTCACCACAGTGGGGATTGTGCGAACTATCGTACCCGGCCCTGGCATAAGCCATGGTCTGGGGCGAGAAGAAATGGGATGACAAAGAATGAGGCAGCGGCACGACTGAAAATTCCCACCTCTCATCTCAGCCACTGCGGTAAACCATCACGAGAGCTGGGTGTCGAGAGACGACTACCGGCTCGGCCCAAATGAGTTTTGAGTGGGTCGTCGACCATTCGGCTCCTAGGAGCCCCGTGTCTAACAGGCCAGTGTCAGCGATGCGCGTTATTTCACGCGCCCCTTTAGTAGAGTCAGCAAACCCCAGTGAGGTCCACCAGGGCAAAAGCCTAACACTCCTTCACGCTGCACCCATAGCGGAACCAGTACAATCACATTGTCACTGACAGAAGACTGCATTCTCTAATGAAGAAGTCAAACTGATGGCTGAGAATTACGTAATTTTCTAGGATGCCATGCAACGTGTTGCAAATGCCCAGGCCTTTGGAAGCTTGGTAATCCTTTTCTCCACCTTCACTAAAACACATAGGAAGTGGTGAAGGGCGGGCGTTTTAGGGCTGTCTTTGGTTTTTGACGTTAGCAAAGTGCTGATTTATCAGCCTAATTTGAGTTTTTTTCACTTGAGTATTTTGGTACATGAACAAATTACCTCTAGAATAGTAATGAATTAGTTTTGGTCGCGGGGACTTGGTCGTCTTCATCACGTATTTACCAACTTTTAGTGGTCATCATGCACACCCGCTTCTCTAATTTTATTTTAGGATCAACCAGATTATTACAGTTAGTTATATATTAACTACGCTACTATAGCCCGCTGTCGAATCTTTTTACATCAATTCTGGAGAAGCTACATAATTATTAGCGTGTATACAGCCTTATGTTTCTTCTGATCTGCTGGCTCCATCAAGAAGTGACAAATTGCGAGCGCACATTTTGAAAAAAAAAAAAACTGCAGGCTTCAAGTACGAACACATGAATTGGACTTTCACAGATATTGGCCTGTTCGTGAACTAATTCAAACATTTCGATGGAATCCCAATTTAACATAGTGAGTGAGTGCACAGAAAATCCTCAAGTGTTTCCTCCTGTAGTGAAACTGTGCGCCTACCTGATGACTATGTCATCATCCACCCAGCTATTCCCCAATTATGTGGCTGTTGAGTTAAAGTCAAACCAAATCTGTTTGACTACCAATATTTTACTAGAAGTGACTACCTTTATGATCTCCTCAACCCAATGAACTGGACACCACGTTATCCATGGTAAGACTGTTTGACAGACTTTCTGGCTTCTGATAAGTCGCAGTTGCTGCAGAAAATGTACAAATGACAGCTTTATCAGACCTTTGTATCCTGTGAGAATTACTTACGCCCCATACGTTATCATTTTCCAAATCGGTTGATTAGGTCCAGAGATTTCCACAACTTAAATATAAATGGTCACACATGAGAGACGACGGCACATAGAAGAGTAGGTTTGGAAGGAGAAAACATAATAACGATCCCAAATAAAATTGGTATAAGGGCATGGGCAGGAGGATGATGATAACACAATACACCTACGGTATAAATATTATTTTGACAATTCTATATTGCCCACGCAGACGAAGTCGCGGGCAACAGCTAGTTACCTCTATAAAGGTGAAAGTTTGTGAGAATGTATGGATGTATGTTTGTTATTCTTTCACGCAAAAACGGCTTCACTGATTTGGTTGAAATTTGGTATGTAGATAGGTGATACCCTGGATTGACACATAGGCTACTTTTTATCAACACATCATGCGGGCGAAGCCGCGAGCGGAAGCTAGTACAAAATATTATACTTATTTCTCTTCCTATGTATCTTCTGTGAACAAGTTCATATTAAAGTAATATGAAGTACATACTTCATACTATTAAAATATTGCACTGCTCTTGTCAATAAATTGTAATATTGTAATATAAGTGCAATATGTATTTTGTGCATGTTGCACCATATTGTGCAACCGCTGGCTACCGGAAGAATGTCGTCACGGATGAATTGCATAACTTATGCAATAATATGGCGGCGGCATTGTTTAAAAAAATACTCTTACTGTCATAATATTTTTTTTTTTTTCGCGAAATTGTTACGGTCGATGTCTTAATAAGTACCTACTTTGCGGAAAAAATAATTCACCACTTATTACTAGCTAGCTTCCAGGAGTTTCACCCGTGCCCCTTGAAAACTTCTCCACTCGCCCGAAATAAATGTATCCCAAAAACGATTTCTCGATGAATGAGCTATCTACTACTAAAATATTTTTTCTAATTGTTTCAGTAGTTCCTGAGATAAGTGAGTTCAAACCAACTCTTCAGTATTATAACTTCCAATCATAAGCAGATAATGCTTCTTTAATAATTTTCCTTAAACATAAGCTTCTTCTTTAGATAGGTTAGGATAAGATAGTAAAATCATAAACATCGGAGAAATAAACAAAGAAATAATTAACAAATAATATTTATTTAAACAAATTATAAACTTACAGCTACTTACAAATAAAAGTAATAAAAATAAATCACAGTATCAATACGATAATGAACTTATTACTAAGCACTAAAGTCTACTTTCCTTTAACACGCACATCACATCTTCAATCGACTTTATTACTAAAGCCTTAAGACTCAGATTCGCGTGACATTTGTTCTTTCTTTGTTGAAGAGTTTAAGACTTTTTTTTTTTTTTTTATCGACGTAAAATCATCAAATGACCCCCCTGTGGGTTAGCAGCGGTGAGGGAGTGTCAGACTCTTACTGACTAAAATCGTCGTGTTCCGTCATAGGCCTTTTATGTACCAGGGCCGCGGTATCTCTTTCGAACAACCCGCAGCCCCGGCAGGCCTTGGCCCTGCTGGGCCCCGCTGGGGTTGCTGACATCTCTTTGAGGAGCGCGTGGAACAACGCGCGCCGTCGACACGGGTCTGTCGTCTAAGAGTTTAAGACTGAGGTGGACCTTGTCCAAACTCAGGTCTCTGCTGATCAGGTCTCCCCCAGAACATTCCCCAGGGTCCACCCCAGGAACGTTCTGGAATGCCTGATGGTCCACGTCCAAACCAAGGGTGTTCCGTGTTGTTGAATCCCTGTCTGTGGAAGTCCTGAGAGCCAGGGGGACCTCTGAAGCCGGGAGGTCCTTGCCAATGCTGCTCTTGCCTCCAATCACGATCAGAATGGTGACCACATCCTGGCTTAGCCTTTTCTTCTGCAGCACGTTTGTAATGCCAATGGTGATGATGATGATGCATTTGAGCTTGTTGATCGAATGGCCCAAAGCGATCAAATGGCGGTCCTTGATCGTGATGCCCCATTCTTCTGGAGAGAGGGCACCCAAAACGTCTGGGTTTTGCTTGAAATGGTGGAGCGTAATACCCATCAAAGGGTATGTCACAAATATCGTATTCCACGTTAGTTTTCATGATGAAGAAGTTTGTTTGTTTGTTTTCTTATCAGTTGTTCGTGATTTGAACGAGTTGATTCGAATGAGTAGCGTAGTGAGTTGGCCGAGTATATATTGTGAATAGAAAATGATGCAACTCGTGAACACATTTCGAGTGTTTATGTACTCGAAAGCTGATGAAATTGTGGTTGTAAAATTTCTGGAGTTGGAAATAACCCAAATTATTTCAGGTGTTATTTTAGGGTACAAGCTGAAAGAATAAATGAAGTTTGATTGATTTATAATTTAGCAATCCCATTCATAAATTACCTTTAGATATTGTTGTAGCTATTTACACTAAACTATTCCGTATAATGATATACTAGTAAAGGTATGCTACTAGGCTAAATAAACTTGAATTAGGTATAACTATTGGACTATCCACAAATAGAAAAGAAAATAGTAAGGTTCTCAATACAACATTTTATAATTGCAATCAAAACTAACCATTAACTTTTTGTAATAAGGATCAAAGTCGCCAATCACCGGACACGAGCTATTTTAGTATAGTAGTGGCCGTGACCGTGAACTGCCGATGACGTCACATGGTCATGGTTTGTTTATTGTTACGTAATATTCCGTACTTCTTGCTATTCGAATATACTTCTATAGGTAAACAGGTTATTTACATAGAGACTTTATAAGGCAAACCATTTTAGTTATTATTTTAGAACTAATTAAAATAGGTGATATAATGGGTAGTCTCATCGCAAAGAGCGATCTCTTCCAGACAACCTTAGGATGGATTGAAATGAGAAAGAAAGATTGGTATATTTATTTCTAACGAATGTATGGTATCCGTAGGCCACTTATTTACACATGATTTTCTGCCGTTAAAACTGCAATATGCCGTTATCACTGTACATAGTCATTGTTGTTGTTGTTGTTACAGCCTTTTTATCGTCCCACTGCTGGGCACAGGCCTTCTCTCACACGGAGAAGGATTGAGCATTAATCACCACGCTTGTTCAATGTGGGTTGGTGATTTCGGACTTTATAGTCCAGGTTTCCTCAAGATGTTTTCCTTCACCTTTTTATCAGCCATTGGTATCTAAGATATACTTAGAAAGTACATACAAACTTAGAAAAGTTGCATTGGTAGGTACTTGCCTGACCTGGAATCGAGCCCACACCTTCATACTCGAGAGGTTGGTTCTTTACCCACTAGGCCACCACGACTTTAGTCATAAGACATAATCATGGGGATCTGTATTATATGGGTCACTATAAAAACGTGCTGTCAACAAGGTTCAACGTTTTGTAACATGGACTTTTTTACAATCTTTACTAATATTATAAAGTTGAAGAGGAGTTGTTTATTTGTGTGAACGCGCTAATCTCAAGAACTTACTGATCCAATTTCAAAAATATTTCAGTGTTACATAAATTGAGGAAAGCTTTAGGCTATTTTATGGGGATGTCATCATTCTCCTGAATTGCATCAAATTGATTTTATTTTAGACTAGCTGTTGCCCGCAACTTCGTCTGCGTGGGCAATATAGAATAGTCAATTATTACGTATGGTGCGTAAGTAATTTTCACAGGAAATAGCTATAATCTATGTCTATGCAGCAGGCGCATAGGGTAGGATAGTTTCACTACTGGGGAGAAACACTTGTATGACGGGGATTTTCTGTGCACTCACTCACTATGGTAAGGCGGGACTCCAACGAAATGTTTGCATTAGTTCACGAATAGGCAAAATGTACGTATCTGTGGGAGTCCACTTCATGTGTTCGTACTTGAAACCTTCAGTTTTGCCTAGATTTTCAAAATGTACGCTCGCAATTTGTCATTTCTTGGTGGAGCCAGCAAATCAAAAGAAACATAAGTGTTGTATACTGTGCGTCACTACCGCACACCGGGAAAATTTCGCTCTTGCGAAGGACGTTTATCTATACTAATATTATAAAGCTAAAGAGTTTGTTTGTTTGATTGTTTGTTTGTTTGTTTGAACGCGCTAATCTCAGGAACTACTGGTCCGATTTGAAAATTTATTTCAGTGTTAGATAGCCCATTTATCGAGGAAGGCTATAGGCTACTTTTTATCCCGGTACGGGAAGTAGTTCCCACGGGATGCGGGTGAAACCGCTGGCAGAAGCTAGTATACCATATTTTGTGTCATACGTAAACAGGACCACAGTGAGTATCCACCGAAACACTTTCAAAGATCTGATGAACGAACAAATCAGACTTGACTTGGTCACCTGGGGCCAAACAGAGCTCTATGGAGCGATCATACGCTTTGGCTCCTACTGTTATTGTGTTTTCTGAAAATTTATTCACCTCATTCAACGATGAATGTAATTCTGATGGTACTATTAAGAACACTTGCTTAGCGCAAAAGCTGACGTTGGCAGGCCGACTTTTTTGACTTCTCGAATAGGATACCATTGGTTTTTGTGCAATGCACACCTGAAATGCATGCTGGATTAGGATAGGATATAGGTGGACAGGATTTGCAGCAGAGAACAATTCTGTCTTTGTAATTGAATGACATCAAACGTAGTTTTATATAAAAGGTGTTTTTTTAGACTTGGCTCGGGTTTTACTGAGACTGTTCGTAATCGTGAACAGTGTATTTGCGATCAGAAGTTGAAAGTAAGTGGCATGTCTCTGGTATGCGACGCGTAATTTGTACGTTTTCAGACGCATAAAGCATTTTACGTGTGTATGGTATTAAATCGAGAAAGCTCCCACTTCTTATCTGCACTTTGTATCTGGGCGTGTTTTTAAAGCTACAGAAGCCACACATTACCTACCTCACGCTTAGCAGCGCTTGCGAGAGATAGATCCTCCTTTCTTCTAGGATTAAGTTTACATATTTTGCATCAGAAAAAATAATTAAGGTCTACTTAATACTACTCACTCAAAGTAATTTGTTTTAAGGCCACCACATTAGTGGAAGATAAGCTAAACTATGTTTATGAAAAAATCCTGATATGAACTCCATCTGTAACTTTAAATGATAATTAATTGTTCCACTAAAGTCATCATTTTTGACATAATGTTCAAAAAATAATTTAGATGGCACCGTTTTAAATTT
This sequence comes from Helicoverpa assulta, assembly GCA_963856015.1. Classification (NCBI taxonomy): domain Eukaryota; kingdom Metazoa; phylum Arthropoda; class Insecta; order Lepidoptera; family Noctuidae; genus Helicoverpa; species Helicoverpa assulta. The sequence continues at coordinate 11,326,412 of CAWLCW010000027.1, read as the reverse complement.
GGCTAAGAACTATTAATTTTCCTTTCATCAAGGTAATAATTATAGTTGGATTTTGATGTGGTACGGCAAACTGACAAACACTATTGAAATGTCTATCGAAAAATTACATCACGTGTTAAAATATGGTGAATTAGGGGATCTTCACACTGCCCCGCATCACGCTGCATCTTGCGTGTCGACGCACCTACGCGCGTTCCTGCGGGAGTGCAGATCTGCATCATCGTGCGGGTTTTTCACGCACTCACGCGCGTAGGTGCGTTTTGTTAATTCACGCACGACGGCTCTCATCGAGTTCCATTTTCAAACATACACGTCACGCCCATTCAAAATCACGCGCGTCACTGCGGGATTCAGTGTGCCATACCTTGCGTCTCGCCCCGCACCTACGCGCGGGGGTGCGTGTTTCTCCGCATGTATGTGCGTGATCCGCATGAACGCGCGTGGATGCATTTTCAGTGTGTTGGACTATGCGTGTTTTCCATACAAACGGAGATATTTCCATACAACGGAAAAAAACGCATCCACGCACTACGCTGCATCATGCGGGGCAGTGTGATAATCGCCTTACGGAAAATACACAATTCCATCTGTTGAAAAAAATAATAATCCTCTATAAAGAATGTAAATGGTAATTAATTGTCATTTAACACCTCGCTCCTTTCACAAATTTGATGTTGATACCACAGATGGAGCTACTTTAACCTTGGCTAAACAAAATTTTCATAATTTTTTTTTCTTCCGAAGTTACTTATAAAGGTGTGATTTTCTGTGTAAAGATTGATAATAGGCCGATCAACTAATATAAGTACAACATTCAAATGTACAGTTTTGATAAACAGATTGCGTGTCGTAATATTTTACATCTTGAATTCACTAAATTAATCATATCTTTTGATAGAGTGAATCGATTTCGATGAAACAAAAACTAAGTAATACCCCAAGTTACGTAGAATTTTTGTATATAAGCATTGTCTGCATTGAATTCGTAGATTTTACGTGAATCACGAACGAACAAACAGACAAACAGACAAAAATGACAAAAATGATGGAAATGGGTTCTGTTAGTTATCCTTTAACATGCTGGCTATTTTCTTTGTCAATTTCTTCAATGTACAAAAATTATTTTTCTACAGATTTAGTATATGTATAGATATCAGTTACGAATTTATTTTGAATCATAAACATTTATGATTGTTTTATGTAAGATATCTTATCTGAATAGATTAAGATAGCAGGGAAAACCTGTTTTCAATATGAGTGACATGGCAGAAATTATTGTGATAATGTCGTAATAATGTTGCATCATAACATTAGATTTGTATACAAAATTATCCTTCTCATTCATAATTACTTTCTTAAGACCTGCTAATATTTATGTTAAACTGATAAGTTTTTGTGTTATGCGTTATCTTAATGAATACCCTTAAATAATTAGCTATGGACTCTTTTAAATATTTAACTGTTCAATTAACAGTTTAAGGAAATTAAATTAAAATTTCATTTAGATTAAAGATAGTTTTACTTTATTATATCCTAACTAGCCGTTTTCCCGTGGTTTCACCCGCGTCCCGTGGAAGCTACTGCCCACACCGGAATTAAATATAGCCTATGTTACTCGCAGATAATATAGCTTTCTAATGGTGAAAGAATATTTAAAATCGGTCCAGGAGTTTTTGAGTTTATCCATTACAACCAAACAAACAAAGTTTTCCTCTTTATAATGTTAGTATAGATAAGCCAATGATACTTACATATGTATAACATAGATTTACAAAATAAATGAACACGAAAAACACTTTGAGACTTTTTTATCAAGTCCAAATACAGCTATGATACAATGTTTTATCGTGAAGTTCGAGATATTTTTTCCGGCTCCATCATCAGATCAGTTCGACAGTACCAAGTACCAACTACTTACTTATTTACAAAAAGCCGCTTCTTCATGAGTTATTGGGAGATTGATAATAAAAATCTATAGGTTGCCTCTGCAGCGTCACATACTTTACCTCTTCATAATACAATTAGTATACAAGTGCAAATATTATTTACATAAAATAAACACTTCACAAGAGTTTCATCAGTCCCAAGTGGATCGCCGTGAAATGTATTCACGAGTTGCATCATCACGCCCTATCAGTTTAAATACTACGTTCAAGCCGAAATGATAGACATTCGAGTCAACTCGTTCATACTACGAACAACTGATCACAAAAAAACCTCATAATGAAAACACACATCGAATTTGATATTTGCGATATACACTTTGATGGGTATAACGCTCCACCTTTTCAAGCAAAACCAAGACATTTTGGGTGTCCTCTCTCCAGAAGAATGGGGCATCACGATCAAGGACCGCCATTTGATCGCTTTGGGCCATTCAATCAACATCATCATCATCAACACTGGCATTGCAAACGAGGTGCAGAAGAAAGGACTAAACCTAGATGTCGTCACCACTCTGATCGTGATTGGAGGCAAGAACCGCATTGGCATGGACCTCCCGGCTTCAGAGGTCCCCCTGGCTCTCAGGACTTCCGCAGACATGGATTCAACAACACTGAACACCCTTGGTTCGGACGTGGACAGCCAGATGTCCCAGAACGTTCCTGGGGTGGACCCTGGGGAATGTTCTGGGGGAGACCTGATCAGCAGAGACCTGGGTTTGGACAAGGCCCACCTCAGTCCTAAGATGTTCTTAAAAGACCCATTTTAGATGACAGCCATGGAGCAAGAGAATACTGTTCAATGTTGTGATATATTAGAAAGTAAGAATATGACGTAGTTATATTTTGCATTTTAAAGATTTGTAATGGAATATTATTAAATAAATTATGTTGAGATTATTTTCTGATTATAACTAATCCACGCCTTAGTTACCTACGTTTTTTCCCTGAGCATGTAGATTTACACACACTGGCCACATAGCTTAGCAATTCAAATGTTAGGCTACTATCGACTTCACACAGTAAAAAAAAGTGGCCAAATGCGAGTTGGACTCGCGAACGAAGGGTTCCGTACCAGTATTTATAAAACAGACAAAAAATCACGTTCGTTGTATGGGAGACCCCCAAAATATTTATTTAATTCTAGTTTTCAGTTGTTATAGCGGCAACAAAAATACATCGTCTGTGAAAATTTCAGCTCTCTAACTATCACGGTTCATGAGTTACAACTTGGTGACAGACGGACGGACGGACGGACAGAGGAGCGAAAACAATAGGGTCCCGTTTTACCCTTTGGGTACGGAACCCTAAAAACACAACACCTTGAGAATTGCATAGTTGTTAGGCGAGCTATAAACTTCTATACATGATGCAATCTGATATAGTATTCATTCATACTAAAAACCCTATATTTTACCTTATCCTAATCAAGTACCAAGATAAGATAAAGTATACAGATTAAGTATGTTGTTTTTGTTAAAAAAATAACTAAGTCTGACACCAGTCTAGTCTAGGAGCATTGGGTTTCCCGGGTAACTGGGTTGAGGACAGTGGCGGGGCAAGACCTAAATTTGATGTGGGCAAGACAGATTTCGCGAGGCCCTGTTCTATGGCGACCTGAAGACGGATTCTTTAAAATAATAAAAACAAACGAAACAATTAACATTGCCAAGTTTTTATTCATAAAAATACAAATTAGATTAAAGTCGCTGGCAGAAGCTAGTATTGAATAACACAATTATACGTTTCTATTTAGTGCCGGTTTTAACTCTACCAGCGCCCTGGGCGAGATTTCTATAGCGCCCTCCAACTGCAATTCAAACCCATAGGAAAAATAGAGACATATGCAGTTACCAATTTCGCGAGCGAAGCGAGCGCGAATTTTTTTTATAGTTAACAAGTCAAAGCAAAAATTACGTAAAATGTAGCCCAATCGTACATAAGTTATTGCTGGTTGGTTGGTGAAGGCAAAAATACGGGGACATATCTTCTGATTACGCGAGCGAAGCGAGCGCGAAATTTTTTGTAATATTTTACAACTTAAAACAAAAATTACTTAAAATGTAGCCCAAACGTATAACTCTTTGTTGACGCTATGTGTTACAATTTAGGGACTTAAAGTAGTACCGTAAATAAGAAAGTTCATATGGAAACTATAAGTTACTTTCTTATTAATAAAAGGACGCTACCTTTTTGCTAGGGTAGACTAAAAAATTTTGACACTGATAATGAAAACAACTGTAAAGTGAAGCAAGCTCGAAAATTTTTGAGTTTTGGATCAGTAAAAGTCCTAAACATAGATAATAAAAGGCATCTGTGAAGTGAAGAAGCCGCGAGCGAATGGAGCGCGAATTTTTGTGAGTATTGGGACATTAAAAGTAGCTATATGTGATAAAAAAATTGAGGTGTAAAGTAAAGAAACCGCGAGCGAAGCGAGCGCGAAAATTTTTTAGTTTTGGGACATAAAATTAGTGTTTGTTCGAGAACATGTTTCACTACAAAATTGATTCATATCTTTTATTTTATTCTCGCTTTAAAAATTTTTGAGGCGCGAGGCCCCTTGTACCGCGAGGCCGTAGGCGGTGGCCCACGTCGCCCACGCCTTACGCCGCCTCTGGTTGAGGAGGTCGGATAGGGCAGTCGCTCCTTGTAAAACACTGGTACTCAGCTGCATCCAGTTAGACTGAAGGCCGACCCCAACATAGTTGGGAACAGGCTAGCCTACTTAATAGAATGCAAATATTTTAAAACCGAAGAGTTAGGTTGTTCATAATTGGTCCTGTTTGTAAAATTATTTTAGTGTTAGACAGCCCTTTTCTTGGGACTACTTTACGGTATGTAGTAGTTCAAGCTAGAAGCTAGTATCGAGTGCATGATTCATAAAAACAAAATTATTTAACTGCTGTTCTTAGCTCCTTTTATATTATTTACTAGCTTCCGCCAGCGGCTTCGCCCGCGTGGTGTGTGGATAAAAAGTAGCCTATGTGTTAATCCAGGGTATCACCTATCTACATACCAAAATTCAACCAAATCGGTCCAGCCGTTTATGCGTGAAAGAATAACAAACATACATCCATACATTCTCACAAACTTTCACATTTAGAGGTATAATATTAGTAGGATTTATTTAAAATACTTCTTGCACAAACAGTACAATGGCGGACTTAACGCCTTAGGCGTTCTCTACCAGTCTACCTTTGGGTGGGGCGGAGAGAAAGCGTTGGTAGGTGCAAACAAATTGTAAAAAAAAATGAAACATATACCTACATATATTATAATACACAAATAAATTATATATATATATATATATATATATATATTTATATAACTATATAAATATGTATTGAGCAATTTAAGTTTAATAGTTTTTGAAAATATAACTAGGTGGCAACACTATATATGAAGATTATTGTAACTAAGTGTTCTTGCTGTCATTCATCTTATTACCAAATAAAAGTTATATTTGTGCTAATTACTATCGTCTCTTTGATAAACGACCCATAATCCTTCAGGTTATGGGCCCAGTAGATTCTGCAATTGAAAGTTTTAAGAAAAATAGCAAAGAAAAAGTTACAATCGTATTGTGAAGAAATTGACAAAATAACCTCAAAATGGATTCAATGCGGTCAATAAACTTAGAAAAATTTGATGGAAATAACTTTAGGCAATGGAAATTCCAGATAAAGTGTGCCCTAAAAGCAAAAGGGATTGATATTTCAGTGCCTAAACCGGCTGGAAATAATGTTGAATGGACAAAGAATGATGGCATGGCCATGTTTATTATAACATCTTCGATGGACTTCAAACAAATAACTTTAATAGAAAATTGTGAAACTGCTAAGGAAATAATGACAAAACTTGAATCAATATACGAACAGAAGAGTGAATTATGTAAAATGTTGATCCATGAAAAGTTTTACCAGTATAAAATGTCTACAAATGACAGTGTAGCTCAACACATTTCTAAAGTGGAATCATTGGCCAAGCAGTTAAAAGAAAGTGGCGAAAGTATTAGTGAAATGGCTGTGATAACAAAAATACTTGGAACACTGCCTCATAAGTATAGATCACTCCGTCAAGCGTGGATGTCTTTGGATCCAGAGCAACAGACTCTTGTCAATCTCACTGCTCGTTTGTTAGATGAAGAAGCTAGTTTACAGTGTGAAGAAGAACAAGAAACCGCTCTTCTTGTGGCTAAGAAAGGATGGAAAAATAGCCCAAAACAAAGTGAGCTGAATAGAAATGCTAGTAATTCAAATCAAAATAAAAACAGTAAACACAGATTTGAATGTTATAATTGTGGGAAACGAGGACATTTTTCTCGAGAATGTCGTGCTCCAAAGAAATCCAAGTATAGAAAACCTCAATAGGAAGGTGCAGACTTGTTAGCGTTTAATGTAGAAACCAAATTCCATGAAGCTGAAGACAATGTGTGGATTTTAGACAGTGGTGCCTCTGCACATATGACCTATAGAAAGGAGTTCTTTGTAGAACTATTGGAATGTAACCAGAAATCATTGACATTAGGAAACAAACAATCAGTGGAAGTGGCTGGCATTGGCAAGGTGTTAATAAAGAGATGTGTCAATGGACAGTGGGAGAACAGTGAACTACATGATGTATTGTATGTTCCGAATTTGCGACGAAATCTGTTCTCAGAAGGTGTGATAATGCGTAAATCCTATATCATTATCAAGAAAGACTCTGGTGCATTCATTTACAAAGGCAATGACTTGGTAATGAGTGCAACAATAACAGAAAATAATTTATACGAATTGAAAATTAAAGCTGTGGTCTCAGATACCTGTAACTTAGTTCAAAGTGATCAAAATAACATTAAAATGTGGCATGAAAGACTGGGACATGTTAACCTAAAACAAATCAAGAGTATGAGTGCTGATAATGTGGTAGAAGGCTTGAAACTGAATAACAGTGATAAAACTGATTTTGTTTGTGAAGCATGTGCATATGGAAAGCAGTGCAGATTTCCATTTCACAAATCTATACGAGGAGAACTACAGCCAGGTGACCTTGTATATAGTGATGTCTGTGGACCTATGAGTCGTACATCTATTCAAGGTATGAGATACTTTATATTATTTAAGGATGCTGCTACAAGTTACAGGCATGTATATTTTGTCAAACATAAAAGTGATGTGATGGACATATTCATGAAATACAATGCTATGATCAAAAATAAGTACATGCATAGTGTCAGAATATTGCATACTGATAATGGAAGAGAGTATGTGAATAAAACCTTCAATGACTATCTCAGCAAAGAAGGTATAATTCATGAGTGTACTGCGCCATATACACCAGAACAAAATGGGCGTGCTGAAAGAGAGAACCGTACCATTGTGGAGAGTGCACGTTCAATGTTGTACGCGAGGGATGTGTCACTGGAATTATGGGCTGAGGCTGTGAATTGTGCAGTATATTTATTAAACCGGACTTCCTCCAGCCAAACTCCTAAGAAAACACCATTTGAATTATGGAACGGCATCAAACCTCATATAGGCCATGTGAAGGTGTTTGGAAGTATTGGATATGTCCATATTCCTAATCAGCTAAGAACTAAACTTGACAAAAAGAGTGAGAAAATGATACTAATTGGGTATGATAATAACAATTACAGGATGTTCAATCCAGAAACCAAAAAGGTTAAAATATCAAGAAATGTAATTTTTGAAGAACATAATGTTCCAGAGATAAGGAAGAATATTACACAAATATACATTGACGATGAAGTGAAGACATTAGGACAACAAAATCAAATGCAAGAAACAAATGTAGAGGATACTCTTGTGGAAACTTCATCATCAGAGAATGAAGATAGCATGTTGAGTTGTAATAGTAATGACCCTACATATGAACCTTCTCAAGAATTAGATGATGATTTAATTCAAAGCAACATAAATTTGAGACCAAGGATTAATAGACGTTTTGAAGCAAACCTAATTGAACTGTCACTGCCACAAACGTATGCTGAAGCAATGAAAAGTCCACAAAGAAACGACTGGTTGAAAGCTATTGATGAAGAATTGCTTGCACATGAAGAGAATAATACTTGGACTCCAGTAGAGAGGTCTGGTCAACGTACGCTTACTACAAAGTGGGTTTTTGCTATAAAAAAGGATGAAAATGATCAGGTAAAACGGTTTAAAGCTCGTTTATGTGCACGCGGATTTAATCAAATAAAAGATATTGACTATCAAGAAATATTCTCTCCAACAACGAGATATGACTCTATAAGAATTATCCTTTCTATTGCAGCTAAATATAATTTAGAAATTCAACAGTTTGATGTAAAGACTGCTTTTTTGAACGGGTATTTGGAAGAGAATATTTTTATAGAAGTACCAGAAGGAATTTCATTTAAAAATGATTGTATCCTAAAACTTAATAAATCACTGTATGGACTTAAACAGGCGTCTCGTTGTTGGAATAGAAGATTCACTGAGTTTTTAATAAAATATGGTTTTGTGCAATCTCAGGCTGACAGTTGTGTTTATGTAGGTATTTTCAATGGGGTGAAAGTATTCATAATAATTTATGTTGATGATGCACTTGTAGTCTCTTCCAGTTCCTCAATGATTAAAAGAGTTATAGAATATTTGAAACAAACATTTAAAATAAAAGAATTAAAATTGAAATATTTTGTGGGAATGGAAATAGAGAGAGTAAATAATTGTATCTGTATTTATCAAAGAGATTACATTGAAAAATTAATAGAGAAGTTTTGTATGAGTGATTCAAATCCTGCCAGTACCCCTGCAGATGTAAATGTTGTTATTTCAAAGAAAATGGATGAAAATATTATTAATTTTCCATACAGAGAAGCTATAGGGTCCTTGTTATTTTTGAGCTCTGTTTCAAGGCCTGACATTTCTTTTGCTGTAAATGTTTTGAGTAGATATGTAAACGATCCAAGTCAACAACATGTAAATGCCATTAAACGTGTTATTAGATACCTAATAAATACTAAAGATTTATGTATATGTTATGGAGAAAGTAGTGATCTCACTGGCTATTCGGATTCAGATTTTGCAGGTGATGTAGATACGCGTAAGTCTACTACAGGTTATATTTTTAATATGAATGGGGGACCTATAACATGGTGTAGCCAGAAACAGAAGACTACTGCTCTCTCCACAACTGAAGCGGAATTTGTAGCTGCTTGTGAAGCTGCAAAAGAGATATTATGGTTACAGCAATTATTATTAGATTTAGGTGAAAATATTACATCTGTTCCATTGTATGTTGATAATCAGAGTACAATTAAGTTAATTAGCAATCCTGTTTATCATAAGAAAACCAAACACATAGATGTGAAATTTAATTTTATAAGGGAAAAGGTTGAGTTGGGTGTAATTAAACTAAATTATATTCCTAGTAACAGTCAATTAGCAGATATGTTAACTAAAGCGTTACCAACTCAAGCTTTTATCTATTTAAGAGATCACATTTTGTTTTTCTTTTCACAACTCTAATTTCAGTAGGAGTTTATTTTTTTTATATTTGTACCTAGTTTAAATTTTAGTGGGAGTATTGAGCAATTTAAGTTTAATAGTTTTTGAAAATTTAACTAGGTGGCAACACTATATATGAAGATTATTGTATAGTAAGTTCAACTCAGTCGTGCGCGCGGCCTTATGTGTGGGTAACCCTTGTACATATACAGTGACTTTGTGTGCGTGACAAGAGGTACAGTCGGGTACAATACAGTTATTTAGGGGTTGTATACGAGTGTTTAAAGAAAAACAGTTATTACGTAATTTAATGTTTATTTATTTATAATGATTATGAATCGCTACTTGAAAAATCAAATGATGAATTTTCGGATTCGCTTCTCTCCAAGGTGAATTATAAATTCTGACTCCATGTCAAAATGTCTATAGTATTCTTCTTTTTTCTTTTGTAAATGTCGACGAGTATTACCCCACATCCCTTCATCAATTTGACTTAAACGTTCATTTATGAGTTTCATTATTTCCGTCTTATTTTGGTCGACATTATGCGAAGCAATATAATTTTTTTTTAATTCCCCACACATTTTGTTTACATTATTATACTAGATTATACCTCTTTTTACATTCTTAGTCCACACTTTTATTTATTGTCCGCGTACCCCGAGCTAGAAAATATGTAAGGAGTATTTAATTCTTAGATACTGTCAATGTCAATTTGAAAAGACGTATGAGAAAATAATGAAAAACTTTAATAAAAAAAGCTTTGAATGTTGTTTCATTTTTTGAAACGCTTTACCTGACTCCTTAATAATTTCTCCGTGAATAACTATAGGCCGACCATTTAACTCGCGTATCGCCTGCGCGGTAAGAAGGGGGCGGGGGCGGGTAACGCTAGACACGGAGTCAATAATCCAAAGATTTATCTCGAGATAGACATTGTTGGTATCCTTTTTTTTAAGTATTTATTTTTAAGTTTTACAAATATTTTATTAATAGCTTTTTAGGTACAAAATCATAAAAAAAAATAATTAACTCCGTTTAAGAAATATTGAACCACGGATAAAAGTTATATAGGACTATTCATCACTAATATCCATATCGCTTGAATCATCATCACTGTCTGTGTAGCTTGAGGAGTCAGAATCTTGCAAATTAATAATAAATCGGTCCATCTCTTCATCAACGATACGATCGTGCAGACAATATTCATTTTCAATAGTTTGTACATGTTTATCGGAATTAACCCATTTTTCTACAGAGTATTCGGCAAATAACTGTTCTAGTGTATTTTTCTTTTTGTCTAAATTAGAATCAATTTCAATTCGATTGGGTTCAAGTCTGGGTGATATGGAGGCAGTCGTAAGACTTCATGACCTGCCGCCTTTAAAATTTCATCTATTTTATAAATATTTTCTGTCGCGTATTGTTTAATTAAATTCAATAAATCACATTTTCTTAAAGACGTATCAAATTCGACATTGACAATCGAAAGCCAAGTTTATGAATCAATGTTCTCAAATATTCTCGGCCACAATTTAAAATTCCTTCTTCTCTGAGTTTCGCATTCAAAGTTTTTAATGTAGGAACCTTCTTATAAAGCGTATAAAATTGAGTTATTTTTCTTCTAACAACGCCCTCTGTAAAACTGTCAACTTCAATTTTTTTCTTTCGGATCTGTGTATTTTTTTTTTTGGTGATTTAAAATTTACATTATTTTGTTTATCTTTTAGTTCATTTCCTTCTTTTATTATTTTACATATGGTAGTCACCGAGAGTCCTGTAGCTTTAGCAACAAGTTTGTTTAGGTTTACGTCTTCAAGATACTCTGTAGAATTATGATCTTGTTTTCTGGCTTTAAAATAGGAATATACATTGTATGCTAATTGTTTAGCTTGCTTGTTAATTTTATTCGCAAAACTGCAAGAGCGATTCATCTTGAGATTTATCTTGGCAAGTCGTATACCTTGTGCGTTTATGTCCAAGCGTCCGTAACAAAAATGACAACCGCGCGCTGCAAGCACAGCCAGCGCACTGTTGCACTTGACGTAAGCTGTCTGCTCCGCGCACCCCTTTCACCCACCCGCTAACATCTCCCCTCGCTCCCTTCTTACCGCGCAGGCGATACGCGAGTTAAACGGTCAGCCTATAGTATTTTCGTAAACGACTGTACCCATAACAAAAAGCGATAAGAACACGTCATGCTCGGACGACGTCACTGTCACACAAATGAAAGTTGTATATTTACAAGCCGACGCACACATAGGGCCGCGCGCAAATCTAAGTTGAACTATCTATAACTAAGTGTTCTTGCTGTCATTCATCTTATTACCAAATAAAAGTTATATTTGTGCTAATTACTATCGTCTCTTTGATAAACGACCCATAATCCTTCAATATGTACACTATATAAAATATTTACCTACATATCAAGAATAATAATTCGGAAGGGAAATGCTGTTTATGCTTCTGCCAATTTACCAAGATAGTGGTCACGAAGTTTAACTTTGAAGGTGTGACGGCTGTTTACCATCCTGATCTCCATATTATCGTAGTAGGTAAACAGTATTTAGATAACAATTTCTACAAATAAAGCAGTAGGTATAAGATGATATTCTATTATTATTATTTGTTGTTATTACACCTACATAATCAACTGTAGCATAAAACCTATGTATGTAGGTACTCAAAGATTGGTTAGCAAAAACTGGTTATCTATACTAATATTATAAAGCTAAAGAGTTTGTTTGTTTGATTGTTTGTTTGTTTGAACGCGCTAATCTCAGGAACTACTGGTCCGATTTGAAAAATTCTTTCAGTGTTAGATAGCCCATTTATCGAGGAAGGCTATAGGCTACTTTTTATCCATGTCTTTTGAGCACATATCGAAGCAGAAACAGTATCATTATTCAATTTTCATGACCCTGTGATCCTTGGAAAACTATTAAGTTAGTTTCCTAGTTAGGTACCTTAGATTCCATTACATAGTAACATACAGTACGTCGATTCTATAAAATTCAGACAACAACTCGCATTTCACTTCGCTATTCACTCTCACTTCGCATTCGGTTCAAAACGTTCTAAAAGTCATCTCATACTTTATCTGTCAAAATCTCGAGTTTAATTTAGTTCGACTCGCAAACACGCTCGCAAGAGTAGCGCTAGTGTAGTAACTCACGGCGGATTCAGATGCGAAGTTTAGAGTGAAGTCTTATAGAATCACACTGCAGGTCGGCCCAAAATAAGCTTGTTAAAAAAATGGAACATATTTCTAATCAAAAACACCAATCCTATTATTAAGTTTATAATATAACAGCTTCACTTATAAAAATCATCTAATCATCTTCTAAGCATCATTTTAACCAATTACTACTTCAAGCCTTAAATAGTGATTAAATATTTTGGTTCATTATTTAAGACATGCTGAAGCAACGTTTTTATGTAAGAATATTTCTTAAACAGCCCTTAAGTACCTATTCATCATCATCATCATCATCTCAGCCATAGGACGTCCACTGCTGAACATAGGCCTATATTATTGTACCTATTGCTTATTATTTAATTCACGTTTATAAGTAAGGCTGTAGGTGTTACCAATGTATACAAGCTGTTGATTTGCATCCGTGCCATAGTCAAGGATGTAATTATACTAATGATTCTCGACCCAAATCAACAAAAAAATTGGTACAAAAATTTTTGATTTTAATTTTTTTTCGGAAATCCGTCAATGTCATCTAGCCGTATTTAAACTTGGCGCGTGTGTTACTGGCCTTAAAACCGTGCTGCGGCCGCACACAAACGCAAACACAAAGCATACGCAACGATTATTCATAAATTTCATTCATAAAATTGGATTACTTCTGAAATACTATGACATTACAATGACAAAAAAAGCAGTGCATATTAAATATTTCCCGTCAACTGTAATTCCAATCGATTATTTACGTATTTTATGTCCTCCTCCTGAAGTATGGCACAAATGCAAATCAACACCTTGTATAAGTAAGTACTAATGCCGGCGCCAACAAAACCTTTGAACTCTTAAAGGCAGTAATTTTGATTAATATCTCACCTTAAAAAATAATTTAACCTCTTTATAATGATAATAATGACACACAAGTTAACAATCTACACAGTTTAACAATGGTTTAACCTGCAATGACCGTATGACGTCATCGCGGTTAAAAACTTACGATTCTCTGCGAAAATAATCGGTTTCCTGTCAGTTCAGTACTAACTATGATGATCAAAGTAGAAGTAGGGTTGGTGATTTTGGACAAATAAGGACAGTTCGCGTTTCAATGAAAATGAATTCCCAATTATATAAAGATACTGGCTGTGTTTTTTTTCGTGCTCTTTGACCAACGGGTAGGATCACCAATTTCCAGGCTCCCGACTGCTATAAGCACCATATTTTTGCCCGATTCAGGAATCAAATCTAAGACAACAAGACCAATGATGCAGTTAGAATAAATAGTTTAAGATATGTTTGCGATGTTACTATACTAAACGTCTTGTTTACTGACAGTCTTCTCAGAAAAATGGCGAAATAGGATTTGTGTCCTACAATGGGCTTCTTTCAGTTTGATGATGCAATACAAGTTTTAACTTCTATGTGTTACACCGAGTTGCAATACATTGATGAAGATATTATTTCGCAATAAAGTGTAATATTGCAAAGTAGGAACGGTTTGTTGCGCAACATTTTGAAATATTCCTGGAATTGTGTGACTTACGAAATGGAAAGAAAAATATATTTTTATACATTTCATTCGATTTTATTCTTACTATACGCATAGTAGTATCATTATAGTTAACATAATATCAGTTTTAATTAATTATGCAAACGGCATTAATATTTAAAACACATAATAATATTATAGCACATTTTATTAATGGAATGAAATTCTAAAATGAAACTATAAAAAATTAAACCAATCCTTTAATACTTATCGACAAACAAACAATAACATAATACCCCGAAATTGAAATGATTAAACTATTTAAGGAATAGTTCGGGAATTCCGAAAACCAAATTTCAATATCATATTAGTCATACAATTTTATCTGAATACTTGTAAATCTATGACCAATTCAGGACAACCCTACAAACAATTGATTTCGCAACGTTGCGTCACAATCGAGACATATAAACTACTACAAATCGATAAGACCGGCATTCGAGTGAATTCGTTCGAAGACTTCGGTATCGAAATCATGAGAGGACACGTGGAGTACGATATTTTCGAGATCCCAGTCGACGGTCATTTTCGAGGAATGGGCAGACCACCAGGTTTCGACTTCCCTGGTCATTATGGACCAGGCTTTGGTCATGGGCCTTTCTGGGGACATGGTTTTGACCATAGTCCTGAAAGGTTCAGACATGGGCGTGGTGGACTCAGGTGTGGTCGCCGAGGGTCGCCTAACAGGGGCTGTGGAGGACACAGTCCAGTGAGGCCTGAGCATCATTACCATGGACCTCGTGGTGGCTTTGGATGGGACCGAGAATCCCCTCACCGTGGTTGCGATGGTCATAGTCCAGTCAGGCACGGAGAACACGGACACCATCACGGAGCTGAAGGTCGAAGATGTGGGTCTCCAAACCGTAGCTGCAATGACCATAGCCCGGCCAGACATGAAGAAAACCATGGGCCTGAGCATCATAGACGTGGTCCTCCAGAAGATAGCCACCGTGGACCTGGTGGTCACCATGGATCTCCACACCATGGTTGCAAAGACCACAGTCCGGCAAGAAATGGACCGGACCATCATCCGTGCGGACCCACTGAACACGGTCACCGTGGTCCTCATTGTAGGCGCCCTAAATCTCCCGGACGCCACTGTGGTAGACCATCAGAACGCCATTGCTTTGGACCTCCAGGTCGCAGGCACGGACCAGGTCCACATGGACCCTGGTTTAGACACAGCCCCGATAGACATTGCTTTGGAAGACATGGTCCTTTTGATTTCCCTTGGGGAGGTCCATGGAAGGGTCCGTGGGGCTTCGATCATCAAAGGCCAGGTTTTGGACGCCATGGTCTTGGTAGACCAGGATTTGGCCCAAGACCATGCCCATACAATATTCCTGAAGGACGACCCTCAAGAAATGCTGACTGCGAAAAGTGCCGCGAAAATGAACCTTGCTGCTCAAAGAATAAGGGCCAATGTGGATGTGACGGAGGAAGAAAGGAAAATGGACCTTGTAGCAAGAGAAATAAGGAGCAAAATCCTACTGGTGATACTGTGTTTGTGCAAAGAATCGTTTTGGAAAGTGCTCCAAGACCACAATCTGTTTGAAGTAAAGACGTAGGTACTATATTTATTTTTCTTCGAATATCTTAATTTATTTATTCTTTTCACATATTTATTTAACGAGATTTTTTTCATTTATATTTTATTTATTCGCCCCAATTTATTTTAATTTTGTTTGTTTTAAAATCTTTTCTTCATTACTAGTTTTTCCATTTAGCTAATAGAAAAAAACATAAACCAAATTATCTTTTACTTATGAGAACACTTTTGGTTTTCTTCTGTATTTTAATAACTTTGAAACAAATAAAAAAGGTATATCACAAGTGCCGATTTTAATATCCTTTTCATTTCACCAGAAAATCTATTGCATCATACAACTATCGGTACTTAGTCATAAAGATAAAAATGTTTTCTTGTGACACATAAAATAAACAAAGAAACTAAGATATCTTTTGCATTATCTTTGATTATGTGTTCTTGGTTTATGTTTTTATGAACATTGAAAGCATATAATGCATATCTCTTACATTGTATTGATTGTACATAGAAAAAGTAATGGTTATTTAGTTTGTCATTTAGTAAAATACTAGCTGTTGCCCGCAACTTCGTCTGCGTGGGCAATATAGAATAGTCAATTATTACGTATGGTGCGTAAGTAATTTTCACAGGAAATAGCTATAATCTATGTCTATGCAGCAGGCGCATAGGGTAGGATAGTTTCACTACTGGGGAGAAACACTTGTATGACGGGGATTTTCTGTGCACTCACTCACTATGGTAAGGCGGGACTCCAACGAAATGTTTGCATTAGTTCACGAATAGGCAAAATGTACGTATCTGTGGGAGTCCACTTCATGTGTTCGTACTTGAAACCTTCAGTTTTGGCTAGATTTTCAAAATGTACGCTCGCAATTTGTCATTTCTTGGTGGAGCCAGCAAATCAAAAGAAACATAAGTGTTGTATACTGTGCGTCACTACCGCACACCGGGAAAATTTCGCTCTTGCGAAGGACGTTTATCTATACTAATATTATAAAGCTAAAGAGTTTGTTTGTTTGATTGTTTGTTTGTTTGTTTGAACGCGCTAATCTCAGGAACTACTGGTCCGATTTGAAAATTTATTTCAGTGTTAGATAGCCCATTTATCGAGGAAGGCTATAGGCTACTTTTTATCCCGGTACGGGAAGTAGTTCCCACGGGATGCGGGTGAAACCGCTGGCAGAAGCTAGTATACCATATTTTGTGTCACACGTAAACAGGACCACAGTGAGTATCCACCGAAACACTTTCAAAGATCTGATGAACGAACAAATCAGACTTGACTTGGTCACCTGGGGCCAAACAGAGCTCTATGGAGCGATCATACGCTTTGGCTCCTACTGTTATTGTGGTTTCTGAAAATTTATTCACCTCATTCAACGATGAATGTAATTCTGATGGTACTATTAAGAACACTTGCTTAGCGCAAAAGCTGACGTTGGCAGGCCGACTCTTTTGACTTCTCGAATAGGATACCATTGGTTTTTGTGCAATGCACACCTGAAATGCATGCTGGATTAGGATAGGATATAGGTGGACAGGATTTGCAGCAGAGAACAATTCTGTCTTTGTAATTGAATGACATCAAACGTAGTTTTATATAAAAGGTGTTTTTTTAGACTTGGCTCGGGTTTTACTGAGACTGTTCGTAATCGTGAACAGTGTATTTGCGATCAGAAGTTGAAAGTAAGTGGCATGTCTCTGGTATGCGACGCGTAATTTGTACGTTTTCAGACGCATAAAGCATTTTACGTGTGTATGGTATTAAATCGAGAAAGCTCCCACTTCTTATCTGCACTTTGTATCTGGGCGTGTTTTTAAAGCTACAGAAGCCACACATTACCTACCTCACGCTTAGCAGCGCTTGCGAGAGATAGATCCTCCTTTCTTCTAGGATTAAGTTTACATATTTTGCATCAGAAAAAATAATTAAGGTCTACTTAATACTACTCACTCAAAGTAATTTGTTTTAAGGCCACCACATTAGTGGAAGATAAGCTAAACTATGTTTATGAAAAAATCCTGATATGAACTCCATCTGTAACTTTAAATGATAATTAATTGTTCCACTAAAGTCATCATTTTTGACATAATGTTCAAAAAATAATTTAGATGGCACCGTTTTAAATTTGGCTAAGAACTATTAATTTTCCTTTCATCAAGGTAATAATTATAGTTGGATTTTGATGTGGTACGGCAAACTGACAAACACTATTGAAATGTCTATCGAAAAATTACATCACGTGTTAAAATATGGTGAATAAGGCGATTATCACACTGCCCCGCATGATGCAGCGTAGTGCGTGGATGCGTTTTTTTTTGTTGTATGGAAATATCTTCGTTTGTATGGAAAACACGCATAGTCCAACACACTGAAAATGCATCCACGCGCGTTCATGCGGATCACGCACATACATGCGGAGAAACACGCACCCCCGCGCGTAGGTGCGGGGCGAGACGCAAGGTATGGCACACTGAATCCCGCAGTGACGCGCGTGATTTTGAATGGGCGTGACGTGTATGTTTGAAAATGGAACTCGATGAGAGCCGTCGTGCGTGAATTAACAAAATGCAACTACGCGCGTGAGTGCGCGAAAAACCCGCACGATGATGCAGATCTGCACTCCCGCAGGAACGCGCGTAGATGCGTCGACACGCAAGATGCAGCGTGATGCGGGGCAGTGTGAAGATCACCTTAGGGGATCTAACGTGAATTAACGTGAATTAACAAAACGCGTGAATTAACAAAACGCACCTACGCGCGTTCCTGCGGGAGTGCAAATCTGCATCATCGTGCGGGTTTTTCACGCACTCACGCGCGTAGGTGCGTTTTGTTAATTCACGCACGACGGCTCTCATCGAGTTCCATTTTCAAACATACACGTCACGCCCATTCAAAATCACGCGCGTCACTGCGGGATTCAGTGTGCCATACCTTGCGTCTCGCCCCGCACCTACGCGCGGGGGTGCGTGTTTCTCCGCATGTATGTGCGTGATCCGCATGAACGCGCGTGGATGCATTTTCAGTGTGTTGGACTATGCGTGTTTTCCATACAAACGGAGATATTTCCATACAACGGAAAAAAACGCATCCACGCACTACGCTGCATCATGCGGGGCAGTGTGATAATCGCCTTACGGAAAATACACAATTCCATCTGTTGAAAAAAATAATAATCCTCTATAAAGAATGTAAATGGTAATTAATTGTCATTTAACACCTCGCTCCTTTCACAAATTTGATGTTGATACCACAGATGGAGCTACTTTAACCTTGGCTAAACAAAATTTTCATAATTTTTTTTTCTTCCGAAGTTACTTATAAAGGTGTGATTTTCTGTGTAAAGATTGATAATAGGCCGATCAACTAATATAAGTACAACATTCAAATGTACAGTTTTGATAAACAGATTGCGTGTCGTAATATTTTACATCTTGAATTCACTAAATTAATCATATCTTTTGATAGAGTGAATCGATTTCGATGAAACAAAAACTAAGTAATACCCCAAGTTACGTAGAATTTTTGTATATAAGCATTGTCTGCATTGAATTCGTAGATTTTACGTGAATCACGAACGAACAAACAGACAAACAGACAAAAATGACAAAAATGATGGAAATGGGTTCTGTTAGTTATCCTTTAACATGCTGGCTATTTTCTTTGTAAATTTCTTCAATGTACAAAAATTACTTTTCTACAGATTTAGTATATGTATAGATATATGTATTTAATTCGGTATAGGAAAATAATTTAAAAAAGACAACAAAAAAACTGACTAATATTTTTATGAATAACCTATACTTTTTATTAATTTATTTTATTACTTAATCCATTATTTTCATTTTAGCATATTTATATGTGTCTAAACATTTACTTCAAATATGATACCAAAGTGGCCTTTCAAAGAGAGGTCCCACAAAATGGTGATTTGAAATTTCGCCTACACCACAACTGATTTTTGATCACGAAATAATGAGGAAGAAAGGAAATATTGACGAACAATTATTGAGGAATTTATTGGAGACCAAATAAATACTGACTACCTACAACGATACATACTATTTATTTATGGAAAGTCACCAAAATAACCCTTGCGAGTGGAGTGGAAGAAAATTATTGAGAAGAATTATTCTTCAACATCAACTTTGACCTTGGAACCAAACTGACCTTGGGGTTCCAAGGTCGATCTCGGACAATTCTGCACTCCAGTCATAAGAAGATGATAAAAATGCTGCATCCAGGACTTTTGGGAGCAACGACGCGAATGATGACGTCATTAAGAAAGACACAAGTTATATTGTACCTATCTTCTAAAGATAGGTATACATATGCCGATTGAAGAGGCTTTACGAGAATTGCGATGTATGAACATATTATATATTTATTTTTTGATAATAAAATATTTATAAAACTATTTTTTCTGGTTTTCTTTATTTAATTAAGTGTACGCCCAATTCCAAATTCCTTATCCAATCTTTATCTTAATTTTTTTTATGTTAATTTTATATTTTTTAATAAAAGTAAATTAAAATAACCTGAAGAGTTATCTCAACCATAAAAAGTAATAAACAAATTAAAATAATAAGCGTGAATAAATTCAAATAACTTACAAATGAATCTAAAAAAACACTTTCAAAAAAATTAAAACAAAAATAATAACAACAAAGAGAAATAAACAAGTGGAAGAATAAATTCACTTTATTTTATCCTGGTCACACTGTATCGTCCAATTAGCAGCTTGTTTAATTAACTAAGTGCCAGTTTGTATTCTCTCATAATTATTCCTTTGTTACTCTAGTTTGTTATTATTTATCATATTTTGTTCCAATTCCTTTTGAGTTAGCATGAGATAAATTGCGCTCTAAATTATAGCCTGATTGCTATCAGAGTTCATTTTGTAAAGGAATATTATTCTTGCTTGGTGATGTAGAAAACTATTTAAATTATGTCAAGAGTGAATATTTTTTAGAGAGAGGAATAAACTGCGCCGGTGTACGTTTAACGTATTTGATAGGGAAAGAATAATAAAATTCTTCAAAGAAGAAAATAATTTCGATCACCTATCTCCTAACATAGGTGATGAAGGTATAGTTATCGGCACGGATATTGAGCCCTGACCTTCACCTGCGCAGAAGCGATTTATTGGTTTATTGCCTTATGTGTACAGTGCGCAAAGCGACCCCCACTCTTCCGCCGATAGCTCAATATCCGTGCCGATAACTATAAAGTTGAACGCTGGCGTAACAATGATAAGGTGGCCTACCTACATAGTACATGTTAAGGTATTTGCCTTCAGAAGTAACACAAGCCTCAAAATCTGTACGTCGATTCTATAAAATTCAGACAACAACTCGCATTTCACTTCGCTATTCACTCTCACTTCGCATTCGGTTCAAAACGTTCTTAAAGTCATCTCATACTTTATCTGTCAAAATCTCGAGTTTAATTTAGTTCAACTCGCAAACACGCTCGCAAGAGTAGCGCTAGTGTAGTAACTCACGGCGGATTCAGATGCGAAGTTTAGAGTAAAGTCTTATAGAATCACACTGCTGATAAGCACCCATGCGTTTTAAGACCTTTTCTGCATAAGTACTTTACCTATTTGCTAAAAGTCGTGGTGGCCCAGTGGGCAAAGAGCCTCTCAAGTTCGTGTGCGGGTTCGATTCCAGGTCAGGCAAGTACCAATGCAACTCTTCTAAGTTTGTATTTACTTTCTAAGCATCTCTTAGACACCAATGGCTGTGTTTCGGATGGCACGTTAAACTGTAGGTCCCGGCTGTCACTGAACATCCTTGGCAGTCGTTACGGGTAGTCAGAAGCCAGTAAGTCTGACACCAGTCTAACCAAGAGGTATCGGGTTGCCCGGTAACTGGGTTGAGGAGGTCAGATAGGCAGTCGCTTCTTGTAAAGCACTGGTACTCAGCTGAATCCGGTTAGACTGGAAGCCGACCCCAACATAGTTGGGAAAAAGGCTCGGAGGATGATGATGCTAAAAGTGTATCTTTCATTGTGAAATTTTTTCGCAACATGATGTTCTATCATTTTGTATCGGAGCGCATCACACTAGTTCATAAGTACCATTGAAGGATTTATTACCTTTTTATAAGGTTTCTGAATATTTTGTCAGCGATATATCTATTCATTTTTAAGGGATATTAAAATAACTCTCATTTTGTAATGTTTTATGTGGTTTCCCAAACAGTTTTTAAGTACCTGAAAACCCATCATTTATTTAGTCAATACCGGTAACCGAATAGGGTAGAATATTGTGGCCATAAATAATTTCCATACCATTGACACGGTGATCAAATATCATAAAACCCATACATATCTGCTCACACTTTACGTTTTGCAGCTGTTGGCGATATATTATGTTAATGAATTTTCTGTTATATGTGTGTGAGAGCTAGTTATGGGAGCTACACACGGCTCTACAGAATGCATAGCAATATTTTCTCTGGCATGTACTTACTGAAAATGACTGTTTTTTAAAGGTAGTCCTACTAATATTGTAAATGCGAAAGTTTGTGAGAATGTATGTATGTATGTTTGTTATTATTTTACGCAAAAACAGCTGAACTGATCGGGTGAAGTCGCGAGCAGAAGCTAGTACTTCATAAATATCAAAAGTATTGATGACTTAATATATTATTACAATGGTGGTTTTAAAATGAACTTTATGATTGTTTTTGGATTTGTTCAGCTAGGTGCTACTGCTTAACTCTCAGCAAATAGCAATTGTGAAAAAAACTACTGCGATGTGTAAAGATTAAGTACCTTTAACCCATAGTTCCATTACAAATGAGCCCACCATCTGTTGGTATAGCGGAAAGTGTCAGAATTTGTCGACTGACTGAAGCCCACTTAATGCTCATTTGCTTTCTGCGGCTCAGGTATCTGAACCGCAGTTGTAGCGGAATGTATCCAAACATCAAACATTTGACATTAATTGACATAAGCTCTTCCACCTCCCTGCCGGGGCTGCGGGTTGTTCGAAAGAGATACCGCGGCCCTGGTACATGAAAGGCCTATGACGGAACACGACGGTTTTTAGTCAGTAAAAGTCTGACACTCCCTCACCGCGGCTAACCCACAGCGGGAGGGGTCATTTGATGATTTTTGACGTCGGAAAAAAAAAAGCTCTTCCACCTCTCTTTGGCCAGCGCCTTGCCTGGACGAACACATAATATGTAAATTTTTACGTACTTAAAATCCACAGATCTTTGCAATCATTTTATGACAGTTAAAAAAAACAGCTGCAACAAAGTGTCTCATATAATCTACCTTCCCGAACAAGTTCACCATCCCACCTCCCACTACGTCACAATTAATAGTCTGTTTACATTTGTTATCTGCGCGAAACACACGGAGTAACGTTGCGTACCGTTATTAAGTCTAGTAACTGGCAATGAGGTACTAACTACTAACTAGCTGATCAATAATCATGTTGTATGAGGATTACTCGTGTTTAAAATAAGGCCGGTTTTGCATTTACAAAGTTAAAACTACTTAGTCAAAAACATTTTTTTATGATGGCAAAAATCTTTTTACAAAAAAATAAAACTGACTCCAATACACACTGCAAAGCAAAAAGAAAACAATTTTTAGATGCTTTTTGATATGATAGAATATCATCATATATCAATATAGCGAAGTAAACATTATCAGCCTTACTACAAAAACTTAAACATCTGTTGAACACTTGTCTAATAAAAGTGTGGCTGCAAAATTGACCTTATTTTAACATCATAATCTGTCATTTTTTTTTTAACAAGTGTTCAACAGACGTTTAAAAGTTTTTGTGGTACGACGGAATATGTTTATTTCGCCACCGACTTCGTGAAAGATGAAAATCTATACTAATATTATAAAGCTGAAGAGTTTGTTTGTTTGAACGCGCTAATCTCAGGAACTACTGGTCCGATTTGAAAATTTCTTTCAGTGTTAGATAGCCCATTTATCGAGGAAGGCTATAGGCTACTTTTTATCCCAGTACGGGAAGTAGTTCCCACGGGATGCGGGTGAAACCGCTGGCAGAAGCTAGTACATTATAAAAAAGATATAACGACGAATTGAGAACCTCCCACTTTTTGGGAAGTCGGTTAGTAAAATTCATACATATACCCTTAACTGCTAACTACAGACGTAAGTAACTAAATCACTTACATCCGGCATTCACTTAGTTCATACCCGGCTTAGTGTTAACCGGTCGTAAGCGTCCGATAAGCCGTCCGATTTAATATAACAACCTGCTTTGATTTGTGTGCTATTACTAACCTACTAGGTCGGCCAATTATAGTTAGGGTTCTAATTGATTTACGCGAGCAGAGATTTACAGTTAAGAAATTATAAATTTTTGGTAGAGGTCCCAGATGTTTGGATTAGGTTTCCGACATTATGTAGTGTTTTCGTAAATAATAGAAGAATAATTAAGCTACATGTTACTATTTTATGAAATCGTGTATTTTTTTAAACCTGTGCTAATTGTCTACAATTTTCAATTTTATATGAAAATATAAGTAAAGAATAAAACAGAATTATCAAGCACAATACTGAATTATTTTAAGATTTCATTACGAAAAAAGAACTCATTTTTTTACGAGCACTGTTTAGTAATAAAACATAAAAGAATAATGTAAATTGATAAAAAAAAACGAGAAAAAACGTAAAGTTTGTAAAAAACCATAGATCTTCGTTACAAACGTCAAAGGAGCTACAAAGAAATTAAAATTCTAGATGCGTTTATTGCAAGTCGTAAGTTGCGCAAAAGGGATGGAATAATAATGTCGCACTTTAAATAATGAGACATGTAATTGACTGTTTTTGTTACGAAGAAAAAACATTTATTACTGCAGTACCGTGACCATTTTTTTTACATCTGCTTGGACCAAACTTACATTTATTTAGCACAAAAAACTAATGCTTGTGTCTATAATAACTTATGCCTATTCTAGTAACTTTTGCTACCTATTCGTATCTACTAAATACGCACGAACAAGATTTGGACGTTTTATTCCACGAAAATATTTTTTTTAAATCGCCTTGTGAAATACTATGAAAAACAGAACAGTATGCGCAAACTCAGTACTATTGTACAACATATAAATATAATTCGTTTCTTTTTGATGTTCAATTTGACGATAAATCTATAGGCCTCTTAAATATCCATTACAAATGCTGCCCCATCCTAATCAAATATTAATAGAACGATTTCTTACAATAGATATAGGCAATAACAGTTTCTAAACTCTCTTTTGAAAGATGTTTATTCTTGTGCTATTTTTCTCTACGTATCGAAACAAATATATATTACGAGCATTTTTTTCTTATCATTCCCAAAGTAAAATCGGTCTACTTATTAATTAAGCTATAAAAAGGGACAGAAAAGTCTCCATTAATTTAATTTTACTTCAGATGAAACTACTTTCTGCACTCGGATAAACAATATACTATTCTAACGTATAAGTTATATTATAACCTTAAAGTTTCATCGACATTTGGTTATTACTTCATGCATGAAAGAGTTACAAACTAACATATCTATAGTAAACTAGCGACCCGCTTCGGCTTCGCACGGGATACAGTATTTTCCCACTATTTATGGCTGTTATTATAAACCTTATATATATAAACCTTCCTCTTCAATCACTCTATCTATTTAAAAAAGCCGCATGAAAATCGGTTGCGTAGTTTTGAAGATTTAAGCGTACAAAGGGCCATAGGGACAGAAAAAGTGACTTTGTTTTATACTATGTAGTGATATCGTACATTTAAAGGTAATGTTATGTATATATTTTTAGATCACATAACTATTGACCTTTCCTTTACAAAGCCGGTGTATCTATAAAAAAATGTATGAAATGACTAGCTTTTGCCCGCGACTTCGTTCGCGTGGAATAGTGACTTCCGGCAGATTTTTAGTTTGACCAACAGATGGCGCTATATGCCCGGAATAATTTCTTTTATTTTTGTTTTTTTTTTTGTAATAAAAACTATCCTATGTCCTTTCTCAAGTTCCAAACTATGTCTGTACCAAATTTCACAAAAATCGGTTCAGTAGTTTAGGCGTGAAGAAAAGACAGACAGACAGACAGAAAGACAGACAGACAGACAGAGTTACTTTCAGATTTATAATATTAGTAAGGATTATATATGAAATGATTATACAAGCCATACATAAACAAATAAACATTTAAATCGTCCCACGCGCGGGATTCATCCGGGAATTGCGTGGGCGTTCTATTGTAAGAACCTTGTTTTGTACGGACAAAAGTAATTTCCTCACAAATAAAGAAATTATAAGTCTTGTCTTGTTATTAAAAAGAGAGCGTTATGAAAAAGGTAGGCTAAGTCAGAGTTGAAATTCCTACGCACTATTGGTTTTACCTACACAGGACGGATATATCATTTTCATGAGACGATTTTCGCGGTAGAATCATCAAAATAATCTTCTTCCGAGTCCAAACTTATGCAAATGTACGGCTATTCCTTGTGTATCTTTAACCCACGTTTTTTTATTAAGGTCCTCAGAAGATAGGGCTCCCACACAAAGCTGCGAATTCGCATCGTATCGCAAAATCTGCGAACTCACGCACGCATCGCAAGAACGTTTGATCTCATTCGCATCGCGCATTCCTGCGATATTACATTACTGTCCAACTTGGTGACATCCCTTTTAAAAGACTTTTTCATCGGTTGCCGCACAAAATCGTATCGCGGAAACTCACATCGCAAGTTCTTGCGATGCAGCGTCGCATCGCAGTTTTGTGTGGGAGCCCTTACTTGCACTGTTTTTAATGTAATGTTCGCGTAAAACAATCATTGTCTTAACTAACACTTGGAGCGTACTGTTGAGCCGCCTTAGAGACGCGTCACTTGATATGTTTAGTACAAAACAGTGCATTGAGCGTAACTACTTACTATTGTGTACGCTATTGGAGTATTAACTAGCTGTTTAATGTGGATTCACTCGTGTTCCAACCACATGTATCCAAAATGTATCGCAAATAGATATTTTTTTCAACAGCAAAAAAAACTGTCGTTCCTTATAGAACACTAGACGGTTTTCCATCGGATTCACCCGGGAAATTCTTCCCGCAACTGGTTAAACTATAGCCAAGCCACCCAAATATAGTGTAGCTACCCAAGGGTGAAAGGATTTTCCCGAACGATTCAGTAATTTCAGAGCGTATATTATTTTTCCTCTTTATTATAATTGTTTAGAAGTATAAACTATAGATATAGATAGATTGATACTCAGCTGAATCCCATTTGCTGGAAGCTGGCTTTACCATAGCTTGGAAAATAAAACTAAAAAATAATTGACTTACTCTTTAGGACAAAAGTTATAAAATAGTTTTGAAAACAAACCAATCAAAACAGTCGTATCGCTCAATAGCATTACGCTAGGTGTAATCGGTACCGAGCAAAGTAATGTGATGCTGGAAACATCTCTCAGGTTCAGCTTTGAATACTCAGCTGTTATGGTGCGAGTGTCAAGTGTAAGCGATGAGCGATTTTTGGTCTAAAGAATATAAGGGTGGGGAGAAATTTTTTTTGATTCCCAAATTGGGGATTTTAAAGTACCTTACCTACCTAGTTTTCTGTTTGTCTATTTGTGGTATAAGCTTTAAAACAGGTGACATGTATTTTCTGGCAGTTTTTGCCAATAGATGGAGTGAATCTCGAGAAGAAATAGAAATCTATACCTATTACCTATTATTGGTACAGGCGGGTCAGGCCACTTATTGTATTTCATTAGGTAAATATCGCTATCGCTTATATATTTAAACCGTCCCTAAATCCACAGCAGCATTAATTCAGCTGCCGTGTGTGCTCCGCTCCCGCGTAACCTCACTTAACGCGCAATGGACGCGACACACCTATTTGTACTCGTTTGAGGACACGAAGCGAAATGAAAAAATTTTGATAGTAATAATCTATCTATCTGTCTGTTTGTGATAAACTCAAAAATGAACAGAACGGATTTTCATGAGGTTTTTGCCAATTGATAGACTGAATCAGGACGAAGAGTACTAAGTATCCCCTGGTGCAGCAGGCATGGGCTATTCGTTATGATATACAATAACTCTATGTACTTAAAGAAGTTCGTCACTTAACATACAATAAAGTCGCTATTGCTTAAAGACTTAAACCACCCCTAAATCCGCAGCAGCATTAATTCAGCTGCCGTGTGCGCTGCGCTCCAGCGTAACCTCACTCAACGCGCAATGGACGCGACACACCTAATTGTACTCATTTGAGGACACAGTTTGGCAACGTTCAGAAATGGAATCGCCGATCAAAGATAATGTTGGTGATTATGTTTGTGACGTCATCGAAGGTTTTGTGAAGTTTGAGCCGTTCGGGTTTTAGTGCTCTTTGAACTATTTTAGTTTGAGAATCGTCGTTGAACTTTTTACTGTGCCACTTTATTTTGAAATGTTCAATTTTGTTGTTGTATGTTCAATTTTGTTGTTGTATGTTCTAGTTTGTGACGTTCATCAGTGGACGGTAATTGGCTGATAATAATTATGACGGCTATATTCAGGTTTCAGATTTAGCCGAAAAATCATTAACGTCTTATAGCAAGTTGAATAAAGTTTATTTGTCCATTCATAGTTAACAAATACTAAACGAGAAGTAGAAAAGTAATCCAGCAACAAAGTTTCCTTATTTCTTTCACTTATTATAATATATTCTAATCTCAAATTGATAAAGATTACACACCCAACATTTTTGCCTAGGTTAAGTCCCTCTTTGATCCCGTAAATCCGACACACACATAATTACATATTAAAAAAGGTCCCTTAGTCCTCCACAGGCCCTAGGTTTAAACGCTACTTAAGCTCATTAGGAGGCCTCGTGTTTTAGGGGGCCCCTGCTGTACGAGGCCCTAATTACCCCCTATATCAAGTGGAAGATAGCATTCGTTAATGTCATATATTATGACATGTCAGGCAAACGAAGCGATTAGGCTTTGGGGATTTCGAGTACTGTGGCGTGTAGTGTGTGGATTGAATGAAGTTGATGCTTGCATTGTATGTTAATTTGTATGAAAGTAAGATGCAATTGGGATTTTTTTGTGGAAGATTGGGTGTCTATTTTAAACAGATTTATTAAATAAAATACGTTTTGTTTACACTTGGTCGTCCATCTACGAATACATACGTATCAAAAAGACGTATGAAAACAAAGTAGAAACTGCCAAGTAATTAAAAAAAACTTAGCCCTACTTTTTGTATGGTTAAAGGAACATTTTAATTCCTGTATTTTAATTGTCCTAGTTTGTTTTTCCAATAGGGGCACAATAGGAACTATTTTATACTTCCTGACATGCAATTTTGATGCCCTTTCAAGAACACACTTCGGTACTTCTTCAATCCTAAAAAAGTCAAAAAAGTTTATAAATAATTTATTTAATTTAGGCCTTTACAAGCACTTATGAGCGTCAAAATTATAAATAAGTTTGATTCTAGTTGTTAAACTTGTTTAAAAGTTCAAAAAGCCAATAAGTTTACTAAAATCCAGACGTCAAGTATCAAGTGCATCACATCGCAGTAGACAACATTGAACAAGCACCGCAATGCATTCCGTGACATGCTGCAGACATCCTTATGGAATTCATTACACTACGTACCACTGTTATTGTTACTGATTACCGCTTCATAAATGTTTGAGATTTAAGTTTAACTAATTATTTTTAATTTAGGGCCGATTTTTTAATCGCCAGCTAACTATATTTTTTTTTCCTGGCATGGCATTCACATCTCTTGAGTGTGAGACGTATTTGCAGCTAACGTTTGTATAGAAAATATGTCAAACCGCCATATTTATTCCTCAGATAGAAGTTACCTAGGTAACTGATGATTGAAAAATGTACCCTTTAGACGTTCCTATTTCATAATTCATTTTTTATTTCATAATCTTCATTTATCTGTGCTTATTGCAGTTAGTCTGTAGATAGAATAGTCATCGCCTACTTACATATTGATGCCATTTCTATCAAACAATCTCACATTAAATTGTAAGTAAGAAAGTAATTCTGCCTGTCGGACGCGCTTGTACGCCAAAATTACTCAAGCGATTTAAATGAAATTTAGGAGGCAGGTAGTCTAGAGTCTGAGAAAGGACAAAGGCTACTTTTTATCTAGGTGCGAGAAGTAGTTTCCAGGTGAGAGAAAGCAAGACAT
This sequence comes from Helicoverpa assulta, assembly GCA_963856015.1. Classification (NCBI taxonomy): domain Eukaryota; kingdom Metazoa; phylum Arthropoda; class Insecta; order Lepidoptera; family Noctuidae; genus Helicoverpa; species Helicoverpa assulta. Next base: position 11,296,513 of record CAWLCW010000027.1, on the reverse strand, counting down.
CATCATCATCATCATCATCATCATCTCAGCCATAGGACGTCCACTGCTGAACATAGGCCTCCCCCTTAGATCTCCACAGATACCTGTTGGAGGCGACTTGCATCCAGCGTCTTCCGGCGACCTTTGACAAGCAAGACATATGTAAATAACAATAACATTTTATTTACCAAATAAAATGGCATTAATTAACTTTTCAAATAACTAAATGATATTTCAAACAAATACTTTTCACACTTAATTAATTTGTAGGATGATTTAATGTAACAATAAACCCGAGTGCAGACTGTCGGACTTAATATTAAATTAAACACAGTTGTTCATTAATTGTGTTCAGATAACAAAGGCTATTTAGAAAAGGATGGCTTATTAGTTTAAATATTATTCACTTAGTTATTTTGTTCATGCGTTTTCATAGAACTATGGTCATCTATACTAATATTATAAAGCTGAAGAGTTTGTTTGTTTGTTTGTTTGAACGCGCTAATCTCAGGAACTACTGGTCCGATTTGAAAATTTCTTTCAGTGTTAGATAGCCCATTTATCGAGGAAGGCTATAGGCTACTTTTTATCCCGGTACGGGAAGTAGTTCCCACGGTATGCGGGTGAAACCGCTGGCAGAAGCTAGTTATAAATAAAAATGTTCAAATAACACGCATCAGATATTTCAGAAAAAAATTGAATCAAAATCATATTAGCACACGCCCACGTCAAACTTTTTGTAGGACAGATCAATCGGACCAATTTTTTGTAGGACTAACTGACTAGGATCTTCTGACCGACTTTTGTAGGACGTGAGCGTTGCACTATTGCTGTCAGTATTCTATTTTTCTCCCACAACAAAATCGTTCACCGATATTGGACATCGGCGGGCGGCTTCCCAAAACAGGTCACGCAACTAAAAACGCCATTACCATGATAAATCGCGCCACAATTCATGAGATACCCATCAAAACATGCGTTTGCCACCCCCAAAACTAGATGGCGCTATTTTCATTTTCAACCTATTTTATCAAGTTCACTATCTATTTTCAAATATCGAAGCTCACCGATGACTTTGACAGTCAGTAATGGTGGGAGACAGTTCAAGATATTAACTAATATAGGTACTCGTATGAGGTAGGCTCTGCTGAGATTTGTGGATCTTATTGCGGGGGGTTAGGGTTCAAAATTTTGCTGTCAGTTTTGAGGCGGGTGCAAATATGTTGGTCGCTTTAAAGATGGTGGGTGTGGTGTCTCTGCGAGCGATACCTGCCATAAGAGCTACTGTAATCAAATGTTTGTTTCATAAAATGTCTTCTTCTAATTCTGCAAGTGTACTATACTAAGTAGGTAATACACGAGCATGAGTAATAATTTGCTGAATTATCTCAATAAAGTAAATAGTCAACAAAGTCGTAGTAACTATTAAGTAATCTGTGAGCCAAAGTTCTGTACTTAAATGAAACCCTTAATATAAAAAAATCCTTCTAGAATTTTCTCCTATTGATTTATTTAGGTCTAAGTATACGGATACTTAAAGCTTTTTCAGTCCAAATTGCGACTACGAGACCAAGGAATACAAACTGACAGTTTAAAAAAACTTCTCACCAACCTCTCCCATTGTATACCCACCTTCAACTCTTCGAAGGGTAAATGGCACCATCGTGCAGCGGAAATTATCAGCTATGCGGCAAATGGGCTCCAGATACCCCTTATCTGGCCACAAACGTCTTCACACGTCTAAGACTCCCAATGTACCCCTCATCCCCCCTTTGCGTATAAGGATTGATTTGTGCTGAAGGAAATTGGAAACTTCATGAAGCCTGAAACGGTTCTTTGAAAGCGTTTCTTTTGGAATGGTATTAGCGGTTTAAGTGTGTTGGGTTAATCTTTGGTGACGGTGATTGTGAATGAAAGAGTTTGGAGATGGTAAATGTGATTAGCACATGACCGATTATATTATCGCCGAGGAGACAAACAAATGCAAATCGCTCAACCGTGCGATAGGGAGATATTTGTAAGACAAGTTTGAGTGGATTTCATAAGAACTAAAGCGGTGATATGGTACTGTGTTTCATGACACGAATGTTTAATCACCAATATATGGATAATTTTTGGATTTGAGCTAATAGGGGCTGCCTTTTCTATATGAAATTTCAACAATTAATTGAGTGTATTTTATGTCATCGTTAAACATCTACAATTCTTCAATAATTGTATTCACGACACTAGAATCCTTTAGCTGGTTTAATGGCAGCTCCCGACGGATATTCCTATATAATTGGGTTAAGTCGGGGGTTTTGAGTTATTTTATTATTTTTCAATAAGATTTTTACCGTCGGGGGTTTTTTCAAAATTTTTAATTTTTGTCATTGTAATGTCGTAGTATTTCAGAAGTAATCCAATTTTATGAATGAAAGTTATGAATGATCGTTGCGTATGCTTTGTGTTTGCGTTTGTGTGAGGGCGCAGCACGGTTTTAAGGCCAGTAACACACGGGCCAAGTTTAAATACGGCTACATGACATTGACGGAATTACGAAAAAAAAAAATTACGTACAAATTTTTTTGTTGATTCGGGTCGAGAATCATTAGCATAATTACGTCCTTGAATATGGCACGGATGAAAATCAACAGCTTGTATTTCAGCAAAAAAAGTTTAATTATTTCAAAGTAGCAAGTGGTGTATAAAAATAAAGTCACCAAACAAACATTACCAAAAATACCATAGTAGGTACCGTACAAGAATATAATATTACCTCTTTTATTTATCTTGCGTACACTTGTTTTCTGTTTATTTATTCGAGTTAGTGTCAGTTGTGAGAATATTACCTGACATAAATTGCGACACTAACGTCTTTCGGAATAGTGTCGTGACATTTGGGTAAAGTTCCCGTTCCCGGGATTCTGTTTTTCCTATTGCAAAAGGTAAGGAGTTGGAGTGAATTGCTATTGCATTACGTGCCCTTTAATTTAAAATTATGGATATGAAAAGTAGTATTTTTTTTGCAACACACTTTATTTGTGAACTCCTCTTCGTTGGCCCGTTTTATTGTGTAAGTGCTGAGCACTTGTGCTTGCAAACAAAATAATTTACTAAAATAACTAACAAAATAATTTACTGATTTACTTATCAGCTTGTGATATTGTCATTGAACATCCTTAGCAGTCGTTATGGGTAGTCAGAAGCAAGTAAGTCTGACACCAGTCTAACCAAGGGGTATCGGGTTGCCCGGGTAACTATGTTGAAGAGGTCAAATAGGGCAGTCGCTCCTTGTAAAGCACTGGTACTCAGCCGCATCTAGTTAGGTTGGAAGTCAACTCCAACATAGTTGGGAAAAGGCTCGGGAGATGATGAAGCCGATATTGTTCTTGGTCTTCATAATATTATTGTAATGTAGAGTAAATAATTTGCATCTCTTAAATTAACCTTGTTAGTGTACAAAAAAATCTCATAACTAAGTATCTAATAAATCTCGAAAAATATTTAAACCAGGAGAATGTGAGAACTTTTTGAAAAGCAATTAAAACGATACTCTGTTGCTACCAAGAACTATGATTTTCCCTTGTTATTTTTCAATTTCGATATGTTCTCGGGAAAAATCTAAAATATACGGGAGAATATACAGACACGGAGAATTAATTGATTCTGCTAGCGGGATACAAAGGAATAGGTGTATGAAATATGAAGTTTTTTAACCGACTTCCCAAAAAGAAGAAGGATGTTCTGAATTCGCACGTTTGTATGTTGTTTGTTCTCGCATATCTCTGAAAAATATCGGCGCATACTTAAGACAGATATACCTATATCTGTTATTATATAAAACAGCGAAGAAAAAACACAAAATACGTTAACATTTTTTTATTATTTTAGCATTTTTTAATTTTATTTTTGTAAAAACGAATCTAGTATAGCTAATGATATGTTTATATCATACCCACGACATTGTGATCTTTCGTATATATGTATGTATTGGTTTCAGCATATTTTTTTCCAACTATGCTTGTTTTCCCAGTAATAGGTAGAAGTTTCAGGTAAATCTAATTACGCGTTTTTATAGAAAAGTTTATACGAATTCTAAATTTTGTTATGTGTTTTATTGACCGTAGAAGCTTTTTTGGTGCTATTTTGCTGGATAAAATATTTGCTTTTTGAGATATTCCTAGTTCAATACAAAAAAAACTTTAACTGCTATGCAATGACTAATCTTAGTCTAGACATAAATAAACTTGAAATAAAATTAATCAACGATGTTATATGAAAACGTTCATTCAATATGCCATTAATATAATTGAATTCGTTCATTTCGCTCAGTGACTGAAATTATATCGTCACATGTCCCACGTGAGATATGACAGCAAAGAGATGCTCAAAAGATAAATGTTATCGCGGTGTTAAAGTGCCTAAAAAAATTGGCTCCGAGCTACATTGATTATACTTTATAGCGAACGTATAATTTAGTATAGGTAGTAGAGATAGAAGTGAAGAGAAAAACTGTTTTCTTTTACTTCTAGTAATATAAACCGGAGCATGTTGCTAGTCAAATAACGAGCATCTATATGACTGCATGAAAAATGCGCCCAAACCTTTAACTCGTCTTCACATTGACAAAATGAAATCAAGGCGCAAATGAAATCATTCGCAAAATACTACTTCAATAAAAAAAAAACACACACACTATAAAATATTTTTGTCGTATAAGCTCGTAATTTGACAAAGCGATCAGGCTACAAAATATTTTTTAATGACTCCATTTCAATCGCCATTTTTCGTCGCCTCGCCTCGCATCGCATTAATCGTTCACCTAGGACACAGCTGCTTAAGTAAATGCAAGAACTAGTGAGCCTTGCATAGCAGATGGCCTGTCAACGATCCAATACTGATTAGAGTGCCACCTCTACGATATTCTTAAGGCTATTGCAAAAATGAATAAGGAAAGTATATGAAAAATATTATAATATTACAACTTCTTAGAAATATTGCTTTAATATTTAAAAAAGCTGTACCTAATATTAAATGGAATTTAGTTATTGAAAGTTTTTTTAAATTGAAATAGTTGACATTTAAGTATAAAGATTTAGTTCAGAACGTTCACAAGTTCATAAATATTTACTTTTCAAACATTACCCCTTTTCCATCATTTGTCTATTTTTTTGCACTCTTAAGTTTAAAAAATCAGTCATAACATTGCAGAAACGTCTAGATTGTTCAAAATAATTACCGTGGTTCTACTGGTTCTGGATTTTGTCAGTAAGTCTGAATCTTACTTGAGGAATTCCAACTCCTAAGAAAAATATATATCCATATTCCATACCGACTAAAGAAGATCTAACTAACTAACTAACTTAATCACATAGATATTAAAAGCACTGGATCCAAAATAACCCACGTTAAGCAAAAGTTTTCCTCTCAAGCGCCCGATCCGCGCATCATTTATAAAATTCCGGCTCTTAACCAAACTGCTTCATCTATCTAGAACGAAATCTCATAATCTAACTCATTAGAGTCTAGATTAAATTTACTATCTTGTAAAACTAAAGATATTTAAAAACAATCTGCTTCGTCCTTTGCAAACTTGAATCCTAATTACGTAGAAAAAATTACGCTCCAAACTTTGGCATTCTACGTCATTTTAACGTAAGATTGAGCGCACGATATAAGTTTTTTTTTTCTTTTAATTAAATTTGCGATTTTTTTACTTGCAATATTATCTCAGGATTTTGTTTACAGAGTATTAAATTGTAGACACCTGTCTACTTTATTTGTAGACTTAATTTTATTTCTGATGTAGAATTTTTGATAGGCTTTTTGAACTTGTAATTTTTGAAGGCTGTAGAAATATTTTTTGTTACTGTTTGCATGATAGGTATTAGGGAATTCGTCAATGGTTTTAGTCTTATTTGGCGATTTATGTCTTACTAGCTTTTTCCCGCGACTTTGTTCGCGTAGAATAGTGACTTTCGGCAGATTTTTGGTTTGACCAATAGATGGCGCTATATGTCCGGAATAAATTTTATTTTTTATATTTTTTTGTATTAAAAACTATCCTATGTCTGTTCTCAAGTTCCAAACTGTGTCTGTACCAAATTTCACACAAATCGGTTCCGTAGTTTTGGCGTGAAGGAAAGACAGACAGACAGAAAGAAAGACAGACAGACAGACAGAGTTACTTTCACATTTATAATATTAGTTTGGATTTTCGAGTGCAGACAAAGGATGCAATTTTGCCAAATTGAATGCCATCTAAAATTAATATTATAGAAAGGTTTTTTTTGGTGTGTGTTTATATATGCCCAAAATACTGAACTGATTTGAAAAATCACTGTCAGAAAGCTACGCTATCACCGGGTACTAATACTTTTCATCAAAACAACTCCAAATTGCATCAACTTCGAGATACTGTATCCTCCCTTATCTATCGTCCCTCCCATCGGTTAAATTTAATAATCTGTAGACGAATCGTCCTTATACGCCCTTCCTTAAGTAGGGGTTTAAATGAGCTCATCGAGCCGAGGAAATGAAGGGCGATCACCAAAATGATCAGCCATTTAATAGGTGTCTGAGCAAAAACGGGTCATTAAGGATTTTCAATATTATTTCGCCTTAAACTGGGGCCCGATTCTGCTAAGTTAATAATGTCAAATTGAATCGCAATAGCAGTTTTAACCTTAGCGGACATTCTGCTACTAATATAAGACCAATCCTATTCCAATGACATTTGATTGGTTTGCGATTGGTCTGCCGTTTGGTCTATACGATGGTTTGCTCTGCAATCATATTGCAATCGTAACTAATTTGTAGACAATATGATTCATTATTGAATCACAGAAACTGACAAAAACGTTTACTTAAAATAATAGAATTAGCGGAATGCCACATACGCTTCAATCGTAATTGAGTCGTGATTGGATCTCAGTCGGATGTGAATCGTACCTATGTCGCTTAAGTAACACTTAGTAGAATCGCGCCCCAGTAGGCGTTTGTTTAAAATGGAATTTGTATAACGATCCGTAACAATGGTTCGTTCATTTATCTTTTATGTTTTTTGTTATGATGGATAGATTTTCCTGATCGTGTTTTCGTTTTCGGTTCATTTGTTTGAAGGATTTCGGCTTAATGCTGAGATCTGTCTTGATTTTTGGAGCGTGATCGATCGGCGCCATTTTCTTTGCAGTGTTACAGTCAATTTTGAATGTAATTAGGATACTAGCTTCCGCCAGCGGTGTCACTCGTGTCCCGTGGGATTACCTACTCGGTAAAAAGTATATATTCCTAGATAAATGGCCTATCTAACGCTGAAATAATTTCATTAAAACCGTTTAGTAGTTCCTGATATAAGCGTTTTTAAACAACAAACTTTATGATAAGTATTATAAAGATTTGTCCGATCTAAATTAAGGAGTTATCAAATCATCCTATCTTACCTTAAACCCTTCAGAAATTAAAACAAAATAGACCCTAAACCCACATTACCTTTATCAAAAAAACGCTATTCTCAAAAAAATAACCTAACCCTCATAAAAAAAAAACTTTCCTACCATCTTTTCGGTTACCGCAAAAAAAATTAAGTGTATGCAATCTGGTTCACAAATCACATGGGTGTTGTTATTTTAGGGCCCGGGGCCTTAGAGGCGAAAGGCCATTAACACTCGTTTGCTTAGGCCCGAATAGATTACAGTTGGGATTTTATGAAGATTGCACATAACTTGTGGAGTATAAACCCAGGCCTGATTTTCGGCATTTTTCGTGCGTAAGTTATTTTGGTGTTTTGTAGTTATTTTATGTTGCGTGTGTTTTGTTTAATTAATATGTAAATGTTATATACCTGTACATATTTCATACAAAAAACGACGCAATTTAATTAGATATTGCATAACAATTCAAATAATTTCTTATAACTAACATGATTTGCACAAAACATCTGAGATCCTATACATTCACAACGGATGACGTCACAAATACGTAGAAATCCAAATGGCCTTGTATTTCGAAAGAAATCATAACCGTCTGACAAAAAGATTAGTTTACACAGCTGTTAAGAAACTAAATTACTATTTCAAACCGACTTCCATCTCCCGTATGGTCTAGTGGCTAGGATACCTGGCTTTCACCCAGGAGGCTCGGGTTCGATTCCCGGTACGGGAATTTACTTTTTTTGTTTTTTTACTGCTTATTAATTTTGAAATATTCGCTACATTTTATACTCATTTGATAAAACCACAAATATTTACACTACCAACACCATTAATTACATATTTTAAACCATCCTTTACGATAAAAAATCCATATTAAAGCTTTTAAACCAGTACAAAAGTCCGGTTTAAAAATCCCGGTTTGGTAGCAAAACCGTAATTCGTCAGTATTTCATTGGACCGTTGCATTTTCGGTAAATTGTTTCCATTGCTATAGCAGAGTCAACCGCGGCTTAATGATTTCGTTTTGGTGCCTTTTGTTGCGAAATATATTACGCGACTGTAAAAAAATGGTGGGCAGAGTTAGAGGTACCTAGTGTGGTAGGAACAAATTGTTGTTATTGGTCTTTTCTTCATTTTAGTTTAGAGGTAGCCAATATTTACAATGGCCCATCCATTGTAAATATTGGCTAAAGAAATTCGAGATAATGTATTAAATATTTTGTCTAACTTTAAGTAAGAACATTTTGAAAAAACAGCTCCAAGTTTAGTCTTCTATTGCGTGGAAGTGGTCTATCATTCTTTATTTTCATAGAATAAACATATTATAATTAGCTACAAAAACATTATGATCTTAGTTTCAATTAGGCCCTACATTTGCTATAAGAGCATTTTTGCGCGCGGTCAAAGACACTTTTGCTAAAAGAAAAAAACTAGCTATCCCACATAAATATTTTACTATATTCCATTCAAAGGTCTGGCAAAGCAATAAAAACTTGAAAAGTATTTTTTATGCACGACCATTTATGAATTCCATATGATATTATGAATATTAGAACTTTGCATAAAAACTGCTTATGTTAGGCACTTAGATACATTTCTTTGGCAAGTACCAGATGTCCAATATAAGTATGTACTTAAGTAAGAAAAATGCTTTTAAAAATATTTGCCTACGAAAACATCTCTAGAGAATATTTTCAGCAAATAATTCGTATTCATTGGTTTTCAGAATTTAGTTAAAGTATCAAGCTGTGATATTTCCAAGAAACGTTTATTTTGAAACGATTCCAATTATAATGGAAAATTGATTTACTGAAAACACTGTAGTAGTGGTAAAAATAAGCTTACAATTTTTCATTTTTACAAGCTGTGTTGGTTTCAGTCGTATTATGAGAGAATTGTCGAGTTTCTTGCCCGTTCTTCTCCATAGGAAGCTACTTTTAGAATGGGCAACTAGAATCGAACCTATATATATTTTGTAACGTTCATAAGTGCTTATAAAGGCCTAAATGAAATAAATGATATGACTTTGACTTTGAATTAGTTAATGCTCCCGGATAAGTTATTCTAATGTAGATCCATTCAGGGTATAATGTAAAGACAAGTTTAATGAACCATGAAATTTTAATAGGTACGTCATGTTATCTCATTGGTAATTTCTTTATTTACCTCTCATTTATTTATCCAAAATAAATATTTCTTGTAAGGATAAAAACACTGAGCAATTGAAAGCTAAACTGAAAAAAAGATACCTGACGCATATTTTTTTCAGGAATTTTTATACGGATTTCACTACTACAAGATGCAGGTGAAACTGTGGGCGACCGCTAGTACTTAATACCTAAATGTGATGGTCATAAAACAGTCACAAAACATTTTAGTTTTATTATATCAAATCGATTATTTTTCACCTTCAGACTTCAGGACGATATGTGACATCGAGATATATTTAAAACAAATAAAGATCGCAGTTCTATTTTTAAATTGGATTTAAGTCTGCGTGTAGGCTTAAAAATATAAAGGTGATGTTTGCATGATATCAAGTTAGATATCATACGAATAATCATCTAGCCTTATTCCAATTATAGTGTAGTCTATCCGGACGCAGCTGAGTAACAGTGTTTTAAATGGAGCCATTGCAGTGATCTCTTCAACCTAGTAACAAGAACAAGAGCAACTCGAAAACCCATTTGGTACGACTGGTTGTCGGAATTTCTGACTGCCAAAGTTGTTTAAATGATAGCCGGAACACAATTGACGTGAGGAATTCATCTTGACATAGATGGTCACACGTCCACAGTTCGAATGGACCAAGCAAAGTCAAAGTTTTTTTTTTTTTATATTTCAAATAGGTCTACGAAAGCTCTTTCGAAACGTCAAACTAGTTGCACGGTTCAAAAGAGTCGGTCTAATGGAGAAGAACCGGCAAGAAACTCTATAGACATTCTTTAAAAAAAATAAAATAAGTGTTGCTTATCTTTATGATTGACCTTTCGACTATTACTTAGCCACGTGCTCTTCTAGTTTTTTAATATTAATTTTACTTATTCGAATGATTCCGAATGCCGAGTCGATCCAGCGATCACTCGTGCGTTAACAAAAGTTATGGATGATCGATTGATCGTTCGTTAAAGGTGGTTAAAGGTCAATGGCCTTTTGCCCCTGTCAGTATGTGGGTGGAATCCTTCCTCAAAAAGTTTCGATATTATTTTTAATAAAAAAAAAATTCAATCTACTTCGATTTAGATCTGCTTGAACAAATGGCTAGGTTTGCGTGGGAGCAATAGTATATGTTAAACTGTATAAGTTACGTTACGTTACAGCCTTTTTATCGTCCCACTGCTGGGCATAGGCCTCCTCTCACACGGAGAAGGATTGAGCATTAATCACCACGCTTGCTCAACGCGGGTTGGTGATTTCAGACTTTATACTTAGTCCTGGTTTCCTCAAGATGTTTTCCTTCACCTTTTTATCAGCCATTGGTGTCTAAGATATACTTAGAAAGTACATACAAACTTAGAAAAGTTGCATTGGTACTTGCCTGATCTGGAGTCGAACCCACACCTTCATACTCGAGAGGTTGGTTCTTTACCCACTAGGCCACCACGACTTTAGTCATAAGACATAGTCATGGACTTTATAGTCTTGGTTTCCTCGAGATGTTTTCCTTCACCTTTTTATCAGCCATTGGTGTCTAAGATATACTCAGAAAGTACATACAAACTGTATAAGTATTGTTATTTTATTGCTATTACGAACTACTTACTTTACGTAACCGGATAACAAGCTGCCTTTGACTGTCTCAATCTACCCTAATCCGTCACAAATTGTACCATATCTCGGAGCTACATGAAAATCAGTTAAACTAAAAGATTAACAAATCACTTTAGCCTTTTACTATGCGATGACTTAAAGACTTTTGGAAAAACATGTCTTCTCGTAAAGAATGTGTTTCATACGGGAATGTTCAAGATATTGAGCGAATTAACAGTGGTACACTTAATTATAGTTTTTCTCACTAGCATAATTACACAGTCCATTCATAAATAAATCGCAGTAACGTTAATTTTGCTCTGAAGCAGGTTGAATATTATTAACTTTCGCACTAATTACGAAAATTATAGACTTGTTTCATGGACGTGACCATGGAGAACAAAATGACTAGCGGAGAAGTCATAACGCAAAATCTCCTAAGAAAGTAGTGTCCAAAAATGAGGGTGTTCGGGAGACGAGGAACTTCACTAGTTCCACCGTTACACGCCTTATATGGAGTTCGGCCATTATTTTCAAAATAAAATCAAGATTTTTTTTTTGTTTTGATTTGACAAGGAACCCTAACGTCTCGTTAGTTTTAGTAACTAAGTAAGCCTTCCGTAAGTTGCTTGACCTACGAGACGGTGCCTGACCATGGCATGGCATCTCCGCTATATTTCCTTTCTCCGTGGACGTGACCGAAAATGTACGCGAAGTATTTTCGCGTTCACGTTGTAATTACTTTCGAACCGGTGGCTTATAGTTTTCAGTTTATTAATATTCAGATTAATATTTTAAAATTATAATAGGACTTGCTGTTCAACTCACGTTCCGAGGGTACTCGGTACTTTTGCACTCGGATTAAAATAGCCTACCTCCTTTTTCAGGCTCTAGACTCAAGTGTACAGAATTTTCTTAAATCGGTTAAGTAGTTCTGGGATGAAAGCTGTACAGACTAACAGTCAGACAGAGGTACTTTCACAAAAAAAAAAAAACATCAAAATCGGTTCATAAACTTAGTTATAAAAAGACGGCAAAAATATACACACAATCAAATAGCGATCCTTCTCTTTTTGGAAAGTCTGTTAAAAATGCTTTAACTATGTCACTCTTACGTCTAAGCATTATATAAAATACTAAGTAACGACTCATATAAATCCTTACATTCACTACTCTTATTTACAATTAACAATATTTTCACAGAGAATTCTCCTCTTAAATCTTCTTTTACGAAGGCGTTCATATAAATAACGTCGGCCGACATTAATTAATTTCTATTAGAAAGTTTCAACAAGTCAAGCCAAAAGTTTAATTTTAGCGGACAAGGATAGATTATTGGTAGACAACGTGAATTAAAAATTGTTCGAGCTTTATTTCTGTTAGATTTGGTATTGGAATTTTTTTTAATTCATTTTTTTTTTACCTTGGGAGAGATGGATTTTTAGTAACTAATTTTGGTAATATCATTGTCCAAGAAATAATGTAGGTTTTAAATAATCTCATACATTTTTAAGGAGCAATATTGATTTAAAGGCATTTGCATTGTTGCCAAAATTTTGCTCTTGTTAATTTGATAGGCACTAAAATTTTGTTACTTGGGCAAAATGCATTTTTGAACGATCAATCTTGATATAATTATAAGTATGTTACTTATTTATAATTTAAACGTCATAAAAACATTTAATGTTTATAATTTTTTAAATCTAACGAAATGATATAAGACTTTTTTTGCCAGATTTTATCATGATTATTTTCAAAGTCAAAAGGTGTTAATATAAGCCCTATAATACAACCATGATACGTTTCAAGCCTAGCTAGTACTTTAACCCCTGCGTTACCCCTTCACAAAAACAAGCATAAAATTATCATGTTTTGGTAGACATTTAAATCCAGATTAAACTCGTTAATCTACGCTTAATACATCGCCAACGTTAACATTTTTTATTTTAGGCAAAATAATCCGACATCGCAATAATTTTGATTTAAATACATCAAAATAATGCTGAATAACATTCCAGTCGGTTTTAATTTTAAGTGAGTGGACATTGTAAATTAATGAATGACTATAAAGTTTATTAAAATGCAAATTATGACTTACCGATTTCTACGTTGGCAAAGGTCATAAATTCAGGATTGACAAACTGAAGGTTTCGAGTTCGATTCCCGATACTGTCAATATTTGTGTGATGAGCATTTGTTTTGTGATCTGGGTATCATAATATGTAATAATTAATGTAAGTTTATGCATTTAATTAGTTATCTTAGCTCTCATAACACAAGCGATCAATAGCTTATTACCATGGGGCTAACTTACCGTGTATGAAAGGTGTCCCGATATAATTATAATATACGTAATTATATATTTTAGGTAGACATACATAATATACCTATTCCTGATAAGACGAGGGTCTTAAACTTCAATAGCAGCAGCAAGCAAACAAAGTTTGGGTTTATAATATTGGGTATACCTATTTCATCCATAGAAATAATATTAATGTCCCTCCCCACTTCTATATCATCTGCATATTAAATTGGACCGGGTTAAGTGAATTATTTACCTCTATACTGTGAAAAAAAATGTTTTTTTTTTTTTAATAATAGACCATTTATCTTATTGACTTTTTTCCATTTAATTCAACTGTCAAAATAGCAATCAATGTCAAAGCAATTGACATGAAAAGAAATTGAGTTACGTAATCGAGTGTCTAGAGCGATAGGGCTAATGTAATCGAAATGTTATCTCAAACCATTTTTGAATCATAAATGCATTTAAAAGAAAAATAATGGTGTAAAAAACGAGAGAGAATGTAAGTAAAAATTAAAAATTATTACGAAAACTTGAGATGTATTTAAAAAATACTGCTCACTGAATGCTATGTTATATGGACTCATTGATATTTTGGTCCAGTTTTGCCAAAAAGTATGTTTACATGGTAAAGGAGACCAAACCACTGATTACCGGTCGCTGAACACTTATAATTAATGAATTAAACTTTACATCACGCTAATAATAAGTAACAGTTATTTCGAGCTAAAACTATGGAAACCTATAGTGATGAAACTATATGGTAATATAGCTTTCTTTCATTATAATAACACTAGCCGTTTTCCCGCGGTTTCACCCGCGTCCCGTGGGTGCTACTGCCCGCACCGGGATAAAATATAGCCTATGTTACTCGCAGATAATATAGCTTTCTAATGGTGAAAGAATATTTAAAATCGGTATAGTAGTTTTCGAGTTTATCGATTACAACCAAACAAACAAACAAAGTTTTCCTCTTCATAATATTAGTATAGATTTCTTTCTATCCTAGTGCGGGTAGTACCGAAGTAGGTAATTAGCTCCCACGGAACAGGGTGTAATAAAATTTTCCAAAAACATGTATATGAAATTGATAAAATCGTCTCTACGAGTACCCACTATTTCAAAGCCATTTCCTCATACTAAGTCCAATCCCCACAAACTTCTAAAACGCGAGCAAACCCGCAATCCATCGAGTATTACTTAATCGATATCAATCGGATCTGAACCCAATTTAAACTGCTTATCTCGGCTCACATCGGGTGACAGTTATCTGCTGATGAATTATAGGCCGTAGTTAGAGGTTTATAGCATTAGGATTTTAGGGGTTTAAGAGGAGGCCGTAGCGGGTTTAATGACCTATAAACTGGTGGTAATACAATAATGTAAGTCGTGGTGGCCTAGTGGGTAAAGAACCAACCTCTCGAGTATGAGGGCGCGGGTCCGATTCCAGGTCAGGCAAGTACCAATGCAACTTTTCTAAGTTTGTATGTGCTTTCTAAGTATATCTTAGACACCAATGACTGTGTTTCGGATGGCACGTTAAACTGTAGGTCCCGGCTGTCATTGAACATCCTTGCCAGTCAGAAACCAGTAAATCTGACACCAGTCTAACCAAGGAGTATCAGGTTGCCCGGGTAACTGGGTTGAGGAGGTCAGATAGGCAGTCGCTTCTTGTAAAGCACTGGTACTCAGCTGAATCCAGTTAGACTGGAAGCCGACCCCAACATAGTTGGGAAAAGGCTCGGAGGATGATGGATGAAACTGGTGGTAATACAAAAGGCGTGGAATGGTTACTTAGGGTGCATCTACACAGTGCAAGTAGCTTGCGCATGTTGAGGCACATGCGCAGGTTACATGCGTTTTAAAAACGTGCGGGTCCAGCGACTCGCGCATGTACCAAAGCAAAATACCCACCCGCGTGTTCTTGTCACTTGCGCATGTTAACTTGCTCCAGCTACATGCACCCTTAAGTATAAAAGGTGCACTGTTGGCGAAATGCTCATTATGTTAGGTTGCCAAAGAGTCCTGGGTTCGATACCCGTTTCTGACAATATTTGGGTTTAGTGTTTATGGTTTTGGGTGAGTTTATTTTGCTATGAACAAGTTATTCGTAAGGATGATGCTAGAAATAAGAAACTATTTTCTTTTGGGTATTTAATAAACTCATGTAGTTGACTAACTATGTATTTAGTTTTGCTTTTACGTCATACTTTCGATTCCTTACTCATTCCTGAGTATTTCTGCTAGCTGCTTAATATTATTTTATGTAGTCCCGTGTAAAAATACCTTACCTACGTCAAAACACATTGTGTTTACAAACGACAGACCAACGACGATCACTAAAAAGGTCAACTCGAAGTCATCCTTCCATCAAACTCAATTTAACATTCAACTAAAATAATAAAGTTATTAAGATCACTACCAGACTTCTGTCAGTCCTAAGATAACTTGAAATGCTGAAGCAGCTCAGATAATGGCCTAACAAAACTTAAGTCAAATATCTAGTATCTAGACTGAATATAAATAGACCTTTCTTATCTCAGACTTAGCTTTTTCATAAATGAATTTATCTTGTGCCTAAGAGTTATCTGGCTTTACATCATCGGAATTTTTATGAAAGCACTAGCTTCTGCCAGCGGTTTCACCCGCATCCCGTGGGAACTACTTCCCGTACCGGGATAAAAAGCCTATAGCCTTCCTCGATAAATGGGCTATCTAACACTGAAAGAAATTTTCAAATCGGACCAGTAGTTCCTGAGATTAGCGCGTTCAAACAAACAAACAAACAAACTCTTCAGCTTTATAATATTAGTATAGATTTTTGAAAGAAGGGTTGTTCTCGTACATAAAAAGTAGTTGTTAGTTCACTTTCATAGTTATTTGGGAGATCATATTTATAAAAAAAAAAAACATCTACCTTGGACAAAGGATAATCATTGCCATCCATTGTGGCAATGCTGCTCTGCTAGCCTTTTGGGCACGCGTCAGTGACAGCGATATCTTTTTTTCATAATTTTGTAAATAACTCTGTGAAAATGTTAAAAATAAAACATTATTAATCTTTCGTTATACAACTTATTAAAGAAGCCATACCACATTATACATTTTACGAAAATAAATTAAAATCATCATAGAGGATTATTTTTGGAAGGTCTACGTTCTCACTTAACTTCAATTTCGCAACATAAGGTAGAATGGGCAAACATCCATTTAGCTACACCTTAAAAATAAAGAAGCCTAAAAATATCAATTTTCTCATCAGCCTATTTTTAAATTATTACGAAAAGTTTATAACTTGTCCCCCATCCTGACCTTGTAACTTCCCACTAAAATAAAGATACTAGATTATAAAGATAAATTGGTTTCAGATGGCCTATTAATTAATATTGTCAACTATTTGCTACAGATGTTGGTAATTAACCATTTGACTACGTTTGGGAATTAACAAACTGCCGGTAAAGTGGTTCTTGAGGACAGATTATACCATGTCTTCATCAGCCGTTTTATCGTCCCACTGCTGGGCTGCGGCCTCCTCTCACATGGGGAAGGATTGAGCGTTAATCACCACGCTTGCTCAATAATGCGGGTCGGTAATTTCAGACTTTAAAGTCTAGGTTTTCTCGAGATGTTAAATCCATCACCCTTAATCTAACATTGGTGTCCATAATAAACTCAGAAAGTACATACATATGTTCTTTCGAAAAATTGCAGTGGTGCTTGCTTCATCTTAATTCGAACCAACAAACGTATTCTTTAGTAGAACTTGCTGCTTTACCCACTAGGCCACCTCATTCCATGTAACTGCCCAAAAAATGCTTATCAAATTCATAACTCCATATAATAATACATTTATGTAATACTTACCTACCAAAAATTCATTACTCCCCAATGTACCTTAAACCGCATCTTTATTTAATATGCCATAAAATGCTAAGTTCACTGTCCTGGCATTTTTAATTCGCCCCTGGCCATTTCAGGGGTCGTTTTTCAGGATTTCTGGGTGAAAATTTCAGAAATCTCAGCCCAACCCTAGTGATTACTATGTAAATGGCTGTGGGTTGAACATTTAACGACTCCAAGTTAAAGTTAACCTTAGTTAAGGAATTCTGGTGGATTATTTTGAGTTACTGTGGCTGTGTCAAGTCTTTGAGAATAAAATTTGGATGATTTTCTAATTTTAGACGAAAATGTGTAACGATAGCAAAAATAAGTGTGTATATTATTTTATTTTTTGTTACTTTTGAAATTGGAATTTAATACAGTAGAAGACGCTTTTCGGTAAAATTGTACTGTAATATAACCCAATGATTGTCTCCATCCGATTATTAGATGACCCCAACATAGTATCGAAAAGACTAGGCAAATGATTACAGATGCTTAAAAAAATCATTAGTAAAGGGTCTCATAATGTTTAGTATTATGTAACAATGTTCAACATACAAACTAAAAAAATACACTAAAGAAAAAAAAACACAACATCAAAAACCAATAAATCTACAAGCCCAAATTAACCCTCCAATACCAATACATCACGTGTAAAAAGTATTTAATTTAAAAAGCAAATTTTCACCCCCACGAGATAAGAAGCCGGTCACGTTTCTACCCCCGTATAAACACCCTTAAACATTTAGGTCAATTACTTGCACATACTTCAGTATATTTATAGGGGTACAAGTGACCCCTTATAGTGTTGTAGCGACCATTACGGATCCCGTTTTTCAAAAATGTGTGGCTGAGTTTCGCAGTTGAGGGTTGAGTTTTGATAATTAATACCGTACGGAAGTGACAGGTTTTTTCTGATTTGCGATGGTTATACAGGTTTTTGGAGATTTTTTGATGAGTGGCTATATGACTACCTACTGACATATTTCAGTATCTTCTTTTTTTATGGGATGGGACCACTTCCTATGTGTTTTTGTTAGATGTATAGATCGAAAAGGCTTTACAAGCATTTAACGTTTTCGTAAGAAAGTTAACATAAGTTGTTTATTCTAAAAGTCTTTTCACGATAAACTTCTTTTGACTTAAAATCACCATCATCATTAAGACAGTTCACTAAAACAACATTAATAACCAAAAACATTTTAATAAGCGAACAATACACTTGAGTGCAATTAATTTTGCCATACAGTACACATCAGCGGCCATTAATCACCGTCCGGCTGCATCAGACGTATTCGCCTGTCCGCCGGCTGTGACGTCACACAGATATTAACGTCACATGACACTGTAGGATTCATTACACTGTCTAGGTCACTTGTTTGTGACCCGTTTTTTTTGCGATGTAGTGTACTTGTGAGCTCGTGGTTAATTCAGGTCCAGCCTTTTTCCTGCTATGTTGGGGTCGGCTTCTAGTCTAACCGGATGCATCTGAGAACCAGTGCTTTACAAGGAGCGACTGCCCTATCTGACCTCCTCAACCCAGTTACCCGAGCAACCCAATACCCCGATGTAAGACTGGCTGTCAGACCTGGGTGAGACTGGTTGTGACTACCCGTAGCGGTTGCCGAAGATGTTCAATGATAGCCTTTATGTGTCAGGGCCGCCGTAACTTAAAACATTATTTTTTACCTTAAGGAAGCAGTACCATCGGGAAGCGTGTAAAACCGCAACACTCATACTCACACTCACTTATAACCTCATACACTCAAAATTAATCCCACAATGCCTCCAAAAGAACACCGCATAAATCTCACACCAACTAAAAATCTAAAAGTCCAGGCGTTGTTTTATAAGCTCCCGCCGTAAACTACAATAAATATAAACGAGAGTCTACTGGCCTGGACGCTGGGGACAAATTATTTCGGAGCCATGCACTTTGTTAGCTAAAACTACTTTTTAGGCTAGTTTACTGCCTAGTTCATGAGGTGAGTAATAGTATGGCTGATCTGGGAGCTATATTTTCAGTCTAAAAATAGTAATTTGGCTTAAGGGGAAATTGCTGGCAGTTTATGGTGATTGATTTTAGAATAGAATAGAATAGGTATTTATTTGCTTAGAATGCAGGTAAATACAAAATAGGATGATAAATAACATAATAAGATAATGGTGATTATAAAAATTGGTCATTCTTATGTCAGCTCATGGCTATGGAACAGCCACACTGGTCGATCGATCATAACGATCGTGGCGCGATAGGTCCTGGGATTTTGTCTTGAGTACCTGCGTGTTCCAGAAGGCGAGTTAGACTGGTGTTTCGGGGATATCATTTGAACGTCTTTGGCAGTGGTTACGGGTAGACAGATACCAGTAAGTCTGACACCAGTCTAATTAAGGGGTATTGGGTTGCGTAACTGGGTTGTGGAGATCAGATAGGCAGTCGCTGCTTGTAAAACACTGGTACCCAGCCGCATGCGGTTAGACTGGAAGCCGACCTCAACATTTTTGGGAAAAGGCCAAGTAGATGGAAGTTAAAACTATATATTTGAAAAAAGAACATCGATCCTAAATCAAAAGTCTGATACATTATTGTTTGATAAGCACAGTTTGAAGCTCTGCCCGTAAATGAAAACATAGACACATGAAACATTTCAGTTATCTCTAACGAGACATTTCCAATCCATTTGGCATTGCACTGTAGGCGGCTGTCACTACCTACGCTTATTTGCCATCATTTTTAAAACTAAAAATAAAACGGACAAATACGAGAAACATTTGAAGGTGTGAACTGGCTGTTATTCTATTATATTGATTTAGTAGATTATTTTTCCGACCCAAATATCGACCAATAGAATTGCACCATTCGACGTCACGTGGTACAACCTACATGGTATTATACTGAAAATTTTTTGAATATTTTCTCTGGTCGTTGCTACGTCAAACTGACAGGTTGTGGCCGACATTTGGGACGGAAAAATAATCTCCCGAATACCACACGAGCTTCATAATTATCTGGCATTTCCCTCAAGGTTCCCTGCAAACAAATAAAGTCGTCAAGTTTTTCAGGAAAAATCACTCGCGCTTCGCGCTCGTTATTTTTTAACCTGAAAAACTTGACTCCTTCATTTGTTTGCAACGAACCTATCGGAAAATACCCGATAATTTTGAAGCTCTTGTGGTATTATAAGTGATTATTTGTGATTATTTTTCCGACCCAAATATCGACCAATAGAATTGCACCATTCGACGTCACGTGGTACAACCTACATGGTATTATACTGAAAATTTTTTGAATATTTTCTCTGGTCGTTGCTACGTCAAACTGACAGGTTGTGGCCGACATTTGGGACGGAAAAATAATCTCCCGAATACCACACGAGCTTCATAATTATCTGGCATTTCCCTCAAGGTTCCCTGCAAACAAATAAAGTCGTCAAGTTTTTCAGGAAAAATCACTCGCGCTTCGCGCTCGTTATTTTTTAACCTGAAAAACTTGACTCCTTCATTTGTTTGCAACGAACCTATCGGAAAATACCCGATAATTTTGAAGCTCTTGTGGTATTATAAGTGAGAATGTGTGAAATTAGTGAACAACCTATAAAGGTATTTTGGCTTTAATCTACGGCCTAATTACTGATAAAGCGTTAACCTTAATAGAGTTTAAATTATTATTTGTAAGTATCAATTATTTCCCTCAAAATACTCAAACGTAAATTAGTTTCAAATTCTACTTAGCAGCACTTCTGTAGCAGAACACGTTAGTTTCAGAGGGACTGTATAATGTTTCAGTCTTTAAAATTTAGTGGCTTTTCAGTACCTATTCGGCAGTACATAACAAAGTTAAATAATTTTGAGTTTAGTTGCCCAATCAAACATAGCCATGAAGAAAAACTTACTTACCTTAGAAAAAATATAACCAATCCTACCTAAAGCTGACAATGCACCCTTTTAGAACCCTATACTAAAAATAGACATGACACAAACAAACAAAGACAATCCGTGAAAAACAACAGCAATATCTATGAGCGTAGTGACGATACCAATTTGAAAGAACGGCAGACATCTTCATTTACCCGACTTACCAAATTCAATTTATGTGACAACCTGTCTACTGGCAGAAATTCCATTTCCATTCCAGAGAATACGACAGGTTTCAGTCCAAGTTACAGAAGACTTTGAAAGAACATTAAAAACGTTGTCAGCCTTTGAAATTATATTTTCTCTCTCCTAAAGAATTCTGTGAAAAAATCTGTTTACTTGAACGCGCTAATTTTAGGAACTATTGGACCGATTTGAAATGCTATCCGTTCTGGATCGATTTGAAATGCTATCCGTTCTGGATAGCATTTCAAATGCGTCGAGGAAGTTTAATGGCTAATTTTTATCCTAGTGTAAAGCCGGCTTTTGACTATGGTATATAATAGCACGGTATGGTATGGTATATATATTATAGCACGATACGATACGTCGGTACGGTTGAAAAATAAAATTTTAATATAGACTCGCTGTCGCTCACAACTTGCTCCAACTAATAATATTTCGAATACTTTTCTTCACTAAATTATATGACTAATTCCCCTTGTATTCAGGGCTAACAATCGCATACTACTTTATCTGGTAGAATAAACAGATTGTCGTTTTTTGAAATTAAAATTCCCGGAAAATACCTTTTTCCTTATAAGATGTTGCTTTTCAAGTTGATGGGAGATGGGGGCAGTAAAACATATATTGTCGGAGCCCCGGGGGCTGTGTTGGTAATGAATTCACTTTGCGCGAGCTCCAACTTATTACGTTGATACCCCTACTTCTTTCATTTTGGTATGAAGGGTGAAATTAACTTACAACGTTATATCGTCTTGGATGCCTAAATTTTAATTTTGGTAAGCGGAAGACTAGGTTTCTATGTCACTGTCCTTTTTATGTGGAGCCGAATGCACCGAATGAAAAAATCGTTTCTGTTTCCTATATACTGTCGTTGTCAACTGACAGCCCGTGTATGCGAAGTATTTTTTTCTCTGCGTTTTGCTAGGATGAAAAGTGCGTTCACCTAAAGAAAATATGTACCTACCTACGTTTGATTTCGTGAATAGATGGATGCATAAAATAATAAAGGAAGACAGCTGAACACCGCAATCTAAACATGCCGATGAAAATAGGACTTAAAACGTATACTATACTTTTAGGAGCAATTTTATACTTACTTTTGGCAAAAGTATTCATTTACACTAAGAGCTACCTTCAAGATATTAATAAACTAAGTCTAACACATGGCTACACAATATAAATGTTATTTCCTAACACATATAGGAAAGACTGTACTGCTTTGCAGTCAAGTAAGCACTTAGACTTGGAACCTTGTCGCAGTACAAAGAAAATACAATTTCTAGAAAAGCGGCAACTGCATTGTATACTTTCTATTGTTGAAATACTTTATTCACTAAACTGTTCAGTAGAAAAGTTTTAAATTAAAATCCTTATGTACGAAGAAGTGCTATAAAAATAAAATAAAAAATAAAAAAGCCCTTTATTTCTACTACTTAATCATAACATATTCGAACATAACTTAGTTGTACATACTCTATAATTAACATCTAACATTACTATTTAGTAAATAAATATTATTTACTATTCGTAACTCTTAAGTACTCCTAACTATTTTACATAATAATTTTGCCCTATAAACTTAGGTTTTATTTGATAGTAGTAGTCGCCTCTGAGGCGTAGGCCTCCCCTATCACATTCCATGTTTTCCTGTCCCGTGCCTTTTGCATCCAGTCCGAACCACATTTCTTATTAAAAATATCTCGCCACCTTTTCCTTTGTCTGCCTTGTTTCCTTTTCCCCTCTAGGGGGGTCCATTCTGTTACTATTTTTGTCCATCTATTGTTCTCCAGCCTACATATATGTCCTGCCCAGTTCCATTTAAGTAATCTTACTCTACGTTTTGCATCTATGAACTTAGTCTGCTTCCTGATAGTACTATTGCTTACTCTATCTGCTATTCTGATACCGAGTATGCTCCTTTCCATTTTTCTCTGACAGACTGCGATTCTTTCTTCATCTTCTTTTCTTAACGACCATGTTTGGCAGCCGTATGTTAGACATGGCAGTATACAACTTTCGTAGACTTTCTTTTTTATTTCTAGTTTGATTTCCTTATTCTTCATAATCTCTTTGAGTCCCCAATATTTTTTCCAGCTTAGAGCTATTCTTCTTTGTATTTCCCTCTCGGTACAGTTTTCAAACGACAGTATTTGACCAAGGTAAACAAATTCTTTAACATACTCTACTTTTACACTTTCTATTACAACGTCGTATGTTTCCCCATTTGTGGGTATTTTAGTCTTACTCGTATTCAACGAAAGACCAACATTTTTGCTATGTTTTGTTAAATCACTGACCATGTCTTGCAGATCTGATGCATTTTCAGCAAATACTACGATGTCGTCCGCGAAACGTAGGTGACTCAAATATTCTCCGTTAATTTTTATGCCTTTGTTCTCCCAATCCAGTCTCCTGAAGACGGTTTCTAGTACAGCTGAAAAAAGTTTCGGAGAGAGAGGATCTCCTTGTCTGACTCCCTTTTCGACGCGAAATTCTAATCCTTCTCTTTCCAGCCGCACTTTTGCCGAACATTTCCTGTATATCTCATTTATCAAGTTGACATATTTTTGATGGATTCCTTGCTGAGTAAGCGCTTCCCAAATCGCATCATGATGAAGAGAATCAAAAGCTTTTTGGTAATCAATAAAGCACATGTATATTGTTATCCCATATTCATTTGCCTTTTCTATTATTTGTGTTGTCACTTGTAGGTGGTCTATTGTAGAATAACTTTTACGAAACCCAGCTTGTTCTCGTGGTTGACTTTCGTCTAAAGTCTTGTAAATTCTATTCAGAATTACTTTAGAGAATATCTTATATATGTTTGTCATGAGACTTATTGGCCTGTAATTTCCTATATTGTCACGATCTCCTTTTTTGTGTAATAAAATAATTATTGACTTAGACCATTGTTCTGGTGTTGACTCCGTATTTAATATGCTATCAAACAGTAACTGGAGTGGTTTCGATATTGCAAAGCAAAGCGATTTTAGAACTTCATTTGTAATATTATCATTTCCTGGAGTCTTGTCATTTTTCTGAGTCGTTATTGCATATTCTATTTCTGATTTCAAAAATCCTTGGGGCTCAGCTATTTTCTGGTCGACTGAACCGATTGACTGTTTTGTTACATTCAGTAGTATGGAGTTAGAATCGGAACTATAAAGCTCTTTATAGAACCGGGTCGCCTCATATATTATATCAGGACGTCTTGTGAGTTCTCTTCCGCGTTTATTCTTTATAGTAGTGGCCCATTTTGACTTGTCTCGTAATTCTTTATATGCTTTACGTAAAGCTCCCGACTGTGTTATGAACTTTTCAAATATGCTTTGTCTAAACTTCTTCTTTTGATTCGAAATGTTTCTATTGATTTCTTTGCTAATCTTAGTGATGTTTGCTTTTACTGTTTTAGTCCTTGTTTCCTTATACAGTATCTTTCTTTGTTCCAATAGTTGCATGGTTTCTTTGCTTATACATTTCTCTTTCTTTACTTCACCGGGCAATAATTTTAGGAAGGCCTTGATTTCAGATACGAAGTGTTGGTATTGGCCTTGAACATGTTCAGCTTTCTGCAACGCGTCAGTTATTTTGCTCTCCCACATCCTTGCTTCTTCTTCTGTTAACGCTGGCACGTTCTTTGTGTAGTTGGTAGGCTTTATGGTTCTTCTTTTCTTTTTATTATGGATGGATAATTTACAACGAATCATTCTGTGGTCGCTGTTGAAATTCAGATTATTAATAATGTCGAAGCTTTTTACATTCAGAGATTTGTTTATTAGAATAAAATCGATTTCATTATATAATTTACCATTTGGTGATCTCCATGTCCACTTCTTGTGAGGCTTGCGTTTGTACATAGTATTTACAATTTTGAAATTGTTTTCGAGTGCAAAATCCGTTAATTTTTGACCGTGTGGGCTTCTATGTCCGTATGAATAATTTCCCATGATTTGATCTTCGAACTTTTGCCTCTTTCCTATTTTGGCGTTAAAATCTCCAAGTAAGATGATGTTTTTAGAAGTGGCGTAGTCCATGGCTTGTTCAATCGTGTAGTAAAACTTATCTATGTCTTCGGTTTTGTAAGCTTCCGTCGGCGCGTAAACTTGGATTATGGTCCAGACTAAGTTATCTAATATTTGAATCTCTAGCACTGCTACTCTATCTGAGAATGACTTGAAACTTACTACGTCTTTTTTGAGATATCTTTTGACCAGGAATCCGACTCCATTTCTACCATGAGTTGCTGCTGTGTGGTAGAAAATAAAGTCGCTGTGTTCTTCTATGATCTCATTTTTCCTTCTGATTTCGCATAAGCCAACAATGTCCCACTTCAATGGTTTTAACGCTAGGTGTAGCTCTTCTAATCTACTATCAGATATAAGAGTTCTTACGTTGATGCTCGCTACGTAGATATCTTGAAGCTTTGTCTTGAGTTTATGGTTATTTTCCGGGGGTAATGTGTGATGCTTTAGGGGGTTTTGGTCTGACTCCTCCACGATGACCAGTCGGCTTGGAAGAGGTGGCAGGGAGGCGCCCACTAGTTTTTTGGGGTTTCTTCGACACCGCTGTCAGTCAGTGTCGTGGGTGATGAAGTAATATTAAGTTGCGAAGGGCGTAAAAATCCTGTTATTGATTGGCTGTTTAATTTCAGCTGAGTTTTATTTTTCTTCGTGGCTTGCTTTGCTCCTTGTACTGAAATGTTTTTATTTCCCACGATTTCACTGCTTTCAGGTGAGGTTGACAAAACTCTCTTGTTAGATTTCTTATTTCGTGAATATGTATTTCCATCCGATTTCGATCCGCTAGACTTTAGCGTTACTATTTTGTCATAACGTAATACAACAAAATTCCCGTTTTCTCGTTCATGTTTCAGCGTTTCTTGTAGTTCTCTTCGTTTTTCAAGTACGCTTAGGGGGTAGTCCTCTTTAATGTATATTCCTGAGTTTTCCAGAATTTTTTTCTTCTTTATGATTTGGATCTTTTTCCCCATTGTTGTAAGGGTTACTATAATCGGTCTAGTTTTTCCAGTTCTTTTGCCAATTCTAACCACATTCTCAATCTCTCCTGTTAGACAAGTTATTTTCATCTTACTGTGTATGGTCTCAATAACTAAATCGACTAAACCTTCATAATTATTCTCTGTCTCTTCAATGCCGAAAAGAACTAAATTCTTCTTTCTTATTTGTTTTTCTAAGAAGTCTATGGATTTTTGTTGTTGTTCGATTTTATGTTCTAATTGTTTTGTTCGGTTTTCCATTAGGTTAAATTTCTCATCTATGTTGTTATTTATCGACTCCTTAATATTTTGTTCCATTTCCTTCATATCCGCTTTCTGTTTTGATACATCAGCTTGAATCTGTTTTAGTATTTTCATAACGTCTTCCATTATGGACTGGTAGCGACCTCCAGTCAGAATCACTTGAAACTTTCGCTTTCTCTACGCTAATATTTCGATGATAGATGGCGCTGCCAAAATCAATTTTAAATTGTGGGATGACTTTTAATATTACTCAGCGGCCTCTAGTCAGAATCAGTTGCAACTTTCGCTTCCTCTACGCTAGTATTTCGACGATAGATGGCGCCGCCAGAATCAATATTTGTGGGATGACTTTTAATTTTACTCAATTGAGGTTATGATTTTTAAAACAAGCCAAAAGTAACACTTTTCCTTTCTTATATTATTAAAATCATATACGAACTTCGTCTTCGATGATATAGATAAATGTCATACCCTTTTCTAGTGGCGTATTTCCATTTTAGCTCTGGAGACCAATACAAAACTGTATTTCACTTTTTTGCTTATGTTTCTGCAGATCTTCGCTTGCAAACGATTTTTGGCACACTTTGAATCTTGAAACAATAAATTCTTCGTGTTCAAAGCAGGTTCAGTCCCTTAATCTATTTTTATTTCGATTTAATCTACGGAGCCGAAGTAAACACTAGCACAGTGAAGAAGTGCTAAAAAGAGCTAAGTCAAACTGTTTTAGTGTTATTTAAAAAATACTGGTTGTGAAAAACGAAAGTTGAAAAGAAAAGTAATTTTTTAGAATTAAATAGACCTCACACAGAAGTCGTG
The DNA here is from genome assembly GCA_963856015.1 of Helicoverpa assulta. Taxonomy (NCBI): domain Eukaryota; kingdom Metazoa; phylum Arthropoda; class Insecta; order Lepidoptera; family Noctuidae; genus Helicoverpa; species Helicoverpa assulta. Next base: position 11,269,005 of record CAWLCW010000027.1, on the reverse strand, counting down.
GTGGCCTAGTGGGTAAAGAACCAACCTCTCGAGTATGAGGGTGTGGGTTCGATTCCAGTTCAGGCAAGTACCAATGCAACTTTTCTAAGTTTGTAGGTACTTTCTAAGTATATCTTGGATACCAATTGCAAATGAAAACATCTTGAGGAAACCAGGACTATATAGTCTGAAATCACCAACCCGCATTGAGCAAGCGTGGTGATTAATGCTCAATCCTTCTCCGTGTGAGAGGAGGCCTGAGCCCAGCAGTGGGACGATAAAAAGGCTGTAACAGGACAGACCCCACACTACATAATTATAACACTTTATCCTAATGCATATGCCTATAGATATCGGCACGGATATTGAGCTCTCGGCGGAAGAGTGGGGATCGCTTTGCGCACTGTACACATAAGGCAATAAACCAATAAATCGCTTCTGCGCAGGTGAAGGTCAGGGCTCAATATCCCTGCCGATGATTATACCTAGGTATATAATAAAACTGAAGAGTTTGTTTGTATGAACGAGCTGTTCTCAGGAACTTACTGAACCAATTTGAAAATTTCTGTCGGCGTTAGATAGCTCATTTATCGAGACAGGCTATAGGCTACTTTTTATACAGGTGCACGAAGAAATTGCCACCGCTGGCGGAAGCTAGTTGATTTATAATACTTATGAAACATTAAATTCAGAAATCTGTATATAGGTATATAGGTACTTTTCAGTATAAGATTGAAAAGTACCTTGTAGTAGTATCCTGACCCAGTTTGGTCCACCATACCAATAAATTGTAGACTAGTGCATTTGTTCGCGCTTATCCTTATTTATACTGTGTAGAAGTTATAGTCTAAGAAGGAAATACGATTTTATGTCATCTTAGACTTAAAAATAATATTAGGTGCTGATATACAAGCTGTTGATTTGCATTCGTGCCATATTCAAGGACGTAATTATGCTAATGATTCTCGACCCAAATCAACAAAAAAATTGGTACGTTATTTTTTTAATTATTTTTCGGAATTCCGTCAGTGTCATCTAGCCGTATTTAAACTTGGCGCGTGTGTTACTGGCCTTAAAAACGTGCTGCGCCCTCACACAAACGCAAACACAAAGCATACGCAACGATTATTCATAAACATTCATAAAATTTGATTACTTCTGAAATACTACGACATTACAATGACAAAAAAGCAGTGCATATTAGCTATTTCCCGCCTATTGTACCTAATTCCAATCGATTTATTTACGTATTTTATGTCCTCCTCAGATATCAGTCCTCTACCTTGTATAGTATATGGCTAGAGATATCGTAATAAGTCGTGGTGGCCTAGTGGTTAAAACACCGTCTTCTCAAGTGTATTCGTATAATTTTTTAATGAAACACGCGAACTTACTTTCGCATCCAACACACAAGTTTAGGGCGAGGTGAAAGTTATCATTCATTATATTATCAGTCTAAGTTCAAGAAATACTGTGACAAACTAGGTATATTTAAGTGTCAAAGCTCAATTAACTGAATAGAGAATTACCTATAAATATCTTACTGAACCCAGAAACAGTTTAATCTCAGGGCCGCTGGAAGTGAAGATTCACTTCTCAACCATAAAATCGAATTCCACAACTGTTATACACCGATAACCCAGTTACCTCCGATACAAACTTTAATTTAAAATCAATATCTAGCAGTCCTCAATCCGATTCAATCCGATTGAGTTTCAAATATCATAATCCTAAGTTTGTCGATATCGAGTATCGACATCGATATATACCTAATCTCCTCGACGTCCCGTCTCTACGGTCATCAGTGGTTTGCCGCGGGCTAAAAGTTGTCGTCTCCATTATTATCTGAGGAAATCCTCGTATTTTTGCCTCGGGGTTTTCTGTGAAATGCCACTTTGGACTGCAGTGGTCATGGTCTGATTTGATCACGCCCCTCTGGTTAGGAAACTTTTAGACGTCACTTTGGAATTGATAGACTACGGTGATACTGGTTGTGATTTGTCAAAAACTTATTTGGCAGAAGTTACGTATAGTGAGAAAGTCTGATAACTAGTCTTACGAAGGAGTATCGGGTTGCCTGGGTAACTGGCAAGAGGGGGTCAATTAGGTAGTCTGCAACGTGCCCGAGGCTCTAAGGGTCCGTTCAGACAGACCGGCTCGGAGAGCAGAGCAAATTCTTAACACGTTGAAAATTGAGTACTTAGTATTTGAAGTAAGGTTTATTTTTGCATGCGCACTGCTTTTGTCATTGAGAATGCTCGAATGCGCTCGGTGTGAAATAATAAGAGGAGGCGACCGGCTCCGATCGTGTAGGTATTTTTTCTTGACGTTTGGCTCCGTTTGCATGCTCTTTAATGCTCGCGCAGCCTATCGGCTCCGGTCTGTGTGAAAAGAAAAATGCGCGCCGATGCTCTCCGCCCCGGTCTATCTGAACGGACCCTAAGGAGGGCTTGTGCAACTTTATAAGAAAGACAATTTTGAAAATAGCTGATAAAGTAAAACCAAATGATTATGCAGTGTTTACAGTAAATAGTACGACATACTGCTGTGGTGATTAGCTTGGATCAATACCTACCAAAACAACCCAATATATCTCCTATTCCACAAAATACTGTTACAAATTCGAACTATACAGAAAAATCACAACCTTGAAACAGATTTTTGAAGTACATCGTACTATCTGTATTTACCTTTACCTGTAAGTAGGGCTGCCATCTCGAATTTCGCCAAACCCGGACAAACATTAAAAAAACCCGGACATTTGGCGTAAATCGCATTCTTTCCCCAAACGAGTACGATTTTTTGTAAACAAAATAATACCTAATTTGTAATCCATTTACTATTAACATATACTTAAATTCAATGAGGTGCTTCCTTACGTGAAAAGTGTCCGGGTTTTCCCCGGACATTTCTTGAAACCCCGCCCGGACGGCCCCCGGACGGCCTCCAAACGAGGACAAATCCGGGGAAACCCGGACGGATGGCAGGCCTACCTGTAAATATTACCTGGACACCCTATATAAGTACACTTACAAACAAAATGTAAATGGCACATTCTATTTTTATCATCAACAAAATGATAAACAGCGAATAACAAAACTTTTCCCCGTAAGTAGTAACTCGTAAAACAATTTTATAATAATTGTTAACAAAAACATCGTGCACATTAGCAGGCGTCGTTTAAAGGACTGAAACTGTTAACTGTCAGTACAGTCGTGACGATAAGCTTTACGAGGATCAGCTTAAACAGGCGAGGTACGAATGCGAGATGAGCGAGAAATTTACTGAGCTAGTAAAAGGGCCAAGGCGGATCCTGAATGCCATTAAATTGTAATTGGTTAGATAAACCATTAAAACAAATAGGTCTGTAATCTTCAACTGGATGCAACGTTAATACCTACGTCTGATAGTTTAATCCACGTCCATTGTTACTTCACATATTTATTATCTGAATAAAAAGTAGCCTGTAGCCTTCCTCGAATAGGAAGGCCTCAGACTACCTGGATGAAGAATATTCGAACGGATTTGGGCCTGTCTACTGACGATTTTTACTGGTGGACAGAATGGCGTGTCAAGATTAGGAAAGCCGACTCAGTAAGGGGAATTGGCGAGAAGGAAGAAAAAGGAGCCTTCCTCGATAAACCAATACGACCAAAAAGTAGTACACAACATATATTAGCGCGTTCAACAAAACTAAAAAAGATCTCGCATTCACTACATAATATTCCCCAAATAAAGACATAACATGAACTCGCTACCTCTACCTCGCTTCGCTCCGTTCATCAACATATATGACCAAATCCTTATGCTTTAACAGAAGAACTCAACGGCTTTACGGTTTTTTTACGAAAGTTATACAGAGCGATGAGCCGTAAAAACTCTGAGCTGTATTAAAAATGTATGGAAGAATAAAGTGTTTGGGCTTTCTAGTTTAGACTTTAGAACCGTATTTTTCACCTAAAGTTTTAACGTAAGTTTAATGGAAGTCGGTGACTTTTCACTTGTATTTGAAAAGCTAAACTTAGGCTAGCTTACTAGCGAAACCTTTTTAGAGAAATAATTAGGCACTTATATGCACTAATTGTATACCAATCACCGAATAAGTATTTTTATCTACCAGTTGTTTTCCCGCGGTTTCACCTGCGTCCCGGGGAACTACTACTCGAATCTATATAAAATATAATGTTTGTTACTCGGAAAGAGCTTAGCAGTAAAAAAAAAAAATTAAATCTATTCAGTAGTTTCGGAGCCTTTATAACAACCAAAGAAACAAAGGTTAAAAAAGATTAGAAAGAAATAATTATTCCTTTCTTCTAACTTAACGGGTAGTACCAAAACTACTTATAGTGAGTTTTAAGTGTTTTTTTTTTTAAATTTACTTTAAAACACAAAAAATAAAATTTAAATGAAACCCTTAATTTTAATTGGAGTAAAGTCGGCCGAAGGTCTCAATAAAACAACAAAAACATTCAATTCAATGTGTCAACGGGCCGGGGCACATTGATTGATTGCCAAAACGGCCGCTAGTGTGGACACGGCCGAAAAGTTTTTTTTACTTTTTTTTGTATGAAATGCATCTGTCTGTTCCGCCTTTACAGTGATGGATGGAGATTAAATTATGTACTTTTGAAATATCTTTATTGACTGATGTTTTTAGAGTGGGTGTTACGTTGATGGCAGGGTCACGGAAAATGTGCTTATACAAGTTTTTCGATTACCGCTGTAGAATAGAATATAATAGAGGTAGGTATTGACAAAACAAAGATTTTATGTAGGTACTAGCTTCTGCCCGCGACTTCGTACGCGGATCCTGTCCCTTATGCCAGCGACTACGGGGTCAGCAAAATCAAAGATCTGAATAGTCTGATATTGAATTTTAAGGGCCCGTTGACTTGAAAACAACGGAATACGCATAACCATTAAAAACGTTCCATATATTTAATTTTTGTACTTTAACGGCAAAAGCACAGCAGACCAAACAAAACGCTGAGAACTGAACCGCAATAGACGTGACCATAGGGATAAAGTAGTGATTCTAATTAGTCCGCATTTAAGTTGTGTGTGGCAAAAATATTACACGTATTATTACGTAAAAAAACATTAAATAGACGACAAAATCGTGGTGACTTAGTGGAAGTCGTGATGGTTTAGTGGGTAGAGAACCAATCTCTCAAGTATGAGCGTGCGTCTTTGATTCCAGGTCTGGCAAGTGCCTGCCAATGCAACTTTTCTAAGTTCGTATGTACTTTCTACGTATATTTTGGATACCAATGACCGTTATTTGGAGATCCCCTCCAAATAACGGTCATTGGTATTGGTTAAACTGTAGGTTCCGGCTGTCATTGAACATTCTTGGCAGTCGTTATGGGTAGTCAGAAGCCAGTAAGTCTTACCAAGGGGTGTTGGGTTGAGCGGGTAACCGGGTTGTGGAGGTCAGATACTTGCATCGTGACTGGAAGTCGACCCTAACATAATTGGGACAAAGGCTCTTGAGATAATAACGACAATAATAATGAGATATAGGCACCGCAGGACATCTGAGGCTGACATGTACCTAATACATTGTCATCCACTAACATCCCATCACAATAACTCAAGTAGTTTTCCTCCATAGTTAGCAATAGTTTAGCACAGAACCGGGGATTGTTTTTTTTTAACGACGTCCACCGGGGATTGTCCTTGGGTTCATTTCTATAGTGTACCTATAAAGGGATAATCGTCGGTTTTGTGTCACCATTTCATTAAAGTTGTCTCAAAAGGGCTTCAGCCTGTTGGCTTCGGCCCCACGTTTACCTCCCAAAAATTCGGAACTCTGTAGTCCCGAGGTCTGGAAGAGACATACAAAATAATAATGCGATATAACGCAACAAAGTCGGAGAGTGGGGGCTCGTGACGCCACGTCTAGGTATGTAAAATTTGTACTAAGCAGTGACTTAACACGAAATTCAAGCATTGTTGTATCTTCGTTATTATTTGTTTGTGAGAGAGAGAAAAGAAAAATACGTGTCCATTATTTTAGGGTTATCTAAAAGACGGACTAATTACTTTTTTTGATTCGCCATACCTATTTCATAACATTAATTTCTATACATTTCAAGTGTAGTATTGCTCTTGAAGTTCCACATCAGGTGTTCCAGATCTTCGATGTTTCTACTTCAATAGAGAGTGCTTATCAGATTGAACCACTTTTGCTAAAACGTCATATCTTCATATGCTATGGTCTAGCTGGGCTCCTGGAGTTCCAAATCAGGTGTTTTACATCTTCAATTTTTATAAGTCAACAGAGAGTGCTTATCAGATTGAACAACTTTTGCTAAAACGTCATACCTCTATATGCTATAGTCTAGCTGGGCCCCTGGAGTTCCACATCAGGTGTTTTAGATCTTCAATTTGTCTAAGTCAATAGAAAGTGCTTATCAAATTGAACAACTTTTGCTAAAACGTCATACCTGTATATGGTACAGAGAAGCTGGGCTCTTGGGGTTCCACATCAGGTGTTCCAGATCTTAAAATTTATTATCTCAGCTGAAAATGCTCATCACATGAAACAATTTCTGCCATGGCACCATTTTTGTATCTCTTATAGTTTTGTTGGTCTGTTGGTGTTCTGCATCAGGTCTTCAAGTTTCGAAGATAAATTATAGCCTATATGTTGACCAGGCTTAATACTGATACAACAAAGAAAAAATCATTGAAATCCGTTCAGTAGTTCGGAAGATTAGCGTGTACAAACAAACAGACATACAGACATGCAGACATACAGACATACAGACATACAGACAGAATTTTTTTTTTGGATTTGTGCTCCATTACTGTTTCTAAACCCCACCCAATTATTATTTTTTTAATATATTCAATGTACAGACACAGTTTTTTTACAGATTTATTATATGTATAGATGTATAATTAGAATGCTATGTTTTGTCATTTAGGTGTTTGCATGTATTTTTAGGTAATAACTGTGATTTCTTTTTCGTGTTTAAGTCGTGGTGGCCTAGTGGGTAAAGAACCAACCTCTCGAGTATGAGGGCGCAGGTTCGATTCCAGGTCAGGCAAGTACCAATGCAACTTTTCTAAGTATGCATGTACTTTCTAAGTATATCTTAGACACCAATGACTGTGTTTCGGATGGCACGTTAAACTGTAGGTCCCGGCTGTCATTGAACATCCTTGGCAGTCGTTACGTTAAGTCTGACACCAGTCTAACCAAGGGGTATCGGGTTGCCCGGGTAACTGGGTTGAGGAGGTCAGATGGGCAGTCGCTTCTTGTAAAACACTGGTACTCAGCTGAATCCGGTTAGACTGGTAGCCGACCCCAACATGATTGGGAAAAGGCTCGGAGGATGATGACTGTGATTTCTTTTTCGAATGAATTCGTTATTCGTTTCCGCCTGTGGTTTTACTTGTTTGCTGACGGAATAATTTGCACACCTGGCTGAAAGAATCCTAGGTAGGTATGTGTTTATGTTGGTAGTGAATCGGTAGGCTTTATTTGTGGAAATAACAAAGATATTCACACAATCACAAACTTTCGCTTTAAAAATAAAAGTGTAACGTTAGACTTTACGTTTCAGTGCGACCGTGTAGAGTATTTTCAAGAAAATTTCGAGAGATAGATACATTTTTTCAGCCAGTGACGACCTTGTTCTATATTACAACTTATCTGAAGAGGACGGGTTTGCAAAAAAGCAAAACTAATATTATCTCCCAACTTCCCCCCAAGGGGGAAAAGAACACAACAATACTAAACTTGTTCACATACATTAAAGTACAAAGTTGCTATCCTCAAAGTTGTTCGACATTTCCCCCTTAATTCCCCCTAATATATCGATACTTTGCCAACATGTACACATCATAAAATTAAATTTCGTATGCGCAAAATTCTTGGAAACATTTCGAGTTGTTTTAATAATTCACACCCTTAGAATGTATAACTAACTGGAGTCGTCATGCATTCTCTATTAGTACTTTTAATTCGTGTTTGTTTCTCTTTTACGAAAAAACGATTGTAGGAATTTGGATGAAACTTGCTAGTAATTCGTTTTATCCGGGTGTGTAAAGAAGTTCCCTTAGAAATCGGTTAAAATCACTGGCGTAATATTGTATGAGAAACAAAGTGTATCTACCAATTCCCGGAACGAGGTAACGCAACAAATAGTGATAGCTCACTTAGGTATGTATTTTCGATCACATCGCTAGGCATATACAGGACCAAATGGTCAAAATTGTCATAATGCACACATGTACTTACTATCATCAATCGCTGGCATATGTGACCCACTTTGGCCCTGCCAAAACAACAACACAGACTGCTTCCTTTACAATGCGTGCCGAATTTCGACCTCATTATGTCCAATGTCATTGGTTAATAGTAAATAATATAAACTCGATCGGCGGTCCTGTATACATATACCTTCTGCAGAGGAGAAGGCCCAGCATTGGCGTATCCAGAAGGTTCAATGCTCTAAGCCTCACCCCTTTTGAGTTGTAATGACGAAATACTTCAAAGAAGGAGGTGTTATAAATGTGTTTAAAGAGTAAATATTAATATTTAATGTTGAATTGTTTGAGTGGTTATTTTGAGTACTTGTCCAAGTTTGTATAAAAGGGTTGGTTATGGCAACCACGATTGCGTTGAGTGGTTTATGAATACATTTTGGAACTCGTAAATTGTTGTTCATTATTCTTGAATCGTCATTAAGGCCATTAAAATTGACAGATCGTTATAGGCACATCGAAAACATCGTTATGTATATGTCACCGTAAGATTACAAACATCGTTAGATTACAATCTATCTCGAGAGATTGTAAACTGTCGAATTATTGTGAACCGTAACATCTGATTGCAATTTAACGTATTATTTTTCGCTATATTATAATCTATCAATGTAAAGCGGTCAAATTGTCAACTGGCGTAGAACGGAATGCATCTTGCGCGCTGATTGGTAGAACGTAATGTGCCCCCGCCGCTGCGGCATTCGCCATTTTGTTTGTTTATTTCGTTTGTTGTCGATTGTGTAAACAACTATGTTTTCGTGATTATAAATTGATTTCCTGTTGAAAATAACTTATATCTTTAGAATTAGTTACATAAAAGTGTTGAGGATGTAAAATTTATCTGTGATTAACCAAAGAAAAGCAGTTTGAACGATAAACCAACAAATTAGTGTAACCTAAATTACATTAATTTCTCGTGTTTTAATATTTGTATATGCGTGGAAACTTACGTGTTCTCATTAAATAATATTAGCCATGTCGGATATTGAGCCTGGTCAACAAAATAACTCAGAAAAAAATTATATTGTTAATCCGAACGAATTTACCATAGAGCTACAAAAATATTACAGTGGGCATAATGAAAATAGTAAAATTATATTTTTCATTTTCATTTGAATTGCAGGATAAAATGATTGTTTATTATTTACAGTTTGTTTTATTATTGTCCAATTTAAATTGTTTGAGGACAAAATTAAGTACCCTTTTTTATATAAGAGGCTTTTATTTTTTTTTTATATTTGTTTGTGTTTGAAGACAAACTACCTAATTGTTTTGTTTTTTTTTTTTATAAAAGTTTCTTATAATTTTCCAATTTCAATCTGTGTTTGAAGAATAAATATTTCGTTACAATTTGTTCCCTCCATATGTCAGGAATATTAATTACATACTCGTACTAAATAATAAATACTTGAAGAATTTTTGAAGAGCATTTATTTTATTTAACTGACACCTCTATTTCATTCCTAACTCTACGGGAACTCCATGGGAACAGAACGGCTGGTCGTGATTGGTCGATCTTACAAAAAGACTGACCAATCAGGGAGAGCTTTCGGACAGTTGACAATTTGACAATTTCTCATCGATAGATTATAATATAGCGAAAAATAATGCGTTAAATTGCAATCAGATGTTACGGTTCACAATAATTCGACAGTTTACAATCTCTCGAGATAGATTGTAATCTAACGATGTTTGTAATCTTACGGTGACATACATATATATTGCAAACCTATCCCCAAGACTGAGTGACTTATCTCGATCAGTAAGTAGAAGAATAGAATAGAATATAATATTCTTTATTGTACACTAAACATGGACAAGGAGATAACAAACAAATATGTATGAGTACAATAAGGGTCAATCCCCACTGAAAGAGCAGCGGCCGGCAGCGGCCGGCAGCGGCCGTAAATCCAAGTGATTGAGCGCGAGCGCGGCGGGCCGCGCTCTTACATTGTCCGTGCTCTTACGGCCGCTGCCGGCCGCCGCTCTTTCAGTGGGAATTGACCCTAAGGCGAACTCATCGCTTAAAGCAATCTCGTACAGACAACCTTTGGATGGAGTCGATTTGTAGAGATAATGGAGTAAGTATAGCATAGGTTCATTATTACAAATTCAATGACATAATGTGTCCCATAGCATAACGACACATTTGGCGAAAACTACTCATACCTGTGTGATATTCTTAATTCACTAATATTTTCTCATTTTCAGCTAAAAGTATGGACTTATCACTAATACCATAATCTAATAGAGAAACATATATTTTTTTTATTATTGAGCTAGCCTATACTCAAGTTCAGTCCTATAAGTTAAACAGATTCAAGATAATCCGGTGTAAACTGGTTTAAACCGGTGTGCCCAAAGTCTGTTAAAGATCGTGAAGAGATAACGACTTAATCGTCAAACTTGCGAGTTAATTAGTTCTGACTTAAGCCTTTTTAGAACTAAAGAGCATCTGTATTGGTTTAGTTGGAAATATAATTCGGAATATTGGTAATATTCAGGCATTATGTACGGAAGACGACATTTTCAAATAAAATTCAGTACCTGTATCTAATATCGAGAATCATCAGTCTTTTACGGATATTTAGTTAACCGCTAGTCTTTTTTCGGCGGTTCCACCCGCGACTCGTGAGAACCAGGATAAGATAAAGGTCCGTACCAGGATAAAATAATATATAAAATATACAGGGTGTGTCGTTCACAATCACATTAAATCCTATCGCATATACTTTATGACATTCTATGGCGAATTGTAAAAAAAATAACCTAATCCATTCAATGGATTAACCACAGGGGTCATTTTTCGTTTTTATAATTTACAACATCATGTGTAAAGCGGAGATAAAGTTAGGAGTACCGAGTGTTTTGATCAGTTGGCAGCTGTCAGTTTTCAAGGGAGAATTTCAGTTGCTTGTAATGACTGACTTTTATATGGTGTTCTAGTTTTCGCACAGTTTTATTACCTATATTTACTTTGTTTGAAAACATATTTATTTTTTATTTTTACGTATTTTTCTTTTTTCTCTGTGTTAATCGACATACATATATGTTAACCAGTATATTAACGCATTTCATTTAATGTGATCGTGAATGACACACCCGATAGACAGAAGCTCAGGAAAAGTGTAGTTTTGCAACAATAAAATATTTTTTCTACTTCTTTCAGTAGTTTCGGAGTCTTTGGGATTCATACAAATAAACAAAACAATGTTTTTTTTATTATATTAGTGTAGTTCACGAATTAAAATAATAAAAACGCAAAGGAAACAATTCATAAAACCACTTTCATGAAAATACTCATAATCTAATTTAATGGCGCGGAGTTCCTATTTTAAATTTCAAAAGAAGAATAATTTCGTAAATCGAACACAAACGGTACTTTAATTGTATTTCCCGAATGAAGTGCGAGGCAAAGGAAATATTTTTCTGCCTTTTTAAAAATCATGTGACTCAGTTGTTTAACATACAGCCTTTGCTGTCAGGTATGTAAGTAGGTCGAATGGAATATCATTTTATTTTTGTTTTAAAACGTTTGGTTTCTGTCAGTTCTCGGAACAATGCAATGAATGTGTAAAATGCAGTAAAAATGCATCACTTTTATGGAATCAGTGACTACTTTGTTTGATAGTACGTTGTCATAAATAAATAAGAATGCTTTTAGGGGAATTCATTTCTCTGTCCGTTAAGATTTCATAGGTTTATCAAAAAATTGCACTTTATTTATCATATCTGCTTTCGTTAAAACATGCTTAAAGTTTTATCATGTTTTATCATGCCATAAAGCGCTTAAGCAAGACACAAATAGCTGTCTTAATGAATCAAATGATTAAAGTCACACAATTTTTGACAGGAGCCCTAATATAAAAACCTCTTTATTGTTTCCTAGTAATATGGCTGGTAACCAGTCTAACCAAGGGGTATTGTGTTGACCGGGTAACTGTGTTGAGGAGGTCAGATAGGCAGTCACTCCTTGTAAAACTCTGGTACTCAGCTGCATCCAGTTAGACTGGACACCGACCAGAAAGAACGAAAAAGGCTCTGAAGATGATGATAATATGGCTGATAAGTAAAAGCGGTGACAAACCAACCATCCAACAACCCAGCTGTCTATCATATTTCTAGTAATTCCAAAGAACTTCTATTTATTTACATAGATGCTTCTATAACCTAACTTAAAAAACCTAGTTCAAGACTTCACAACAAGATAAACCGGCCGTTAACTTAAACAGGAACGTGGATCCGCATAACTCGCCGACTTTACTGGCGATTAACGAAAAATTAAACTCCTTGTATTTAGATTGTCGCCACCCAGCGCCTCATTTACAGAACACTAATTAAATAAGTTTAGGGGAGGCGCCGAGAAGTGTGGGAGACGGAGCCACGAAGATAGATATGGAATGGATATTATTATGGTTGTATTTTGATACCCATATGGCATGTGGCTAAGTTTAGTTTTAAGTGGCTAACTTGTCATAGCGTGCTTCGGGTTTAATTCTGCAATTCTACTATCCTACTAATCCTACCATCCTACTTCTTCCTAACCTACTAATATTATGAATGTGAAAGTTTGTGAGAATGTATGGATGTATGTTTATTATTCTTTCACGCAAAAACGGATGGACCAATTTGGTTGAAATTTGGTATGTATATTGGTGGTGATACCCTAGATTAACACAGGCAAATTTTTATCAGCTAGGCGAAGCCGCGGGCGGAAGCTAGTATGTCATAAAGAAAGAAAGAAGAAAATGCTTTTAACTGCGTGATTGAAGTCGCATATGTCCGAGTCGGTTTGTGGAAACGGGACCAGCGGCTTTAGAAAAGTATTTGCCTAAGAAAGCTCGTTAAGGTTGGTCCTGGTCAGTTTTGTTTTCTCGACCTTGTAGAAGACAGGCAGGGTTAGACGCCAGAGAATCTCCAGCCAGATACTCAACTGTATTGTGTCCAACAGAGTTGAAAAAAAAGCAAGGCTACCTTTTTTTCGACACTTCTATACTTATTATTATTTGCAAGTATTTGTAAGTAATGACAACTTTACATAATAATGATACGTACCGTACGAATACTCGTACTTAAATGTAGTGTTCTAGTCTGAATGTCTATGATAGCGTCCGATTTATTACATACTAGCCGTTTTTCCGCGGTTTTACCCGCGTCCCGTGGTAACTACTGCCCGTACTGGGATAAAATATAGCCTATGTTACTCGTGGATAATGTAGCTTTCGAATGGTGAAAGAATTTTTAAAAACGGCCCAGTAGTTTTTGAGCCTATTCATTACAACCAAACAAACAAACAAACAAAGTTTTCCTCTTTATAGTATTATTATATAGTATAGATAAAGGTACAGTTTAATTAACTTATCCATTAAAAGTTTTGAAGCGTAAATGTGTGGTCATTATAAAAATGGAAGCAAAAATAATATATCAACACTTGTTTTTATTTAACCCTCGTGGGAGTGATTTAAAACTTTGCAGACAAAATGTTATTTATGAACTCCTAAAATAGATTTCAATAGCACAGAGTGAAAAAATAAAGGGTTATTCAAATGGCGATTTCCAGAAAAGATTAATGGCCTTACTACAAAAACTTAACCACCTGTTTTACACTTGTCTAAAAAAAATTGTGGCTGCAAAATGAACCATATGTCAACGTCATAATTTGAAATTTTTTTAGACAAGTCTTAAACTGACGTTTAAAAGTTTTTGTGGTAAGACGGATATTGTTTTCATCTGCCAAGTCTTTTCCAAACTAACTATATTGAGGTTGGCTCCCAATCTAATCGGATGCAGCTGATTACCAGTTATGCGACTGCCTTACTGACGTCCACAATGCTTTTGGAAAACCCGATAGCCTTGATAAGACTGATTGTCAGACTTTCATGCTCTTGCTGTCCTTACAGGAAACAAATAGACAAAGATACAAATGACAGCCGGGAACCACAGTTTTACGTGAATTTCAAACCATGGAGAAACTCGTCATGACATAATGGCGTCCACAGCCGATTTCGGCCACGGCGGCTGTTCTCATTTAAGGAGATCTGCCAGCTGCACAGGACATATTATAGTGCACGAGCATTTGCGCAGACACAGGTGCACTCCCTATTCCTTCAGTCTCATAACCCGATGAGACGGCAATCCGACACGACCGGAAAGAGATCAGGCGCAGGACCGACATTTACGTGCTCTCCGATGCACGGGTGAATCAATCACCAACTTCCAGACTACGGGCTGCTTTGTGAAAGTTCAAGAAAACCCACAAAGCGATTTCGGCCCGACCCGGGAATCGAACTCCTTAAGACCCGTCCGACTATTACTTAACCACGAGCCACTTTAAGGAAACTCTAAGTAAAAATACCGTATCCACGCCTTTCCTATAACCCTGTCATTTACGGAAGGCATGAATTCCAAGCTAGAGATACCGACGAATTATCCCTTCACAAACTCAACAGCTTAAGTCTAAGTAATTAAATCTGCCAGTGTAAACATCTCGATGTATCTAGTAAAAGTTTGCTATCATTAATTACGACCTTAATTGTTATTTGTGAAGGTCGCTTATCGATTGCATTCTGGTTTTTTTGAAGGTAAATGAGCAATGGTTGTTTGAAAAACGAATGTTTTAAATGAAAGAGTATGCGGTTTTTATGGTCTATTTCTAAGTTTTTTTTTCTGTGGATAGATTTCTAAATTGTATTTAGACAGTTACTAATTTTTACTACTTATTGTACTTAGGAGGTTATACAAAAGATCTTTTCAACCAACTTCAAAAAGGAAGTACGTAGTTTGACCAGCAGTGTGATTCTATAAGACTTCACTCTAAACTTCGCATCTGAATCCGCCGTGAGTTACTACACTAGCGCTACTCTTGCGAGCGTGTTTGCGAGTTGAACTAAATTAAACTCGAGATTTTGACAGATAAAGTATGAGATGACTTTTAGAACGTTTTGAACCGAATGCGAAGTGAAAGTGAATAGCGAAGTGAAATGCGAAGTGAAATGCGAGTTGTTGTCTGAATTTTATAGAATCGACGTACTGTGTGTACCTATGCTTGTACGCTATTATTTCCCGTTTCGTTGTACCGACTAACATAGATACGGTTTTCAGTATACCTAGTATTTCTCAGACGTAGAAGGTTTTAGGTATATTTAGTTATTATTGAAGTTGTTTTTTTTTTTGTGAAATTTATCTGCTTATTATATGCACTTGGTAGGCAGGTGCTACAACCACTTAGTCACTCCAGTGTTGGTTAACTAAATGTCACCTACATGAAAAACAAAAACAAACTATAATAGCTTCAACAATGAACGCTAAAGTTTATTTTAAATTCCATTATCACCACACGGGATTACGAATTTAAATATAAATTACAACACTTTACAAATGTAAAATAACGGCGTGCTTAAAATTTTCATGCTTATCAAGAATTAAAATGGTATGAAATTATTAAAATATATTACCTACATCATTATGGATTCTTTAGTGTAAGGTTTGGCGCACATTAGGTGACTGGTTGCAACTACAATGATGAAAGAGTGGGACAAATTTTATTCAAGAAGTCGCCGATCGATGCTATCGCTATATTTTGCAAAATTACTATTTCCAAAGCAGAATAGTGTCGGTGGGTTTTTTCAATAATATGGTATTCTGGTAGTATGTATTACATAATTGAGAAGATCTCGTGGACAAGCATGGACACGGGGTTTCTCTTTGAAAAACCATAATCAGCTTATGAACCTAAAATCTGAATGCTAACTATAATTTTATTTGACCAGCTAAACAAGTATTTTGTGTATTGCTTCTTGACAACTGTTAGCCAATTTCCAGTCGCTCACTTACTTGTCAAAGCAACTATAAGTTGCCATGTTTGCGGCTTCACATAATACTCACATCCGCTGTACAAATGGAGATAGAATATTTAAAACACAATATTGATTACAGCGGTGATATTTTTGAAATAAACGGTCACTTTTTGTAATTACTGGACAATGTTTGTTAAGTACTTATTACTACTTAGGCTTCGAATCGGGGATTATTTTAATGCGAATTATTTAAATGAGTTATTGACAATACTTACAATGTAGGTAAGTAGTACTTTAATTTTGGGTTAAAAT
This sequence comes from Helicoverpa assulta, assembly GCA_963856015.1. NCBI lineage: Eukaryota > Metazoa > Arthropoda > Insecta > Lepidoptera > Noctuidae > Helicoverpa > Helicoverpa assulta. The sequence continues at coordinate 11,252,641 of CAWLCW010000027.1, read as the reverse complement.
ACTGCAGCAATTTTGCTCTTTCTATAGAGTAAAAAAGTAACATGATAAAATCCCAATGTCTTGATCACGATTGGGTCGTGAGTTCGATCTCATCCCATTGCACTACTGCGATGAGTGTGGCTAATAGTTATTTTCATATGTGGTGAAACTAACAGAAAATTAAAGTATCCATAAAAAAACCCTACACACCTCCACCACGATAGTTTTATCTTAAAAATTACACGTAATACACTTACAACAAAGATTACACTTACAACCCGAAAAATAGCACACTTCCATCTAAAAATTACACTAACTATCCGAAAAAACAGCACAATTTTATCCAAAAATTACACTAAACTTCCAAAAAAGTAGCACAGTTATGTCTAAAAATTACACTAACCATCCTAAAAAACAGCCCAGTTTTGTCTAAAAATGAAGCGAAACCTCGTTGCCAACACATTAGCGCTTGCACGATCATAAGCTAATGTTTGCGCTCCGGCGTTGCTTGCTCAGCTCTCGACGAGACTCGATCTAGTAGTGGAACAATATTGACTGGGCCCGCTCGGAAATGGCGAATTAAAAAATAAATGTTACAGTTATTTTTGCTGTTTTTGTAGTTGGTAAGTTTTAGAAATTTAGTTTCAAATTAACTTGAAAATGAATAGTTTTCGGGTATTTTTTGTATCTTCGACTGCATGGTTAGCCAATTTCAAGGCATAAATCTAAAAGTTTGACTAATAAAAATATTACTATCTACTTAAATCTATAGCAGAAGTTTTTACTCAGGTACTATTGGTTTAATCGAACACACATTCAAGCACCGATTTACTACCTTGAAGTTACCGACAGCAGAAATTAAAAAGTTAAGTTTGGAAAAGACTTGTTCTTTATTAGATTTTATTAAAGTTACCGTTCGAGTTTCACAGTCCCGTCAATCAATAAGATCGGGTTTAAAGTTTTTTTTGCCGTTATTTTGAGTTTGCAGATTTATTTTAGGCTGCAAGTACGCGATTATTTGAAAATAATTCTGGTGTGAAACGAAATGGAAAGCAGCTAAAATATAACTCTATTTAAACTTTCCTAACGCCTCGGCAAACGTAGTGTAGGACGTCCTCAGGCACGGTGGAGTGATCACTTGCGCAAGACGGCTGGCAGGAGCTGGATGCGAGCAGCCGAAAATCGATCTCAGTTGCGTGCACTTGGAGAGGCATATGTCCAGCAGTGGACTGCGATAGGCTGATGATGATGATGATGATGAAACTTTCCTACTCCGGCAACATTAAATTTAAATAAATACTAATAAATAGGATTATTTCTTTCTCTGTGCTTCTCTTTCAAGCAAAAACAACTGGATGAAGTTCGATGAAACTTAGCATTTATACAGCTTGTATATCAGAAACACGCAATTAGCTAACTTTTGTTCATATGCTTGAGTTTCTAACTAGGCATTAATATGAACAAGTTGTCGTCAGCAGTTCGCTTCCGCACGCTTCGAAACGCACCTTCTGCTACTTCATTTTTATTAGGGTTCCGTACCCAAAGGGTAAAACGGGACTCTATTGTTTTCGTTCCTCTGTGCGTCCGTCCGTCCGTCTGTCACCAGGCTGTATCTCATACCGTGTTAGTGAGAAAGTTGAAATTTTCACAGATGATGTATTTCTGCTGCCACTATAGCAACAAATACTGAAAACTAGAATAAAATAAATATTTTAGGGGACTCCCATACAACAAACGTGATTTTTTTGCTAATTTTCTAAATAATGGTACGGAACCCTTCTTGCGTGATTCCGGCTCGCACTTGGCCGGTTTTTTGTTTATTACAAAGAGAGTAAGTCTAAATTATACTAGTACTCACAAAACTATTGCAATTTATTAATTTACTTATTTATTACACTATGGAAGACTTACAGCTATAATATAGTCGTGGTGGCCTAGTGGGTAAAGAACCAAGCTCTCAAGTATGAGGGCGCGGGTTCGATTCCAGGTCAGGCAAGTACCAATGCAACTTTTCTAAGTTGGTATGTACTTTCTAAATATATCTTAGACACCAATGACTGTGTTTCGGATGGCACGTTAAACTGTAGGTCCCGGCTGTCATTGAACATCCTTGACAGTCGTTACGGGTAGTCAGAAGCCAGTAAGTCTGACGCCAGTCTAACCAAGGGGTAATGGGTTGCCCGGGTAACTTGGTTGAGGAGGTCAGATAGGCAGTCGCTTCTTGTAAAGCACTGGTACTCAGCTGAATCCGGTTAGACTGGAAGCCGACCCCAACATAGTTGGGAAAAAGGCTCGGAGGATGATGGAAGACTTACAGCTATATAAAAACTTAACAACAGAAAAAAGTCACAAGCGACAGAGAGCCAATTAGAAGTACTCGCTTAAAACGATAATCCAGAATTATGTGAACTTGGTTTGACTTGAGGTAAACTATAGTTATTGAAAAACTGAAAATAACCGATTGAGCAAGTTTAAGGACTACAGCACTTAACGCAAGCTACAGGTATCCACAAGCCATAATATCTCAAACTAAGCAGAGTTTACGACGCCCAGCTAAGTGCAAGTGCACTTAACATAAACTATAACCGCCGTAACTTAAGCGACTAACTTATGACCTATTGACTTTATCACCGGTTTTGAGGGTAGCAATAAAATTAATATTATAATCTATACTAATATTATAAAGCTGAAGAGTTTGTTTGTTTGTTTGAACGCGCTAATCTCAGGAACTACTGGTCCGATTTGAAAATTTCTTTCAGTGTTAGATAGCCCATTTATCGAGGAAGGCTATAGGCTACTTTTTATCCCGGTACGGGAAGTAGTTCCCACGGGATGCGGGTGAAACCGCTGGCAGAAGCTAGTAATATTATAAAGCTGAAGAGTTTGTTTGTTTGAACGCGCTAATCTCAGGAACTACTGGTCCGATTTGAAAAATTATTTCAGTGTTAGATAGCCCATTTATCGAGGAAGGTTATAGGCTACTTTTTATCCGGGTCCGTGCCGAGGTTCCCACGGGATGCGGGTGAAACCGCTGGCAGAAGCTAGTGGTTTATATTCGTTACATGTAAATTTTTGGGAATTTAACTTTATACTAACACTAGACTTTCTAACTTATACCAACACTATATATATATATGGAAAAATAAAAATAAAAACAAATTGAATTTGAATTTATTCGTTGTTTTTTTTTTCAAAAAACTGAAATATCTAACAATTAGTTGGCTTTTGCACAGGAAAAGTATTTTTTTTGCAGTCGTATGATGTTTCACCGTTTTCAACATTTACGTTTCATGTCACTCGTTGTTACCAATAGATATTTCAGAGAAACGTTAATAAAACAAGATCTTTATGCTACCATCAAAAAACATCATGCCTCACAAAAAACAAATTAAAACAAAACAGTTCTTGTAATTAAAATTAAATTAAAATATACAGACATGTCGTGCTGAGGAGTTTGTTGCACCATTTCTTCTTCCCAGCAAAAACACATAGGAAGTGGTGAAGAAGGGTGGGCGTTTTGGAAGCTGTCTTCTTTTTTTAACTTTCGAAAACTGCTAATTTATCAGCCAAGTTTGAATAAATAGTTTTGAGTTTGAATTATTTTATTTATCTCAAGATACTCACAAAAATGAATTGACCTCAAATTATTCCTACTCCAACAGCACCGTAGCGCTACGCCGTAGCCGGTACTACGGCAAATTGCTACATTGCGTAGTACTGACGTCACGACTTTACAAGTCCCAAGGTGGTAACTTAGATCTTAGGTAACGGACACTTAAGTTACCTAATTGACAGCTTTAGGTCCCAAGTGAAGATCTGTTACGAACAAATTAGTGCGTGCTAAGTTTAGTACGATTTATGAATGGTACAAATATTTTTGTATAGTTTATAGATAACCAATTAACACTTACTAAATTATTTCGTGAATTTTAGCCTTACTTAAAACTTTAAAAAGTCGTGGTGGCCTAGTGGGTAAAGAACCAACCTCTCGAGTATGAGGGTGTGGGTTCGATTCCCGGTTAGGCAAGTACCAATGCAACTTTTCTAAGTTCGTATGTACTTTCTAGGTAAATCTTAGACACCAATGGCTGATAAAAAGGTGAAGGAAAACATCTTGAGGAAACCTGGACTATAAAGTCTGAAATCACCAACCCGCATTGAGCAAGCGTGGTGATTAACGCTCAATCCTTCTCCGTGTGAGAGGAGGCCTGTGCCCAGCAGTGGGACGATAAAAAGGCTGTAACAGTAACAACAACAGTAACAGCCTTACTAACGGCCAGTTTCTTCATCAAAAGTTAAAGTTAAAGTAATGTCTAAAGTAAAAGTAACTGTCAAATTCGTTTTTTCAAGGCTAAACTGACAGCAAAATTCATAGAAAAATTTAATTTAACCGTTACTTTTACTTTAGACATTACTTTAGCCATAACTTTAACTTTAACTTTTGATGAAGAAACTGGCCGTTAATATTGTAAATGAAAGTAACTGTCTGACTTTCAGTCTAATCCATCTGAATTGTAGAGAAAAATCTAAGGCCTCTTTTCATCCGGTTGCGGAGTCATTCACCCGGGACGTAGATAAAACCACGTGTAAAAACTAGTTTCACCATACTTAACAATATTTCATTTGCTATCTGCCAAAAGAGCTACATTCTTTGAATTTGTTACTTTAATTCCTATAGGTACGTACGAGGTTTTAAAAGAATAAGTAATTCTAAAAATCTGTACCAATCATCAAGGAAATATAACCTATTCATAATTGACCGCGGAAACTGCAGTTAAACAAAACAGTTAAGATTATCACTGCAATTTTAACCAACCATAAACCAACAACTAACGGTGACAAGGAAAATTGTAGAAACACTTATTTCACACCTTTTAAATCTTAACCGAACAGTTAAACTTAACCAGCTTGTTTGGTTCAAACTAACCGTGTACATTGCACTATTCCACACAGGTTATTTCTACCGAAATACCGCTGTACCAAGATTTGTGGTACACATTAAGTTAGAATTAAGTAAGGTATAAATTACAATAAATTATACTTGGTAACTTAGCATAATTTGCTGTGCAAAGGAATATATTAAGGTATATTTGAACGTACGTATCTAGCTGTTTTCTCGCGATTTCACCCGGTTTTGGGAGGAACTTCTGCCCGTTATTTTGTTACTAGCTTCTGCCAGCGGTTTCACCCGCATCCCGTGGGAACTACTTCCCGTACCGGGATAAAAAGTAGCCTATAGCCTTCCTCGATAAATGGGCTATCTAACACTGAAAGAAATTTTCAAATCGGACCAGTAGTTCCTGAGATTAGCGCGTTCAAACAAACAAACAAACAAACTCTTCAGCTTTATAATATTAGTATAGATTTTCGAAAAATATACAGTATAGTAACAACAGCTAACAAATAAGTTAATGGGGAATAGTGTAGCTTTCCAAAAGTGACAGAAGTTTGAAATCGGTTCAACAGTTTGGTGGTCGGAGCCTTCACACAAACAAACAGAAAAATATCCTCCTTTGCATTGCACAGTCGGGAAAAAAGAGGCGATGCTTAGGTTTCGCACACAAACGTTGAAATATGTATTTCATCTATTGTAATACATTAATCTGAAGTACCAGTAAGAGTATCCGCACACTGCCAACTTTTATTCGTCCGATAGTTCATTCAGACACACATATCAGCATGAAGATGAATGGTAGTACGCACATTACAAAGACCAGGTATTTAGCCGATATCAGACCGACTGGAAAATTTGATTGAAATCGACATTGTCCTTAAAAAAAATTGCCAACCATCGGGTCAACTGTCGGTCGACTGTTTAGTCTGCAGTGTGTGGGTACTGTAATACTTTTATGCTCGCCAGCAATAAAATTTAATTAAGATAGACAATGTTGTACAGTAGCCAGCAAATGCGTGGTAACAGTATACATAACTATAGATACGATAGATATAATTGTTAGAAAGAAAACACATAATGCATTATAACCAATCATATGACAACGTTTTAAAGATTACTATGTTTCAACGAATCATGCGCAATCTCCATAACGCAGTAAGTCAGGTGGTCTCAAGGGGCGGGGCGCCTGACGCGAGGCGGATCGCTTCGCTTCTTCAGTTTGAAAGTCAACGTTGCTAAAGTGACACGACGCACATATTTTCAATTATTTTGTAAGTTACGTGTGGTGACATTAAATATGCCTGCGCCATTACGCCGCGAACAACGCGAACAAATAATCGCACTAAAAAGAAGTGGGTATAAAGTGAAGGAAATCGAACGTTGGACCGGAGTATCGGTAAGTCATTGTTATTATTTTCTTTACTTTTGACAATTTGTCATCACACTTCATTATTTTTACTTAATGCAACTAGCACATTATATTATTGTAATGCGTCGGTCGGCAATGTATTTACATTACAGACCGACTCAGATGGATTATGTTAGAAAGTTAGCCATCTGCTTAGGTTTTTTGTTTCAACTTTTGTAAAAGAGTTAGTAAAGAAGGATTTTTGAAGCACTATGATGATAAATTACCTCTGTGATTAGTGCTTTTCAGAATCAGAATTTCAGTTTATTTAAATTATATTCTTAATCTTATTTAGCATTGAATAATTCAATGTTTAAAGTATTTTGTTATATAATAGGAATGCGGGGCCTACGGGTGTGCTGCGGGGTGCGACGGACCATTAGACGAGCGCGAATTTTATTGATTGTGTATTAATTTTAGTTCTGTATTTCAGAGGAAATGCATTTATTTTTGGCTGCGGAGGTGGGAAGAGTCGGGTGACATTTCGGCGCACCATCGCGCTGTTTATCAGCGCGCAACCACCTCGCAACAAGATGCTGCGATAGTTGCCGCACACGAGGCAAATCCTTTCAAGTCCACTAGAGAGTCCTCATCAGAATATAATGTAAGTTTTTCTAAGAACTGCATTTTTTTTTTTTTTAATAAACAGTTAAACGTTTTGCAAACGTCCGAAGCACGCGTCAAGCGCTTCGAATTCTCGTGGAAAAAACAGTAATGGCATGTCGTCGCTGCCCGTGCAAAAGTCGCTATGTTGTTACGGTTAGTTACAAAATATCGATATGTGACATTCATACATAGAAAGTTCCTTATAACACGCTGTTGTGTTACAAGTGTTATAAAATCCACGTAGGTAGCTAAATTAAGTTTACTAAAGTGGAATCAAAAATTGCGTCCGACATGTATTTTACTGCATATTATAGCGACTTTTTCCGTCAAGTTTAGACTCGTTCGTGTGTGTCACCGCACCGTTAGTTTCTTTAAAATTCCATAGAACTTTATAGTAGTTAGGTATGTGTTCGAAGTGCACACGGCGAGTATTAAGTAAGTGCACATTACGACTCAAATAATTAGCATTATGTGCCAAATTTGCCTTTTATGTTTAATTTTGTCATTTATTGACCTTATTATTAATGTTATCTATCCTAAAGTATTCTTAAACTAGGCAAGTTTGTTATATGGATTAAATAAAAATTAAACCATTTGAATACTCTGGGTATTTTCTTAGAAAATCAGTTTTTTGCGTATAAAGTGTATAAAAATCATATAGGTATGTAGCAGATATTGAAAGCGCAGACACGATGTGCCGTAGGCCGCTCACGCACCGTCTATTTTTCATAGATCCATCTTCGATATAACGAACATTTTATATCAATATCTCATAATATTTCTTATAAGAGTTGATGACAATAAGATAATAAATAAAGACACGGACAATTCTTATGATATGATATATGATGCTATAGTTTTATTTTTCAGTTGTTGCCAACTCGGTCATAAATTGTCGGAAAAAGACATTGCTATGTCATTCCCAATTAGAAGAATACCTCAACCCTTTTGTTTAAGCGCGAGATTTGCACTCGATATCGATATCGAATCACTGCAGTCGATAAGAATATAGACACATTTCTATTCAATTTTTTACTTCTTTGTTATTTTCGTTTTATTTTTATTATATCAAATTACTGATTATAATAATAATACTTTTCAGATTACATTGGCCCATAGGTATTAGGTATATATTTTAAAGACTAACATACCTAGCTTGAGTTTTATTTTCTTAAGATTTAGATAAAACGTAATTTTTGAAGACACATTTAATAACTTAAATAATTTATACAAAAGATTACAACTCCTGCCTTTTATTATGAGTCCATGCGCTCGCGCCGAGGTTGTCCAACACTAGGATTCAATTGATTTATGACCGAGTTTGCACCCACCGAATATATTACTATAGGTAGTTCTCAGGAATAATTTTAAGCAATAAAAAATCTTAAAAACAAAAACGATACATTTCAAACAAACTAAATGGTATTAAGCTGGAAACTGAATAGAATTGCATAAACCGGTTTGGTTCACTCACCAGTAATAAGAGCGGCAACAGCGCGGCCACGCGGTGCTGTAGCACTCACATAGAACACATAGTTTAGCAAATGAGAAAAACTAATATAATTTCCTATTCCTAAATTGCAAGTTATATTAAATTATTTTTTATAAGGTATGCGAAGTTTAGTTTATTGTCATATTGTCATCAACAGTTTGTATAAATGTAATTCATATAAATTTAATTAGATTGAAATAATATTTTCATATTGACTCATAATAATAAATATCGAAAAATAATTATCAAATGTATTATATATTATTTCACAATAATCGTTTCGTTTTTTATTAACTTTTAGTTAATATGAGACGTGTCTTTTACCTTATTCAGGTAACTTTGTTAATTTAATTGTTAATTATTGTTAACAGATTTCAATGGATACGGTTCGGAGGCGACTGAAAGCGGCTGGCATAATGTGCCGCCAGCCTGCGCGTAAGCTGCCGCTAACCGAGGCACATAAGCAGGACCGAATCAGCTTCTGCCTGGAATATTATAATTTTGATTGGGAGGACAACATCGTTATTTTTGTGGACGAAAAAACGTTTAAAAGTGACAAGGACGGTCGCAAAATTTTGTATAGACGAGGTAATACTCGATATGAACAATGATCAATGTTTTACCTCGCCGGGTAAGCGGCCGATTGAGTTTGGGGTTTTGGGGGTGGATGAGCTCTGCGGGCCCCGGCGAGCTAGTGGAAGTGTCTGGGCGTATGAACGCAGCACAATATATAGAGGTGCTGCGTGATACGATGGTGCCGACTGTGCGAACGCACTACCCAGAGGGCACAATATACCTGTGCCAAGATAATTCATCGGTCCACAGCTCGCGGGCGGTTCAGGAGTGGCTCCAAACCCAAAATGACATAGAACTCATTCGATGGCCTTCCAAGAGTCCAGACTTGAATCCAATTGAGAATCTCTGGGGACAGATGGTTCTTAATTAGGATCCGTCAGAAGTGCGCAACAACGAAAACTTGAGGCAACTGGTTTTCAGCACATGGGAGTTAATGCGGGGCAGAGAAATGTGCTGGAATATGGTCACAGGAATGAGGGACAGATTAAATGCAGTATTAAATGCTAATGGTGGCTACACCAAATATTAGTGTTTGATATTGTATTTAAAATGTTTCTCATTTCTTCTTTCCTCGCATTGACTGCCGTATGCTGATTTATCCACTACATATTGCATTCTTGTTGTGTTCTTCTGATGACAGTCTGAGCTCGAGGAAAGCTGTTGTTTGAGTTCTATTTTCTTAACGGGTGTTAAAAACAAAACATCTCCCAATGGTAATATCATATCGAGTATTATTTCGTCTAGCAAAACGCGGAGTGTTTATTATTATTTACGTTTTTTTTTTTAAAAATTTATGGTTATTTTATTTACGAATAGTTTTTTTATATATAAATGGTTTTTCTATTGAAACGACTTTGACATTGTTTTCATATGATACGACTTCAATCTGAACTCTATTTACGTAAATATTAAGTTTCGCTTGTGTTTTTTTACCTCACATTTTATTATTTTATTGTTGCGTTAGTTGTTCTATTTGATACTTGATGTTGTTTTTTTCTATTGTTATATTTTAGTTTATACATACAGCTTTGGCCAAAAGTATTGAGCACCCATGACATGGTAGCGAACTAAAAAATAAATACAAAAATTGTAAAAGACACATTTTATTGCACCCAGGTGTTTTATTGCCAACTGCGGCATAAGTCATTGTTTTAAAATCTTTGTAGATAACCGACAAAAGAATATTTCAACAATAGATTCGGGTTTCTCCCATAATTACCGTGGGTCAAGACTGTATATAAATAAATAAGTATTTAAGTGTGTTGTTTGTTTCGTAACATACATTTTGACTCATTTCTAAGCTGTTTTTTAATAAAGCAGAACTGTTTGATAATTACACTATTAAGTTACTTAAACATATAAATAGGTAAGTAACTAAGAAGAAGGCTATGAGGCCATCCCGTTGTAATGATTTTTGGTCAATAAACATTTATTATTACTATTGTTTTACATTCCTTATTTGTGTTTAGGTAATATTATTTTGTGTGTTATTGGGTAAATAAATACGGTTCTTTGATTTAACACATTTGTTTTATTGTTACTGACATTTTATTGGTTGTGTAAAGTTAAAATAAATACCTGACTTGATACTATGGGCTCCATTTGAGTGAAAACCTCAATGCATCCAAAATTTTTAGGGTATCCGGTAGTCAACTAGGTCGTTTTTATTGTGTGTGTCTAGGAGATAATAACGCCAGGAACATCCTTTATATTCCTTCTAAAAAGTTTATTACACTTGCAAGGTTTTCATTTCACGAAGTCAAGGCACATAACTAAAGATAAAATGACTATCCTTGAATAACTCCAAAAGTTCTTGCATTAAAATTTAACCCGATAAACTTCTAAATGCAAAGGACAATGCTATTATTCTTCGCTCGAACAGTTAATAAATTAACATTTTCCACTATTGGATAGACAGCCAGATCCTGAACATTGGAGATTGACAATATATTCGGAAGAAAAGTCTTGCCACAATTTCTCGGGAACTGGAACTACTCCCACTGCTGAGCAATCTTTGATCCCAGACCCCGACAATGTCTTTTAAAATATCATTTCTGATTGCATTTAAATTGTAAGATTTAAACAATAACGTCGAAAAATACTTTGAGATAGATACATTATTACCGAATGACAAGATCAGAAAATGCAAGTAAAATAATATATAATATGTTTCACCGACAGCCGAAACATTCACCGGAAAAAAAAAAACAGATATAACAATAATGTAAACTTATTGCTCATGTTATGTTTTAAATGGGTAAGTAAACTATAATTATTAGCACTATTTATGTTCATTAATGTGCTCCCTAATTAATAGAACCGCAGTTTGTAAAAATGAGAGCAAAATTTAAATTTCGCGGTAACTAGGAACACTCACACGCACAAAGGCGGTGCGGCAGTGGAAAGTTAAAAGTTTGGACAAACTAACAGGTTATGTATTTAGGCGACGTTGCCGCTTTGAACGTGCGTAATGGCAACCACGCACGCTAAGGCGTAGACCACGCCCTACCAACATCACGTGACCACCTTGCAGCACAACAAATTAGATACAGAACATTGAGAAATACAACTATCTCTTTTACACGTTTCCTATGTTCATCTTTTAAAGTTTTCAAGGTCAATGTGTTTCCACTGATATGCGGTTGACAAAAGGTGTAAAAAAAATAATATTAATATAATAAAAGTTTTACTACAAAGAAAATGCTCTAACGGAGTATAGATAATTCTATTAGTACTACGCGCAATTTGTACCTGCTCGCTTTTGATTGGACTAGCCTAAATTATGATTCATAAAACATGACAGGATACACGGGCGGATTAATGTGTTGTTTTAGTGCGGATCAACGCTGAAATTTTAACGGGTTTTTCGGCAGTTTAGCTGTCTGTACGGAGGGGTGAATGCATTTAAAGTTGTTGACTTTTGCAGTTACTAATGCTCATTCTATCCTCACCTATCAAATTATTTTAGAGAGAACTAAGAAAGAATGATTAAATTATAATGATGATGTCCTCCTAACCGATTATCGACAACGGCGGCTGTTCTATTGTAAGGAGATCAGCCAACTGCGTAGGACATATGTATGTAATTTCAGAGCATAAGCATTTGCGCAGACACAAGTGAACTCACTGTTCCCTCACTCTCATAGTCCGATGGGACGGCAATCCGACACGACCGGAGAGAGACCAACATTTACGTGCTCTCCGATGCATGGGGGATGAAAGAATGTGTAGTTACACAAGAATTTGATGGGAAAAGATTGCTAAAAAGCTACCAACCTGGTAGTGCGCACATTACAGTGATCAGTCAGTCAGATCCGGCCAGTATCGGACTGATCAGACCGACTAAAATGTTTGATTGGATTCACGATGACCTTCAATATAAAGTGTCTATGTCCAATCCAATTCTCCAACTATCGGCTAATAGTGTGAGAGGGCTCTAAGTTGTGATTAAAAAACAATGCAAAAACTTAGTAGCCAATACTAAGTTTTTATTATATCTTCGTACAAATCTCAACCATTGTTGGGATGCTGGACAAAGGATTGTATTAAGTATAAAAAAATGTATTATTCCGCAGCCCAAGGTGGCGACAAATAATAGCATTATTTAAGAAAATTCTAAAGAAGAAAACGTTATTTTTGTTCTTAAATAGGGTTGACTGTCGTTTGTGAAAAAAAACATAGGTACATTTTGATTTTTGAACTACGATTTTCTGAGCTCGTGGTTAAGTAACAGCCGCAATAATCGATTGATTTCAAGGTTAAGCAACACTTGGAGCGGTTGGTCCTTGGATGGGTGACCATCTTATCAAGACGAGTTCTTCAATGTCCTGTCAATATCTTTGGCAGTCGTTATGGGTAGTAAGATACCAGAAACTTCGCAAATAATGTACCTTTATACTAATGTTAAAATACCAAAACGTAGGTACCCACAGGTCGCTTTTGCCGGGCGCAGGAAGATGTTCCATAGAAGAAATCTGTGGTAGAAGGAGCTATTGGTAAATTTAAGTATTTTCGGAAATTGCTTGAAAAAGGAACACCTAATTTCATTGTTGTTTTTGCATTTTATTGTTTGTGACAACCCTACATGCAAGAAACAAGGCGACAAGTCTGTGACTAAAGACTTCCTTTCCAAGTCTTGGAGTGCTTCCTAACCTTTTGTTCTACTCCAATTTTATTCAAAAATAAAAATTATTTAAGAACTTAATAATACACGAGCTTTCTTGTACTTTACCGAAGTTTAAATCTCAAGCTTTCGTTAAGTATCGGTTTTAATTTTTTCTCAATTTGCTGCTTGTGGTTGTCGAAATAAATTGTAAAAATCCGGTTATTTATTCCGGCGGTCCTTAGATCACACAATATAATTGCTTTCGTCGATTTAATATAGGTAGATTGCACAAAAATATTTTTTATTGAACATAATTTGAATTGAACAAATTTTTTATCGCAATATTCCACAAATTTGACCGTCTAAGTAGCACCTAAGGCGAGATTCCACTGTGTGAGTTACCACAAATTAATAAATATCAGAAAACGTCATGCATCATTTTCTTTATCAATTTGTTACATGCGCCTGTGCTTAATAGCTACTCAGACAGTGTGAAACAAGCCTTGGCTTATTATTTAGTGCCTAAGTGGCTAGTCTAACTACTAGAAGTAACTTGTTCAGACAAGTAGGTAGGTGAGTGTCAGATTGTCACTCGTCAACTATCCCAACTTCAAGTAAGTTTGTTAATTATTTTGTTAGCAAAGAAAGTCATGGAAAGGGTCATTGAGATTTGTTACTTGAATTTTAGGCAAAGATAGGCTCAGCTATGTAAAATATTATTATATCACAATTATTATATTACATTTATATCACAAAAAGTACAAATACAGATAATAAATACGCACAAAAAGAGTGCTCAATATAAGAGAGTTTGGATAAATTAAATTATACATCTAATCAATAAATTAATTCATTTAGTTTCGAACTTCGATTCCAAAACAAAATGCATATTTATGCCTGGGGAAGTTTATAGTCTATAGGCATGACATTGACATTTTTGCTGTCTGACAGCTTGTTGAGTGAGTTTATTATCTGTGGTTCGTTGTTGTTATCAAACTTGTTTTGCAGTTTGTTTTTTTTCCTTTTAAGATTTTAAACTAAAAGTAGTAAGTTTGTAGCTTTAAAACTGTAAATAAATAATTTTATAATATAGTTAAGTGACTTTAGTGCGATGTGTTAATAAATAATTTATGTTTTCATCTAATTAACAGGTAAAATTTGTAAGTAATTTGTTTGTTATAATATAATTTTTATACAAACTCTTTCAATTTCAATGTATTAATTACTGTCAAGGTTCGAATTTAGGTCAGTGGGTCGTATTAGGAGCTAATAACGTTATTAAATGACGCATTTTAGAGTAAACATAACCCCAATTTACTGCAAGTTTAAAACAAATGAGTTTAGTAATAATTCTTATTTTGAAATATGTGTTATTCTTTCATTTTGGCAGCCATTACTGTTGTAGTGAAACTAAACATTATCATATTCATCATCATCCTCCGAGCCTTTTCTCAACTATGTTGGGGTCGGCTTCCAGTCTAAACTCGCACGGCTGAGTACCAGTGTTTTAGAAGGAGCGACTGTGACTATAATACTTGACATGTGGAAATGCCATTCAACATTAATAAATTAGTTTCAAGTCATATAAATGGTTTACTGTGATAATAAACATAAAATATATTTTGACTGAACATAAACGAATATGTAAAATTTAGAAATAAACTATCTGCATACTTTAAGTAATTTATATACATGAAGAAGATCTTGAATTATTTTATGTAATACTTTGTATAAAACTAGGTACCTACCACAAAAAAAGGAAACAATTTTGTTTTTAAGTTTATACTTTTTTTACAGACAATGGCTAAAGTAGCACCCACAGATTATGTAGTAGTGAAAATGTCTGACCCCTTAAGTAAAAAGAGTATGGGTTTCAAATGTATCCCAGCAAGTTGGGTTCAGAACACTCTACTTAATAACTATTTAATTACTCGTTATCCCTTAAAGCAAACTTGTGCGACTGAATTACGAGTAAAAAATAGGCAGCCAGCTTGTGCAAACTGGCCATTTTTCTGTGCCACGATTGTATCTAGAGCAGGTAATTTTAAATAAAAGTTTAATAAATAATGCATGTGAAAATAAAATGAAAAAAAAAAACTTGGCTATGACATGTTTAAATCTACTTAACTCTCTCTGTCTGTTCAATGCTGCCAGTTTACTCCTTTTTTTTATAAAATCATAAATAAATTGTTCGATTTTCAGTGATCTGAAACTGTAGGTCCCGGCTGTCATTGAACATCCTTGGCAGTCGTTACGGGTGGTCAGAAGCCTGTAAGTCTGACACCAGTCTAACCAAGGGGTATTGGGTTGCCCGGGTAACTGGGTTGAGGAGGTCAGATAGGCAGTCGCTCCTTGTAAAGCAGTGGTACTCAGCTGAATCCGGTTAGACTGGAAGCCGACCCCAACAGGATTGGGAAAAAGGCTCGGAGGATGATGATTTTCAGTGATCAAAGTAACATCTATTATATTAAAAAATGGGTCTCATGCATAAATAAAGTATGACCCTTAATTTTAGGTGTCAATCAGTCAGTCAGTCAATTGATGTATTTGGGATACATCAATTGATGTATTAAGGATTAATTTTTGTTTTATCAGTAGCAAAACTAATTATTTTAAATGTCTTTACAGATACTTATGAGAAAGCAACTGAAATTATCAGAGACAAAGAAAAGGAGCCACTTGGAACCATTGATGAGCAACAGAATAATATGAACAAGCAGAGTAAGTGTAATTTATAATGACTGATGTTTAAAGTTTAGGTAAGAAGGTACTTATTCAGGTGCAAAAAGTCTCACTTTGTTATCAGTCACATGAAAAACATAAATGTATGAGTAAAAACTCCTTCAATTTTCTTTTAAAATAAAGAAATTTATTTCAGAAAATGAAACACCAAAAGCAAATAAACGTAAAAATACAGAAGAAAATGGAATACCTAATGAAAACAGTCTTCCCAAACAACCTCGAATATCAGCTGCACATACTAAAAAAACAGTGCAAAAAAAACCGGCAATAGGCCCGAAAAAACAAAAACCATCTCCAAAAGCTGGCCTTTCGTTACGGAAAGGGACTCGTACTAGGACTCTTAAAGCCCTGATACGATCAAACCGATTTGATACTATAGAAAAACTGTTCAATGAAAGAGATTCACCCTCCAAAGAAAAATCGCAAAACGGGAAAGAAAGCGATGATGATTTATCTACTGATGACAGTGATGATGATTCATCTACTGATAGTAGTGATAGTAGCGAAAATGAAAATTTGCCATCTTCACCTACTCAAAATAATATAGAACCAGAAAGGGCTAAAACACCAGAAGCAGAAGAGCCATTAACAAACTCAGATAGTTCAATGCTTGAAATTCTTCTAACTACTTCATCAAAAGCAAATAAAGATACCACAGAAAAACCAACTAAAATAAACACAAAACAATTACAAAATATTTGCAACACAATTTTAGAAGTTCGGAGTAAAATCAAAGCTGTGTACGAGGAGGCAAATTTATTATTGAAAAAGAGTTTTGAAGGCATTGGTCTTAATGTTCCGGAGCTGAATTATATTTCAACACTAATAACTGACAATATAGAACCAACAAGTAGTAAAATACCACCGTCATTTCAAAGTCTAGGTTTTCCTAATGGACAACTATTGTCATCAACACCATCTGACAGGTCTCGTTCAGAAACTACACAGAAAGAAGGACATTCATCAGAAGAACAATCTTCAGAAGATCAATCAACATCAGAAGGGCCATCAATGTCAGAAGGAACATCAAAACCTTCATCTTCAGAACAAAAGGTAGACACAAAATGGACTCTCCGACACCAAGGACCAGGCAGAGGGTTAAAAGAACTAATGCCTTATAGTGGAGTTTATGTATTACAAGCTGAACTAGATAACTGCGAAACTATGATGTCAGATGTGAAAAAATTCGCTCGAGAACTGTTACCTATAATTTTTACAAAGGAAGCTTTGGATACCTGCACTTATACTGGTAACAGGCCCAAGATGAAATGCTCAGAAAATTTTGAAGTGAGACCCGGTCTTGATGAGAATGCAAGAAAGACTTTGGTGACGTATGTTATGAAACGTGGCACTGAGAAGGGTTGGGCTCCGGAAAGTCCAGAAGTGATTGTTAAGAGTTTGAAAAATAAATTGCAAGTCCAGAAGTATAGGGCTAATCTTAAGAAAGAATCGAATACTAAGTAATATTTTTTATAACAAAAATACAATCCAGTTATTTTAAGATATGGTTGTCAAAATATGTAAGCAATAATGTTTTGCTCATACAATACCTCTCTAGCCACTAGATAAGAAACTATTTTAAATAGGTATAAGATACCTATATTGTTAATAAAAATATTGTTATTACTGTGCATGGCATCATTTTTTTAAACTTTTATATCTATAATAATCAAGTCTTAGTTTTAAAATTATATATAGGGTTCCTATGTTATGTTATATTCGCTGTAGGTAAATCTATATTTTAAATTGTTAGAAACATGTACATCACATTTAATGTGCCATTTTTACTGTTTATTCATAGTATAGAATATTATAATAAAGGAATTTAGATACTGAAAAGGGGATTTTCTTTTTGCTGACCTTAATTAATTATCATTACATAATTTTAGAAAAAAAACCCAGCTGATTAGTTGAAGGATATGAACAGCATAAATAATGTTGTTTGTCATAATTTTTGTCTTATAGTTAAGTGCTTATAAAATGGAGTACACGTATGTATCAAATAGACATATGTGACATGTGCGATAGATATATGTGGACTTCAAAATTATATAAATACTAGCTTCAGCCAGCGGCTTCGCCCGCGTGGTGTGTTGATAAAAAGTAGCCTATGTGTCAATCCAGGGTATCACCTATCTACATACCATATTTCAACCAAATCGGTCCAGCCGTTTATGCGTGAAAGAATAACAAACATACATCCATACATTCTCACGAACTTTCACATTTATAATATTAGTAGGATTTCAAATACCAGGAAGAAGATAAAAGTACCGATAACACTAAATACTAAAAACTGTAATACATACAGAAAAATTAAAAAAATAAAACATTTTCAAGAAAATAACATTATACATAGTATCTTGGCATCCATTCAAGTAACATATTATGAAACCGATATCGCCATCATAAAATATGGCGGTGAATATATTCTACAGCAAAATTGGGACATTTATAGGCACTTATAGATGTTATCTGGTGTACGGCGCTTCTTATGGCGTGATCTTTCACTAAGGATAAGATAAAACTTTCAAGAAAAAAATAACGACTTCAATAATATACAAATAGACTGCTGTAAAACCGTATCAAAATCAGTAAGTCAACCGGGAGATATTCGCAGACAAAAATTACATACATACATGTCAAACTGAGAGAGAACCCTTTTTTTTCTCCTTAAGTCGGTTAAAATCGTGATGAAAGAGCTAACATAACATTTTGAACATACTTGTGCAAACTTCTTGGTCATTTCTTTTTTTCTTATTTTTCTTACCATGACAGGTTTCGCTTTTGTTTTTTTTTCTTCTGTCTGTCAAATATATTCTTCTTGTCTGCCGCGATCTATCGCGCGAGAGAAAAACTATAAAAATACCCTTGCTAGAAGTGCTGCCCGCTAGTGCCCGAACCACCCAGACCCAAGGAAAGGCTTTACCGAAGATAGTGCGAAGGAAGTTTCCCGCTGGCTGGCCGGCATCGAGTGCCCCGTCGTTGGCAGATCCTTCCCCGTCCACTTCCCACTTCTCAGGTAAGTTTGCCTGTTACACTCATTTAGAGGGTCGCTTGGTTTCCACGGGGACTTCAACCGAGGTTGCAGTAACTTCTCCACCGAGTACTGTTCAATACTTATTTGAACTTGGTGCAGTTTAAGACCAGGAGCGACACAGAATGGAGGCAGTCCATTCTTTCTTCCTCGTTGGAGTGACCGCAACTGCCATGTCCTGTGTTAGATTATTAGCTAGGGCAGCAGAAGCCGGCGTCTTCGAATCTTCTCTGTCTTCCCATTTTATCCGAATCTCGTTATTTTCCATATCTACTAGAAAAAACATTTTCAAGAATGTACTCCTGGAATGGCAAGGACTTGGCATCAATATCAACGGCGAATACATCACTCACCTTCGGTTTGCCGACGACATCGTAGTCATGGCAAAGTCGGTGGAGGAACTCAGTATTATGCTCGAGGGCCTCGACCGAGTTTCACAACGGGTGGGCCTGAAAATGAACATGGACAAGACGAAAATTATGTCAAATGTCCATGTTCAGCCCACCCCAGTCTCTGTTGGAAGCTCGGTACTCGAAGTTGTTGACTCATATATCTACCTAGGACAAGTAATCCAATTAGGTAGGTCCAACTTCGAGAAAGAGGTCAACCGCCGAATCCAACTCGGCTGGGCAGCGTTCGGGAAACTACGCAATGTCTTTTCGTCCGACATACCTCAGTGCCTCAAGACGAAAGTCTTCAACCAATGTGTGTTACCAGTGATGACTTACGGCACCGAAACGTGGTCTCTCACTATCGGCCTCATCTCAAAGCTCAAAGTCGCTCAACGAGCTATGGAGAGGGCTATGCTTGGTGTTTCTCTACGTGATCGAATCCGAAACGAGGAGATCCGTAGACGAACCAAAGTCACCGATATAGCCCACCGGATTAGCAAGTTGAAGTGGCAATGGGCAGGCCATATTGCTCGCAGAGCAGATGGCAGATGGGGCCGAAAAGTGCTGGAGTGGAGACCACGGACTAGCAAGCGCAGCGTAGGACGTCCACCAACGAGGTGGACAGACGACCTTATAAAAGTCGCCGGAAGACGCTGGATGCAGGTCGCTTCCAACAGGTATCTGTGGAGATCAAAGGGGGAGGCCTATGTTCAGCAGTGGACGTCCTATGGCTGAGATGATGATGATGATGATGACTAGAAAAAAAGGTTACGATTATTTTGAACGAAGATTATGATGGCAAAAAACTAGCAAGTTGGGCGAAATCCTTTTCCACCAACTCAACGATTAAAGCTGTTTTTAACTCTCGTTGATCAATAGTTAAAAGTTTAAAAAGTTACCTGCAAGACAAAGCCGTTAAAGGTTGCTTGAAGAGGAAACTTTAAAATGGGCTTCATCACTTAGATATTACTTAGTTATAAATTGCTTTGAAGTTTGGTTAAGTTAAACGTCCGCAAAACAGTGTCGGGGTTAAAAGCGATTTGGACAGATTCAATGTTTAAAGTTTAACTTAAACTCGGTTCAGTAAGATTTTAATACTTAAATGTTCCAATTTAGGATAATATTATTATGAGAGGAATTGGGGTCACCGCGCTGTGGATTTTCTTCCTTCAAAGAAAAACAAGGTTCCCTAAGTAGGTGTGTTTTTCTCGTTAGCATAATAAGTCTGGGGTACTAATTAACATCTTTTTGTGGGGCAAGAAAAAGGCAATTTAATTTTAACTAGATTTCGCCCATGACTTCGACCATATCCTGAAGGGACTTATGGTCCATCTCTGCCTCCAAGATACTGCCTATCTCCATGCCAAACAACTTAATCGGTTCAGCTGTTTTATAGTGAAAAATTATCTACATTTTTACTATTCGATCTTATGTAACTTTAATTTACCACCGATACCTACCTATGAACGATAGCGACATTAGGTACATACCTAAGCAAAACGAATAGTTTTTCAGTAGTAGTTCAAAACCAGTGAAACCAAACCAACTGGCCAGTTGAAAAGTTGGTAAAGCTAAGCGTCACTCAAGAGGAAGCCTTTGTGTTCATAGTACAAAGGAATAATAATTTCATACTGCACTTCACAGTGAAATACTGAATAATGTTTTCAGTTTTATAGTAGGGACGTACTACGCGGCGAAGTGTCCACTGACAAATGCAGGGTTTATGAAAAAAACTTAAAATAAATATGTATTTAACTGCCTATGTAGGTACTTTATATCTATCTGAAAGTTTTAGGATGTATACGTAAAGTTCCCGTGCCGGCGGCATGATTTGTTCTATTTGTTTTTTTTTTGTTGGTTGGCTGGCTGTTCTGTGGTTTCTCAATCAAAGAGCAGTTTGCGAACACTGCTGGTTTCTTTAATGCCGAAGACTGCTGGGGCCGCGGGATTGTTCGAAAGATATACCGCGGTTCTGGTACCTACATAAAGAACTTCAAAAGAATGTAAGTCGGTTTTATCAAATTAATAATGTTTGCATCGGGTTTGCATTAAAATAATACCTATTCTTAATATTAATTTGAGAGAAAGTGCTCTGAACAAGCTTTGGGATATTTTCCTTTTTCCCAACCTTTTCCTCCCCGCGTATTTACAGTATGTACATGGCTAGTACGCAAGCGTGTGAAACTAGTCGCGAATAGATTGGAATTCACTTTTTATACAAAGTCTTCCGATGCATACAGCTGATGCATACTCGCATATATTTTGTAGTGGCCAAAGTAACTTGCTTTGTTCCATAATATACAGTGCTAGTCCGCATGCAAACTAATCGTGTATACATTATAATAGAGGAAGAGGCGCGAAAAACTTTACGATTCCAATCTATTCGTAAGCAGTTGCATGCTCGCCATTTTGATTAAAACACATTAATAATGCTTGTTCAATTAAAAAACATTGTATTAAAAATTTAAGTTAGTGACGAAAACGAATGGCTGCAAAACCGACTCCACGTGGTCTTGTTTGCCCTACCCCTAGAGTGCAATTCAAAACCGCGTAGGCGCGGAGGGGCGAGGCGGCCTGCGAGCTGAGGCGCAGGTAGCTGCGGTGGTGAGCGTGAAAACCATCTGCGACGATAAGCTCGCATGGGACCGCCGGAGCCCCGCAGCACCGGAGCCGTGACAGAAGCGATGCTTGCTGCATGTTGCTTGCTTACATTTTAAACGTACTGAGTATTTAGATGCTCGTTAATTGTGGCTGACTTAGTAATTTAGAAGGCAACATACATTTTTGGGGGTGAATAATGATATTAAAAAGAAGCCTGTTTAATTAGCATTTTTAATAAACAAACTCAGATTCAAAAGCCATTTTTATTTAATACTTTACCTAATATTAATTTTGTATAGTTAAATTTGACCGTGTATAAATTGGAAAGATGCATGTGCACGTCTAAGCTACGAATTATACGCGAGCAGTACGCAAAATTCGTGTATACTTTGAAATCACAAATTAAAAAACAGCATTACAAAATATCAGCGAGCAGTTTCCTATGGATGCGTTTTGGCTATGTACACAATGTAAATACGCCTCCTCCCCATATTATAGGTACGTCATCACACAAATCGCCGAGCGCTAAAAAAAATGCACATCTCTAGCGCCACCTGTCGACCTCAAGCAACAACATCAGTTCGAACGAAAGCAATGGCCGACCGGCATCAATAACTGCGCGCGCGGTGAAAAACTTAAAATATAAGGTGAACCATGACTATCAGTACCAGTGATATGACAGGTACCTACCAGTGATATGGTGTGGTGATGTAGTGTTTTATCTACGGTGGTGATCCCCTGTTTTCCAGAATTCGGTGAGTACCTAGCCATTAATTAGCCTGTTTCTAATAAGACAGCTTAACGATGCGTCCTCGGCTGGACGCGAAACCCAAACATGTTTGTATGCCGTCGAGCTAGATATGCGATCATGCTCTTATTCTAGCTTTTAGATAGTCTAAACACACATGCAGAGAAATCCTACATACGACGACTTGTGGATTAAGTGAACAGTGGGCCTTACTCTTTCGCAATGTCAGTACCTACATATTTTGAAGACATGCCTACTCTCCATCAATGAAGACTAATATTATAAAACAAAAGACGAACAATAGACTTTTCCATGTAGATATAGACGCATTGTTCTCATGAGGGTAAACAATAAAACACTTATTTGGCGCGAAATAAAAAGGTAGTAAGACATGGTCATAAATTTTCGCATGATGGCCGCCTCATAAGGTTCTGTACGATAAAATGTTACCATGCCTTCTGTAGGGGTGGCACGCGGGATCTTAGGGTTGTTTTAGGGGTAACAAAAGTTTTGTTGCAGTATAAAATCTTTCCACATAGGTTCTCATTGATTCCAATGCGGTATCAAGGAGTAATATTTTTGTGGATTTATTTTGTTAGCTTGAATTTTTGCTGGATGTTCGTTTCCAGGTCAGATTACCAATGAAACTTTCATATTTTTAAGTCTAGGCATTGCTTAGTAAACCTATCTTAGACGTCGATGACTAACTGAAGGAAAATATCGTTGATGATGAGAACACCTGGACTTATCAGTCTGAAATCGGTAGTCCCCTGGACCAAGCGAGCCCTTTCTCAATGAATGTATACCTATTTATTTACTTAAAAAGGCTTCCCAACTAAGTTACATACAGAAATTCTAAAAAATATGAAAAAAAAACAGTAAGTTTACGCTCTTAAATTAAAATTTTTTTGACAATTATTTTCGCGATGCTCCAAATTGAAATAAATTCCTACCCTCCTGGCAACCCTACGTCCTGGCGCCATTAAACACAATTGACGATGTTGCAATCAGACGTCCTACCATCACTCACGGTGTTGCCAGGGATTAACTCTAACTAACGCCCGTCCTTGTAGATTGTTCTCGAATAGTGTTGTTTTACGAAAACTACTGGGAATTTATTGCACCCATCGATTTGTGATGGTGGCGAGTAGTGCTAATAAATCTATGCAGAAAAAGAAACAAAAATCGTGAGCATATTTGGCTGAAGAGTGCACACTACAGGTCCGCAGTTGGCCTGATGGTTAGAAAAAAAATTTTTTTTAAAGAAAATCTAGAATTCAATCAAACTTTTTTGTGTGTCTGAAACGGTCAAATACCTATCTGGTCGTTGTTGTGTGTACCATTCATTGTCATACTGATTTATGAGCCCGAACATACTGTCGGTTGCAGTCTGTGGGAGCTCCTAATTAAGTTACGGCGGGACATTCTCCACTTTTAGTACTTATCAATGCGTCCCATTCAGAGACCTCCCAGGATCTCAAATTCTTCATTATTCAAGGACCTATCACTTTTTGCTAAATTGTCTCGCCCCTGTCCCATTACTTACTTGACATACGGCGGATCCAGTTGGTTGAATGATCTAAGCTCATCCTCTATAGACGATAAGTACCTACATATCCAAGCTACCACGATTAAAAGAAATTATGTTACGTGTTACGTTATCTCCAGAGTTTTATCTAAACAGTACATATCCACATAGGTACGGTAGATTTTATCATAAACGTTTTCTGACGATCTTTATGCCTGCCATTTTTGTTTTTACGCAAAAAAGGAGTATTATTTACTGTTATGTACTTACAAGATAACGTTTTTGAAGCCACCTCGTCGTAGTCAATATGTTAGGAGCTAGAAAATGATTGTCTTTAAACTGTTATGAGTCTAAAACGGTATAGGTTAATTTATATGGCGAGTAGAATTTGTTTCACATTTTTGTATCATTGAATCACACTGCTTCAGTGAAAAAATATAGGTAGCTATTTTGCAATATAGGTATTTTATGTCATCATCATCCTCCGAGCCTTTTTCCCAACTATGTTGGGGTTGGCTTCTAGTCTAACCGGATTCAGCTGAGTACCAGTATTTTATGTGGAGCACATTAAATAGAAAAGCAACTATCTTACGTTAAAAACAGGTAGTCCAAAACTTTGTACAAAAACAAACGATTTTTATATCTTAGAGACCAGATGAACATTATTATCATATACATACTAGCTGATCCCGCGAACTCCGTATCGTTTAATCGGTCCATGTTGGACCAAGTCTTGACACGAGTTTTAGTCAGACTAACGAACAGCAATATTTTTTTATATATAAGATTATCTATTTTATATAAGTTAGATATGGTACATACACCTCTCTTAACGCTTACCATATCGTCCACTTTTAGCTTCGTCTCCCAAATCTTAACAGGTCATTTTAACCACGAAATCACACTACCAAACCCATAAGAACCGCTATCATTTACTCTCAGAACATAGAGGCAGTGGCCCTGTTTGCTCAGGCTGAGATTCTAGGCACGTATTCAGATAAACCTGCAATACGGTGACGTCAGCAAATGGGACCTACTGGATACGTGACCTCGGGACTACGAGGCTTTTTAAGGATCCGTGCCTTGAGGATAAAAACGGGACCCTATTAGTGGAGGAACAGCCATTTTTTTGGAGCTGACCAAGCTGAATGCGCTGATAATATAATTTGTTTCTCTTTATATTACACCTGTCATACAGACCTACTTATCTAACAGCTACGTCGAATAAAATAGTCGCTGTAAAATATTCATGAAATACAATTCTTCATCCATATTTTTGTTGGTGTTATAATAACAAATGCTATTAAGTAACAGAATGCCATAAACCCTTAAGGTAATCAACGTGATTTTTGCAGTTCTTTTTGCAATATTAATGACGGTACGGGACCCTTCGTGTGCGAGTCTGAACTTCACTTTGCCTATTTTTTGTAAGCTCTTTCACACAGAAGTTTCCCTGTATCGCAGTGCGTGTCTACATGATTCGTACCTAGGACCGTTTCTGGCGCGTTTTCATGATTTGAATGTCGGTTTTGTGGGTCGTGGCTTATTTTGGGAATCGCGTATCTGATGATTATCTACATCATATTATTAACATTAGGTATATACATAGTTTGGATGTCTCTTTCACGTTAAATCCACTGAAAAGATTTAGGTGAAACTAGCAGAAATTATAGCTTGTGCATAAATATATATGTTCTTTTAAATTAGACGCAGGGAATAGTTCCGCATCAGCTATGGTACACGAAGGACCCTAGAAGAAACGTGTCTTCATCATCCTCGCACCCTTATACAAATTAGGTATATTTGGGGTCGGTCGTAGCATGGTTTCTTTCTTTCTTTTTCTAGAAATAACTAACATATGTAGACCAGAAAATGAAGCCTAGCTATAGTTATTGGCACGAATCTTGAGCGCTGACCTTCATATGCGCAGAAGTGATTTATTAGCAAAGAACCAATCCCGAGTGACGGCTATGACGCGATGCGCTGCGGGCCAATCACCGCTTTACTCGGCCCTCCGCCTCACTTCATACCACAAAAGGGACCCAATAAATTACTTCTGCGTAGGTGAAGGTCAGCGCTCAAGATTCGTGCCGATGATTATACCACTTATAATACATATGTAAATTAGTTTGTATAACCCCTAGAACAAGACCAGTTCGCGAATAATCAATCATAATATAATTAGCGATTGTAATTACTTGCGTCGATAATTTGATTCACTTGCCAATGTACTAGAGTGATTTATCAATTTATACTCAAGTTTGTGATTGAGTTTATTGAAGGTTTAGGTTTTGGACTTTCAAGGTTGTCCTTAGGTAGGAAACTTAGAGGTAGGTGTAATAAATGTCAATGGAAATATTAAAGGAATAGTGGAACAAATTATAGAAAACTTTTTGAATAATATTACCTACAGCAGTTTACCAATAAACTAAAAACAACTGGTAATATTTTAGATACTTACTATATTATAAAACCGAAAATAGTCTAGCCAAAACTACTGAACCGATTTAAATTAGTAGGTAAACTTACAGATTGTCCAGAGTCTGATAAAGGCCATAATGTGTTACTTTTTATCCGGGTGCGGAAAGTCGTTCCTCAATAACTTGGGATAAATCGGTTGCTGAAGGAACCTGTTCCTGAGATTAGCGCGTTCAAACAAATTCTTCAGCTTTATAATAGGTAAAAGTACCTACAGATTTGTGTGCATACTCACACTACAGATTCCTGTGGTGTGATTCTGTAAGACTTCATTCTTAACTTCGCATCTGAATCCGCCGTGAGTTTCGTGATTGGCATTCTCAAACTACACTAGCGCTACTCTTGCGAGCGTGTTTGCGAGTTGAACTAAATTAAACTCGAGATTTTGACAGATAAAGTATGAGATGACTTTTAGAACGTTTTGAACCGAATGCGAAGTGAAATGCGAGTTGTTGTCTGAATTTTATAGAATCGACGTACTGTACTTTTGTATAGAAAACAATGAACACACAGTTTCTAAAACTCCTCGTTTAGGAAGGCTCTATTTTTGTTGAAAACACCTACATAATGGGAAACAACAACATGAAACTTTTGAACTAAAACAATTAAAACATACTACGAACTATCGGCCGTCGCTTCACACCCATAGATATAATATAGAATAATAGATAGATTGGCAATCGAGTTATTTTAGTGAAACCAAAAATGTTACACATCAGAGTGCTGATTCCGAGTTTTGACAGCATTCGCAACTCGATACGTATTTATAAGTCTATTGAAATAAAGAGTCGTATGCTACGTCACATGATTTAGGTATTACTTCTTCTTTCATTTTGCCGGTTAATCATGATTACACTCGCAAAAGTGAGCTCAAGTGTAATACGATCAAGTACTGATGACAGTCTTTATTAAATACACAATTCTAATAAGTGCTACGTGATTCAATGGTATGATAATCTTCGCATCGAAAAAATTAACTTGCAAAACTCGCACTAGACACTCTGTTGAGTGACTTTTTCATGTGTGAGTAAATATACTGGTTTCCTCAACTTAAAAAAATCGGTATTTGTGGTGTTTCTTGATTTTAATCCAAAAAATAATAATTCTATATCTTCTTGTTGTTAAAAATTGCATTTGATACTTACGGGGCCACTGCATCTAAGGTTGTGTTTTGGACTCATACCACTAACTCAAACTCGAGAATTTACAGATGTTGATAATAATATTAAAGAGCATTTTAACGGCATTCAGGCGTTGTAAATGTGAGGGCTTATAATATACTAATTAATATTTATTACATTCTTTACATTCATATATCTACACTTATTATAATTTCTATTTACTTATGCTTAATTTAAATATTTACTATAGTTCGCACTAGTAGTAATAGTCTTGCGTTAATATATTGCTCACATAGTTACCTGTCACGCATTGCCAATCTAACTAACGATAGTGGAATTCCAAATCTATGTTCAAATCGTATTTGACACGAAATAATTGCTTTTCCCAGTTCCAGATTTACATGATTAATTTAACTTTTCCACAAAATTGTTTGAAGAAGAGACCGAAGCATCCGAAGTTAGTTTTTTAGTTGTTCGGTGTGAATATTTAATAATTTATTCGTCTGTAAAGTTGGAGCGACTGTTCTATTTAGTCTAGTTTTCTGTCACGGCTTTATTTTGGTAATATTGAAATCCTAAATCAATATACCTTTATTTTCAGGCTACATTAGCACATTGGCCCATATGTTGGATCTTGAAGACTAATATAGGATATTAGCTTTCCGCCCGCGGTTTCACCCGCGTCCCGAGATAGCGGCTTCCCGTAGCCGGATGGTGACAAAAACTATTCTATGTCCTTCTCTTGGCTCTAAACTACCTCCCTGCCAATTTTCAGCTAAATCGGTTCAGCCGTTCTTGAGTTATAAGTGGAGTAACTAACACGACTTTCTTTTATATATATAGACTAGCCGTTTTCCCGCGGTTTTACCTGCGTCCCGTGGTAACTACTGCCCGTACCGGGATAAAATATAGCCTATGTTACTCGTGGATAATGTAGCTTTCGAATGGTGAAAGAATTTTTTAAAACGGTCCAGTAGTTTTTGAGCCTATTCATTACAACCAAACAAACAAACAAACAAAGTTTTCCTCTTTATAATATTAGTATAGATATAGATTATTATATACAAAAGTTAGTACATATCGCACCCCCGGTGCGACACTGTCACTTTTGCAAAAAACACAAAAATGAGATAAATACTTTAAAATGGTCCTAAAGCACCCCTTTACTTGGTGCGATAACGTCACTTGTATAGTATGCATAGTTTCCGTCAGAGGGCGTGAGTGTCATTGTCGTTTTGGCGCGATTCACGGCGGTGCTGGGAGCGACATCGTTTCATTGGTCAGTTGTGTGCGGTCTCCCGCCAGTGCAAATGTGTCTTGGAGCTACACTGTTACTAAGGTAATTGTGACAAATTATTTTTTTAATCCTGGAGCAATATTGACCTAAGATACAGTTGTGACATTATTTCCCCAATATTTAAATATTTTTGAAAGTTTAATTTTGTACTACAGTGACCTTTCTTAATAAATAACTTTGTTTCTCCAATTGTTGCCTTTTTAAGTAAATATGCCACACAATGCACACCCATCACCTGGTCTCAAACTAAGATTTGTAGTTGTACGAGAGCCATTTTGGTCCTATTGCTTGTAATAGTGTGTGTAATAATAATAATTATGTGTGTCTAACTATGTTGTAAAATTTAATGACGATGAAAAAAATTGACAATTAATAACAGTTAATAATTATACAGTTAGTATACAGTGGTACATTTATTTATTTCGATCCTGTTTACTTATTTTCAGTTGTTTCTTGAATGTAATAAGATGCTGTCTCGGGGAAAAAAAATGGTTCTACTGACACGTGGTCCAACCTCACCCATTGAAAGAAATGAATCTTCAGTGTCACCTTCTGAAGTCAATCAAGATGGCAGAAACTCTGTTTTGCCAGCTGTAAACTCCCAGTCTATTATTGACGACAAAAATTCAACAAAAGAACAAGAATCTGGGTCTCCAACTGGTGACTACTCTGGTACCGATTCAGGTGACGATTTCAAGCCCTCATCTAGTTCGTCTTCATCCTCAAATAGTTCCTCCAGTTCAAGTAGTTCATCTAGTGATAGTAGCTCTGAGAATGAAGCTGTTGATAACCAAGAGCCAACATCATCAAAAAAAAGGGGTAGAAAACGTTCACGTAATCCTAATGGCTGGAAAAAAAATATTGCAAAAAAATTAAGGAATTCCGGTAATGAATACCGTTCAATTAAAACTGGTAAAACAGTTCAGGCTAAAAAAATTGGTCCCCCTTGTTCCGATAAGTGTCGGCTGGCTTGCTCATCTCATTTCACCCAAGAAAAAAGAATCCAAATATTCAATTCTTATTGGGAGCTAGGCAGTATAGAAAGACACCGTGATTTTTTAAATTCGTGCATCAGACCACTCGAAATTGCAAGTCGGCGTATCAATACGAATCGTCGGTACCCAAGACAAGGTAACTCTGCATTTTATTTACTCAATGATGGTCAGTCAGTTCGAGTCTGCAAAACCTTTTTAATCAACACCTTGGGTATTTCACCAAGAACTATACGAACTGTCATTGATGCTAAAAAACTCAATGACGGTATCATTCCCGAAGATCGCCGAGGCAAACACGATAAGCATTGCAAATTGGATAATGAAGTGATAAAAGCCGTCAGAGACCACATTGAATCTATTCCAAAAGTAGAAAGCCACTATCTAAGGGCAAACACAACTAGGCTTTTTATTGACGGTGGTTTAACTATTGCAGAATTGCACAGAAACTACAAGGAGGTACAGGCACAAAATAATAAGCCAGCTGTTAATTACGACGCCTACCAGCGCATTTTTAATCATGATTTTAATATTGGCTTTTTTAGGCCGAAGAAAGACTTATGTGATCAATGCGTTGCATATGAAAATGCACCAGCTCAAGAAAAAGAAAAATTGTACGCCAGCTACAAGGTTCACCAAGAAGAAAAGAGCTTGAGTAGAATTGAAAAAGATAGGGACATGAAAGAATGTCAAGATCCTCAAAGTACTAACATCGTATGTACCTACGACCTACAAGCTGTCTTGCCATGCCCTTTAGGAAATTCATCTGCTTTTTTCTATAAATCCAGGCTAAATTGCTATAATTTCACTATTTCCAATGCAAAAGATCGAGAAACTAAATGCTATTTTTGGCATGAAGGCTTAGGCCACAGGGGATCTATAGAAATAGGATCTTGTGTGTACTCATATTTGTTAGAAGTTGCAAATAAGTATCCTGGCTATAATGTCATTTTTTACTCAGATAATTGCTGCGGCCAGCAAAAAAACCGATTCAT
Organism: Helicoverpa assulta; assembly: GCA_963856015.1. Lineage (NCBI taxonomy): Eukaryota > Metazoa > Arthropoda > Insecta > Lepidoptera > Noctuidae > Helicoverpa > Helicoverpa assulta. The sequence continues at coordinate 11,221,650 of CAWLCW010000027.1, read as the reverse complement.
ATTTGCAATGTACCATTTCGCAGTAACAAAATTAAATATAAATTCTATCGAACACAAATTTTTGGTACGCGGGCACACACAAAATGAAGGGGACACGGCACATTCAATTATTGAAAAAGCCATCGCTAGAGCAAAAAAATCTGGACCCATCTATATTCCTGACCAATACATATCTATAATAAGAGGAGCGAAGAAGACAGGGAAACCATTTTTGTTGAAAGAAATGAACTACAGTGATTTTTTCGATCTTAAGGCTTTAGCAGATAACATAAACTCTAACATGAGCAAAAATATTGAAGGGGACGCAATTAAAACTGGGGAGATTATGAGCATTAAGTTTACTAAAAATTGTGCCAATTATCAATATCGAACAACCTATAAGACTGAAACATGGAAAGAGGCCAAAGCTATATTAGAACCGAATAGAAATAACTTACGTCGAGGTCGAGGCAACGTCACAAGCATCAACGAGATCCTGATGAAACCAGCGTATACCTCGAAGATTGCTGTTACAGAACGCAAGAAGCGCGACTTGTTGAGTTTGGTAGAGACAAACATAGTACCAAGATACTATGAACAGTTCTATAGAGATCTCATTTAATTGAATTGATCTTGTAAAACCTACCTCCTTATTCAATATTTTATATGCAATATTAATTGTGATTGCTATTAAGACTTAATAGTACTTAGTAGTAGTAATAGCGAAACACTTAGTGTTTCGAATAATTTTAATATTATACTACTAAGAATAAGATACCTATAAGTGATTAACTCGCTGTGATGTCACAAGTCTGATTAAACTTAGAATTCAGATAGTACTTAATTAGAACTAGAAGAATTGGTTCAGAACACAGAGTTATTTTTATTATTTTAATTATAAGTAAACATACTTAAGTAAAAATCTCATTTTGTCCTAATTGTTGTTTTTTGAGAGACTTTCATACACTATTTTCTACTAATTTTTTTTCGTACAAATGATAAGAAGTACAAAATTTCTTATGTTATTTCGAAGAGTTTAGACTAATTTTATTTCTTTCGTTAATAAAACTACATATTTATGATTAAAAATAAAACTAATTAAATAATTTGTTCTTGTTTTCTTTTTTCTTAGAGTGACATAACTACAGTTATAATTTTTCGTTAGATCCACAACGTCACTTCTGAGGGCATTGGAAGTTTTAAATAATGGTATAGTATATTTTTTAAATTAGAAAGAGACAGGTATTTATCCAAAAATAAAGTTGATAGTTGACAGTTTAGTATAGACTATTCATCTCATCGGTATATCTTAAAGTCATTGTTTTGTGAGGTGTCAAAGTTTTAAATGCTTCTCCTGAAAAACTACATTTTTGCATAAGTGACAGTATTGCACCGGGGGTGCGATATGTATGTAGAAACATAACTCTATATTAGAACTTATCATTTCACTATTTGCATTATGCCAATCCATAGTCTTGCATTATAATAATTTACATGATTATACAAAATTTACATCTATACTAATATTATAAAGCGGAAGAGTTTGTTTGTTTGTTTGTTTGTTTGTTTGAACGCGATAATCTCCGAAACTTCTGGTTCGAATTGAATAATTCTTTTTGTGTTGGATAGTCCAGTTATCGAGGAAGGCTATAGGCTATATAACATCACGCTACGACCAATAGGAGCAAAGATATAGTGGTAAATGTGTAAAAAACGGGAGAAATTATTTCATCTTTGAAGCCTTCCGTTGCGTGCGCCGTGAAAACGGTTCAAGATACACAAAAAATATGTATTAAAGAATAATAGCTCTTTTAATGATCTAAAAAACAGTCCGCGACAGTGTATGTCTATCTTTTAAGATTAACTCACAAAAACCGTTTTTATGGTACCTAATTTGGTCGAAATAATTTGTTTAAGTTGTATCAACATAATAATATTAATCTTTATTCAAATAAATATGTTGTTGGTTAAGAGTACTAAATCTATATATATAAAAGAAAGTCGTGTTAGTTACTCCACTTATAACTCAAGAACAGCTGAACCGATTTAGCTGAAAATTGGCAGGGAGGTAGTTTAGAGCCAGGAGAAGGACATAGGATAGTTTTTTTTACAAAAAATAAAAATAAAAAATACAATTTATTCCGGACATACAGCGCCATCTATTGTTCAAACCAAAAATCTGCCGGATGCCACTATCCCACGCGAACGAAGTCGCGGGCAAAAGCTAGTTAAACATAAAAAGCCTAAAAAAATCCTCATCGCTGTCGACTGAGAGTGTGTCCAAAAGGCTGGCAGCATTACTACGTTGAATCGCAATTTACTTAAAATAAAACGGTTTTTTGTTCGTTCATTTGTTTGTAGTGACGTTACTAACAGCGAACTTAAGAGCAGCAAAGTTATCTGGCGACACATGTTCAGACATAAACAGGAGACACTGGAACAAAAATAAGACCGATACTTTTAGTCTCACCACTAAACTATGTACCTGCATATATGTAGGTACTTCTTAAACACTTTGAAAGCCACTTTAGACAGGGATATCTGAAACTGTAGAATGTGGATACATCACTCGTTGCCAACATATTATCTTGCTCGGTACATGTATTATGCATGCGAAACGTGGACCAACTTCGACCGCGCTAGACATTGTAAAATGACTTCGGTTAACACTTTTTGAGCTCATTTTTAAACTTTAAGAGTCAGCTTTCAATATTGTCCTGGGATTTCCGTGTTGTACATTTTTGATGGATACATCGAGTTTTGTAAAGGGAAGATGTTTTTTTGTGTTCCTTGCTTTAAATTCTAAATGATTCGTTTTGCATACTGATGGGAGTTTTTTTGTCGTTATTGTATGACTATCTTCCGACAGCAGTTTCACCCGCTTCCTGAGAGACCTGTTTACCTAACCTGGAAAAAAAATAGTCCTTATAAAACTCTGATGTGTAAGGATTTTTCCTTTGCGCATGAAGAAGTAATAATCACACACTCTGACAAACTTACAACTTTTTAATATTTGAGTGATACTTATACTATAAACTACTATCCGTATAGTTATCGGCACGGATATTGAGCTCTCGGCGGAAGAGTGGGGATCGCTTTGCACACTGTACACATAAACCAATAAATCGCTTCTGCGCAGGTGAAGGTCAGGGCTCAATATCCCTGCCGATGATTACAAGCAATACGATAGTTGAAAGGGGAAAAATATTATTTTTGCTCACTGTTCCAATATTTTCGGCTCAGTTTTGACAGATTTTATTTTGTGTACAAAAGTAGTTAAAACAGTACCAAAACTCGATTTTACACTGTCAATGCAATACATTTGTGTTACAAAAAGATTTAAGCCACAGTTATATTATATTCCTATATTTTTTGAAATCGATTATTTTCTCATATAGAGTTAGCAGAAGTATCTAACTATATTTACCTACCCTTTATATATTATTCGTAATCGATGTTTTAACAACGAACATACACCATGAATTTACTATAAATACTTATGACATGCCCACGTACAAAACTTGCACGTTATAAGTTACTGTAGACCTTCACTTTTTCAAATAATAGGGATGGAAGTAACAAAATGACTACAGTTTTTGTACAATTATGCAAGATTTTGCCATTTACCGTCATAGTCAAATGCAGGTTTTCAACAAGAAACTGAATAGAATCCATCATAGTTTTTGCATTTCTAAACTGTGTTTTAGCTAGTCGAGATCACCTTTGAGAGCATACTGTAAACTTTCAGATGGCTCATAATATATATTGAGATCAATGGTATACGCATATTTCGATGATGAGGTATGGCCGGAATCAGACTGACAAAAATGTTTGATTTGACTAGCCAACCATCGGCCGACAATTTAGCCTGTAGTTACTCTTAAGCCACTCATCATCCTCCGAGCCTTTTTCCCAACTATTTTGGGGTCGGCTTCCAGTCTGACCGGATTCAGCTGAGTACCAGTGCTTTACAAGAAGCGACTGCCTATCTGACCTCCTCAACCCAGTTACCCGGGCAACCCGATACCCTTTGGTTAGACTGGTGTCAAACTTACTGGCTTCTGACTATCCGTAACGACTGCCAAAGTAGTTTTTTTTTTAAGATGTTTAATGACAGCCGGGACCTACAGTTTAACGTGCCATCCAAAACACAGTCATTGGTGTCTAAGATATACTTAGAAAGTACATACAAATTTAGATAAGTTGCATTGGTACTTGCCTGACCTGGAATCGAACCCGCGCCCTCATACTTGAGAGGTTGGTTCTTTGCCCACTAGGCCACCACGACCAAAACTAAGCCACTAAGTATTTTAATCCTTTAGTATCCAAAACATATACCTACCCATAAGATATTCAATAGGTATTAAAATAGTTCACATAATTATCTACCAGTGTAGCTCAAACAGCAACTGAAGATAATAATTATCTATTCGCACTAGGAGTCAAGGAACGCGTCTCAAATCAAATTACTTACACATCGGTCGCCAGCAAACGGCTGAATGTTACTTGATTGGATCAAATGCGTTAATAGTCTGTTGCGGATTATATTTACGCACTAGGCGGGAAACACGCCACGGGTTTTTTGTTGTCGTGTTAAATCTGAATGGCCTTACTACAAAAACTTAACCACCTGTTTTACACTTGTCTAAAAAAATTGTGGCTGCAAAATGAACCATATGTCAACGTCATAATTTGACATTTTTTTAGACAAGTCTTAAACTGACGTTTAAAAGTTTTTGTGGTAAGACGGGAAGAGTCCGTGCGAACTTTTTGGCGTCTCTGATTGGTACAAGTGGGTGCGGTGTACAGTTAGTCGGATACAGTTTGGATTAGGTAGGCATACATATTATATCTATAGTATAGAATGTTGTAATAAAAATTGGTTGCCTGTAAAGTCGGTATACGGGCGAAAGTTTTACGTGACAACGACTTTGAGTCTCTCTCGCTCTGTCTCTCTCGCTCTTGGGCGGGCTAACTGTGCTCGAGTGGAAGGGACGCGTGCCTTTCACTTTTTATGTCTGTCTCTCTCGCTCTTAGGCGGGCTAACCATGCCCGAGTGGAAGGGACGCGTGCCTCTCACTCGCTCTCATTGTGAGCGCATAGCGTGAGCGGAGCGTAACGCAGTTTCTTGAAGTGTCACCCGGCAAACCGACGTTATAAGACGTTGTCACGTCAAAAATGTGCTGAATTGAAGTATGAAAATTTATTCAGATTTAGATACTCACGTAATAGGTATCATATTGTACTAACAAGAAACTGCTGTCATTGAACATCCTTGGCAGTCGTTACGGGTAGTCAGAAGCCAGTAAGTCTGACACCAGTCTAACCAAGGGGTATCGGGTTCCCCGGGTAACTGGGTTGAGGAGGTCAGATAGGCAGTCGCTTCTTGTAAAGCACTGGTACTCAGCTGAATCCGGTTAGACTGGAAGCCGACCCCAACATAGTTGGGAAAAAGGCTCGGAGGATGATTGTACTAACAAGAAAAGAAAACCTCTTTCTTTTTGGGAAGTCGTTAAAAATATGATATTACAGTCTTTAAATCCAAGAACATTTTAATAACGATTTTTAGGTATGAAAAGTGAAAAATATATCTCACGTATTTTCAGCTACGATTTGCCAACCCAGTGCGTCCACTAACACTTAGTCAATGAATTTGTGGGTGTTGAGGTACTTATTATGTTCAGTTCAGTACATAAAGGCCAGATTCCACTGACGTACGGTACTGTGAAGCACATAAGTATTCCTTCTATCTACTCTGGCAAAGAGTAACAAATTGTGAACGAACATTTCTAAAATGTTTGCTTGTACTGGGCTGCTTTGTGAAAGTTTAAAAAAACCCACAAAGCGGCCCGACCCGGGAATCGAACACGAGACCTCGAGCCCAGCAGCCGCGCTTGCGACCAGACCAACGAGGTAGTCAATACTGCAATATTTGCGCGCGAACATATTTTATGTTAGCCGTGGACTAGCGTTGAATGGCGTAGACTCGTAACGTAATCGTCTTTTGTTCGCGAACAAATGAAAGCGAACTATTATAGTGGAATCTTGCCATAAGTATAGTAGGTAGGTACTTAATTCACTAAATTAGTCAATCGTATACTGATTGGTTTATGTCAATGGTATCTTATTAGTAATTGAATTTTGGTATCGAACCTAGTACGGTACGGTATAGTGAATTTTGGTATCTTAGGGTCCGTTCAGATAGACCGGGTCGGAGAGCATCGGCCCGCATTTTTTCTTTTCACACAGACCGGAGCCGATCGGCTGCGCGAGCATTAAAGAGCATGCAAACGGAGCCAAACGTGAAGAAAAAATACACGGTCGGAGCCGGTCGGCTCCTCTTATTATTTCACACCGAGCGCATTCGAGCATTCTCAATGACAAAAGCAGTGCGCATGCAAAAATAAACCTTACTTTAAATACTAAGTACTCAATTTTCAACGTGTTAAGAATATGCTCTGCTCTCCGAGCCGGTGTGTCTGAACGGACCCTAATAGGTATATTATTATCAGGTATGTGGGTGTGTCTGAGAGTGGTTAAGTAGGTATTAATTATCTGGTTATTATGGAAAACGGAATATATAATTACTGTGACAACTTTGGCAGTATTACCTGAACATACAAGTTATTTACCTACAGTGTACTATGGGATTGTTTGAGTTACCACGGCACTGGTACTTAAGAAGGAACACGGCGGGTTTTAGTCAGTAAGAGCCCGACTCACTCACTCACGCTGCGTCCACTAATATAGTGATCATCTGATGATTTCCCACCGTAAAACAGGATTGTAAGTTATGTATAATCATCGGCAGTGATATTGAGCCCTGACCTTCACCTGCGCAGAAGCGATTTATTGGTTTATTGCCTTATGTGTACAGTGCGCAAAGCGATCCCCACTCTTCCGCCGAGAGCTCAATATCCGTGTCGATAACTATAAAGGTTGTAATGTATGTAGTTATAGTTCATAAAAGTAACTCTTGAAAGCATAACAACATACAGACTGCTTTTTGTTCATATGCTCTAAATAGTTTCCTCGGGATGCAGGCAAAACTGCGGGCGGAAGTTATCTATACTTCGATACTAATATTATAAAGCTGAAGAGTTTGTTTGTTTGTTTGTTTGAACGCGCTAATCTCAGGAACTACTGGTCCGATTTGAAAAATTCTTTCAGTGTAAGATAGCCCATTTATCGAGGAAGGCTATAGGCTACTTTTTATCCCGGTACGGGAAGTAGTTCCCACGGGATGCGGGTGAAACCGCTGGCAGAAGCTAGTTACCTAATAAAACTTTTCTCTTTATTCCCATAACATGAAAATAAACAAAGTATTATTTTAGTAGGTCTTCTATTCATGTTTTAACTACATACTTATACATAAAATAAAATCAGCTTTTAAAACCCTTCACATTGACCGAGCGAATTAACATATTTCTGTAAACTTTAGCCGACTTTAACATTTATAAAACACTAGCTTCTGCCAGCGGTTTCACCCGCATCCCGTGGGAACTACTTCCCGTACCGGGATAAAAAGTAGCCTATAGCCTTCCTCGATAAATGGGCTATCTAACACTGAAAGAAATTTTCAAATCGGACCAGTAGTTCCTGAGATTAGCGCGTTCAAACAAACAAACAATCAAACATACAAACAAACTCTTTAGCTTTATAATATTAGTATAGATAAGTTTCCATTGTTACGGTCTGGTTTAAGTTGCTTTAAAGTTTTCTATTATGGTCGTAGGAAATCCTTTTTTAAGTTGTGGTCCGTAAGTTTTGCTTGTAACTTAGTTAAAATGAAAATTGAGATAAGCTCGCTTGTCGTGTTATTTTTAGTTGCTTTATCTATGAGAATCTTGTTAGAAAATTGTGTGGTGTTACATTGAAATAGTAGAGTTTGAGTCGGATAAGTATTTATTGAATAAATAAGTCAGTTTTGACAGCTATTGAATATAACTTTTATGTTTATTTTACACATAAAGTTATTTTGATTTTTTTGAGGTATTGAATATTCTCTGTTCTGTTACAGCCTTTTTATCGTCCCACTGCTGGGCACAGGCCTCCTCTCACACGGAGAAGGAATCGGAAGCGTTAATCACCACGCTTGCTCAATGCGGGTTGGTGATTTCAGACTTTATAGTCCAGGTTTCCTCAAGATGTTTTCCTTCACCTTTTTATCAGCCATTGGTGTCTAAGATTTACCTAGAAAGTACATACCAACTTAGAAAAGTTGCATTGGTACTTGCCTGACCTGGAATCGAACCCACACCCTCATACTCGAGAGGTTGATTCTTTACCCACTAGGCCACCACGACTATTATTGAATATTATTGAATATAAATATTATATAATATGCAATTGCAATTTAAATAAGTTGTCTCTGTTTACAACTTCCTGTTTAGCAGTATAGTTGTCGGCACGGATATTGAGCTCTCGGCGGAAGAGTGGGAATCGCTTTGCGCACTGTACACATAAGGCAATAAACCAATAAATCGCTTCTGCGCAGGTGAAGGTCAGGGCTCAATATCCGTGCCGATAACTATACAGATATATGGGCCCAACCTAAAAATCATTAAAGATAGGCTGCAGTAAACACAATAATAACAAAAGTTTATGTCTATTCAGCACTAATTTGTACAGTTACCTTCGAAAACAGAAACACATTATAAACGGATAGAGGCGGCAATAGGATTTTTTGCCTTTTTGGTCAAAATCATGCGTTAGACTGTCAAATCTACTAATATCATAGGCGTGAAACTTTTAATGTGTCTGTTATTTTTACAGTTTCACGCATAAACCACCTGAACAGATTTTGATGAAACTTTATAGTAATAAAGGTTACCTCTACATTTCAGGGTGTGGAAAATATGTAGTTTCCTGCAGGGGTGGGTTTTAGAAAGTTACTTAACGCTAAAGTTTGTGGAAAATAAACCTGTCATGTAGAACTACCTATTTTTACACTAAAATTAACACATTATAATCTCATTCAATAGTGGATCTATTAAAGGGTCAATTGTCAAATATGGCGATCATAACGTCGCCTTGCATAAGGTGACTCTGACCGTTATACCGTGAATACTCTGACCGTTGGTTATCTAACAATTCGACTCTGATTTTCAAGCGAATCCCTTTGTACCATATCTACCAGTCTACCACGTTATTAAGACTGTGGCCCCGATAATTGTGAGTACGGTACATTTAATTAACATTTTGTGGCTGTTAGACTCGTTTTCGACGAGACGAATACAGTTTGCGGTCTGCGAGGGTAGTAATGGTCTTACGAATGCTATCGGAACAAGCCTTGATTTTCTTAGAGTAATTTATTTGTGAAATTGTCGGATTTATTGCGGTTGTTTGGTTGATTAATTTATTGACTGTAAGTTTCCGACGGTTGGATCCCGTTTCAAGGGAACTACTTCCGGCATCTGGATAAAATGCCTATGCCTTTTCTGAGGCATTAGACGGTATACTTTCATTTTGATTAAATCGGTTACTTAGGTAGTTGCGTCGTGAAACTGCGACAGATAGACAGACAAAGCTACTTTCGCATTTACAATATTAATGTAATAACAAATCTTGGCTAGAATCTAAGCCAGACAATTAGTAGATAATGATTTCAACCAAATTACTGGCTTGACTAAGTGATTGCTAATCGCTGAAGAAAATCAGCCCTAAACTTGCAGACAATAAAGAACATACCTACCACAGGTATGTTTAAAACCTCTCTTTTAGTATCAGCAGGCAAAGTAAGCCTAATGGTGTCTGCACACAGCGGGCGCGGCGCGACGGGACGGGACGGCGGCGACGCGACGCTGAGCAGTTGTAATGTACTAGATATTACGGACGACATCACACAGAGCCGTCCCGCTCGGCGCGACGCGACGCGACGATCTAGTACATTGTGTCGCGTCGGCGCCGTCCCGTCCCGCCGCGCCGCGCCCGCTGTGTGCAGAGACCATGAATGTTGGGCGCCCATTTATGCAAGTACCTACAAGTATTTACATCCTAGTCAAAGAATCCTTTTGAAACACCTCATTCTTTCACATAAAGACTGCTTTAATCCTCAACACTCAAATGGGAAAACCAGAATCCTTTGTTCTATAATAAAAAGGCAATTTTGTACAACAGGCGTAGGAGTATCAACACACCGCAGACTAAAGAGTCGCCCGACAGTTAACCCGATGGATGGAAATTAAAAAAAAAGAAAATTTTCAGTCAGTCTGATACCGGCTAAATACCTGATCTTTGTAATGTGCATACTAGCATTCATCTTCATACTAATTTATGAGCCCAAATAAACTATCTGCCGACTAAAAGTTTGTAGCGTGTACGTACTCTTAGAATAGAGAAGATGAATAGTAGTATCAAATAAATTTTTCTCTAACTTTATCTTTAGTAACGATCAGGTATTTGTCCGGTATCAGACCGACTAAAAATTTTGATTGTATTCATGATCTTCTAAAAAAAATATATTTTCTAACCCATAGGCCTACAGACGGTCGACTGTTTAGTTGGCAGTGTGCTGTTTTAAAGGGGAGTTCACATGATTGCATCTTTAACACATTTGAAAGTGTACACGATGCGGTGTCGGCTCGGGTTGTTACTGAGAGAAAATAGCATATTATTGAGCGACACTAGTGCATGAAACTACCCTACACGCGCGGACATGGGATGTAACGTGGCTCGACTTGTGTGAGATTTTAAAATGAGTTTTATTGCGTATAGTTTTTAATGGACAATCTGTGTTATGTATATCTGATGTTCTATAAATACTTTCTGCTTGTATTTGAATTGAATTCAAGCGGACTTCAAAGAACTAATGCTGGTAAGGCGATTAAATCTGCAGCTAATTCGATAAGAAGAAGAATTGAAGGACTCGTGTTAACTGCTTGTATGTCGCTAATTATAAAACAATAGAATATCAATTGTGACTTGCGTATATCTGCGGTCTGGATTTATCACCACGGATTAATCACCATGCTTACTCGAGGTGGATTAGCGAATTCTGTAAGTCCAAGACTGGACCTGGACCTTCATTCTTACTCATTCACTTCTTCTTTCGTCTTCACGTCTTCATTTTTACTCAGTCACTGGCGTACAAGATGCACTTAGACTCACACTGAAAAGTTACATTGTTGCTTGCCCAAACTCGTTCTTGCGAGGCAGCTGCTTTAGCTACTATTCCACCTGTAATTACGTAATTCTCCCGATAAATAAAATTAAAAAACACACCTTAATGACACAATTTTTAAGATACATCATCCTCCGAGCCTTTTTCCCAACTATGTTGGGGTCGGCTTCCAGTCTAACCGGATTCAGCTGAGTACCAGTGCTTTACAAGGAGCGACTGCCTGTCTGACCTCCTCAACCCAGTTACCCTGGCAACCCGATACCCCTTGGTTAGATTGGTGTCAGACTAACTGGCTTCTGACTACCCTTAACGACTGCTAAGGATGTTCAATGACAGCCGGGACCTACAGTTTAACGTGCCATCCAAAACACAGTCATTGGTGTCTAAGGTATACTTAGAAAGTAAATACAATTTTTAAGATACAAGGTACCTAAAATAGTAAAGTTATTCAAAACGTAACCCGCTACGCTCTATAGTGCAATTCTTAGTCAGTACAGAGGGCTCCACTGGCAGCTTTTAATGGTAGCAATTACACTGTCTGCGAGTTGTATCGCATTTTATTAACAACTGCTGCAAAAATTAACTTAGGTCGTGCCAACTTTGTTTTGTGGTTGTCTGAATAGATAGTTCATTATTCATTGGGTTTTTTCAGTGAAAAGCTGTAGGATTTTTGTGACTTGTTTCGCGTTTTTGGGTCATGTAATTGCAAATTGGTGATTTGTTTTCCTGAGACTTCCCCTGCCAGGATAAAATATACCTTATATCCAGGTGTATTGTAGCGTCCCAACAGTGATAGAATTCATTATCAAATCGATTCAATTGCTTTGGAGCCACAACAATGCCTCGTTTTTATTGATTATTTATTTTGTTTTAAGACTAATTACACCAATTATTTAACTAAGTAGGTATGTAAGGATGACAAGCTTCCACAGCCCTTTTATATCAGGTATGTTAGTATAGATTGCGGGTCACCATGTTTGTAAACGTAAAAGTAATGTGTATTTATTTATGCAAGCCAGCGGACTCTTCTCATTTAGAGATGTGTACGCTTAAGCATTCATTCTTAACCTCTTTAGTTAGCTTAGTTAATATTGCTAAGTGCACTTTAACTCGCTTTCTAAAGGAAATACATCTTGCATTGACATTAAAAGAAGTGCATATATTATTAATTGATAGATAGATAGATAGATATTATATACTTTATTATGCACACCAATTAAAAATCACCAAGAACAAACAAACATTTTTGAAGTCGGTGACACAATGGTCGGTCTAATCGCTAACAGCGATCTCGTACAGACAACCTTTGGATGGATTGAGACAAAAGCAAATTTTATAATCATGTTATTATTTTTTTATGTATAAGCTGCACTACTGTAAGGTTTCATCGAAATTTGATCAGTAATTCTTGCGTTAAGAGTAATAAACATGCAAACACGTTTTTAATCAATGTGTCAATTAAATTGCACCATATTGCGAAATTGTGTATAATTTACGTTTCGAGTTAATACCTATTTGAGATTGCGCAATGATTTTAGCGAGTATTTTAATTGAGCAATATTTTATTGTTATATTGCACAATGTTATTGTAAGCAGGGATTGCCTTAGTGATTATTACGAAAATATTTTCTGTCAACTTTTCCCTTCACTATTTATCAGAAGAATTACTTCTCATTAACAGTAGCACAATAGGTCTCAATAGTACAGGTACAAAAGTCTCAAGTACCACTAAACTAACTTCACTAACATTGTACTTAGAACATTACCGTTACAGGTGCTACAAAAGTTTTTATGTCTTTATTTTACCTTCGAGTCTCTAGTTAGTAGGTTTACTACCCTAGTTAATTCCTTGGTATACGTCAATACCTGAAAACCGGTAAAAACTGGAATTGATCGAGTTTCAAGCAGGCTTTTGCAGGGAAATATTGCTTTATGAGATTACAGTCTTGTTTTGGTGAAAAAAAATGTTTCTTAAAAGGCGGGAATTATTCAGTATGCGGCAATGTGACTCACTCAAACCTGTCTTCTGGTCTACTCGTTCTAGCAAACAGTAAATTGCGTGCGAACATTTCCAAAATGTTCGCGAAACTGCAACCTTTTTGTGCGAACACTTGCAAGTAGTGGGCTCGCGCCGACTAGACTGTCTGTATAGGTACCAAAATTCATTTAAATCGGACCAGTGGTTTCGGTGTGAAAGTCGGACAAACAAGAGTTATTTTCTCATCTATGATATTAGTAGGTAAGGTTTTCACATAGGTATATAGAGAAGCCGTGGTGACCTATATATATATTCCTCCGACCGATTTCGGCCATGGCGACCACTTCAACTCCTATTAGTATTTTGGCGCTCATGCGCCCGAAGATGGCTAATGTACCCTATCTTTGCGAAGAAAGTCCGAGCACATTGAGGGCAGGTGAGTTTGCCGTCTCTATAGTGATAGGAAATAGCAGCAGGTGGACGGGCCTTAATCCGATCGCGTTTAGCGTTAAGATCAACTTTACGTTGGTCCTCGAAATCCCGCACATGGTTGTTAACCACTCTGCGCCATTCTGACCTCTGTGCTGCCAAATGCTCCCATTGTGAAGGCTCTATGTTGCATCTCTTCATATGCCGCTTTTGGACATCTTTGTACCGGAGGAGTTGTCCGCCCTGCTTACGCTTGCCTTCTTCCAGTTCTGAATAAAAGATGCGCTTCGCCACTCTCTCATCCGACATCCGCGATACGTGACCGCACCACCGAAGTTGCCGGCGCATTAAGTAGGCCTCAATGCCACCAACATTGGCTCGCCGCAAGACTTCGGTATTTCGTACTCTATTGGACCATCTGATCTTCATGATGGTACGAAGACAATTCAGGTGGAACCGATCAAGAGCACGTATGTGGCAACGATATAGACACCACGTCTCGGAAGAGTATAAAAGGTTTGGCAGCACAATTGCCATATAAACTGAAATCTTGGTGGCCAACTTAAGGTCATGTTTATTGAAGACCTTGGAACGCAGCTTACCAAATACTGCAGCTGCAGCACCGATCCTGCTGTTGACTTCAGCATCAAGGTCACACTTGGATGTAATAGTGCTCCCCAAGTAGCGAAATTTATCTACCTGCTTTAACATATCCTGGCCAAGCTTAATGGTCAGTGACTCACGACCGTGAATGTCTACAGACATCACTTCTGTCTTATTGACACTGATCTTTAGGCCGAACTTACAGCAGGCTTGATGGAAACCGGACATTAGCTGCTGCAGGCCATCTGGGGATTCAGCCAAGAAGCACAGATCATCGGCATACATGATCTCTGAAATCAGTGCATGCGAAACCTTGGTACGAGCCTTAAGTCTAGCCAAGTTGAAAAGGTTGCCGTCCGTGCGGAATCGAATGCGAACTCCCTGGGAAATTGTTTGTAAGACTTCTCTAACCACCACCGCAAAGTATAAAGCAAACAGGGTAGGTGCTAACACGCATCCCTGCTTCACTCCACAGGTAACAGAGAAGAATTCTGTCTGTTCACCGTCTACGACTACACAACATTGCATGTCGTCGTGCAGTAGTCTAAGAAGTCTTACAAACTTTTCCGTGCACCCGAGCTTTCCAAGCACCACCCAAAGCGCTTCACGAGGCACACTGTCGAAAGCTTTTTCCAGGTCAACAAAGCAGAGGTACAGTTGACGACCCTGTTCTCTGCTTTTTTCCTGTACTTGCCGTACCGCGAAAATTGCTTCACATGTACCTCGGTCAGGTCGGAAGCCAAATTGAGTTTCTGGCAAAATCTTTTCCGATAAGGCCTTCAGGCGATTAAGAAGAATTCTAGCAAAGACCTTCCCAGGGGCCGAAAGGAGTGAAATACCACGGTAAGAGTTGCAGTCAGACCGGTTGCCCTTGTTCTTATATAGAGCACGAATTCGCGACACTTTAAAAGTATCGGGAACGCGCTCTTCCTCCCACATACGTTCAAAGAATCTCCATATCGACGTGTGCAACTCCTCTCCACCGTACTTAATCAGCTCTCCCGGTATAAGGTCAATGCCAACCGCCCGGTTGTTTTGTTGCTGTCTGATGGCAGAAATGACCTCGTCACGCAGCAGCGGCTCATCCAGTTCAATGGCACAAGAGAGTTGGGGCATTAAACTAATACTTTGCAGATCAACTGATCGATCCACATTAAGCAAGGTGTTAAAGTGCTCCGCCCAGCGTTTTAACACATCCTCCCTGCTTGTCAATAGATGCCTACCGTCAAGAGACCTCAAAGGAACCTTCGTATGGTAGGATGTGCCAATCAGCTTACGCACCTCACTGTAAAACTCCCCTAGCTGGTTTGTGTCATTGAGCCATTGCATGTGACACGCCTTTTCTCGCCACCACTTATCTTTAATTTGTCGAGACAGCTTACACACTTCTTGGTCACTAGCTTTGACGTCCGCAACGCTTCCTCTTTGCCTTGTATGCTGTCGTAGAAGGTCTCGATGTTTATCAAGTGCCGCCCGCAGAACTTCATCATTCTCATCAAACCAGTCTTCATTGCGACAGCATTTATTGCCCAGTGCAGTTGAAGCGGTTTCTAAGATATGAGATGCTAAAGTTCCCCAGGCAACATCAACATTATCTACTTCGATAGAGGATGACAGCTTTCTAGACAAAGAATCAGCATATTTCTCCCGTACCTCACGGTCTTTCAACTTTTCCACGTTTAAGTACTCAAACTTTCTTATCTGAGACCGACGCGGGCGAAGGAGGCGAATTCGCAGCTTAGTGACAATAAGTCGGTGATCGGACCAACAATGCGCACCTCGCATAGCGCGGGTAATCTGCACTTGGCTGTAATCTCTTTGCCTTACAATAGCATAGTCGATCAAGTGCCAGTGCTTGGATCTTGGGTGCATCCATGTCGTCTTGTACTTGGCGGCAAGTCTAAACATGGTGTTCATAATTGCCAAGCCGTACTGAGCACAAAGACTAAGCAAAAGTTGACCATTGCTGTTCATGTTGCCAACACCGTGTCTACCCAAAACTCCAGGCCAGGCTTCATAGTCCCGGCCAACCCTGGCATTGAAATCGCCCAGCAAAAGTACCTGCTCTCTGGCGTTTATACGATCAAGACAAAGGGACACTTCCTCGTAAAATTTGTCCTTGATGTCATCAGATTTGTCCAACGTAGGCGCATATACACTGATAACATTAAGGTAATTATCTCTGTCCAAATGAAGGCGCAGCGTGGTTACGCGGTCGGATATGTGAACAGGGCACTCCTTCAGACGCTTTGCTAAGTGATTCTTGATGGCAAATCCTACACCTGATCGCCGAGTTTCGGAGGCAGCAGTTCCTTTCCAAAAGAAAGTGTATCCACCACCTGCTTCTACCATCTCTCCTTCATCGGCAAGATGTGTTTCGCTGAGAGCAGCCACATCCACGTTATAGCGACGAAGTTCCCGAGCTACAATGGCGGTCTTGCGTTCAGGACAGGCGTTTCCATCTCGATCAAGTAGAGTTCTCACGTTCCACGCTCCGAATGTCATAACCGGTGATACGTTGTTGTCGTAAAACGTTCTGTACCTTCGACCACGATTTAAAGTGATGCGATGGCAGCCGCGGCTACTACCACCTATCGAGATGGGACGAACATTTTTTTAGGGCACCTTTTCTAGCCCCCTCTCTGGCTGAGCAGAGAAAGCAGCGTCTCCCTAAATAGGCTGCTTTGTCATCTCGGGTGTTGCCGAATCCGCGCTGTCGTCCCAGAGTGCAGCGCAGAAGCGACCACGGCATGTACTCACACCCCCGAGACCGCCTATGTGCAGGTATCAGACAAAGCCTAGATGCATCTGTCTAAACCTCTCTACTTCTACCCATCGCCACAGGGCTTAACTCAATCGGAGTCCATTATCGGAAGCGGTCAAATACGCAGGATATATTAAGGTGCGCAAACGTTCGCGCATACGCAGGCGCACACACTCGTCCTTACCCTCCTTGGATCAGTGGAACGGGAAACCGCTACGACTGAAGAAGGGGTCAGATGCTGTGTCTGGCCGACAGTGACTATACACCCTCCACTGTCGCCCTAGGCCATCCACCTTGCCTTGCTGACCCGCCGAGTCCGCCAAATCACATTGCATATCTGCGTTGTATTGCCTTCCTCACCGAGCCAGACTTTGAGGTTTGAGCGGGAGGGAACCACGTGAAGGAAAGGGTTTTGATTTATAAGGAAGGAAATTAGGAATAGGAGAGGTGGGATACCATAGCCACGGATAATCAGAATGTGGACTAAGGTAGCTCAGGGAAGGCGGGATCGCGTACCCGTACACTCTACCCTATTGGGTAAAGAACCAACCTCTCAAGTACGAGTGCGTGGGTTCGATTCCTACTAATGCAACTTTTCTAAGTTTGTTTGTACTTTCGTTACGAGTACTCACAAGGCAGTAATTCTGACACCAGTCTAAGGGTATTGGGTTGCTTGGGTAACTGGGTTGAGGAGGTCAGATAGGCAGCCGCTCCTTGTAAAGCGCTGGTACTCAGCTACATCTGGTTAGACTGGAAGCCAACCCCAGTTGAGCAAAGGCTCGATAGATGAGTAAGGATTTCACATAGAAGTGGGCGAGATCATAAAACGTTTATAGGCTTTCATTCTGACCTCATTTGTTCACTCTATGCGCATTTCCAGCTTGAATAATGACAAACCTAATCCAGTTTGGCTTGTCCTAAGGTGTTTGCGAGTACCTAACATTAGTGTTTAATTAATTTAAGTGGCGGACGGTTGTAATTACTCTGAATTAATAAACAACGGAGTGCTACGCTAATTGTACTTTAGGGAATGGTTACACCAGTTTTTGTTGGCGCTAATCGATTTAGGTTAAGCTGTGGGCTGTTTGTGGATGGGTGGTCGTATGACTAATAATTAGTTTTTGGGTTACAAAAAATATATTAAAACATGACTTTGGTTTTGTTCGCGTCCCGAGGAGTTACCTCCTATATTTATTCAAAAATGTTTGACATACCTAATTTTGATTTTATTTCCGCCCTGTTTCAAAGTTATGTGAGTCCGGCGCTATATTTTATTTCTATCTTTTTTAAGTATCTATGTACTTACATAAATTTGAAGTCATTTGTCATAAATAATTAAATCCTACACTATAATGAGCCTGTATTATTCGTTACTTGTCATGACCTACTTCTATACTCACCATTTTTGCTCCAAAATCCTTTAAACTTAAATAAAGCATGTCCAAGCCATTACACTTTAATGTCGTCTTCAAGGCATTTTACCAGGTAAAGATAGCCAACCTTTTTACAAAGGCACAAATGAAAAATGTGCGAGTCTCACCGTTGCACGTAGATTTTAAAAAGTCGAAGCACGTACTGAGATCTTTCTTAGACAAACAAGGGAAACTTCGAATGATGTACTTAGCGACCATCTTTTGTTTTCTGCCAATGTATTTGTACAATAAGGTGAAATTGTTAAACATGTTCATTTGTACGGTTGAACATGTTCATTTGTATGTTGGGGTCGCCTTCCAGTCTAACTGGATGCAGCTGAGTACTAGTGTTTTAAATGATGCGACTGCCTATCTGACTTTCTCAACTCAGTTACTTGGGCAACTCGATAAACCTTAGACTGGCGTCAGACTTACTGGCTTCTGACTACCCGTAAAGACTGCCAAGGATGTTCAATGACAGCCGGGACCTACAGTATAACGTGCCATCCGAAACACATGAAACGGTGTCTAAGACATCCTTAGAAAGTACATACAAACTTAGAAAACTTGCATTGGTACTTGCCTGACCTGGGATCGAACCCGCGACGGGGACGAGGATCGAACGCGACCCTCGGGACGTTGGTCCTTTACCCACTAAGCCACCACGACTTCCGCCTAGACCTATCTGAATTCCTCAACCCAGTTAATTGGGTAACTCGATACTCCTCGGTTAGACCGGTTGTTAGATTTTCTGGCTTCTGACTACACTTATCGACCGCCGAAGATGTTCAAATGACAGCCGGGACCCTCTAATTTGACTGGCTTCCGAAACTCGGAGGAGCTCATAATGACAAGATGGTCACACAAGCATTGCTTAACCTTATGACATATCGTTGACCCGCTCTTACTTAGTAAAGGTCAACAGTAGCATACCAACAAAATATAGATATCTATCTTCTATATAAATAAAAATGAATTGTTGTTCGTTAGTCTGATTAAAACTCGAGAACGGCGGGGCTGATTGAGCTGATTTTGGTTTTAAAATGTTTGTCGTAGTCCAGGGTAGGTCTAAACGGTGAGCAAATAAGGAAAAGGCGGTACGAAGTTCACCGGGTCAGCTAGTCTATATATATAAAAATGAAACCCGTTTTCCGTTGTCACGACATAACATGAAAACGGCTTGACCGATTTGGCTGTAAATTAGAGGGAAGGTAACTTAGACCCGGGAGAAGGTTTAAGGATGGTTTTTGGTCACCATCCGGCTACGGGACGCGGGTGAAACCGCGGGCGAAAGCTAGTTTAAATATAGACATCATCTTGATTTACTCTGAAATAGATATGATGACATCTCAGGAGGGATCTAAGGGTTATTTTTAAAAGTGTGTCTGTATCTAATATATGTCTCGGTAGATAGATGAAATCTTATAAGGGTGTATAATGATGTCCACTGGGAGTTTAGTAAATGTAACTTTAGGTCCTGTCACGCTAGTGTGATTAATGTTTCGTGTCAAAGATAGCTTGAAGATCGACTTGTATAATTGATGTAGGTAGGTAGGTATATAGATTTCCAAAAAAATAACCTAGGGCTGAAAACCGTCTACGATAATTTTTCAGCTTCCGATTATATTAATGGACTGATTTATCTTTTTACCTAAGCTTTAAATTAGCAGTTCTACTTGCATAAGTACCAAGGGAGCTTTCTACCGCAGCAGAGTAAAGATTTGTGAAGTTCAGGACTATCTAAGTATCATATGTTGCTGGGGAGTATGTTGCGCCACTTCTTCCTCCCAGCAAAAACACATAGGAAGTGATGAAGGGTGGGCGTTTTGGGGGCTGTCTCTTGTAAATTTCTGACGTTCTAAAAGTGCTGTTTTGCAGCCAAGTTTGAATAAACGAATTTTGATTTTGAAACATTTACATCGATTTATTTATTCTGGCATGAAACCGCGACAGCCATCTATAATATTAGTACGACACATTTCAAACTTGTCCGAATTTTTACATACTATTGCTGATCCAGGAAATATCTCCTACACCTCTTGGTCAGTATTTAGGCCGCAATTGACTATACCAATGTCCAACCTATCAAAAAAATGCCACAAAAAATCTTTTTGCACGTAAAACCAGTCGTAATAGGCCTGTGCAGATATCAATAACTGCCATTCCAATGTAAATGGAGGCACGCGTACGAATTGAATTTCTACATTGCAAGCCATTCGTATTCAGTTGCAACTCTGTGACGCTGGTATTTATACGGTAAAATATTCAAAAAACGACTTTTTTATGCACCGGATTGGCATATTGTTAATCTGCTTATTCTGAGCCTTTTGTTTTTGGTATTTTTTTGGTGCAGTAACAGCTGCATAGGTTAATCAAGTTCGTGCTTGCGATAAATAGTTGGTCATGCAAAATTATGTACCTATACCACCTGGTCTTTAAAAAGAGCTGAAGCCAAAACTGTTATCAGAGATCACGGCTTTGATTTTCCATTATGTCAAAAAATTGTGTGCATGTTCTGAGAAGTGGAAAGAAGTGCTCTCGGATCTTCGGTGAAACCGCGGAAAACAGCAATATAAAGTAAAATAATTCATTACTACGTCTGATATTATTACTACTTTCCGGGTTTCGAAACCTCGAAGTTTTCTTGAGAAATGATCTCCTTAACCTCCGGGCCACATTTCAAAAGAACCCTATCTTAAGATAAAAACAAGTTTCCAGTAAAATGATCAAGAAAAACGTATCTAAAGCCATCTCTTTGTGGGGAAGACAGCCCGCCACGTCTTTTTAAATCCTTTGTGGAAACTTTAAAGTCGCCACAGCCGTGGGGATTCACAACCGGGAACCAAACTTAGGATCTACAACCCACCTGTTAGAAGTGTTAGAACTTTAGACGCGTGCAAAGTTAGTTTCTTTGTTAAAGCCATTTGAATTCTTACCGTCTTACCACAAAAACTTTTAAACGTCAGTTTAACACTTGTCTAAAAAAATGTCAAATTATGACGTTGAAATAAGGTCCATTTTGCAGCCACATTTTTTTTAGACAAGTGTTTGACACATGTTTAAGTTTTTGTAGAAAAAACCATTAGTGTTTATTTCTTCTTTTATTGCTGTCATAATCCTAAAAGTAACTAGTGATGACCTGCCTACCCTTTTCCTAACTACGTTTAGGTCGGTTTCCTGTCTCACCAGTTCAGCAACAGATAACCAGTCTTATCAGGTAACTGGTTGCCTGGTTCAGGAGGTTTTAGAAGTCAGATAGGCAGTCGTTACTTGTTTGGTCAGCACACAATATAGTTGGGAAAGGCTAGGCGCTAAAATGACGAGGTAAGAGCATCAAATTCAGCACGTGTTGTACTTTTTTAG